>CM033342.1:5000-1205000 GCA_019395295.1 Osmanthus fragrans
GAAGATCCTTGGCTAGTTGGTGGAGATTTTAATGTTATTATTCATGCCGGTGAGCGCACTGGTCACAGCACTCGTGATCGGGGTTCCACTACCTTTTCTGATATGATGTTGGATTGTGGGTTGGAGGATGCTGGTTTCTCAGGGAGTCAGTATACTTGGACCAATGGCCGAGTCATGAAGAGATTGGATAGGGTTTTGATTAACTCTACTGCTGCAGCTCTTTGTCGACAGCTTACTGTGAGACACCTCAACCGTACTTCGTCAGATCATTCACCCTTGCTTCTACAGTGGACATCTGATGATGACTTGGGACCCAGGCCCTTTCGATTCCTTAACGTATGGACCAAGCACCATGATTTCTCAGCCTTCGTCTCTCAGAAGTGGTCATTTCCTACGCATCTTACTGGGATGGCTGCTCTCTGGGAGAAGTTCTTCAGGCTGAAACAAGGTCTGCGTTGGTGGAATCGACGGGTATTCGGTGATATTTTCCAGCGGGTGAGGGACGCTGAGGAGAGGATAGACAAGGCAGAGATTGATTTTGAGAGTGAACCTACACCGGAGTATCGTGCCTTATTGCATCGGGCACAGGCTGATCTGAACCGTGCCTTATCTATTGAGGAGGGATTCTGGAAGCAGAAGGCCGGTTCACGTTGGGTGTGTGAGGGAGACCACAACACCCGATATTTTTTCATGCGATGGTTCAGGGACGCCGGACCAGATCTCGTCTCAGAACTATCAGGACTCAGGCAGGGGAGGTCCTTTCTTCTACTGATGTTATTCAGAAGTCGGCTATCTCTTTTTTTCAGGACTTGTTATCTGCTCCCACCCAGTCCCTGGACCCCATCCGTCCAGACATCATACCCAGGCTACTGACGGAGGGAGATAATATAGCACTCAACCGCCCCCCTTCGATTCATGAGGTGAGGGAGGCGGTCTTCAGCATTGACGCTGATAGTGTCGCAGGCCCAGATGGATTCTCATCACTATTCTTCCAGAATTGTTGGGATATCATACAGGAGGATGTTTACAGTGCGGTCATTGATTTTTTTGAGGGTGGCCATCTTCCTCGTGGCTTTGCCGCTACCTCCATTGTTCTGCTCCCGAAGAAGGACAATGCTTGTCGGTGGTCGGATTTTAGACCTATCAGCCTTTGTACGGTGTTCAATAAGCTCATCACTAAGCTGTTGAACACCAGATTGAGTACACTGCTGCCCCGTATTATCTCTCCTCAGCAAAGTGGTTTTATTCCGGAACGTCTTATTGGGGATAATGTGTTATTGACTCAGGAGCTCCTCTACACTTTGGATGATAAAGTGCGAGGAGGGAATGCTATGCTGAAACTTGACATGGCTAAGGCATACGATCGCATGGATTGGGGATTCATTTATTCTGTACTGGAGGCGTTTGGATTTGATCGGTTGTGGATTGACAGAATCAGACGGTGTATTTCAGAGTGTCAGTTCTCAGTGCTTCTGAATGGTCGTCCATGTGGTTTCTTTCCATCCTCGCGTGTGGCTCAGACAGGGCGACCCCATCTCACCTTCTTTGTTCATTATAGCTGCGGACTATTTCTCTCGCCTTCTCACTCAGAGGTTTCAGGCATATCCTAGTATGCAATATAGGCATGGAGGCAGCACTCTTGTCTCACACCTCTCATTTGCTGATGACATGATTATATTCGCCAATGGCCAAAAACAGTCGATCAAGAGAGTCCTCGACTGTTTGGAGCACTACGAGGGAGTTTCTGGCCAGTTGGTGAATAGAGACAAGAGCGGTCTTATACTACCTAGACGGGCATCAAATATTCAGATCAGGAGACTAATAATCTTGACTGGTTTTGCTCATCAACAGCAGCCGTTCACATATTTGGGAGTCCCCTTGTTTAAAGGGGCCAAGAGGAGCTTTCTATATGAAGACCTCGTGCTGAAGGTCAGGAGCAAGATATCTGGCTGGGCTTCTCGACTACTTTCTCCTGGGGGTAGAATTACTCTGTTGAGATCAGTATTATCATCCCTACCACTTTATCTGTTTCAGATCATGCAGCCTCCCAAGGCTGTACTGAAAAAGTTGAAGAGCATCTTTGCACGTTTCTTATGGGATTCTAAGGAACAGGCTCGTCGACTACACTGGAGGAGTTGGAAAGAGATTTGCCTTCCTACTGATGAGGGTGGCCTTGGGTTCAGGAGATTACAGGATGTGGTGGACACATTCTCCATGAAGCTTTGGTGGCTTTTTCGATCTCAGAATTCCCTTTGGGCCCAGTTCTTACTGGGAAAATATTGTATGGGGACACATCCATCACTTGCAGCAGTTCCCTACTCGACCTCTCCTACCTGGAAGAGGTTGAAGAGAGTTGCGCCACACACTGAGTCGCATATTGCTTGGCACCTTGGAGCTGGTCAGATTTTCTTCTGGCATGATTGCTGGATGGGCGAGTCTACGTTGGCCTCCATTTTCCCACACAGACAGCACACATCTACGAGGGTGCAAGACTTTTTTGATGACACTGGGTGGGATTTTGGACGATTACTACAGGCTCTTCCTCCTCACATGGCAGAGCAGATAGGGGCAATACCTTTAAGTGCTGATACACCGGACCGCATTGTTTGGAGGGATACGTCGAATGGTAGCTTTACTACCAAATCAGCATGGCAGCTAGTCCGTTCGGGTCATCAAGCTCAGGACTCGTATCGTTTATTGTGGAGCTCCACATTGCCTACCACGGTCTCCTTCTTCTGCTGGAGATTATGGCAGGATCTCATTCCAGTAGATGTGGTTATTCAGAGGAGGATTGGTTGTCTGTTGGCCTCGCGATGTCAGTGTTGTTCCGAGATCGAGACCATCAGTCATGTTTTCACTAGCGGCAGCATCTCTGATCAGGTATGGCAGCACTTTGGGGACATATTCCAGATATCTATGAGATCAGGGGAGGGGGTCAGGCAGAGGTTCCAGAGATGGAGGTATTCAGGGCAGTACGTTCGCTGTGGACATATTCGCACTATCATTCCTCTACTGATATTTTGGTTTTTATGGACCGAGAGGAATGATGCAAAGCACAGAGGGATCCGCATGGTGGCCAGACGTATCATCTGGAGGGTATACCGCATGATCTCTTTTCTCCATATGGGAGGACTTTTTAGAGCTGCGCATTGGCGAGGGGACCTAACATTCGCCCCTCTCTTTGGCATTTTTATTTCTCTACTCCTTCCCCATCACCTCCTGTTATGGTTTTCTGGCGCACTCCACAAGTGGGATCATACAAGATCAACACTGATGGATGCGTCAAGGATGGCTTTGCGAGTGGTGGAGGCATCATTAGGGACCACACTGGACATTGCATCAGGGCATACTCGACATCGTATGGCACGTGTTTGATCCTGGAGGCCGAGCTCAGGGCAATACTTGATGGGATTATTTTGGCCAGAGGACTTGGACTTTCAAGAATTTGGATTGAGTCAGACTCTACTGCAGCCATCCACTGCATCATCAGAGGCGGAGGACCATGGGCTATTCAGGGTGTACTCAGGCAGATTACAGACATCATATCATTAGACAGAGACACAGTTTCCCACATCTATAGAGAGGGAAACCAAGTTGCAGATGCTCTTGCTGCAGAGGGTTGGGATCATCGGCAATATCGGATTTTTGAACCAGCTGATCTACCACGACATATCAGGGCTCTATTACAGATTGACAGGCATGGACTGCCTAGCATTAGATTTTGATTTTGATATTTCTCATCTAATTACTTCAACCACTATTGTAAGGGAAGTTGTACTTCCTCTTTTACTGCTTTTCATTTGTTTTTCATCATTTATAATTGTAAGGGAAGTAGTACTTCCTCATTTATTGCTTTTATCATTTCTACATGTAACCACGGTATTCCTCCGCCACAAGTGAGGATAATCAATAAAACCTCGGAGGTACCGCCGTCCTTCAACTAAAAAAAAAAAAAAAAAAAAAAAAAAACCCTAAACCCTAAACCCTAAACCCTAAACCCTAAACCGCCCCCAAACGCTCTCCCTTCTCTCTAGAATGGGAGAAAAACTCCAAAACATCAACACTCTCGATCCACCACAACAAAACACCTTCCAAATCGATGATAAAACGCTCCCAACAACATCCAAATCTGATTTTCAGCAACCAACAACAGATTCAGCAGCTTTTGAAATTGATTCAAACGAAAAATCATTCGGCACGCATCCCAATGCATTCGTTTCGACCATTTCCAATCAGATTTTGGCGACGGGACCACTTCCAATGAACTCAAAAGGCCCAAAAACCCCCGGGGTGGTGTCGGCGGCGTCTGATTTGCCCGTAATTGAAAGCATAAATCCCGAGGAGCCGAAAACGGACTTTTCAATTAATCCCAATCTGCAGTTCAAACCTCTACACGCGCCTAATATTCATATTACCCATCATTTGGAGAACCTTCGACAGAAAAATCAGCCCAATCGAAGGTTGGACGCGCTCTCAAAGTCCGATTCAGCGAACGCCCAGTTGGCCGAAAAACTGTCGATTCCGGATGCTACAGTTGTCTCCTCAGAAAACGCGCCTGACCGCGTTGATCAGCACAAAATTCCGCTTCAAACTGGTAAATTTCATAAATTTCTGACTTCGAATTTTTTTGGCCGGAAAACGGAGCATCCGGCGGCCGGCCGGTGGACTTCCGGTAGCCCTCCGACAAATTTTGATCAGAATAATCGCCCTGTTAATCCGAGTTCATTCCCACCTTCGGTTTTCCCACATGAGGTTCAAACAGTGCTCAATCAGGGTCGAAAGACCTATGCTACTGCTGTTTCTGGCCGTCCGGACTTATCTCAGGCTGAGAGGAGTGCACGGAAGTCTTTTGCATCAGTTCTACAGGCCACAAACGACTCTTCTCATGTTGGGTTCACTTCCAAGGAACCCTTTACACATTTGGGTGAACCGGCCGTCGATTTGACTGATTCGGAGGAGGCTATTTTGGCTGATCCTTACAAGTACACACTTGTAGGGAAATTTCCCCATCGCAAGCCTACCATGAGGAAGGTACGAGAGAATTTTTCTAAGTTTGGGTTTCATGGTTGCTTTGAGGTGGGATTGATTGACAGTACACACATACTTATACACCTTACACATGAGGAAGATTACAGCAGGCTTTTTCTTAAACCTTCATGGTATATTGATGGGTGTCCGATGAGGGTCCTTAAGTGGACATGTGACTTTACACCTGAACATGAGACTCCGATAGTTCCCGTATGGGTATCATTCCCTTTGCTTCCAGTACATTTGCGTGCCAAGGGGTTTTTTTTTGCTTTATCTAGGGCAATAGGAATACCCTTGAGGATCGATGAGGCCACCTCCGACTTGAGACGACCTAGTGAGGCAAGGGTGTGCATTGAGGTGAATTTGGGGCTTAAGTTGCCCGAAAGGGTTTGGATTGAACGCGCAGGTAACCGGGGCTTCTGGCAGACAGTTATGTATGAGAACCGGCCGAGTTTTTTGCTTCTCTTGTAAACACTTGGGCCATTCTTATGATCAGTGTTCTTTAGGTACACCTCTTCCTCCCCCTTCGGTTGTTGTGCCTCCCCTTGTTCAGCCTCATGTTACTAGGGATGACAAAGGTAAAGGCAACGTGACTTTTGTGGAGCCAAAGAAGCAGTGGGTGCCTGTTTCAGCAGTGCCATCTACGCTTCACACTACTACTGCCGCAGTTGTGATAGAGTCAGCATCTACATCGGCAGTTCCTACCTCTACCCCTATCACAATTGATCCAGAGTTACCACAATTTATTCATTCTACGGCAGAGCCTACTCCAAAAGCTCCTATCGAGGTATCCACTTCTCCTATTATCACTCTCATAGCTCCTACTCCCACCCCTGCTACTGAGGCCCCCCATGAGCCAACACAGATCAGTTCTCCATCGTTGAAGGCACACACAGATGGTACTCAGTCAACACAGGGATCAGATACAGGGACAGTTCCTCACACCACGACTGCACAGGAGCTATTAGCTAAGATCGGATCAGAGCGGCACGGTGTCAAGCATATGTTGATTGACCACTTTAAGAAAGACCATGGCATGAAGGTTGGATCTACCATGAGACTTGCCATTGAGGACTTGGTTATCAAGCTCTTTGGTGAGGGACCTTCTGTGAATAAGACTCAGACACATACAACTTCACCTAGTCCTTCCATCACGGCTCCTACACAGGATAAGGTTAAGGAACATATACAGAGAGACATGGATGGCATGACCCTTGGAGACTGCGTACAAAATGTAGAGGACGACATACCCACAGTCAGCAGGTCAATCTCACGTGCATCAGATATTGCAGCACAGAGCACTATGAGATCAGTCCCACCTACGACTAGCACCATGAGATCAGATGCACCTGATTTTCGCCCGACATTTAGTGCACCATCACCTAGAGAACATTTTTCACCTAGACAGGCTTCTTTTCACGCGCGCGGCCACTCTCCAACTAGCGAACCTGACTACGCAGACTACTACGACCCAGAAATGTTTCAGACCAGACGCATGACCCGATCGATGTCTATGTACTTCCACCCGAAAGTTTACCCTCGGGAATATCCTTGAGTAGTCTTTCCTGGTTTTTGGTCATCTACTATTACTTGCATTTTCTATTACCTGCATTTCAATTTGAGATTTTTGTTGCACTTTACATTTGCTGGAGGTCAGGTCTATGCCCCCCTCCTTTATTTGTAGTCTCGATTTTTATTATATAAAATAAGCCACACTAGAGGTATTCGTTAAAAAAAAAAAAAAAAAAAAAAAAAAACCCTAAACCCTAAACCCTAAAACCCTAAAACCCTAAAACCCTAAACCCTAAACCCTAAAACCCTAAAACCCAAAACCCAAAACCCTAAACCCTAAACCCTAGCTGCGGACTATTTCTCTCGCCTTCTCACTCAGAGGTTTCAGGCATATCCTAGTATGCGATATAGGCATGGAGGCAACACTCTTGTCTCACACCTCTCATTTGCTGACGACATGATTATATTCGCCAATGGCCAGAAACAGTCGATCAAGAGAGTCCTCGACTGTTTGGAGCACTACAAGGGAGTTTCTGGCCAGTTAGTGAATAGAGACAAGAGCGGTCTTATACTACCTAGACGGGCATCAAATATTCAGATCAGGAGGCTAGTAATCTTGACTAGTTTTGCTCATCAGCAGCAACCGTTTACTTATTTGGGAGTTCCCTTGTTTAAAGGGGCCAAGAGGAGCTTTCTATATGATGACCTAGTGATGAAGGTCAGGAGCAGGATATCTGGTTGGGCTTCTCGACTACTCTCTCCTGGGGGTCGAATTACTCTGTTGAGATCAGTATTATCATCTCTTCCACTTTATCTTTTTCAGATCATGCGACCTCCCAAGGCTATACTGAAAAAGTTGGAGAGTATCTTTGCACGGTTCTTATGGGATTCTAAGAATCAGGCACGTCGACTACACTGAAAGAATTGGAAGGAGATTTGCCTTCCTACTGATGAGGGGGGCCTCGGGTTCAGGAGATTACAGGATGTGGTGGACACCTTCTCCATTAAGCTCTGGTGGTTGTTTCGATCGCAGAATTCCCTTTGGGCTCAGTTCTTACTTGGAAAATATTGTATGGGGACACATCCATCACTTGCAGCAGTTCCCTACTCGGCCTCTCCTACCTGGAAGAGGTTGAAAAGAGCTGCACCACACACTGAGTCCCGCATTGCTTGGCACCTTGGAGCCGGTCAGGTTTTCTTCTGGCATGATTGTTGGATGGGCGAGTCTACGTTGGCCTCCATTTTTCCACACAGACAGCACACATCTGCGAGGGTGCAAGATTAATTTGATGACACTGGGTGGGATTTTGGACGATTACTACAGGCTCTTCCTCCTCACATGGCGGAACAGATAGGGGTGATACCTTTATGTGCTAATGCCCCGGACCGTATTGTTTGGAGTGATACATCGGACGGTAGCTTTGCTACCAAATCAGCATGGCAGCTAGTTCGTTCGGGGCACCAATTTCAGGACTCGTACCATTTATTGTGGTGCTCCACATTGCCTACCACTGTCTCATTCTTCTACTGGAGATTATGGCAGGATCTCATTCCAGTAGATGTGGTTATTCAGAGGAGGATTGGCTGTCAGTTGGCCTCGCGATGTCAGTGTTGTTCCGAGATCGAGACCATCAGTCATGTTTTCACTGGCAGTAGCATCTCTGATCAGGTATGGCAGTACTTTGGGGACATATTTCAAATACCTATGAGATCTGGGGGAGGTCAGGCAGAGGTTCCAGAGATGGAGGTATTCAGGACAGTACGTTCACTGTGGACATATTCGCACTATCATTCCTCTACTGATATTTTGGTTTTTATGGACCGAGAGGAATGATGTAAAGCACAGAGAGATCCGCATGGTGGCCAGACGTATCATCTGGAGGGTCTACCGCATGATCTCTTTTCTCCATATGGGAGGAATTTTTAGAGCTGCGCATTGACGAGGGGACCTAACACTGGCCCCTCTCTTTGGTATTTCTATTACTACTCCTTCCCCACCACCTCCTGTCATGATTTTCTGGCGCACTCCACAAATGGGATCATACAAGATCAACACTGATAGATGCGTCAAGGATGGCTTTGCGAGTGGTGGGGGCATCATTAGGGATCACACTGGACATTGCATCAGGGCATACTCGACATCGTATGGCACATGTTTGATCCTAGAGGCCGAGCTCAGGGCAATACTTGATGGGATTCTTTTGGCCAGAGGACTAGGACTTTCAGGTATTTGGATTGAGTCCGACTCTACTACAGCCATCCACTGCATCACCAGAGGCGGAGGACCATGGGCTATTCAGGGCATACTTAGACAGATTAGAGACATCATATCCTTCGACAGAGACACAGTTTCCCACATCTACAGAGAGGGAAACCAAGTTGCAGATGCTCTTGCTATAGAGGGTTGGGATCATCGGCAATATCAGGTTTTTGAACCAGCTAATCCGCCACGACATATTAGGGTACTCTTACAGATTGACAGGCATGGACTGCCCAGCATTAGGTTTTGATTTTGATATTTGTCATTTAATTGTTTCAGTTCTTATTGTAAGGGAAGTTGTACTTCCTCTTTTACTGTTTTTAATTGTTCTTCATCATTTATTATTGTAAGGGAAGTAGTACCTCCTCATTTTTTGCTTTTACCATTTCTACCTGCAACCACGGTATTCCACCGCCACAAGTGAGGATAATAAATAAAACCTCGAGGTACCGCCCTCCTTCAACTAAAAAAAACACCTTAAACCCTAAACCCTAAACCCTAAACCCTAAACCGTAACCCCTAAACCCTAAACCCTAAACCCTAAAAAATCCTAAACCCTAAACCTCAAACCGTAAACCCTAAACCCTAAAAAACCCTAAACCGTAAACCCTAAACCCGAACCCCGAACCCGAAACCCTGTTAAGTCACTCACTATGCTGTTGAACAACTCACTGTGTTTGGGAGTTGAAGCATCACTATTATTCAATAAATGATGGCTATATATAAGCCTTTTACAAAGAAAACAGAAAAAACAAACTCCACGTTGAACAATCCTAAAAACGTGGCAAGAGGTCTAGACCAATTAAATACTAACCAGCACTACCAACTCACCCCAGCAATTAGAGGATTATTAACAGAAAGTCAAATATAAAGCAGTAAATACAATTAAACCTTAATACTCCAACATATCCTCCCTTAAACTGAATTGCAAAAATGCAACCAGTTTACTCTAGTTTCGAACATATACCAAGATTATCACGCAGCTTCAAGAACACATCCAATTTGAGAGGCTTTGTCGTAATATCAGAAAGTTGTTCTTGTGTGCTGCAGTGCACCAGTGCAACAGTTCCCTCCTTCGTCAGGTCACGCAAAAAATGAAATCTCACATCTATATGTTTGCTCGTCCCATGCATGACTGGATTTTTTGAAAGTTTTATGGCCGAACTGTTATCACAATAAATTGTTGTACACTTACTTTGAGTATGTCCCAGCTTCTCAAGAACTCTCCTCAACCAAATTCCTTGGCATGCACAATATGCTGCTGCAATGAATTCGGCCTCTGTAGTGGACATGGTCACAACTAGTTGCTTCTTCGAAGACCATGAAATTGCTCCAGTTCCAAGCATGAAAGTGTATCCAGAAGTGCTTTTTCTATTATCAATGTCTCCTGCATAATCACTATCAGCAAACCCCACCAGTTCTTCTTCTCCACCTCTTTTATAAGCAATCCCCAGCTCAGTTGTTCCCATCAGATATCTCAGGACTCTTTTGGCAGCTTGCAAGTGTATTTCAGTAGGCCTCTCCATATATCTACTAATCAAACAAATAGAATACATCAAGTCCGACCTTGTAGCAGTTAGGTACATGAGGCTGCCTATCATTTGCTTGAAGATTGTTGTATCTACTGCAGCTCCTCCTCCATTCTTTGACAATCTGAATCCTGGAACAATTGGATTCTTCACCGAGTTACTATTCAGCATTCCAAACCTCTCCAATACTTCATGTGCATACTTCTTTTGATTGATAAATATTCCATGCTGATTCTGTATGACTTCTACACCAAGGAAATACTTCATTTTTCCAAGATAGGACATGACAAATTCCTTCTTCATTGACTCCTTAAATCTTACAAACATATCCTCATTGTTTCCAGTAAAAATCAAATCATCTACATAAAGACTCACAATGAGAATTTTACCTCCATCTCCAGTCTTCACAAACAATGTGTGCTCACAGTAGCATTTCTCAAAGCCCTCTTTAATGAAGTACCCTTCAATTCTGCTGTACCAAGCTCGAGGAGCTTGCTTGAGTCCGTACAATGCTCTTCTAAGTTTGTAAACCTTGTGGTCTTCCCCTTTTCTTTCGAACCCTTGTGGTTGATCGACAAACACAACCTCATTTAATTCTCCATGCAAGAATGCGCTTTTCACGTCCAATTGATACACACACCAACCCTTTTGTGCTGCAAGGGCGAGAATCACTCTGATAGTATCCCATCTGGCCACCGGAGCAAACACCTCATTGTAATCGATACCATGCTGCTGTAAGTAACCCTTTGCCACAAGGCGAGCCTTAAACTTGTCCACCTCACCCTTCTCGTTAAGCTTGGTTTTGTACACCCATTTCACCCCTATTTTCTTTGCTCCTTCTGGTAATGTTGTTAACTCCCAGGTCTCATTCTCTTCGATAGCTTTAATCTTCAATTTCATGGCTTCTCTCCACTTCGAACTCTTGACAGCTTCTTCAAAAAATACGGGGTCTTCAGAAGCAGTAAACATCACCAAATTTTCAATCTCATCTTCCCCAGATAAACCTTCACCTAAAACATAATCTTGCATCCAAGAAGGCTCTCTTCTGTTCCTCCCTTGAACTGGACCCAAAGAACCTTCATTTGATTCACCAAATGGAGAATTTATACCTTCTCCTTCTTCTACTTCCTCATTTTCAGCATTCACTCCTTCTTCAGTTTGATCTTCTTGATTCCTGATTTTTTCCTCATCACACCACTCTAATACATCAGCTTTCAACTCATCAGTGCTTTTTCCCCAATCCCATTTCTCATCTTCAGTAAATATCACGTCCCTACTAATTACCACTTTCTTTGAAACTGGATTGTATAGCCTATACGCTTTTGACTCCTCACTTACACCCAACAAGACACATTTCTCACTCTTATCATCCAACTTTGATCTTCGACTGTCTGGAATATGTACATGAGCAAGACATCCAAATACTCTAAAATAATGTACAGTAGCTTTGTTACCACTCCAGGCCTCTTCAGGTGTTACCTCTTTCACAGCTGAGGTTGGACTCCGATTCAATATATGTATCGCCCAATTAACAGCTTCAGGCCAAAACTCCTTAGGAATCTGTTTATGTGATAGCATGCTACGTACCATGTTCATGACGGTGCAATTTTTCCTCTCTGCCACCCCATTTTGTTGGGGTGTGTAAGCAGTAGTAAGCTGCCTAGCTATTCCATTTGCACTGCAAAACTGATTAAATTCCAACGAGGTGAATTCTCCACCTCTATCAGTACGTAGACAGCAAAAAAAATTACCGGTTTCCCTTTCAACGAGTGCTTTGAACTTCTTAAATACATAAAATGCCTCAGACTTTTCTGACAAGAAATAGACCCACGTCTTCCTACTATAGTCATCAATAAAGTTGATTAAGTACCTTTTGTGACTATGTGATTCAGACTTGATGGGTCCGCAAATATCAGCATGAACCAATTGAAGACGTTATGAGGCTCTCCACAGGCTCATCTTCGGAATTACTTCTCGGTGTTGCTTCCCTACCATACAGTCAGAACACACCTTTGATGGAGCTTTGAGAATTGGTAGTCCTTTTACCATTTTCTTGTTGATAAGAGTTCTAAGTCCCTTGAAACTGAGATGTCCAAATCTACAGTGCCATAAATGCGAGTTGTCTTCAGTCACAGCTTGAAAGCATGTTGTGGCTTGAGGCATTACTGAAGCCAACACAACGAACATCCTATTTGCTGACATTTTGGACTGCATAATTAATCCCCTCCTTGGATGATAAAGGTTGCACATCCCATTTTGAATTAGAATGGGAAAACCTTTTTCTTGCAATTGGCCAACGCTCAAAAGATTATTCTTTAACTCAGGCGCAAAATAAACTTCTGTGATTACCTGAGTCATGCCACCCACTTGAAGTCTGATATTTCCTTTCCCCATCACCATCATCTTTGAATTGTCTCCAAGCCTCACAGACTGCCTGAACCTTTCATCAAGATCTGAGAAAAATTCCATGGTACCACACATGTGGTTGCTGCACCTAGAATCTAAAAACCACACATTCTCCTTTGTTGAGTTGTTCATCTTGACATAAGACATTAATAGCATCTCCTCGTCTTCATCTAACTCGGCATAGTTTGCACCGTTCCCCAAACTAGGACATTCATATTGAAAGTGACCTAATTTGTGGCAGTTAAAGCATTCAACAAGAGCTTTATTGAAAGGCTGCCTACCCCTGCCTTGACCTCTTCCTCTAAAACTTCCACGAGCTCTTCCTCTCACTTCAACTTTGTATTCAGCTCTTCTTCTATCCTTCTCTGAATTGGTGATGTTTAAAACATGCTCTTCCTCCTTTTGTCCATGCATCCTCTGTTCGTGGACTAACAGGCTGCTCTGAAGCTCATCTATGGTCATGGTGGAGAGGTCATTGGACTCTTCTATCAAACACACAACTTAATTGAACTTGAGAGTCATTGATCTCAAGATTTTCTCAATGATCACAGTCTGCTCCATTTTTTCTCCATGTGCTTTCATCTTATTTGCGATTGTCAGTGTCCTGGCAAAGTATTCATCTACTTTTTCACCCTCCTTCATGTCAAGAATCTCGAACTCTCTTCTCAAAGCTTGTAGCTGAGCACGTTTCACCTTCGTAGAGCCTTGATACTTCAGTCTCATCGAATCCCAGATGGCCCTCGCAGTCTCCTTATTGAGAATGGTCTCAATAATAGTTCTATCTATAGCTTGGAATAGATAGTTCTTGACCTTTAAATCTTTCAGTTTCAGATCTGCAATGGTCTTACGCTGCACCTCTGTTGCCCCTTCTACTGCTACAGGTATCTCGTTCTCTATCAAGTCCCAATACTCCTTCGACCTGAGGAAATTTTCCATGAGCATAGCCCAATGATCGTAATGACCATCGAACCATGGAATCGCAGGCTGAACAAAGCTGCTGTTCTCCATCGCCATGAGTCTCTGACTTCTCTCTCCTTTTCTGATCTCTCACTCTGGCTTCTCCCTTAAGAAACTGCAGTTTCTCAGAACACTCAATCAGGCCCCTATGATGATGGCTCTGATACCACTTGTTAAGTCACTCACTATGCTGTTGAACAACTCACTGTGTTTGGGAGATGAAGCATCACTATTATTCAATAAATGATGGCTATATATAAGCCTTTTACAAAGAAAACAGAAAAAACAAACTCCACGTTGAACAATCCTAAAAACGTGGCAAGAGGTCTAGACCAATTTAAATACTAACCAGCACTACCAACTCACCCCAACAATTAGGGGATTATTAACAGAAAGTCAAATATAAAGCAGTAAATACAATTAAACCTTAATACTCCAACAAACCCTAAACCTTAAACCCTAAACCCTTTTTGTACATTTTTACTTTCTTATTGCTATTAGCGTAATTTAAAACAATCCTCTGCGGGAATGACCCTTACTTATCACATTACTACTTGAACGACAAATTTCACGAAAGTGAGGAATACTATTTTGACCCTCCTTTCGGGCATGTCATTGATCAATAGCTTCAATGGATAAGCATTGCTCCCATTTGTGTTGTTCAAATTCTGTAGCTTCATGTGCAACATTTGCTCCTACTTTTGTGAGATCAACACAACAATTTTGTTTTATATTGCTTGATTTTCCACATCAACTACACAATGCATTCACCCGACAATCAAGCTTCATGTGTCCCAGCTTTCCACACCTATAACAAGTTTTTGAATTCCCCTTGGATTCTCCCCAGGTTCTGGACTACTTGCCATCACCTGAATATTGCTTAGAGGAAAAATTCTTTTTTCTATGGTCTTTGGTGTAAAGAACATCCTTAACTTGAGAAAGCGACTTGCTGCTATTGCTGGACATTTGTTTCAGCAGTGCCTCTTGATTTGAGAGCAGATTCTCCAACTCAATAATAGTAGGTTGATTTGCCCACCCTTGTATTGAAGAGATAAAGGGCATAAACTCTTTTCGTAAATCCCGAATGAGATAACGACGCAAACGAACATCACTCACAGGTTTCCCTGTATCTAATTCCGAAATATCATAACACAAGGTTTTAAGTTTCAAAAAATATTTTGAAATAGAAAGGTTACCTTGAGTCATCCCAGCAAGTTCATTTTCTAAATACTGCAGCCTCATCGTGTTTTTTTGAGTGAACAGCCTTTCAAGTGTCTCCCACACTTTGGCGACTCCTCATCACGAACATGTCAATATACTCTTTACTGATTGATGTTCGCAAAACAAATAAAGCTTTACCACACTTTATCTTCCATTTTCTCCTCAACTCAACATTTTGTGGCATATCTTCTAGAACTGAGGTGCCCTTCTTTAACTACGGGATGTAGTGAGTTATCGGCTGTTACAATGACTCTCTTTCCACAATGCAGTTGAACTTCATAGAGTAAAGAAGTGTTTCCAGTTGCATGATGAGAGCAGCCAGAATCAATTATCCAATCCTTGTTGTAGTCTATGGAAACATTAGCATCAATATCTACATCAGTCTGGTGCACTTCAGAAGTCATGCTAGCCTATTGATCAATAGCTTCAATGGATAAGCATTGATCCCATTTGTGCTGTTCAAATTCAGTAGCTTCATGTGCAACATTTGCTCCCGTTTTTGTGAGATCAACATGGCAATTTTGTAAATAAATCCCCTAAGATTTATTTACAACAAATCAACAGTATTATTTGATCGCTCTAACTTAATCCAAATCCTAATATACATAATTAATTATGATCTATCAAATGAGTTAAATATTGCTATAGCTATCCTCACTTTATCAAAATCATATTTATCAGTTAACAACTATCCCAAATAAAATAAAATTACAATTAATACATGTTGAACTTGTGGTAGCAACATCCAATGGATAGGAAATTTTGGTAAAACGAATCACGATATTATACATGGATAGCTACTACTTGAATAGTCTACAAATAGGATTATCATTTGACTTTTAACTTTTATCAGAAAAATAGAATAACTATTAATCAAAGAAAAGCAACCAAAAGCACGTGGAATTGCTCATTTAAAAAATAACCAATTAAATACACAACTATTAAATAACAATTTCATTTGAACGTCAATATCTTAGGTCTAACTTAACCGAATCGACTTTTTCTCGGGCACAAAATGCATGATTAAATACAAGTTATCCAACGAGCCCAATATTAAAATACTAAATCTCACTCTTTCAAAATTTTGAACCTTTGAAGCACATTCTCTATGTACTCTTTCTGACTCAAATATAATCTGCCAACTTTTCTATCCCTCCAGATTTTCATAACAAGAATTTTCTTTGCTGCACTCAAATCCTTCATCTCAAACTCCTTATTAAGTTGAGATTTCACATTTCTAACCTATGCCTTGTCCTTGGCTGCAATAAGCATGTCATCAACATATAATAACAAATATGTTATCGATCCATCATCTTCATTTCTTATGTACACACAACTATCATAATTACTTCTGCTAAAGCCATGAGTAGTCATGAATGAATCAAACGTGACTTATTGTCCATCACGATTTCCTTTTTAATTGGTTAAAGAAGGATTTGGAGTCTATCATTATTAAATAGGAGTTTTTAAAATTTAAGTCCTAGTCAAATTCTTGGAAGTTGTCCCTCGCTGCTGTTAGCCAAAAAAAAAGAGAATTTATTTTAAGTTAATTATTTTTATTTTGTTTGTTTGCACTAAAATATGGTAAGCCTCGTGACTTACAATTATTAAAGAATGTACTTTTTAATTAGTATTTTATTTAAAGTTGATTTATGACTTTAGCCAATGATTTTAAAGTGTAGAATATATGGTAATCTGATTTTCGATAAGTGTAAATCATGATAAGAGCAACGTAATACATATTCCTACCAAATTCTTTTATGTTGCACGTTCACAATTCTAATTGTACTAGAAGTCAATTTTTCAAAGACCTAAGGGTGGCTATAAATACCATGCATGTGTCACATCATTCTACACACAAAATTAAACACACGACAAAAGAGAGAGAGAGAGAGAGAGAGAGAGAGAGGAAAAGTGAGAAAAGTCAAAAGTACATACATCATTGTCAATCAAGGGTCCTTCCACCAAAGCAGAGAAAAAAATTGATCGTGTATTCATATTTTTATTTCAGTAATGGGTAAGATACTTTTGTACAAGTGTTTCGTTTTCTTATACTTTTATGTTCAATTAAATATGCATGAATTGCTAGTAGACCTTCGTGTTCTTTTAAAAGAGATATGAAATCCTACGGGATTACAAGAGGACCTAAGATGGGTGTGTTGTTTGGTCACCGATGTACTCCAGAGTGGTATGAAGTGTATAATTTTATTGTTATGTATTTATATATGAAAACTGCACGTATCTTACTAGGTGTTTTTAAAATACTCACTGTTACAATTTTTATAGGTTAGTTCGGGTCGATTGGAACTATCGTGGGATGGTGCAACGGACTGCCAAGAAATTTTCGACAAATGAAAATATTATGTTTTACTGCCTTTAAAATTTATTAGTTTGAATTGTTCAATAGTATTATTAACAAAGTGGTTAGTTGCAAATGTTTATTTTTTCAGATACGATTTTAAATTTAAATTTATGAATGTTCCAATATTTGGTTTAATAAAGAATTTATTTGATCTGTGACGTTCCGTATTTTATTTCAAAAGAAAATTGAATCTTTCGTAATGCTCTAGTGTTTTATGAAAATTGGGGCATTATAGTTTGGTATCAGAGCCCGGTTCTACCTTTCTGTAGACAATTTTTTTTTAAAAAAAAAAAAAAATGGTTTACCGTAAATAGTATACACTGTCATGTGAACAGTGAATGTAGCTGTGACACTATACACATTAACAGTGAAAAGGGAAAAGTAAATTTTCTTTATTTATTTGTTTCTTTTATTTAAATGATAAATGTTGATTTTTGAATAATGATAGTTACAATTTAAATGATTATGGTTTAATGCCCATAGTTTAAGTCTCACATATGATATTTTTTTTTATGTGGTTAACTTTAGCATTTTGTGATGTTTTTAAAAACTTACTGATAAGTGCGGTTTTCGCACTCATTTAGACCGTTAAACTTAGATAGTTGTTAGTTTTCACTTATTAGTTTTTTATTATTTTTGTTACTTTTGTTCCTTAGGTGAATTCCCGAGTTGTTGGTTGTTGATGTGGTATTTTGAGCGTGAATTGAGCCAAAACGATTGAAGAGAAAATACTCCAAGATTTGGCAACCAAGTTTTTCACAATTAGGAGGAAGATGTATGGTTTGAAGGGAGGTGAATTGGAGTGAAAAACCATAAAATGAAGTTGGTTCAGAATTTGGCCTATGCGTACGCATAGGCATGCAGGGTGTGCGTACGCACACTTGCCAAATTCAACTACTGAAGCTTAAATGTTTACACTATGCGTACGCACACCCAGACCTATGCGTACGCATAGGCAAAATCTGGAGCAGAACCCCGGGAAAACACGCGAAACCCGATTTTGAATTCTTATTTCACCCCTTTTATTCCAAACCCGTTTTTCCTCTTCTCTACAATTAAAAACACCACTTGGGGCTCATTTCTAGGGCAAGCAAGAAGGGGAGGAGCCAACCACCAAAGGAGAAAAACTTGGGAGCTCCACCTCCATCAACAATGGTGGAAATGTGATGAAGGAGAAGAAGATACCTTACATTGAAGATCCCATCTATCCTTCTCCCCATCAATAAGCCATCTCTCTTCTCTAATTTCGTTTTTATTTATGTATTGTATTATTTTGTTGGTTATTTATCATTACATTATGGATAGCTAAATGTTAATGTGATTGAGGGTTATTTTGGAATCCTAGAAATGATAATTTAATCGATTTGTGTTTTATTGTGTTCTTGAGATTAATGTGTTTAATCTATTGTGTTAAGTGTTGATATTGTTATTCTTGATTGATTGGGTTGACACAATATATGCTATTTTGGGAAGTTTAGTACGTAATCGCTAATTTAACCAAAACCTAGTAGCAACTACACTTTGATGGATTATGAGGAATTTTCTATTAAATGTAGGTGGATTATCACTTAAGCTAACAAACCGAGCTTGTGTGTTTGCGCTTAATTCAATTCGTCTCTTTCGTCGTAATGCTTTTGTTGAATTAAATCTAGCGAGCTTATCTAGGTTGTTTGATGAAAAGGGTTGGGTAACGATGCTTATCTTATTCAACTAATATGTAAGAAGAGATTGAGGTAATCGAGCTTGTGATTATTCTCGAATTGTTGTTGATCTTTTGAACGAAAATCCTTTGCGAATATCGATTAAAAATTCACTCTAGCGGCGAAGAAATATCCCTCGATCACATTTTCATTACTTTGTATTTTTCATCATTCTAGTTCTTTGTCTTTTATATTTTTCGCTTCCTTAGTTTAGTTAACAACCAACCCCCCCATTTACTTGTTTGCACATTTTTACCTTCTTATTGCAATTGACATAATTGAAAACAATCTTCTGCGGGAATGACCCTTACTTGCCATTTACTACTTGAACGACAAATCTTAGAAAAGTAAGGAATATTATTTTGACCCCCTTTTGGGCGTGTCAAAATTTGGCGCCGTGTCGCCGGGGATTGTTCTTTCAATTTGTCAATTGTATTATTTTTATTTTATTTATGTTTGCATTATTTTTGTTATCTTCTTTGTGATTTAGGTTGTGATTGAGTAAAAAGTATACAACACACACCACAACCTAGGAGCAAGAGAAGAGGTTGGTTATCGAAGTTTGTGAGATGGAAGCAACTTCTCCAATTAAGCGTCAATTGTCCGATCTTGCAACTCTTGTTCAACAAGTGGCTCTTGGGAATAGACATCAAAATGCCTTTGAACAAGGGAATGTCATTGGGGGCTATCAAATGCAACAGAGACATGGGTATGATTCATATGCCTACACTTATAATCATGGATTTAGTGATCACCTTAGTCTTGGTTATGAAGAAAATTATTTCACATCTCCACAAGCACAATTTGAGTATCCACATGGTTTCTATCAACAAGATCAACCGGAGTATTTCCAACCTAGTCAACAAGCTTCGCTTCAAAGTTCAGATATGTCTCTTGAGGATATGGTTAAATCTTTGGCATCAAACACGGTGCAATTGCAACAACACACGATGCAAATCCAACAAGAGACTATGCAATTTCAACAAGACCAAGGGCAATACTTCCAACCTAGTCAACAAACTCAAACTTCAAGTTCTAGTATGTCTTTAGAGGAAATGGTTGAGTCCTTGGCTTCGAGCAATCAACAAGCTCCAACTCAAAGCTCGGATATGTCCCTTGAAGAAATGGTAAAGTCTTTGGCCTCAAACAATATGCAATTCCAACAAGAGACAATACAATTTCAACAAGAGGCATTTCAACAAGAGACAATGACTTCAATCAAGAATTTGGAGGCACAAGTGAGTGAATTGGCTAGCATAGCGGAGAAAATTGAGGCCCAAAGATCAAAAGAACTCCTTTCTCAAGAATTCGAACCGAGCGAAAATGTTAGTGTTGAGACACTAAAAAACGAGGAGAGTTTTGATGAGGTAACAAAAGAGGTGGAAGATCTTGATGAGGAACCAACACAAGAAGAAAACTTAGCTTGTGAGAGTATTGTGGAACCCATGGCATCTCTTGAGCCCTTACCGAGCAATCCACCAAGGTATGATTTCTCCTATATTGCTATTCCAATTTCTAATGAGAAAATTCTACCTTTGGTGATGCAGAATCCTACTTTTGAATTCATCATTTTCCCGGAGCACTTGAAGTATAAAGATGTGCGGGAGGTGAAACTACTACCGGAGATCGTTGCAAGAAATCTCACCACACTTCACAACCAACTTAGGGGAGTACTTGAACCCCTTGCCCTTACACTTTCATGTTTTATTCTTAAGGGCTTTGTACAGTTTAAATTTGTGTGTGATGATTTATGTTTGTTGGTTGGATAGCCTTGCCGGCTTTGTTTTTAGTTGTTACATTGCTTTAGTTTATGGAATGTGGACATGAATGCTATATGTTGTTTATTTTCATCCACTTATTCAATGTTTGACCATTTATGGAGCACTTGAGTCATGAAATTCATCACACGCACTTGTTGGTGGCACTTTAGGTTGTTGTGAACTTAGATGACCATATTATTAACATTTCTTGAATCACTACCTATGAGAGAATAAGTTTGGGGGTGACTGAGGCGGTGAAAGAAATTGTTTAGAAGTGTATTAATTCCTTGCTCAAATGATTTGTTTTATGGAGTGCTCATGAACTGCAAATGAAAAGTTGGATGTTGTGTCTATCCCAATCGAGAAAAAAAAAAGAAAAAGAAAAAAAAAATTCTGTAGGAAAAAGTTGCCCACCTTAAGGAGTGTGAGTCAGCGTTGAGTAATCTGGCCCTATGCATCTTCAATGTGTAGGAGACGATCTACCAATGAAGAAGGCTACCCTTAGGGACCGAAGCGTGAACTACCTATATTGGAAAAAGAAAAAAAAGTGAAGCAAAAGAAAATGGATGCTATATCCTTGGTTGCTATTGTTGAATGATTGGTGTTGTACGTGATTTGCCTAACGTAAGTTTGTAGTTTGAGCACTCAAAATTTTTATGTTGAATTAATACATGACTAGATGGTCTAATTTGCCGGTTCGATCCAACCAAACTTGAGAGGGAAATATTGAGTGATTTGAGAGCAACCCTATGTTTTTGACACCTTGGGGCTATAGTGAAAATATCAAGTTTGGGGGAGTGCGCAACCCTCGAGCGAGAAAGGGAAATTTGACCATTTTATGGGTCGGGAACACCACCAACTTGTGTAATGCGATGAATTGGAATGACAACACTCACACACCCGAGTCAAACTTGGTATAAGTTTCAAATTGTTTGTTGTAGCATTTTTGTGTGCATTTCATAAATTTTTAGCATATGTGAGAATTGAGGCAAAGTTGGGCGAACTATCCAACCTTTATAGTGTTTGTTAATTTATAGTATTTTTGTTTGTTTTTATTTATGTGTTTGCATGCTTGTTTTTATTGCTTTGTTCGAGGACTAACAAAGATTTAAGTTTGGGGGTGCGATAAGTGCGGTTTTCGCACTCATTTAGACCGTTAAACTTAGATAGTTGTTAGTTTTCACTTATTAGTTTTTTATTATATTTGTTACTTTTGTTCCTTAGGTGAATTCCCGAGTTGTTGGTTGTTGATGTGGTATTTTGAGCGTGAATTGAGCCAAAACGATTGAAGAGAAAATACTCCAAGATTTGGCAACCAAGTTTTTCACAATTAGGAGGAAGATGTATGGTTTGAAGGGAGGTGAATTGGAGTGAAAAACCATAAAATGAAGTTGGTTCAGAATTTGGCCTATGCGTACGCATAGGCATGCAGGGTGTGCGTACGTACACTTGCCAAATTCAACTACTGAAGCTTAAATGTTTACACTATGCGTACGCACACCCAGACCTATGCGTACGCATAGGCAAAATCTGGAGCAGAACCCGGGAAAACACGCGAAACCCGATTTTGAATTCTTATTTCACCCCTTTTATTCCAAACCCGTTTTTCCTCTTCTCTACAATTAAAAACACCACTTGGGGCTCATTTCTAGGGCAAGCAAGAATGGGAGGAGCCAACCACCAAAGGAGAAAAACTTGGGAGCTCCACCTCCATCAACAATGGTGGAAATGTGATGAAGGAGAAGAAGATACCTTACATTGAAGATCCCATCTATCCTTCTCCCCATCAATAAGCCATCTCTCTTCTCTAATTTCGTTTTTATTTATGTATTGTATTATTTTGTTGGTTATTTATCATTACATTATGGATAGCTAAATGTTAATGTGATTGAGGGTTATTTTGGAATCCTAGAAATGATAATTTAATCGATTTGTGTTTTATTGTGTTCTTGAGATTAATGTGTTTAATCTATTGTGTTAAGTGTTGATATTGTTATTCTTGATTGATTGGGTTGACACAATATATGCTATTTTGGGAAGTTTAGTACGTAATCGCTAATTTAACCAAAACCTAGTAGCAACTACACTTTGATGGATTATGAGGAATTTTCTATTAAATGTAGGTGGATTATCACTTAAGCTAACAAACCGAGCTTGTGTGTTTGCGCTTAATTCAATTCGTCTCTTTCGTCGTAATGCTTTTGTTGAATTAAATCTAGCGAGCTTATCTAGGTTGTTTGATGAAAAGGGTTGGGTAACGATGCTTATCTTATTCAACTAATATGTAAGAAGAGATTGAGGTAATCGAGCTTGTGATTATTCTCGAATTGTTGTTGATCTTTTGAACGAAAATCCTTTGCGAATATCGATTAAAAATTCACTCTAGCGGCGAAGAAATATCCCTCGATCACATTTTCATTACTTTGTATTTTTCATCATTCTAGTTCTTTGTCTTTTATATTTTTCGCTTCCTTAGTTTAGTTAACAACCAACCCCCCCCATTTACTTGTTTGCACATTTTTACCTTCTTATTGCAATTGACATAATTGAAAACAATCTTCTGCGGGAATGACCCTTACTTGCCATTTACTACTTGAACGACAAATCTTAGAAAAGTAAGGAATATTATTTTGACCCCCTTTTGGGCGTGTCAAAATTTGCTGCATTTTTTATGTGGTTAATTTTAGCATTTTGTGATGTTTTTAAAAACTTACCAATTTGAAAGTTCACATTTTTAGAGATTACACATTTTATTTATTGCTAGAGTTTTGTTGATTTGCATAATTGCAAAATTGGAGGGTTTTGTCAAAAAGACCTAAACTGTCTAAGAAGAGCTTGAGATTCAAGCGGTCCGTTGTGACCCCCCTCCTTATCTTGAAGCCTTTTGATTGGGCGTTATTCAAGTTAACGAGATGAAATACAATATTTCAAACCTTTCAAAAATTTAAGAAAAAATCTATTTTTAGAACCTTCTATTTTGAAAAAAAATCATATTTTTGAAAATTTAAAAAAAATGCAATTTTTCTTTTATATTAGGAGTTTATGGACAATGTAAGATTTTTTTTAAAAAAAATAAATTTAAACATTTAAAGAAATGATGAATCATTGGCACGTAGCGCTCACTACTCGATCACTCTCAAATTGATCCAGGTATGAAAAGAAAATGTTATTATTTTAGCATTTTATGTGTCATGTATAATTATGTTTACTTCCCATTTTAGTTGTTAAATTTTTTGCAAATTTAAATGAGTATTATTGATGTAAACACGGAATGAAATAACATTGTCATTGAAAGATCCAGCTTAATTGAAGTTATACTTGTCACATGATTAGGACTTAAAAAGCAACTAGGATGACTGGACGTAGCCTTACATACCTAGAACGTGCTGATATTGCTATCAAGAGATGAATATATTACAAAGTGGGATGGAGCGAACGTTTGTCGAACATGTTGAAGATTTCATTCTTAAGTAGGAGTAAGCAAGATCGTTCGGATATAATGAGGGGACTATACTCTCAAAATATCAACTGATAATCGCTATGCGTCCTCAATTGAGAGATGTGGCCTATTTCGTAAGAGTTATGGAGTTTGGGCTATATTTGTAGGAAGATTGGGACAAGATTAATTTTAGGAGATACAGTGAGGACATCATAATCTTGTGGAACCACAGACAACAACAGCTAGAACTAGTGCTGTAACGCCCCAAATTTCACTAATAACTAGAGGCGTTACTTAAGTCAAAGTAACCTGTAAATAAATATTTTCAAAAGTCGCCACAATACGAAGGCAAACATATACTTTAAAAATTCATAGCAATTTAACACAAAACGCGGAAACATCACTTCTAAAATAATTTTTCTCACATTCAAGAGTCAATACGAAATATGATTAGCAAAAACCAACATTTGCAAAGATATCAAAATTTAATATTTAAGTATCAAAATGGAAATCAACTATTTAAAATTTCTTTTTCAAAACTTGAAATTCAAAGGTTCTATTATTAAATTAAAATTGCCTCGCTCGTTGCCTTGCCCTGCCACGCTCCTTAACCTGAAAAGTTGGGAAAATAGTGGGGTGAGCATAACGAAATATACTCAGTGGAGATACAGCAATCAGTCCAAATTAAGTTAAAATATGCAATCAAGTGGTGAACATAATATCCATAAAACATACTATAGAATATGTACTGTGGGCATTCCCAAGGACCCAATTTCGATCCCGAACCTATTTACGGTCCCTGGCAAGCTTTTCATAGGTATAAACATTATATCACAATCAAAATCACACATCAAGAATTAACATGGACAAATAACCACAATTGCTTAAATGTAAATCACACCTCGAAGTCTTGAAATTTTTCTTGAAAATTGAACAATTGTAACGTTATCGTGCTTCACACTTTGCCCGCGATCTCGTCTAGCAAGAACAAAATTAATTTAATTTAAGATGCTAAATGTAATTAAAACTTTAAAACTTTTAGGGACTTAATTGAAAGAGTATTAAAACTGAATTTAAAAGCTTGAAGGGCTGAATATGAACTTTTGGAATTCTATGGGCTAATTTAAAAGTTATTAAAACATAGGGCTGAATTAAACAATTTATAAAACTTTGAAATTGCAAATAATAACCTTTTAAAAACTTTTGGGGCTAAATTGAATAACTTGTAAAAATTGGGGCTCAAGGGGTAATTTTCGAAAATCAAATATTTACAAAATAAACATATCTCTCTCTCTCACTCACGCGATAGGCAGGGAAGAGGAAGGGAGAAGAGCCGGCGATGGAGAAGTGAGGCGAAGTGGGTGAAGGCGACTGCGACGGTGGAGATGGTGGACAAAATCAAAGGCGCCGGCGGGGAAGAGATGATTAGGGGGTTTTTGGGTGGAAACCGAGGTCAAGACCGAGCCAACAGTTCGGATTTTCTTGGGTTTTCCGGCGGGAAGTCCGGCCAAAACGTGGGTGAAGTTGAGGTATGTGAATGGGTTTTATTATTCTTGGTTTTGGTGGTTGGAATTTGGGTGAGACTTGGTGAAGTGGAGGGTCGAGTTGGGTCGAATAGGGCTGCCGTTTTGGGGTAACTGCAGGCGGCGGGTTCGTGGTGGTTCATTGGTGGTGATTGAAAATTGCAGTCGGGTTTGGGTGATGGTTGTAGTTTGCAGTTTGGTGGTGGTGTTTGAAACTGTTGGTGGCTGAAATCTTGTGCGTGATTGCGGTGGAACAACCGTGTATGAGTGATGGTTGTGTGAACTTTCAACTGATTATTGAGTAAAATTTGGAGAAATTTTGGTGATGATTTCTTACCTGGTTCCTAGTGTTGGGAGGCCGAGAGGTGCTGTGGTGAAGGTGATTGAATAGTATCAACAGTATATTAGGCACGAAAAACGAGGCAATAAATTGGGCTTAGAGTTTGGGTTGAAAAGTAATTCTTTGGCTAATAGGATTTAAATAAAATTGAATTAAAAGACAAATTTGGGTTTAATGAAATTGGATTTTAAATAGAATATCGGACATAAAAATTGGATTTAAATTGATAAGAATTTGATACTTTTAAAAAGGTTCGAGATTGAACTCGATGAGTAAATATTGAATTTTAAGATTAAAAATCGTTTTGAAATCTTAAATTAATTGTTTGCTAGACAATTCGACGGCACAAGATAATTTCTAAAATTTGACGGAATGTCGTAGCGACACAATTTAAGTTATGAAATTTGTATTTGAAAATTCGGGTCGCTACAAGTGCCACAGCTCCAGCCTGAGCCTGAGCCTAAGGCAGAACCTGAGTCAGAGGAAGAACCTGAAGAGGACCCAGAGGAAGAGCCTGAAGAGGACCTAGAGGAGAAAATCGAACAGAAACTGGAAGACCCTGAGCAAGAACTCGAGCCACAAAATTTCACGGATTTGGATTCTGAGCCCGAGTCATACCTTACGTCGGATGACGAGATTCTACCAAAAGAAGATTTCTAGAACTCATAAAGATTAGAGATAGTTTTTATTTACTCTTGTTCGCTTAAATATTATGCCGCAAGCGCATGAATCGCGTACTAGTAAAAGTGGACTTTTTTAGTCTGAGTCGATCCCTCGAAGAGTGTTTATCCAATTACAAGTGTATTGATTCAAATTAACAAAAGTGACACACACAATTAAAAACTTCGAAAATAATTGAAAGAAAAATAAAATGATTTCAATTTAAAGTTTAAAATAACAATTTAAAAGGTAGTCGGATGTTTCATTAATATCAAATCAACAACGCATAGATGCAATCTTACCAATACAAGGAAAGACCCGATTCTCCAATTTTAGTGAATAGCCTCTCTCTAGTGAAATTACCCAAATTGATTAAGCTTATCCACGATATCTCTATGCCGATTAACTTAACCAATTGCATTAAATTATTGTAGGAATACTCAGGGGTCACCTAAGGTAGATATATATATCTCTATACACCTAAACAAGCATAGTATACTATACAACTTAGGGCACTAATTATATTGGTCTAGTTAGTGCAAAAATTTCTCAATAATTGCCCAAACCACCTAACCACAACATCTATTGATCAAGTAAATGAAGTGCAATAAAGAACAATAATTAAAACATCATGCTTTTGATAAGATATGTATCATTCAATACAAAACAAGATATAAATGAAACTTTGGTTAAGCTATTACATAAATTCCAACACAAAATACTTAGTTCATCATAGATAAATGATAACAAAGAGATTTAATTATACAAAACATTACAAACATGGGAAAATTAAATGAAGGAATACAAAAGTGTAGATAAACCCTTTTTTTAGTGTATGTTTGCACTCCTCCAATGATTTTCTCTAAGCTTCTTGATATTATCTTCTTACTATCTCCAATGTTCTTCCCAAAATGAGCCAAGAATACAAATGAAACAAAATGAAAAAGAGAAAAAAAAAAGAGAGAAAAGATATTTTCTAGCAAGAGGGAGAGGAGAGAATAGAGTATGTGAGATATATCTCATATAGGTAAAATAAAATATATAGATAAAATAGATATTATGGGATATTTTTAAAATACAACCAAAATATCAACCAATAAACAACAAGAAAATAATACAAGTTGGCCAAAAACAAAAATGGACGAAATTTAAATCGTCAATCAAACTATAACTCTATGCGGCCGCATGGTTCTAGTCTATGCGGCCGCATAGAAGAACCAAAATAATAATTTGACGTCTCTGGCCAATGCATGCAGTCACATGGTTGAAAGATATGCGGCCGCATGGCTCAAGCCAAAAATAGATATTACAGCTTAGTCCTTCCATGTTTGCACACCAAGTCCTTCCATATTTTATCGCATGCAATTTAGTCCTCAGATTTTGATCTTCATTATATTTAAGTCCTTGTTAAATTGCACTTCAAGTCCTTCAACTTTCTGGCTGGTGCACCTTAGTCCCCAGCTTCACAAATTTGTACGTTTTAAGTCTTTTTTTACTCCTTTTAGTTTCGTTTTTCTTCTTGTCGGGGTTTTAACCTACAAAAGCAGTAATTACACAATTATGCATAGAAATCTACTCAATTTCCTCAATAATAAATTCCCAAAGAGTGCAAAATAAGTGTATAAAAATCCACTTATCAACTCTTTTAGCAAATGTTTATTCATTTATTTAGTTAATTTGATATTTAGTTATATTTTTAAACAAATCCTATATGTAAAGAATTGGAAATTTTCCAAGTTTTTCGCCATTAATAAAGATTATTATTATTTTTGTTATCAAATATTTCTAAATTTAAAATTTTATTTGTGTTAAGAAAATGCTTAGACAACAACAAAATCAAGCAACGATCATCAGGGATTTGTTGAGAGCTGTACAAGATTTGGGTAGACAACAAGTACAAGAAGGTCCCCAAAATGTAAATACTAACAACATCAGTTCAATTGTGGAACAATTTCGCCGCTACAAACCCCCAACCTTAGATGGCAAGGCAGATCCATTGGCAGCTGAGGAATGGATAAGAGGAATGGAGCGAATCTTCAAACATCTTTTCTGCATTGATTCTCAAAAGGTATTATGTGCAGAATTTATGTTGGTTGATGCTGCAGGCCACTGGTGGGAGTCAGCATCGCGCACTAGAATACAAAATAACAACGTGCTCTGACATGGACACAATTCAAAAACGAAGTGATGGGAAAATACTTTCCACAAGTTTTGAGAGACGAAAGGAGACATAATTCCTTCAACTGAAACAGGGGAGGATGAAGCTTGAGGATTATGAGAGGAAGTTTGAACAACTCTTTAGGTACGCACCACATCTAGTGGACACGAAAGCAAAGAAAGCGAGAAGGTTCGAACTGGGATTACGACCTGAGACTGGTGGAATAATAGCATCCCACAAATTCATTACCTATAGTCGGGTTTTACAAACTGCTCACTTAATCTCAAATAGGTTAGAGATTGATCAAACTTCTCAACAAGGAGCCGAGCATTCATGAAAACGGAAATGGAATGTGTCCAACGAAGAGAAAGAAGTAGGATAGAACAAGAAAATAAACTTTGGATCAAGTTTTGGACAAAACGTTCCATCCTGACCAAAATGCAAGAGGATACATAGAGTAAATGTCTGTTTGGGAAACACGTGTGCTATCAATGCGGCAAAGCAAGTCATATTTCCAGAAACTGTAAGGAAGACCCTCGAAGAATGATGAGCAAGAGAAGAAAGAAAATGTCCGAGTTTTTGCTTTAATTCAGGATGGAGCAACAGAGGACCCGAACGCAGGTAATTTCGAGGACGAAAGTTTTTAAGGAGTGGAGATTGTAAAACCCAAAATTTTGGAATAAAATTTATTTATTCTATATTTTATTTTTATTATATTGAAAAGTTTATGGATTAAAATGAAATATGTTTTAAATCTTTCTATTTTTGGTTCAAACAGTTAGATTTTGATAGAGCGAGATTTAGTATTTTAATATTGGACTCGTTGGATAGCTCGTATTTAATCATGCATTTTGGGCCTCAAAAAAAGTCGATTAGGTTAAGTCAGACCTAAAATATTGACGTTTAAATGAAAATATTATTTAATAGTAATATATTTAACAGTTTTGTTCTCCTGCGCACCGCGTGCAGGAGAACAAAACTACGCTTTGCCTTGCATGAAAATTCATACAAGGCAAAGCAAATACATGTTTTGTTTAGCCCTATTTGATAGTCATTTTTTTTGTATTAATAATTTTCAATATACGTATATTACATTTTTTATATTAATAATAACACCGCAAATTTCATATAATATTTGTACTAATATTGCAACACATTCAGACAAAATAAAATAAACATTGCATAAATTAGATAAATTTTCTTCAAATTTAATTCAAACTACGTCGAACGAGTACAACAATAAATGGTTTAATTAAATTTACATTAGAGCTCATTAATTTAAATGAGTGGTTTAATTAAATGATGGGCTTTAATTAAATTAATGAGCTTTAGTGTAAATTTAATTAAACCACTTATTGTTGTACTCGTTCGACGTAGTTTGAATTAAATTTGAAATTTTTTCATCTAATTTATGCAATATCTATTTTATTTTGTCTGAATGTGTTGCAATGTTAGTACAAATATTATATGAAATTTGCGGTGTTATTATTAATAACAAAAAAGTGTAATATATGTATATTAAAAATTATTACTATAAAATAAAAGACAAAAATAATACATTACAAAAACACCAAAATATAAAAAATATTAAATAAAATAATTGAAGGATAAAAAAATTACAAATTGCAAAAAATAAAAATAAAAAAAAACAGGTTGTCAACCGCTGCTGACAACCAAATAATTATTTATTTACAAGGCTTTTGCCTTGCCTTTTGGCAAGGCAAAGCTGATGCTGTTCTCCTGTGCGTGGCACGCAGGAGAATAGGACTGATATATTTAATTGGTTATTTTGTAAATGAGTCATTCTACGTGCTTTTGGTCGCTTTTATTTGGTTAATAGTTATTCTATTTTTTCTGATAAAAGTTAAAAGTCAAAGGATAATCCTATTTGTAGACTATTCAAGTAGTAGCTATCCATGTATCATATTATGATTTGTTTTAGCAAAATTTTCTATCCATTTGATGTTGCTACCACACGTTCAACATGTATTAATTGTAATTTTATTTTATTTTGGATAGTTGTTAACTGATAAATATGATTTTTGATAAAGTGACGATAACTATAGCAATATTTGACTCATTTGATAAATCATAATTAATTATGTATATTACAATTTAAATAAGGTTATTTTGGATAAGATTGAATTAAGTTAGAGGGATCAAAGAATTTGTGGTAACTAAATCTTAAGGGATTTATTTACTAGATGTGACTTATTGTCCATCATGATTCCCTTTTTAATTGGTTAAAGTAGGATTTGGAGTCTATCATTATTAAATAGGAGTTTTTGTAATTTAAGTCCTAGTCAAATTTTTGGAAGTTGTCCCTTATTGCTGTCGGCCAAAAAAAAAGAGAATTTATTACAAGTTGATTATTTAATTATTTTTATTTTGTTTGTTTGCACTAAAATAAGGTAAGCCTCATGACTTACAATTATTAAAGAAAGTACTTTTTAATTAGTATTTTATTTAAAGTTGATTTAGGACTTTAGCCAATGATTTTCACGTGTAGAATATATGGTAATCTAATTTTCGATAAGTGTAATCATGATAAGAGCAAAGTGAGACCTATTTCTACCCAAATTCTTTTATGTTGCACGTTCACAATTCTAATTGTACTAGAAGTCAATTTTTCAACAACCTAATAGTGGTTATAAATACTGGATTTTGCTACATGTACCATTTAACTTACCATTTGGTTTACTCGACCCCACATTCTTCCTTACATAGAGGTTAGTCTCACGCATTTATTGAACATGGAACTCGACTCCATGTGAGGGGGGAGGTGGAGTCGGGTAACCAAAAGGATTAGTCAAAAAGTACAAATGACTTAATCCATAAATACCATGCACGTGTCACATCATTCTACACACAAAATTAAACACACGGAAAAAGAGAGAGAAAGAGAAAAAGTGGGAAAAGTCAAAAATACGCACATCATTGTCAATCAAGGGTCCTTCCACCAAAGCAAAGAAAAAGATTTGATCATGTATTCATATTTTTATTTCAGTAACGGGTAAGATATTTTTGTGCAAGTGTTTCGTTTTCTTATACTTTTATGTTCAATTAAATATGCATGAATTGGTAATGGACCTTCGAGTTCTTTTAAAAGAGATAAAATCCTACGGGATTATAAGATGACCTTAGATGGGTATGTCGCTTGGTCACCCATATACTCCATAAGAGAAGAGTGGTATAAAGTGTATAATTTTATTGTTATGTATTTTTATATGAAAATTGCACGTATCTTACAAGATATTTTTAAAACACTCACTTTTACAAATTTTTATAGGTTAGTTCGGATTGATTGAAATTGTGACGGGATGGTGCAGCAGACTATCAAGGGATTTTTGACAAATGAAAATATTAAATTTTAGTACCTTTAAGATTTATTAGTTTGAAAGAGAAAAAGTGGGAAAAGTCAAAAGTACACACATCATTGTCCATCAAGGGTCCTTCTATCAAAGCAAAGAAAAAAATTTGATCATGTATTCATATTTTTATTGCAGTAACGGGTAAAATATTTTTGTGCAAGTATTTCGTTTTCCTATACTTTTATGTTTAATTAAATATGCATGAATTGGTAGTGGACCTTTGGGTTCTTTTAAAAGAAATATGAAATCCTACCGGATTATAAAAGGACCTAAGATGGGTATGTTGCTTGGTCACCGATATACTCCATAAGAGAAGAGTGGTATAAAGTGTATAATTTTATTGTTATGTATTTTTATATGAAAATTGTACGTATCTTACTAGGTGTTTTTAAAATACTCATTTTTACAAATTTTTGCAGGTTAGTTCGAGTCGATTGAAATTGTGGCGGGATGGTGCAGCGGACTGCCAAGGGATTTTTGACAAATGAAAATATTAAGTTTTACCACCTTTAAGATTTATTAGTTTGAATTGTTTAATAGTATTATTAACAAAGTGGTTAGTTGCGAATGTTTATTTTTTTTAAATACGATTTTAAATTTAAATTTATGAATGTTCCAATATTTTGTTTAATAAGGAATTTATTTTATTTGTGACATTTCGCATTTTATTTCAAAAGAAAATTGAATCTTTCGTAACGTTCTAGCGTTTTATGAAAATTGGGGCGTTACTGGAGTTGTATTTGAAGTGATTTAGGAGAAAAAAAGAATTATGGACTCGAACAAAATATAGTCGCATTTTCGCTAGTTGGCCGCTTGAGCGTCTGAAACAGAGAGGATGTCGCCGCTCTTCGCTCGAGTGGCGGTGTTATCCGGGGTTACATGTTTTAACGGGTTTTGATCTCATATTCATCTACAACTTGATTTTAGGGTTTCATATAAATACAATTCGGTGTGTATTATCTTCATATGAGAGAATAATATATTGGAGAGCTTAGATCTTAGTTGAGTGCATTGAGATCTTCCTGTAAACATATATTGTTATTGATTATAGTGAAATTATCTTCCTCTTTCAGTGATTTTTCCCGTCTTGAGTGTTCCACTTAAATTTTGGCATTCATTGTTTGATTGTCTATTTCATTATTATCATAATCTTTCGGTCAGTTTCATAACACCTTATTTTATCAAGTATTAGGATTCTGTAGCATCTTGTGTTGAATTTGATGCTAAGTTAACATTTCTTCTTGCTTTCAAGTTGTGCTTGCAAATTATTATTGTCTTATATTTGTGGAAACTGACTAATCCGCCTAGATTTCGTTTGCATCTTTTGGTGTTCGGTTTATGTCTCAGCCAAGGTAAATCATGTTGATCTATGTGGACAAGTTATAATGTTAGTATCAATGTAAAAAAGATACTACTAAATCAGAAAAATCGAACAAAATTTGTGGATCCAAAACAAAATGCGACAAAAATTCTCTGCTGTGTCTGTAAAAATGGTATAAAATTCATTCCCCTTGTTGAATTATGGATCGTTCATGGCATCTCAGATTCGACTAGAGTCCCTTCCAAAAATGAAACGTCTTCCCCAATCGGAAACAACCAACATCCTTGTGCGCCAGCTGACTTGCTTGCTAGATTTTGAAGGAGTGACGAAATGTTTTAATAGAGAAGAATAAACATACACATAGAAAGAGAGACATGCATGAATGAGAATATATTAACCTGGCATACACAGAGTACCAGAGCCACTGGGAGCTATGGCCTATGGAAACCCAATCTCCAGGAAGTTGAGCTGCAGCTTGCTCTCCTCCTAATGGTGCAAATTGTCCCAAGTGCTTGTACCTTCAGTCATTCAACAACAATGTAATCTGTCTCTTCCAGTCATTACAAGTTACTGAATAAAGCTTAAATATCTAGAGTTGAGTATCGTCATAACCCCTTAAGAGCAACAATGATGTAATTCTAATTTTCAATATTTCTGGGGCGTCCTACAACTATATTGCATGTCTGTTGTCTTCCAACCTTTTAAACAGAGATCACACCACCCTCGACCGATTCCTGTAATATCCACTTGTTATTACATATTATCCTTTCTTTTCTTATCCATTTTAATATCCTAATTTTCTTTATGTTCATTTTATAGATTGTCCTTTAACAGCCTAACACTCAAGCCACTTCTTTAGAGATAAAATCTGATACTAATTACCTGAACGGGCGGAATCGATGCCTTCCTGATCCTCGGAACCTTAATGGACCTTCAGGATACTTTTCACAGATCTCCATTCGATTGAAACAGTCGGCAAGGTAAGCACCTTGTTGAGCAGCCACCTAAAATTAAAAAAAATAATAATAATAATTAGACTCTTTAAGTTTGAAATGCAGATAAACTATATACAGATATATGCACATATATATTTTCGCATTACCTGTGCTGTTGGAGGAAGATTTTTAGTCTGCAAATCTACTTCAGAAAGTGCTGCTTTAAATTTTTCAATATCCAATTCATCATCGCCTTGTGAATTCCTAAGAAGTTGAACAAAATTCTTTAGCTGTTTCTTCTTCAAGTAGATTCCTACTTGAGGATACCTTTCGGATATGTCGTCAATGACTTCCTTAAAATCTTCAACTTTTAAACGGCCAGTATTTTTCGTGTCTGCCTTACTAAAAATGGCTGCAATATCTTCCTGATGACAAATGAAAAGTTCAATGTTAATTAAGGAAATAATCAACCATAATGCAAGACTAGATTTTGCAAATTAGTAACTAGCACAAGATCCATATTCGTCGGCCTATATAATCACAATTTTCGTTTACAATTTCTTGCAAGTGTGAGAAATCAGAACAAGAATGTGTCAGATGCTTTCCAGCCATTGCCACAATCTCTATCCATGAAGTGGACTTGACAAACCCTTTCTAAAGCCTGTTGTCTCATGAATTTTTTCTACAGCAAACTCGAGGCTTGAACACATTCAAGCAATTGTATTCTTGACATATAGAAAGCACGATTCCCATCATATTGTATAATTCAAACCTAAAAATTTAGACCTAAAATAAGAATGTTCAGTCGTTTCATTCTCGATCTAGTTGATACTTTATTCATTCAGTTTAAAGTATGTTAGGATGAGGATTTCCTAACAATTTTTTGTTATCGTATTCAGTGTAATAGACGTATCATCAGTGAACATAAAGTGATTATATCAAAACCACTGAGTATGCTGAATATGCGCATTCAGATAAATGAGAACTCGAATTCAAAGATATCTGGAATCATATGGATAGATTTGAAAAATATATACCATGACTTTGCGTTGATTTATTGTAGCACAATCACCTAGAGCATAGATGCTATCACATTTTTCCACCCGTAGCCATTCATCAGTTGCCAGAACTCGCCTGTTTGTCTGCTTTCCAAGTGACAAAAGTGAAGATAATTTGAAGCAGGTCCAAGAGTAACAGATTTTTATGAAAGTTTAGAATTAGGATAAATTATTTGAAGAAACAAACCTGACCGATTTGCTTCATGAAATCCATTATAACCGGGCGAGTCCCAATACCAGTTGACCAGACAACCATCCCATATGGAATTGACACATTTTGGCCAGTGGCTCTCTCTTTAGTGGATAATTCTTTATCAGAAACTTTTGTAACCATTGATCCAGTTTTCAAGTCAATTCCATCCCTCTGAAATTTTTCTTCAGCAAAAACAGTAATTCTTTTGTCAAACCTGCAAAGATTTAAGAATAATCAGTCCATTAATTATTTCTCCAATAAAAGAAGAAATAATACTACTTAAGCAAAAGGTGGGAGCACTTGAAGGATTAATTTGAGTATCTTATTACATGTTTAGAATATGATCTGTAGCCTCAAGAAGTGTGATTTTCACATAGTCCTTCAAAGTAGGATAAAGCTTGGCTAGATCATCAATCACAAAGTCATGAAGCTCTGCTGCAAACTCGACTCCTGTTGGACCTCCTCCAACAATAACAAAATGCAGGATTCTTTTCCTTTCCTCTTCACTTATTGTGGGGAGACTAGCCCTTTCAAAACAATCTATTACTGTTCTGCGGATCCTTTGCGCGTCTTCTATTTCCTACAAAAATGTCAAACATTTTTCCACTTTATACAAGTAAAAACACAAGCAATTAATGAATAATACAGATATAGAAAAATTACAAATATATAGAATCTACAGAGCTTTCCTAGCCACTTCATTTAGTTTTCTTTGCGGTCAATGTTTAGCAACCCCCCCCCCCCCCCCCCCCCCCCCCCCCCCCCCCCCCCCCCCCCCCCCCCCCAAAAAAAAACCCAAACGATCCCTGAGTCTTTTGCCTTCCCATGGATTCCGCATACAATTCCTAAGGTTTCCCTGTTTCATCAATTACTACACCTTTCCTCGTCATTGAGTGCCTAATTATCGACTGAAAGCCTATCCCCATCTAAGTCATTTCCTGCCTTCTCTTCTGTGGGAAATGAATGGCAGATTCAGCCACTGCTGGGCGCCATGGCGTGGCCACCCGGTTGGAGGCACCAGGAACCGTGGCTCCATGTCGCCCACCCGGCTGGTATATATACACCAGTTTTTTGCCCATTTGTAGGTCTGAAAATTTAGAGAAAAATAGAGTGAGCTTACGAGAGATTTTTACGAGATTGAGATTGTTCTATCTTGGATCATAAATCTAAAGCTCCATTTCTTTTCTTGGTGATTAACTTGAGCTTGTTCAAGTAATCAAAGTTCTTCATTTATATTGAATTCTCATTCCCCCAAATCTTATTTCTTCCTAAATATTTTTCTTTTGGGATTATCACATTGCTCGGATTTCTTGGGCAATACCGGTTAAGGTATTTATCTAGGATTGATTTCCTAACAATTTGGTATCAGAGCTACTTCTTAAATCAAGGTGGTTAAGCTCCGATTTTTGGTGGTTGGCTTGAACTTTGTTTGGCACACAAGCTATTTGTGAAAATTCCCGAGAGAACTTTGTTGAAATATTTCCTGTAAACAAGTAGATTCATGTCGTCTACTAGTGGAACGATGAAAGTTGGGAAGAATGAGATAGAGAAATTGAATGGGAAGAACGATTTCTCCTATTGAAAAATGCAAATGAAAAATTTGCTAATTTCACAAAAGTTGCACAAAGTTTTAGCGGGCAAAGAGAATAAGCACAAAGATATGTCCGATGAGGATTGGGAAGAGCTAGACCTTGAAGTTCGAGCTTCGATCATTCTATGCCTTGAAAAAAATGTTGCTTTCTTGGTTGATGGTGAGGCGACGACTTCGGAGGTGTGGACATAGTTGGAGACGAACTTCATGATGAAGACTCTAACTAATCGGATTTACTTGAAGTCTAAATTGTATACTTGCAAGATGGCTGAAGGTATACCAATCCGAGAGTATGTCAACAAGTTTGATAGGTACATATCAGATTTGAAGGACATTGATGTGAAAGTAGATGATGAGGATCAAACACTTCTACTACTTCAGAATCTAGTACAAACATCGATGCTTGTGGGTGATAAACTTGTGATGGAGGACCCTAGAACGTCACTTCTAGCGGATGATCTTCGAAAGATTGCAACTAGTGGCATGTCTACTAGTGATCACAAGGAGCAAGCACAAGGGTTGTTTGTAAGAGGTAGAAGCAATGAGCAAGCAAAAGGCAAGGGAGGAAAGTCTAGATCAAGTTCTAGACCTCTTGCAGAAAGGTCTTGTTTCAAATGCGACGAGTTTAGGCATTTTAAGGCGAATTGTGCTAAAAAAAAGAGTGGAATGGAAGAAGAACAATAAGAACAACAAAAACAACAACGAGAATGTGCAAGTCAAGCAAGAGGTTAGCTATGACTCGGAAGGAGGGGAGAGCGATGAGTGTTACTCCATCTCTTGTGAAGAGGAAATCTCCGGTAAGTGGATTCTTGATTCTGGTTGCTCTTACCATATGCGTTCAAATAGGAAGTGGTTTACTACCTAAAGAAGTACTGATGGTGGCACCATGTTGATGGGGAATAACCATTCTTGTAAAACGGTAGGGCTTGGTTCGATTAGAATCAAGATGCATGATGGAGTGGTTATGTAACAATCCATTTTTTTTTAGTCAAAAGTCAAAAAAATTAACTAGTCAAAGTCAAGTCAAATAAGGAGTAAATTGAAATAAATTGTTTTGGTCGGGTTTATTTTATAAAGTTGCAATATTTGAGGGTAAAATTGCATATAATTTAAGTTGAGAATTTGTTTTTCCATTAATGGAAGTTATAAGGACCAAATGATATTTTAAAATGAAGTTGAGGGACTTACTTTGCAATTGTTGGATAGTGGACCACAATTAAACCCAATTCCATTTCATTTTTCACACACACACACACTAGAAGAGGGAGAACCGGCAGAAGGCAGAAAACGCAGGGAAAGAAAGAAAGAAAAAAAAAAGCGGAAGGAAAAAGAGAAGAAGAAAGGAAAAAGAAGGGAAAATGAAGGAAGAAGAAGGTAAGTGTTGATGCTCTTATTTTGGGTTCAATCTATCTAATTTTTTTAAGAGGTTAAGAAGTAAATTATTTATGATATTGTGATGTTAAATTCTAGGGTTCGAATTTATGGAATATGGGTGCATTTTAGAGCTCAAGATTATGGATTATTTAATTTCAATTTGAATTAAGGTAAGGAATTTTAATTTTGACAAACCCTAGAATTTTTAATTGGGATTTTGAATAAGTATAAATTAGGGAAATGATAGTTGTGATGAAATACTTACTTGATAGAATGATTTTATAGAACTATATGTAAATTCAATTGGTTGAATTATGATTATTAGTTTCACTAGTTTGTAAATGAGGAATTATTTTTATGTTGGGAATTGGAGATTATTTTGATGAATTAGATTTTAGTAAAATGACTAGAAAATGGAATGTGCTCCAAGTGAGTAAAGGAAATTTAGGAAAAATTATTCAAGTCTCGAGAAATTAAATTTTAGTATTCGATTATGAATATTTAGAGCCACTTGGTAGCATGATTGTTAAATTGGTTATTCATCTCGTATTTCAGGTGGTGACGAGGAAATTGGGAACGTTTATCAGCCAGTCTAGCTTATAGCTCGTATTGTGAGTGGAAAAAATTTATTTTCAAGAAATTAGTATTTATTAAATTTATATTAGATTTGGATTTGAAAGTTAATTATTTCATACAGTTGATTTTATAGCATGAATTTCAGAATAAAGTGATTCTTATAGCAAGTTTTTTTTAAAGTTAATTTCAGTTAAATTAAATCATTTCATTAGCATGTTGTATCAGTATTAAATATTTCAGCAAATCTATAGTTATTTTTAAAACCATCAGAAAGTGCCCAGGTGATTTACCCGCTCTACACTTGTGTGAATGTGTTTCCAAAGTGTATGACAAAATATGGTGATTTTACCCGCTCTGCACTAATGTGAATGTGTTTCCACAGTGTATGACCAGATTATCAGAGGTCTTTGGGACCCACTCTTGTACACACATAGGCTTTGGGCCGTGTATTGGGGTGCTTAGCCTTTGGGGCAGCTCTGCATACGTATGACCAGATTATCAGTTATCAGATTATCAGACTTGAATGGCTTCGCCTTGTACATCGAGATTACTCTGTACATGAGTAAGACTATTCATGGGGTACTTATTGATGTGACTTTTTTAATATATAATTTGATGTTTATTCAGCTTATTAGATTTCAGACTTTAGAATTCAGTTTATTTAGTTTGCAGAGTAATGATTTCAGTTTACAGTAATGTGAAATCAAATTTTCACTTATAGTTACCGAGATCAGATTATTTATATTCAGTAGTTTATTTAGAATGAAGAGCAAGGAATTTTATGATGCAATTATGCTTAGTTTTAAAAGTATACTTATTTTCAAACTATCCACTCACTAAGTTACAAGCTCATATTTTAAAATTTTTTTTCTGAGCAGATAGTAACAGAATTGTGCAACCTTGAAGCCGGTCGATCTATGGCGTTGAGACACACACATTTCATTAGCTGTATGGGTCATTTCATCAGATTTTTAGTTCATATTCCTTTTGGGTATTTTGATTTTTAAAGTGTATTAAATATTGTTTTACCAGTATTTTATTTTGAGAAGTTTGTATTCTGAGGAACTAGTGCGCCCTATTTTAATTTATATGAGTATGCTTGAGAAAATTTGTTTTTTATCTAGGTGGTTTTAGTCCATTTTTCAAAGGAAACTCTGTCAAAATTCTTTTAAAAATATTTCATAGTCAAAGAATGTTCAGTTGCCTTGATGGTAGGTCCAATATTTATCTGAATCTACCACCGGCGCACGACACGTGTCGGGTTCATTAGGTTGACTCGGGACGGGTCGTGTCAGGTTAGAACATTGATAGATGTTAGACATGTTCCTGATTTGCGGAATAACTTTATCTCTATCGGTGTTTTAGACTCCGGTGGTTGCAAGATTATAACATGGAATGGAGTAAAGAAGGTTGTTCGTGGTTCTTTAATAATGATGAAAGGCATTCGTCAAGGTAATCTTTATACTCTTTTGGGTACTACAGTTACAGAAGATGTGGCAGTTGGAACAAGTGGAAGTGGTGGAGACCCATGTAAGTGCACTCGACTATGGCATAGGCGGCTTTAGCATATATTAGAAAATGGTCTAAATCTGCTCAGTAAGGAATGTTTGCTGAAGAACTTAAAGAAGTCTTGTATGGATTTTTGTGAGCATTGCGTGTACAGTAAAGCACATCAGGTTCAGTTCAGTCAAGCAAACATAGAAGCAGAGGGATACTAGACTATGTGCATACAGATGTTTGGGATTCGACTTCGATCACTTCCAAAGGCGGTTCCAGGTATTTTGTCACGTTTGTTGATAATTATTCTAGATATGCTTGGATTTATTTCTTGAAGCATAAGAATGAGGTATTCGACACTTTCAAGAAGTGGAAAACAATGGTTGAAAATAAAACAGGAAAGAAATTGAAAACACTGCGATCTGATAACGGTACAGAATATATAGATGGTGCTTTCAAGGAGTTCTGTGATAAGAAATGCATTGCGAGACACTGGACAGTCAAGAAAACACCACAGCAGAATGGGGTCGCGAAAAGACTGAACCGCACATTTCGATAGAGTTCAATGTGTATGCGATCTTATGCTGGTTTGGGCAAAGAATGGTAGGCAGAGTCGGTTGCTACTGCTTGTTACATAGTGAACCGGTCTCCACGTTTAAAGTTAGACGGAGATGTACCCTACAGGGTATGGTTAGGAGAACATATAGATTATGAGAGACTCGGAATTCTTTGGTGCACAGCTTACTACCACGTTAATGAGGGAAAGCTTGATGTGAGATCCAAGAAGACATTATTCTTGGGCTACGGAGCAGGTGTAAAAAGGCTATCGCCTTTGGTGTGTAGAGAATTCTAAGTTCATAATCAGTAGGGATGTTACTTTTGATGAGAACTCCATGATAGTTTCGTTGAAAGCTACGGTGCCCAGTGATGATGGTGTTGAGACTTCAAAGTCTCAAGTAGTTGACATAGAACCAAAAAATCAACCTGGTTCTAGTCGTGTTCAAGAGGAGTATCATGCAGATACTCAAGATGAGAGTGATGATGATCTTGACCACGAAATGCTTCAGACGAGCCTTTGAAGCACTATGGGCAGACAAATTTGGTTGAGTATGCACTCTCAGTGGAGGATGATGAGCCTGCCACTTTCAAGGAAGCTATTCTTAATAGCAATAGTGAGAGTTGGTTGGCCGCGATGGAAGAAGAGATGGAATCCCTTCACAAGAACTAAACATGGGAGGTTGTTCCATTGCCCATAATAAGAAAGCTATTGGTTGCAAGTGGTTGTACAAAAAGAAAGAGGATCCCTCCAAGCTCAGTGGTACAAGGCAAGGCTAGTGGCTAAGGGGTTTGCACAAAGAGAGGAAGTTGACTACAATAAGATCTTTTCTCCAGTGGTCAAGCATACTGCCATTCGGGTGCTATTGAGTATTGTTGCTCGTGGTGATCTTGAGCTGGAACAACTTGATGTCAAAACGGCCTTCTTGCACGGGGACTTGGATGAAGAAATCTATATACATCAACCTAAGGACTATAAGGTTGAGGATAAGGAACGTCAGGTATGTCGCTTGAGAAAATCACTATATGGATTGAAACAATCTCCTCGGCAGTGGTACAAGCGATTTGACTCTTTCATGACAAAACATGGTTTCTCCAGAAGTGAGTGTGACTGTTGTGTTTATATTCGAAAACTTCGTGGAGGTAATTATATCTATCTTCTCTTGTATGTGAATCAGTGGATGACATGTTTATCGCTTCGAAAAGTAAGGTGGAGATAGATAGGCTGAAATTTCAACTTGGTAAAGAGTCTGAGATGAAGTACATGGGAGCTGCTAAGACTGGGAATGGAGATTAGAAGAGAGAAGTCAAACCGGCGAATGTTCTTGAGCGAGAAAGGCTACATTGAGCGGGTTACTGCTAGGTTCGGGTTGCAAGGTGCTAAGTCAGTGGTGACTCCATTGGCTCCACATTTCAGGCTCTTTGGTAAACAATCTCCCACTACAGCAGAAGAGAAGGTACGCATGAATCGTGTACCTTATGCTAGTGCAATTGGTAGTTTGATGTATGTCATGGTGTGTACATGTCCAAATATTTCACAGGCGACCAGTGTGGTCAGTAGGTTCATGGCGAATCCGGGGAAGACACATTGGGAAGCTGTAAAGTGGATCCCAAGGTACTTGAAAGGTACCGCGGATAGGGGTTTGTGCTTTGGTGGAGATATTTGTCATATTAGTGGGTTTGTGGACTCAAATTATGCAGGTGATCTAGATAGACGACGATCTACTACTAGTTATGTGTTCAGTATACACAGTGCTCCAATTAGTTGGCGATCGATGTTGCAGGCTACAGTGACACTTTCTACTACAGAGGCTGAGTATATGGCCATGGCAGAGGGAGTGAAGGAAGCATTGTGGCTGTGGGGTCTTCTAGATGATTTGAGGATTGAGCAGGATTGTGTGGACTTGTGGTATGATAGCTAGAGTGCAATTCACTTGGCTAAGAATCAAGTTCATCATGCTCATACCAAGTATATTGATGTCATGTGTCATTTTGTGCGGGATGTCAAAGAGAAATGTAATATTTCTCGTATGAAGGTACATACAAATGAGAACCCAGCAGACATGTTAACCAAAGTGGTAAAGGGTAGCAAGTTCCAACATTGCTTGGACTTGCTTCATATTAGTCCGTTGATATGCCCAAGAGGGTATGGCCCTTCGGGACGAGGTTGAAATTAGGTGGAGAGTATATGAAGGTGGGGTGAACTACGGTGGCTTGATCCCGGTTTAGGGTACGTAGGCAACCATGGTTTAATGGTGCAGCTAGTTTGGTGCTTGAAGCTTTTTCTGGTGTTCGTCCAAAATTTGAGGTCTATCAAATGATGTACGAGGTGAAAAATTGTGGGAAATGAATGGTAGATTCAGCCACGCCATGAACGCCATGGCGTAGCCACCCGGTTGAAGGCACCAGGAACTGTGGTGCCATGGCGCCCACCCAACTGCTATATATACACCAGTTTTTTGCCCATTTGTATGTCCGAAAATTTAGAGAAAAAGAGAGTGAGCTTAGAAGAGATTTTTAAAAGACTGAGGTTGTTCTATCTTGGGTCATAAATCTAAAGCTCCATTTCTTTTCTTGGTGATTAACTCGAGGCTTGTTCAAGTAATCAAAGTTCTTCATTTATATTGAATTCTCATTCCCCCAAATCTCATTTCTTCCTAAATATATTTCTTTTGGGATTATCACATTGCTCGAATTTCTTGGGCAATACCGGTTAAGATATTTATCTAGGATTGATTTCCTAACATCTTCCTTTGCCATCTTCTTATTGGGAAGGCTTCTATATATCAACCATCAATTATGATTCACGCTTGGGTTTACAAAAGAATAAGTTGAGAGCTGAAAGTAAGTGGACATCCCATCTCGATGGCATATCTGGACCCAGTATTACATATAACAGATGAGTTATTGATTCCAAATTAAATAATCTCTAGTTTCTTGACTATGTGTTACCTTCAAAAAGTGTGCATGCTCCACAACACCAGGGGTATTGAATGTGTTCACACGAGCACCCATGGCTATCACCAGATAATCATATTCCACAGTAAATTCTTCACTGCCTCCCAAATTGTTGTCTTGGATTGATCGGCAGTACACTTTTTTGTTTTGTGTGTCGATTTTGTAACACTCGGCTTCCTTGAATTGAACATTGAACTTTTTCTGTCATAGAAAAAACAACATGAAAAAAAGATCAAATTTGTCGAAGTAGTAATTTTCTTCTTCGTATATATAATGATCCTTCAACGACCAAGTACTGAATAATGTCTAGCCAACAAAGAAGACGTGATTGACAACATAAATATTGGAAGAATGATGATAATTAATAACACTGAAAGAAGCAGCAAAAAAATGCTCTCCCAGAATAAAAGAACAGAAGAACGCATCAAAGAAAAACGCAAACTATGGGTCAAATGACTGCAGATTTTGTAGTCACGATCAAACACAGAAAATGAAAAGCTTAGAATTTAAATACATTGCATTATGCAACGAGTCTAAGTCATCAAACTTTGAAAATACTCCTCAACGTCAATATTTTCCTTTTTATTTTATTTTATTTTATTTTTTTGGTAGTATTGCAGAGAATATGTGGCAGAATGTCTACATTTCTACTGGTTTATTATTTTTCTTCCCTGGTTTTTTCTTTCTTGAAAAATTTTCTTTTTTATTTAGCCTTAAGTCTTCATTGATCGTAAAGAAATAGTGTGTATATATATATATATATATATATATATATATATATATAAACATGCAGAAAATTAGTTTATTTTAATTTAAATATTTTAACATAAACAAATTTGTTTTATATAAATGAGAATGCATTTTAAACATTGAATAACTACTTAATACCGAGGAAGGTATCTGAATGCTTGTAAATTATCAAATCAACCCTTATCTTATTGGTAATGCGAGAGGATCACTACAAACAAGTTAGTACTATTAAATAATAAGTACCTTTCTGACAATATTACGAATTGGCTCCACAATACTGCGTGCTTCAACCGTTCCATTGGTAACACTTGGTAACAAAGGAGTGAAAGCAAAATAATTTCTTGGTGACACCACCTGAACATCATATCCTGGATCTTTCAGATTTTTAAGGAAACTGGTGCCAGCCCAACCAGTTCCAAGAACTACCACTTTCTTCTTCTTCTTCTTAATATCACCATGATCTGCATCAGCATGTGCAGTTCTGCCATCAGAGAATCCTAGGAGACCTCCACCACTGCATATTTAAGTCACAAAATAAAACAACAGACACAATATTATTTGCAATGAATTATTAGCGGTTCAGGTTTCTATTAAATTTTATTTATGATTTAATTAATTAATTAAATATATAAAAGTCACAAATATGTACAATTTGGTCACAAATACATTTATTAGTCACATATTATCAAATTAATTAATTACAAATTATTACAAGGTCACAAATCAAAATTTTTATTGGTCACAAATTATTTTCGAAATCACGGATTGAAAATTTTATAGGTCACAATTTATTTCCGAAGTCACAGATCAAAATTGTTATAGGTCACAGATTCTTTTCGAGGTCACAAATCAAAATTTTAATAGGTTACAGATTAATTTCTTAGATCACAATTAATTTCAGTCACAATTCACGAACATATGAGTCACACTATTGTGACTGTCACCAAATTATAAGTGACCACCGTTTCGTTCCTACCTCCACCAGCGGCACCACCACCGTCTCCGCCTAATAGCTTAACAGTAAGGTCACAATTCACTAACATATAAGTCACACTATTGTGACCACCACCAAATCATATGTGACCACGACTTCGCCGCTGCCTCCACCAACGGCACCACCACAACCACCAACAAACATCACTATTGAACCACCACAATACCGTCGCCGTCGCCAACACCATCACCACCACCACCACCCCAGAGCCACTGCACACCGGCAAACCCACCACAAAAACACCTACTCACCCACCACCACTGCCAACATTGCAACAACGACGACTGAGTCTGTAGCACTACCTCGCACCCTAACGCACACCACCACTACCACCACCTCGCACCAACAACAATGACTGTAGCACTACCTCGCACCACCAAGAAAGGACCACCACTACCTCGCAACCCAACGCACACCACCACCTGGCACCACCACTCCCATCCTAGCACCCAAAAAAAATCCATAATCCTACCATCATCTCCGCCGCTGTCACTGACCACCACACCACAACTATTAAAACCGTAGATCTACCACCACGCCAACAACCAGAAAAGAAAACCCTCCAGATCGGAAACCATCGCATCCAACCCCAACCACCGCACCCAACCCCAAACTGACGACGGCACTATCTCGCCATCACCGCACTGCCGTCGCCGCCACTTCCACCATCGCCGCCATCCGCACCACCACCACAACCACAACCACAACCACCATTTTCCAACCAACACCCCCATCACCACAGTTTGGGATAGGTTCTCGTCGCGGCTTCACATCACGACGCTCACCATCTGCGACTTCACATCGTGGCTCTACGACTTCGACGACGCTCACATACAATCGGGGTATGTAGTGGCGGCAATGGAGGAGTGGAGAAGAGATTCGGGTGGGAACGACGGTGGTAGAGAGAGAGAGATGAGGGAATTGAGACGGGTGGGAGAAGTGGTAGAGAAAGAGAGAGAGATGAGGGAATAGGGTTTGATATTAGTTTAGAGTAAAATGTGGTATTGGTTAAGATAAATAATTATTAATTTAATTCAAAATAATCTATTAATTAAAACCTGATTATTGTATTATGAAAGGTGATTCTTGATTTAAGAAAATTGATCTTTAAAAACCTGGTTTTATGTAATTTCCTCATTTATTAATGTAAACAGTCCAAACTAGGAGGGGTTAAGTCTAATAGGCCATTGTGAGGGGACGGGCCCAAGTGCTACTGGTCCGATACGCGGTCAGTCCATTGCAGCAGTTTGTGGGCTGAGGACAGTCCAACTATGGGGTGAATTTCGACTGTAGTTTGAGAGTGGCTCGAACAAATAGGTATGTCAAAAAATCCTTGGAAATTGACTACTAGCAAATTTGAGTTGGCAACAAATTGGCTCGTCATGGTAGAGGGAAAATAATCTAATTATGCTTCATGTATACCATACTTCTATCACGAACCAGAAAACTGAGGCGATTAGAGATAGAGATTACATAAATTGATATATATGACTTGCACTTGAGAGGAGGCAGAAAACGAAATTTTGAATTAATAAACATGTGAATACAATTAACAATTTTAGATTTTAGAATATGTAATTCAATACAATTGCAACAATTGTGACAAACACAAGGTACGAAAATTGTCAAAATTTTCATCCACTTACTGGATTCAGTAATCCATATAATACACAGCAAATAAACTCTTATCTAAATCAATTGAATATAGTGGAAATTAATGAAAATTTACAAAACACAATGAAAATACGTTTCTAAACGTACGAAAAGTCTGGATTCAAACCTGACAGTGCAGATAACAAGCAGTTTATACAGATGAGGATGGCTCTGATAAGCCCTCGATGCTCTCTGATAAAAACCATATCCACTCATGTTTTATTATGTTTTTTGTATGTGAAAAACGCAAACCCTACTTTTCTCTGTTTTTCCCTTCCCTTTAATGAGTATAAGTAATGAATGAATCAAATTAATATGGAAGTTTGTTAGACAGTAATGGCTGCAGTTTCTTGTCTGTGTGAAAATAGAGAGAAAAATGGAAAGTTTGTTTTTTTTTTTTTTTTTTTTTTTTTTTTTTTTTTGCATGTGGATTATATACACACACATATGTAATGTAAGGAGGCGCGAGAGCTGTGGAGTAACAGTCACGTAATATAACGTTGACTAATCAAACCAGGGTAAATAGGACATGTGTTGAGAGATGAAATATGACCATACAGCGAACGAATTGTTCGCCCGCCGTAGGATTCGGGTCTTGTGCTGATCACAGTCTGTAAAATCTTAATTACTTTTTGTTCATATTTTAGGTCTATTTCCAATCCAATATAGCAGAAGACCCATTATGGTTTAATTTGAAATATATTAAATTATACAATCCAAATTTAGCAAAAAAAAACATATTATGGTAAAATATATACATTCCAAATTTGACATATATTAAATTATACCATAAGATAATAGAACACGGTAACTCATAATCGTGCAACAAAACAGAGCTTGAAATCAGCTTCATATGTAATATTGGGTGTAATTATAGAATAATCGATATTATATGAACTCATAAAATACACATTTTAAGCACTAAAAAAAAAACTAATGATTAAACTGTTAAATAAAGAAAATTATTAAGTATTTTTTTAAAATATTATTATACTCTAAAATACGAAGTTAAAGAATTAATTTCACGAATGCATGTGGAAGTATGCCTTTTCATCATTTTTCTATGTAATAAAAAAAATGGAATATTCTATATATAGAGAGAAAGTTGATGATAGAACAAATATGTATTTGCACAACACATGAGAATCTCAATACATCTTACCTTCTTTATAAAATTCTAAGTTTGGTAGAGAAGATTCAATAACACACTATCATAGTAAGGAAGGAAAAAAAATTACATTCGTTATAGCATCAAGTCTTGTTTAATACTATATACACAACATATACTTATGGCATGTCCATTATGTTGAACCGAACAATATTTAATAGAATTAAGTAAAACAAAAATTTATTATATGTTGTTTTGAGGACATTGACTTCATCATTGTTAGCACATGGTATACAGAGGTGGTAATCAGCAGCCAAGCGTTCGCTCTTTTTGAGAGGATAGTGTTAAGGAATGTAGAGTCAATCAATGGCACAAAATCTGGAATATTCTTATAATTTTGACCATCAACAATATTGATAATCACTACTGATTTGCTTCCTAATTTGTGAATGGGGATGTAAATTGGCATTTATATCATGTAGGCTCTAATAATTTAGGATCTAAGTAATTCATTGTATTATATATATTTTCCCATGATATCAATGGACAATATACAGAGAAATTCATGTCGATATTTAGATGGAAAGAAATAGTTTGCAACGAAAGAAACAATAGGAAAATTAAGGGTAATCCTTGTATTGGAAAGTAGCAACACTATGTATTTCTTTCCTTTTGCCTCCATTACTCATATGCAGACAGTGTAACTCATGCCAAATGAAATGCAAGTCTGTTGTAGCCAGGCTATCAAATATCCTTGGATCATTTTCTCAAGTTGCAAGTGCAACATGGAAATATCGTTCTGCATCCCTTGAAGATTTGGTAACTTGAGTATATCTGCGCCATAAGATACATGCTTTAGTTTTTACTTTCAACCAGCATGAGCTAATTAATTAGGAATCAAATCATTCGGTGCAAGAGAAGTCATTTTTTAATTATTTCTAGATAACTATGTCAAACAAGTCAATTTATCCTAAATTTATAAATACAAAGCAGTAAATAACACCGATATGATCACGAAGAAACTCCAGCTAGTAAAAAGTCGGTCAACAATCTATTATAAACGATGAGACTTACAATATGGTTCAGACCCATTTAACTCTTCGTCCCTTGTGACCTTCTTCTTGTAATTATCTTGGTCATCCTACACTGTGTGATTCTCACACCAGCTCCCAACCTTTGGTATCGTTTATCTTATGTGGATCTCCAAGAACGAGCCTCGTTTTTCTAATAAAACCTCGTTTGCAGCTCTGAAACTCCTAGCGCCTCTTTCCAAATACTCCAGTACCTCTGAAGGCTAATTGGCGAAGATAGGTTTAGTACTTGATCAACGATCTTGTGTGTTTTGATCTATGGGTTTATATGAAGGTTTATAGCTCAATCAACAAATCTAAATTTGGAAGAGTCTATGAATCAAATATTATGGTGGTTGAATCTTGAAATCAATGAAAATGATTTTGATCTTCAAATGAATGATCTCTATGGAATAATTATGGGACACCGACCCGTCGCTCAAGCACCAGATGAGCAACAGCTGAGCATTTGGCAGTATATTTATCATAACTTTTGCTCCCAATATCATATTAAAGTTATTCAAAATGTGTTGAAACGTTGACTTAAAGAGCTACAATTCTTCTAGAATAGCTTTCTATAAATTCAAATATATTCCATGTGAAAGATAAGTTGGAAGTTGAAATTAAGAATTTTGATCATAACTTGTGCTACTCTTTGATATTCTTTAGACTTCTAATTGCATTCTTTGATCATATTTCATCTTTTTGAACATCTTAAACTCCTTCTAGACCTATTATACCAATCCTTAACTATTTTGACTTTGATTATAACTTGATAAATATCTAATACAATTCAACTAGGACTTGATTTTGACTTAAGGAATTGTCAATTACAATTTGGACTTAACAATCTTCCCCTTTGGCATTCCATGACAAAATCATTTATTTCAAAGTCAAATGCCCACTGCAATCTACCTAATAGACACTTTCCAAACTACATTTCAGCAACTTGTCAACATGTTTCATGAAACACATGAAAACCACAACACCATGTGAAAAACAAGAGGAAACTAACAAGATCATATAACTAAGTTATATTAAAAAAAAAAAAAAAACATAATTAAACATGTGTAACACCGAAGCATGAAATATCATGTGATTTATAAATTTAGAGATAAACTGTAGAATTTTATATCAATATAGACAAAATACAACACTATATCAATAATAAAATTCCAACAAATATATCAAATGACTCACCTTAAGTCAAATTTTTAAAATTTCTCCTAAATTTCTCCCCTTAACTCATATATTCGACACCCTAAAATAAATACACATCTATCTCTCATTTTGTCACGAATAACTTAGGAAAGACAAGTAATAATCATGTAAAACATAGAAATGAATGAGTAAAAAAATATGCACATGTTTTATGATGCAAAGATTATGCAAAAGCACGTGATAGGAGAATAAACAAAAATCAATTTTGAGACCAACTATTTTTTTGAATTTTTAATGAATTTTCATCTTGAACAGTTATTTGCTTACTTATATATGTATAATTCATAAAAAGTAAACTTTTTCCACATAACTTATTTTAAACCTAAATGGAGTAAATTGTGTAAGCTACACATGTTTGATAAATACTACTAAACTCCGGTAAGAAAGTCTCAAAATCTTAAATCAATGAGAAAGAACATGCAACAATCATTGGTGAATGAATATACATCCTTCAACTTATGAAGTCAATCCCAGTGCTACTAGGATCTTTTATGTTCATATTAATTTTTCAATGTATGACTTTTCTTTCTCTCCCTATCAATAAGCACATATATATTTTTTCCCCTCTTTTACCAGTTTTGGGCCAATATCACCAAGTTAGTTGACTATAGAACATCAGATTATGAGAAATCCCTTAGGATTAATCGCTCGAGTCGAATTGGCTTCGAGAAGAGTATAAGATATATCTCACTTTTTCATATATTTCAAAAATTTTGAATCCCGATCATCTTTTTTCTTTTAAGGGGAATATATTAGAGTTTTAGGTCAATCTAATTAAAGGTAATTCCATATTCAAGTCAATTCACCAAACAAATGGACGGCGGAGCTATGCATGTATGCTATGCTATCGCATAGTATTGCAAGACATGCGGTTGCATGCCTGCCAACAGAAACCCAACTGAAGGATATGAAGTGACTTATGCGTCCTTTTAAGTTAAAAATATGTGGTTGCATAATATAATTTCAGGATACAAATCTCGCATAATCTTAAATTTATGTTAAAATTCTATTTATGGTATCTTTTAGTATTTTTAGACTTAAATTCTATGTCAACGAGGGTTTATTGAGGTCCTTATAAATATGACTCATCTTTTCATTGTAAAGACAATTAACTTGTGAGCGATATTATTGAGAGGCATAATTACTTTCAATCTTTGTTCTTTGTTGAATTAATTTCAAACTTAACAATATTTATTTCTTGTGACGTTCAAACAATCTGGGTGACATTCTTGAGTCTTGTGATCACAGAGTCAAAATATTGTCTGCAATTGTGTTGGTTCTTTGTTCAATATTTTTGGATCAAAATATAAAATTGATTCTTAACTTTATTGGGTTTGAATTAATCTTTTGTGAGTTTTGTAACTACCATTACTACGTGGGTTCGCATCAGGTGGTATTTGAGCTTCTACTCCAATAATCAATTTTATATCATTTGTCCTTTTTTGTTCAAGTCTTTATTTCTTTTCTTTTCATTCTTCGCGTTCTTCATCTTTTAAGTCTTTAATCCATAAAAATACTCAAAAAAATTCAAAAATTGTTTTTGTGCTATTTTAGCACCCAAGTCAGTTTTCGTTTATTTTGCTAGTATCATAGTCAAATTTTCAAGAAAAAAAATGAATTTGAAAAAAATATATCGAAAATTACTAGTAGTATATAATTTTATCTTTTGAGTCAAAAAAAAACAAAAAAAATGTGTCCAATCCAAAAATGCAAGAACTACTTTCTTGGACAAATATTAGTTCACATTCAAAGTGTCAAATTTCTTTTGCTTCTTTCTTTCCTTTCTTGAGTTTTCTAAGTTACAATTTCTCATTCATATCCTAGTTTGAATTCTTTGCGAATAAAACTTGGTTGAGATCGAATTAGTTTTTTGAAATACTTGGGTGAAAGTATTGAATAGGAAAAAGACAAGAGTGGTGAGACTAATAGAGGGAAAAAGTTAAATTTGAGTGATACAATAGCGTATACACGTGAGGAAAATATTACTTTAGACTTTGGATGTTTGACAGGGACAAATCTACTTCAAGTGGGAATGATAATCAAGTCAACATGTCACATGAGGTGATACGACAGTTCGAGAGACTGTTTAAAGATGCGAGAGATATGTTGGATGGGCAAGAGACGTAGATGGAGGGATAAGACCCATTACTTACTAATTTACACTAGGGACAACCTAGAGGTGTTCCCAATACACCGAGGCAAGGTATGCAAGAACCTTGGGTGGAAATTCGTGGTGAATATGAAATAGGTAGTGACATTGATGAGGATGCATTAATGTTCATAAAATAGTACCACGTTAATGTTCATAGGAATCTATTTACAAAACAACGTAAGCGTTTCATAACCGAATTAAAAAAATAAATAAAAAACTAAGTCATTGACTTCTCTATAGCATGTTGCATCTTTATCTATCATCGTCCACGCCTCAAGCGAATCAAATCAACATGTCGAAAGGGAATTAACAAGTGAGTTTGAAACTCAATAGATATCATCGATGCATTTAGTTATCAAATTAGAAAATTCAAACTATAGATTCATATTGTCGCACATAGATGGATATTCGAAAAAAATTCAGTTTCTACATAATTATCATAACACGTAGAGCTGAAGAATAATTATTCAACTATAGTATTTCCGAAGCATCGTAGCTGGAGGTACCAATTCATTCATATTTTAACGAAAAATCATAATTTGAAAACGAAATAACACTTGCACCTCTGCCTACCCTGATTTTCATGAATATAAAGGAACAAAATGTATAAAAAAAACATTTCTCCTTCACACACTTGCTATTCCTTTACGCTTAACTTGACATAGAAGATATTTTTGAGATAAAGTAAGAGTAAATTCGAATTTGTGGAGAGGTGCACTAAAAAGTAACTTTCCTCTTCTTGTAACCTCAATTTTTAGTGAAAAACTAAATGGGTGGGTTATATTATCATTAACCTCGTTAAATTGATCTGTAACTAAGAAGTTAAAGAGTTTTAAACTCATAAAAAATTAATTCATATAAAAGGTTTTATAAAACATTTACACAATGAAAAATAAAGTAAAATGAACTATTAATATGTTTTGCAACATATCTCTATGAATGATCAAAAAAAAAAAATATTATTCCATCAATTAACTTGATATAATTTGTCTTAATGTACAAAATAAGGGATTTTTAACTTAAAAAATAATTTTTTAAAAATATCTGCATGGTGATTCTAACCTGAGTTACTTATGTGAAATACCATATAGATGAGCATTGTGGCAACCCAGCTATTCATTAAATTTTTGTAATCAAATTTACTAAAACTTATCTCTCAAATTGTTGGTCTTTTAATTAACTTATGGCTTGGGTATTTATAACATTAAATGGGCCGAACTTCCATAGCTCGTTTCTTAAATGGGCTAAAACAACCAACATAACAATTTAAAATTTGGGACCTTACATCCCTCACACCTTACAAAAAAATTGTCTTCGAAATTTACCTTATTGTTGGGCAAAAAGCGTTGGATATTTGTCTTTAACTTCTTCTTTCCTTTTCCAAGTATCTTCTTTTGTTCCATGATTACTCCATTGTACCTTGATCAGTTAAATCTCTTTATTCCGTAACTTATGCACCTTTCGATCTAGTATTGAAATCGGAAATTCCTCATTAGAGATTGATAATTGACCACGTGATTAGGATCATGCACATACTTCTTAATCATCAATATGTGAAACACGTTGTGGGTTGTTGATAGTTCAGGCGGCAAGGCTAATTGATAAACTATATTTTCGACCCTATCAAGTATTTCGATAGGTCTAATATAACGATGTGCGGCCTTTATCTTGGTATAGATCTTATCAATAGCTTCAACTTTCCTTTCTATGATCTCTGGTCCCAAAACTTTCTTTTCTCCGAATTCATCCTAATAAACAAGCGATCTGTATATTCTACTATATATAGTTTCATACGGTGCAATTCCAATAGTTGCCTGAAAACTATTATTATATGTAAATTCCACCAAAGGTAGATATGACTCCCAACTGCCTCCTAAATCCAGAACGCATGCCCTTAGCATGTCTTCTAAAGTTTGAATGTTCCTTTCAAACTAACCATCGGATTGAGAGTGATACGCCGTACTAAAATTCAATTTCGTTCCCATAGCCCTTATAAGCACTTCCAAAACTTAGACGTAAATCTCGGACTGACGTACAATCTCCCTAATGTACAACTGTGCCAACTGATTTAGGCTGAATGTCATTTTTACCTTAAGAAAATGCAAGGACTTTGTTAGACGAATCCACTAATATCCATTTAGTATTGTGTCCTCTTGCTGACTTAAAAAATCCTACCATAAAGTCCATTGTGATATTCTCTCACTTCCATTCAGGTATGTCCAATGGATTTAACAGCTCTGTCGATCATTGATGTTCTGCGTTAACTTGTTGACAAACTATGCATTTTTCCAAAAACATTCCTCCGCCAAATTGTATTTCGAAGGTCTCGATACATTTTCGTACCACCAAGATGTGCAGTGCATGGGGTGAAATGAGCATCTTTCAATGTCTCATGCTTCAAAATGTCATCGTTAGGTACACAAATTCTTTTTTTAAATATCAGTACCCTATCCGAAGCTATTCCAAAATCCTTTCCCTTATCGGTACCAATTTCTTTCTTGATCTTCTGCAAGAATGGGTCTTTACCATGTGCTTCTATGATTCAATCTCTAAGAGTAGGACGAATCATCAAAGTTGCAAAATAGGCGATGACTTGCTCTGGTAACTATTTCGATTCGTAAATTCTCTAAGTCTTTGATCAACTCCATTTGAGTAGTAGGTAATGATGTCAACCGTCTCATTAACTTTCTAGTTAGAGTATCTGTGACAACATTAGCCTTACCAGGATGGTAATGAATAGTGAAATCATAATTATTTACTAGCTCCAACCATTGTCTCTGTCCTATATTCAATTCTTTTTATGTGAATAAATATTTGATACTCTTATGATCCGTGTAAATGTTGCACTTTCCACCATATTAGTAATGGCGATATATCTTTAATGCATGTACTACCGTCGCAAGTTTTAGATCAAGCGTTGGGTAGTTCTGTTCAAGTTGCTTCAATTGCTTTGACGCATAGGCAATCACTTTTCCATGTTGTATTAGTACACATCACAAACCTTGTTTGGATGCATTACTATATATAACAAACCCTTCTGAACCTTCGGGTATGGTTAACACGGGTACTGTAATCAATATTTATTTTAGCTTCTGAACGCTTTGCTCATACTTATCTGTCCATTGAAATTCTCCTCATTTCCTTGTCAATTGTATCATTAGTCCAGCTATTTTGGAGAGTCTTTCTATAAATCTCCGATAGAATCCCAGAAAACTTCGAACTTCACTCGCATTAGTTGGTGTATTCCAAATACTGATGAAATACATGATTCATTAAATCCATGTGGCTATATAGGACCTTCAATTATTACAAAATTGGAGTTGATTCATATGGCTATATAGGACCTTCAATTGTTACTTCCCTTGGAAGTTCCAATTATTATGGGACATTTATTAATGACTCAAGTATGAAGGTATAGGTCTATTTTCTGAAGAATAATTCTAATATTTTTTTTGCCCTCGAAAGATGGAAATTGATGGTTTAAAACAGGATATATTTGAAGGTGGAGTGTTTGTAGTCAAATAATTGGAAAGTGTATGTAGGTGATGATTTCAAGCAGTATTGTATTGATAATGAAATTAAGATAAAAGAAGACCATTTGAGGAACACCTCAACAAAAATGGTATGGCTGAGAGGATAAATAGGACTTTGAATGTACCATGTTAGAAGCATGAGATTACATGATGGGTTACCAAGATGTTTTAGGTCGAGACTATTAGCAATGCAACTTATGTGCTCAACAGAGGTCATTCAACACCATTGAACTGTATAATATCAGAGAAGGTTTGAAATGGTAAAGAGGTCAAACTTTCAGATTTGAAAGTGCTTAGTTGTGTTTCATACATTCACATTGATTTTACTACAAGCAGCAAAAAAATGAAAAAGATTTTTTTTTTTTTAATTGGGTATAGTGACAATGAGTTAGGTTATCATTTCAGGTATGATCAAACTCAAAAGGTTATTATGAGCAAGGATATTATCTTTAGTGAAAGTGTTTTATAGAAGAACGGGTTCAGAACGGACCTTAAAGACTCAAGTCTTGAACTTAAGAAATATGAGTTGATCCCATCAAAAGATCTTCCAGTAATTGAGTTAGAGAATGTTGACGGTGAAATCGAGAAAATATAGTCCCAAAAATTTATTAGAAGACCTCTACTACTCAACCCAGAAGATCCAGCGAAACTACTAGACCTCCATACATATATTATCTAGCATTGCATTAAATTCTATTAACTGATAGAGCTGAACCAGAAAGTTACAAGTGGAAGCTAACCATAAGGGATGACATGGACTCATTATCGTCCAATCAAATATAAAAATTGACAGAGTTAACAAAAAGGAAAAGGCTTTGCAGAATAAATGAGTTTACTGATTAATAGAAGAACATGATGACAGCAAGCAATATAAAGTAAAATTAGTTGTAAAGAGATTTCAACAATAGAAGGCATTGACTACCCTCATATTTTCTCTCCTAAGACGAAATAAACCACAATTAAAGCAGGACTTAGGTTAATGGTAAAGACTTGCACCTAGAGCAATTGGATGTAAAGACAACATTTCTTCATAGCGATTTGGAGGAAGAAATTTACTTAATGCAGTCATAAGGTTTCAAAGCACAGGAAAAGAAGAAAATGGTGTGCAAATTTAAAGAAGAAAATGGTATAAGAAGTTTGATAGTTTTATAAATAGTAATGGCTTGAGAAGGTGCCAGGTGAATCATAACTTTTATATATAGAACCTTGGTAACTACTATATTATCTTGCTGATATATGTTGATGACATATTGAGTGCATGTGTTTGAAAGCAAGAAGTGGATAAGTTGAAAAAATGAGTTATCTAGGGAGTTTGCAATAAAGGATTTGGGGTTTTGTAAGACAAATCATTGGGATGGGAATTACTAGGGACATTGACGTTTCGAAATTGTCACATGAAGAGTATGTGAATATGGTGCTAAGTAGGTTCGGGATAGATAATGCAAAATCAATTAGTACTCTACTGGCTACTCATTTTAGGCTATCAATTAAGCAGTTCCCTCTGTAGAGCATGAGCGAGTCTACATCACCAAGGTTCTTTTTGCCTCTTCAATTGACAATATTATGTATGCCATGGTATGTATAAGATTGAACACAACTCATGTAGTGAGAGTTGTAAGTAGATATATGAACAATCCACACAAACAGCATTGGGAGATAATAAAGTAGATTCTCAGATACTTGAAATATACTTCTGATTCAACCTTATGTTTCAAAAAATAAGATTTGGAATTATGTGGCTATGTAGATGTTGATAGAGCAGGAGACATTGATTATATGAACATTAATATTGGATATGTATATACTTTGGGTGGTACAGTAGTTATTTGGATGTCTACTTAGACGAAGTTGTTCTTTCCACTACTGATACTAAGTATATTGTTGTAACTGAAGCTAGCAAAGAGATGATATGGTTGCAAAAAATTTGGAAGAATTAGATTACATGTATAGGAAGAGTATGTTGTACTATGAGAGTTGTCACTTAGCAAAGAAACAAGTTTATCATGCAAGGACAAAGCATATATAAGTCTTTTATCGCTTCATTACATTGACTTTAGAGTATGGAATCTTAAAACTTGAGGAGATTCAAGGAAGTCAGAATATGACTGACATGTTGATGAAGACTGTTACAATCAAGCACTAAAGTTCTGTGCAACTTTAGTTGGACCTCTCTTTTGAGGAATGAAGTTGTTGTCGCTGCAGATGAGTCATTGATAGTGAACTAGTCTCCAAGTGGGAAATTTTTAAGCTGTAGAGTATAATTATTGTCGAGCCTAATTACTCTCACTTCGTGGAGCTGATCACGGATCGACCTCTACGGTGAGGTCACCATGAGGATTAGAAGGGAGGCCTCCTTTCAGGGGATGCGAGGAAAGAACCCTTCAAACCAAAATTTTCTTAAGTGATTACGCCCAAAGACTAATGCGATAATTATAGTACATCTTTGGGGTGTCGATTTCACAAGGAGATGAAAAAATCACTCAAATGGTCAAAAGATGATTTGTTCTCACAAACTGTATAAAATGAATTTGTAGTTATTAAATAAAAATCAATTAATAGAGATAGTGAAGCGTCGAAATTCTCTCGATTGGATCGGATCAACCAACACCAATTATTGATTTTTATAACTCAATTAGAGACCTTCATCTCAACCCTCTTATCGAAAGATTTAACAATAAATATCGATTTAATTTCAATTGTAGTTTTGGAATCTAAATTTCCTATAACACATTTGCACAATTGTTTATTGGAATAAAATCATAAATCGACCATATACATCCTTGAGCCAAAGATGAGAGAAAAGTTGTATGGAGGTGCGTTCGGGTCTTCTGGGACGATCTAGGGCTTAAAAGTCGTGTGGAGACATGTTTCCATAGGTGTTTGATTCAATTTATGAAACCTCATATTCGCGCTCCAAGAATGTACTATGCAATCGCATAGTTATATGGCTCGAAGTCGCATAGAATAATGCAATTCAGTTTTCCACAACTCTATAATAGGTTATGCAACCGCATAGTTTTAAAAATTTCTCGTCAGACAACTTTCAATAATTTGGTTATAACTTTCTCTCCCGATCTCTGATTGAGGTGTTTTAAGATGGCTTGGAAAACTAACTTAAAATTCTACAACTTTTCTTCAGATATTATTTGTCAATTCGATCTTTTCCCATGTAAAAAATGAGTTTCAAACATAGACTAAAAATGTGAAGCATAACTTTTGCAGTTTGGTCTCTGAACTTTTGTTTTCTTTACTTTGGTCCTTTTTCACTTATTTCTTTCAAATTTCGCCATTTCCATCTTATTGCCACCTAAAACAAGATATAAAGATAATGAGCACATCTTTGCATCAAATAATCACATGAATACACCAATAAGAGGGGGAAAATATGATATTTTACACTCTTATCAGTTAGGAATCTATATTCTTGTAAAATTCAATTAAGGATTGGAGTCTTTGTAAAATTAAATTTTGCTCTAACTTATCTTATGACTAGGGAGCCATCCTTAAACTTTATTATTATCAATGTAAAAGGAGATAGAATTAAGGTTATTTTAAAGAAGATAGGTCTGTGATTTTCTCTTATAAATATATTTTCGTCATATTGAATTACTATAACGACGAAAGAATATGTAATCTCACATTGAAGCGATCCTCCATAAATTTAGTGTGTTCTTGACTGTTTATTTTTCTTTGTTCAAATTGATTTATTTTGATGGAATAGAATTAAGGTTTATAATCTTTAACATCCTCGGTCTAATGCACGTCATATCTAGGTTTTAGCTTGATCCTTGGGTGGGTTGCCTTGTCCTTGGCTCAAGGATCCGATTTATGTCAACCCCGTTTCACCTCGATGATTTTGATCTTACACAAATTTCACCTCAAATTCACTGTTCCATCTTAGCGAGGAGTCCTACTTCATCACATCTACATTTTGATCCCAACTAAGATTCTAAGACCACCTGGAAATCAATACTATATAATCTACTTGTTATCTCGAAGGTCTGTAAATAGGATTATACTCTTATGCTCAGTATACGTACTTAGCTTAATTCATTATTAAGAGTGTTTTCATTATTGTACATTTTATAGTCCCATGCATATATTTTTTTCCACGACTTTCTGACTTGAGTATTGAATGGACTATGAGAACAACTTCCCTAACCTTCTATATCGCTTGTTCGAAGGTCTTATTCGTGTTCCTTCGCAGTTCGAGATTGGGCCTCTCGTCATATGATTTTTGGCAATCATATATCATGAGATGATTACTATCTGAAGTTAAAAAGTTGTCATCAACTAAATAATTTAACATAAATAAAGCCAAGTATGTAAGAGCAGTGCTTGATGGCCAAGTTTCTTTATCCAGTATGTAATACACGGATAGTTTCTTTCCGAGTCAAATGGATTAAACTACACAGATTGAATGAAGCTTCTGAAAAATCCAGGGTCTCACGTGAACATCCATTGGGCCGCACCCGGTTTTGGGTGCCAAAATGAGAGGAATTAAACTGCACTTACAGATTTTTGCACAAAAATTTGAATTTTCAGTCACATATATAAAATATTGAAAAAAAAAAAAATTACCTTCCCACCGAATATTGTACTGTAGGTACAGAAATTTTGACCCAGCTGAAATGTGAGAGGTAGTGGCTAAAACCGTATCCACACGCACGTGCCATACTTGTCCTTTTGTTCTACAAAACGACATAGTTTTACAAAGAATCAATTATTGAGGACAAATAGAGATAGAAATAAAAGAATAGGGGCCTCGCTAGTAACTGTAGTTGGAACTTGGAAGTATATTGAAGAAACCTTTGTGTATTAAAAAAAAATATTTGCGTGGCTCCACCATGTGTCTTACCTGTATGCGTCCTGTAAAAAAATTCCCTACACACCAAGCATCACTCGAATCATAAATGGATGTTAAGGATAAGGTTGCCACCTGCCCTTCGTCCTGGTACATGAACGAGATGTTCCAATATTTCTCGATATGTAGCTTGCACTTTAGAATTAGAAATATTGTCATTTAAGTGGCTTTCATTTGAGTGATTTGGAGGAAAAGCTTTATTTCTTTGAAACATATATGGTTAATTATATATTACGTTACGGATTTAACTTAAATTAATTACACGACTAATTGTAATAGATTAATAATTACTCCAATTTATTTAATCTTTGTTTAACTACTAGCTATAATAATATAGTTAAATTAATTACACGACTAATTGTAATAGATTAATAATTACTCCAATTTATCCAATCTTTGTTTAACTACTAACTATAATACTATAATGAGAGTTTTTTTTTTCTTTTTTTTTTTTAAATCTGACTCAAATATTTAAATAGAAAAAGATAAAAACTAAATAAAAAATAAATGAAGTGTCTAATATTGAAATGAGTCAAACAAGTGGATAAAAGTAATGAATTCAACTTTACAAATATAAGTCAATAAACAATAATAAATCCATTAAAAAAATTTAAAAGATCTATTATTTAAAGTAGGGTAATTATATTACCACTACAAAATTTACTAGATACACCACAATTTTAAGTTTTTTTCTTATTTACTTAACTAGCCTCAAGTAATATTACATAAACAGTCTTACATAATTTTAAGTGCACCACATATTTCACTTATTGTCTTATCTTCCCCTCTCATTTTTACTTCGCTGCTACCTCATCTTTCTCCTCCTTTGCTCTCTCTCGTCGCCTCGTCCTCTTCATGCTTTAATGCTTCTTCCCTCATAACATCAACATAAGTTCTCACTCTGGGTCCCAAATTCTTATCCAAGATTGGATCGATCATTCCTTTTAGGGAAAATAATTTTATTCAAACTTCTGCTACTATAATCTCCTCCCAAGTGATAATCTTCTTTTTCTTTTTTTTCTTTTTTTTAAAATTCAAATTCAAATTCATGTGTCAATTATGCAATGTTCTTGTACAATTGAAGGAAGAAGCCCTAAATTTTGCTCTACAAAATCATACTTTACCATGAAAGAATTCATGCAAACAGCCCCAAGAATCATTCCAAAAGTGAGCATTCCACAATACTTTCCAATCACCCCTCTTTCTCCATCTTCTTTGACGCCTTTTCCTCCATAACCATCTCGAAAAACTCGTCCGGGAAGCCTTTAGTTGAAGAAACCGATTCACACACACCATCTGCATCACCTCGGGTCTGACGAGTCTCTCTACAATGTGGTGCAAGTGGTGGGGCTTCCCAAGTGATAATCTTACAGGCATGGAATCACCCATCTGTCCATGTTTCATATATATATTCTGGCTTCTACAATCACTACAACAAAAAAAGTCTTTTGCAACGTTTGGACGAATGTTGCAAACCTCAATGTTGCCGTAGAATGAAAGGATACGACAACGTTTTTTAAACGTTGCCAAAAACTTTTCGCAACGTTTAAAAAACGTTGCCAAATGGTCACTTTTGGCAACATTTTTTAAGTGTTTCCGAAAGTGACTTTTGGCAACATTTAAAAAATGTTGTCAAAAAGGTCATGTTGGCTAACTTTTGACAACATTTTTTGAACGTTGCCGAAACGTTGTATTTTATTAACAAATATTTTTCTTTTTTCGCGTTATTTACAATTATTTCACGTACTTTTACTAATATCAATATATAGTACATGAAACATAGATATGTAAATTAAACAACATTTATAAAACGGAAATTTTTTGATAAAATGAGATTAAAATTTCATTACATATATTTAAACCATACAAAATATAAAATGGAAATAAATGTCTTCTTCTTGCATCTCCATTTCATCAAACTAACTTGAAACTACTATTGTCCGTTTTATACAAAATTCACCATGTACAAATATAGGAGCTCTGTTTGGTTACCTACAAGGAAAATAATAAATATCTTGTAAAGAAAATAATAAATATGAAGCAAATGGATAGACCAAAATCAATAGCACATAAGCAACAGAATAGACTATATAAACAACAATTAAGGCCATTTCGGTAATAACAAGTTTTTTACTCTAGGATGCTTTCATAATTGTGGGTGTGTCCACACAAGAAATTACTAATTAATTCCTAAGAAGTGGAAACTGGAGACTGAGGGAAAAAGAAAAAAGAAAAAAGAAAGTTTTAAAATTCAGCATTTTTTTTTCCTAATTCCTTACTAAATTTACAAAAATAAGCATAGTGGAAACATTTATGGCCATTCATAATTCTTATTTCTTAACCTCTACAACTCCTAGATGTAAGGTTAATTTAGGTTGATGGATTAGAACAGTGGCAAAAGATCATCAGAAATAAAACAGGGAAAAAAAGGACAACTAAAATTTAAAAATTACTATTTTAGACCACAAAGTCTTCATCAGTTTTCTCCAACGAATCATTTAATGCAAAATAGGAATCATTTCCACAATTTTTATTTCAAGCACCAACACAATAATGCAAATAGTCCAACAATTAAATCCTGCAAGAATGTTAAGTTTGCATCTTTGCTACATTTAAGATATTTAGAAGCTTATTAAGTACATTAGTCGGAAAAGTAATGCAATTGAGAAAAGCAGCTTATAACTAAACTCAGAAAGTAATACCAACTACTGACTTATTGATGAAAGATATCCAAGGTTCTGTGCCACAAATTCAAAAAAAATGTGTCATTATCCCTTATCCCACTTGTATTATAAATTGAGAGGTTGTATATGGTTGATGAATATACAAGAAATACAGAAAATTATTCTTGTCTTCAAATAATCAAAAAATTGTATACCGAAGTCAATATGGAAAAAATGACTAATTGATTATAGAAGAAGCAAGCTTACTTTGAAAAAGAACGTGTCGGACACTTTTCATTCCTTCTTCGTTCTGCATCATCACGTCCACCAACACAACCAAACAAATCTTAGAAAAGTAATTACTCTTGAGTAAATTTTACTAATCCAATCAGGCTTGCAAAAATGGAGATTCAAAACTCAACAGACCAAAAACAATAGGGGCACTGGAGATGGTATGGAAATGTAAGATAATCTTTAAAACAAATTCTTCTTCAAGTGTAGCCAATCATCTATTCAGCAAAAAATAATTTGCGATGCCCCCAAAGAACAAGCAAACTGAAAATCCTCAGTTTCATACAAGTGATTCCAAAAAAAATTCGTCCTCCAAAATGCTAAAATGCCAAAATCTCCAATAATCAAGTGAAGTAATCAACATTCGCAGACAAATGACAAACAAAATTAGTTGTTGTCCCAGATCCCAAGTAGAACATATACTAATGAGATGAAAAGAGTTAAATGCTTACTGAAAGTCTGAATCCAACATATAAGAGATATAAGAATTAAGAAATCTCAGTCAAATTGACAAAACATTAGCATGGATATTTACTAAGAATAGCTAAATAATAACTGAAGAGACATGCTCAATCAATATGAAGAAAAGAAGCAATTGACATGCACCAACAGACGCAGCACGCTTAGCTCACGGCATGTAAAATTGGATCCATCCAACTCCCGAATCCTACATTATCTTCAAAAATCAAAACCCAGACTTACTAAACTAACTGCTGGAAGACTGGAAGAAAGAACCACACAGAGTCAGACACAGGAAAGGGCCGAAAGCAGGCCGGAAGAAATCGATTGAAAAAAAAAGTAAAGTGTAGATTGTAGAAGAAGACGAAGAGATTAGTACCAAACCTATTATGATTTATGGCAACAAGACTACGTCGTCGCGTTTTACCATTTCCATCATCTCTCTTCCATTTATACACTCATTTCTCCTCCTCTCCTTCAAATTCCTTATTCTCTAGCTCCTCACATAATCGCGATCATGGTTATCAAAATCTCTACTTTCAAAACCCCCAATTGTTGTTCTCTCTCTCCTTCTCTGCACAACCCGATTTCTCCGATTCAAGGGAACCTATTCTTCTGATTCGTGCCTTGATTTCAGTGCTAGACACTTATCACAATTTCACTGGCTTCCCTTGGTAAGAACTTCTCTTTAGTTGGTGTTGTTGCATCATTTATGGCCAAAAATTTTGCTGGTGGTAGAATGCTTGCCTTGATTTGGTGAGAATGATTGCGATTTGCGAATGGAGAGGGATTTGAATGAGAGGTTTCAATTTCTTGCAGAGCATGACAGCCGGGAGAGGAAAGAAAGGGTTTCTGTGTTGGGCACGTACAGTAGAGGGTTGGATTGGAGTGATTTATGTGTTGGACCAATTAATTGGATGTGGCTTATTAAATGTCTTGGGTCAATTAATTGGATTTGGGTTATGTCTTGTTTTAGGCCATTTGTTTTGATTAATAAACGGGTTGGGCCTGGCCTCAACAGGTTTTCATGGGCCAACCCATAAATCGACCCAACATAATTCGCCTTCTTAACCTAAAACCCGAGCCCACCTAAAGTATTTTCTTTCTGCAACGTTTATAAAACGTTGCCAAATGGTTTGTCTTTAGCAACGTTTCATAAATGTTGTAAAAGAAAGATCTTTTGGCAACATTTATAAAACGTTGCCAAAACTTTTAATTTTTCGCAACGTTTTATAAATGTTGCCAAAAAGTTTGTCTTTTGCAACGTTTATAAAACGTTGCGAAAGATAAAAAATTTCGCAACGTTTTATAAACGTTATAAAAGACTTTTAAACATTGCCAAAAGATAAAGTTTTTTGCAATATTTTATAAACGTTGCGAAAAGTTTTATTTTTTGCAACACTAAATAAACGTTGCAAAAAGGGGTCTATCACAACATTCACTTAAAAAATGTTGTCAAAACTTAATTATGTTACGCAATGGCAACATTCACCTATTCGAATGTTGCAATTAACCCCTTTAGCAACATTTAATACAAAATGTTGCATTTTAAGTGTTGCAAAATGACATTTTTGTTGTAGTTAATTCTATACAAAATTGGTGGGGAGAGTAAGTAGATTAAGGGAATGACAACTGAGGGTGATATTTGAGAAGGGAATGATTGTGCTCGAATCAAAATGAAAATCAAGAGAACATATAATGGAAACCTTGGGTGGTCATGGAAATCTTATTGAAAAATCTCGCAGGAGTTCGTCAGTAATTGATGGACGGAGGAAGGGATGGAGAGAGATGGAAGGTAATGTGGTATACGGTGTATTTCACATTTTCTTTTCTTTTTTATTCATTAATTTGAGTTATGGGTATATTTGTAAATTTAATGTGGTGTACTTAGTAAAACTTTATTTGAATTGTTGTATATTTATAATGTGGTGTGGTAAATAAATGATGTAGTGGTAATGTAATTACCCTTTAAAATATTCATGAGATAACATACATAATGTCAAATTAACCCTTAACAAAAAGTTTCATTTTTTTTTAAAAATAAAAATAGTAAAATAAAATTGTATCTGAATATTTTTATTTTCCATATTTTGTCTCAATTTTTAGCATCTAACTCAACAAGTTTTTAATATATCACTTTATAATTTTCATCATATTGATATATTTGATTTTTATAATGTTAATAAAAATTCACAAGTCAAATAACAACTTTAACTTTTGCGTTTTCTTTGTTTATTATCAGTGTACGTTATAATTATTATATGATATTCCATCTGTCATATTCACACAAGCTAACTTTTTTTATTTTCTTATCTCAATTATATATAGTCTTGTTTCTTTATTAAGACTATTTTATTTTGTTCATTTACTAATGAATAATTCCTTAAGTACAAGAAAATTTTACAGAAATTTGAAATGAATTAATCATGTCCATCTGTGTGTAATTTTTCCTCCACCCATTTTGAATCCACTCCCTTCATTTCAAATTCTTGTACCAATTCTGTTTAAAAAAAAAAAAATTATACATATAGCATGATTCTTTACTAATACACCCTTATTTAATTTTAGTTTTTACCAATTTTTTTATTTAATTTTAAAATTGTACAAATATAAATAAGAGTAAATTATGAAAGTTTTGGGCAAAAATTACTTTTACAATAATATTAAATAAGATTTGTTAATTCATGTGAAAAACAAAACAAGTCTATACCCTTGTTTGAGTCTCTTTTTGTCAAAAAAAATGAATTTTTGAATAGTGTATTGATGATAAATATGTGGTTAAAAATAAAGGAACTTTTGGATTTCTGTATAATATTATTTTATTGAAAAATATTTGATTGAAATGAGGTCAAATCATTGTTAATAATATATTTTGATTAAAAAATGAGACTCGAATAAGGACTATATAAACGAGACGAGAGACTAATGATTTTTAAAACAAAGCGCTTATACAATAACGCTGGTTAGCTAACATTATTTTGAATCCCACAAGAGCTTTTATGTTATTTTTTTCATTTCTATAAATTATGACATTAGGGCTTTTATAGGTTCTCATGGGAAATTGACGAGAAATTATACTTCCTAGTTCCTAGGCTCAATACATCTAAGTCCAAAACCCTCTATAAATACACCCTCTCCTCTTTTCCATTGCAAATTACTACACTATTGCTGATATTTCTTCTAAAATAGCTCGGGAAAACGAAAAAATGAGCTACTTGAACAAGGTTTGGATGGCAGCCAGTGTGGCCGTTGTCAACAGACACGCCGATCAGTCTGGCCTTGAGTCCCTCCAGCAGGGCAAAAGGCGTTTCTTTTCCAGCTCCTCCTCTGCCTCCCATGGCGCCGATCTGGCGGATCTAAGGCCATTTTCCGGCGCCCTCAACTCGGAGATTGGAGGTTTTATTGGGATCGGTGTTGTCGAGGAAAACAGAAAACATACGGATGACTCTCTCCGGCAAGTCATGTACTTGAACTGCTGGGGTCAAAGCTGAGCCTAATCCTCAATGAGTGGTGGAGTTGACTGGGAGCTCCCTGAATGGATAGGAGGGATTCCGATTTACGGATTTAGGCTGGTTCTGATTCAAGTTCAACTCTCTCGTACCAATCACTTAGAATCGAGACTGACTTGATCAGGGTTTGAGTGTACCAGAGGAACCTTAAAACATGAACGACTTGGATGTAAATTGCTCGAGAGTCCATTTAATTACGATGTATGTATACTTTAGCCCTGAAAATGAAACGTGAAAAAATCAAAAGAGATGAAATTTCAATGGTAAATATATAGTTTCAATTTGTTATATATATATATCTCTCATATTTGAAATTACCCAAGGTTTAGTCAAAAGTGATCACAATTTTATTTGATTTTTTTCTGTAAAAATTTGTTCCTACATCGTGGTAGGGTCAACTTTTAGCTGAGAATATTTCAGAAAATATTTCAATAAAATAAGAAAAAAAAATATGAAATTGTAAAGATAAAAATATGGTATTATAGTGACATTGTAGCTGTCCTCAGGCAGGCCCCATTCTCGGAAAATAATAACCAAAGGCAAAGATGAATCATTTTAAACTTTATTAAATTGATAGTGGTGATTCCCCACCTTTGAGATTTGGTGTTTAACAGTTATTAAATTGATTCCCCTTAAGATTTGGGATAAGCTCATCTTAATTTCTTAATACTTACTATTTAGCTTCAATATAGTTAATTGATTTCGAAAAAAAAAAAACAGAATCCAAACTCTGCTTGCAGCTGAACTCATTTTCAAGAATTTCGATGCAGCTCGAAGATTTTGTTGAGAAATTACTTATACAAACAATGAAATTTTAAATATTTTTCAATTTCTTTCGAGATCGTCTTTGTATTTAAATAGAAATCATGATTAGAATTATATATTTAGCAAAAATTTTAAACTCTTTTAGAAATCTTGATCAAGAACGATAATGATTTTTACTCCTTTTTGTGAAGGGTAATTATATTGGAAAATGTTATGTGTACATAATACATTACACTCCCGTCACATGGAGGGTACCCACACACAATAAATAAATGTATTTATCATTTCAATATTATTCCTAATGTTTTCATCCTTTCACCCGTGCTAGATTTTTTTGAAACATGCAAACTTAAAAGAAATATTGTCAGCATCGCAACTAGAAGAGCTTGCTACACGAGACGGCCATGGCAGAGACAAAGGCAATGGCATATAACTAGAATTAGACCATGGCACCACCTGATTCTCGTGCTTCCTCTTCTTGTTTCTGTCCCTCATAATCATCACTGCCACCATAGTACTCCACATTATCGGTTTCACTTTCTTGAGAATCGTAGTCTACATCTTTCTGAGTTGTCACTTGGTTTTCTGCACAAGAGTGGCAAATGGAAAAAAGAAGAATGAGAATTTGTATAATCAATACTAGAACCAACAAATTTGTTGGAATATTATTAAATATTGGGAACGGAAACTTGGGAGAAATGATTCCAATAGCAACAATAGCATAAAATATTAATCTTGGTCATCGAATAGAAATTTAAAAAATTAGCCCCAATTAATAGTATAATTTGTCAATGTGAAGTAGTTTTGGAAACGGTCTGAACAATCTTGACACAAAGTTTAAGAATCTTTGGTGAGTTTGCTAATACCTAGAATAATTACAGATGCATCTTCTTTCCCAGAAACAATTTCTTGTTGGAATCTTCTGAGTGAAGTGACGATCACCGCCATCCTGGACTTGATTAGGCCCTCTGCAACTTCAATGGTCTAAACATGCTTGATGTGGATGAACCCACAATCTCATATTCATCAAACCAATGGCCTGGTGATAAATTTGATGCAGTGAATTTGGACTCCGAGGAATATCATGCATCTTCATCCTATAAACACGTCAAAGGTCAACATTTATGTTTTGCTAATTTTGCATAAATAAGTTTGATGATAGTATCTGGATCCAGCATTCTCATTACTTGATTTTGGGAAGTGATTCGTGGATAAAAGATGGTGATTATGGTGTCTTCATAAAAATGTTTATGTTAACAATTTATATAAAATTATGGATAATTAAGTAATTCTACTTAAGGTTATTATTCCATTAAAATGGGAGACACCTGGAAGCATAATATGAATACACCTGGAAGCTAAGTAAGACTGAAATTTACCTTGGCTGAAGTGCCCGTTGGAATTGACGAAGTTCTCATTTTCAGGCCGAAATGTCCCTTATCCTTCAAGCCGAACTGCTCCACATCTGAAACCCCTCCTCACACACCGAGGCTCTGCATAAACAAATTTGGTTAATATCTTTGAGAGTGACTAATAGGACGTCTGCATTAATTAGTGTCAGTCTAAGAATGTAGGTCGGCTGACCCCTTGTCATTACAATTAATATAGTGAATAAATGATGGGAGGCTTCAGTCAATTAGATGGAGCCACGTGGATATAATCCAAGGTAGGCTCCTTGGTCTCTTGCTATAAATATACTAAGTATGTAAAAATTGATATTGAGAAGGCTTGTTCTTGAACTCTCTTTACAATACGAAATATACATACATTGTTTGGAGATCATTACATCTTGTTCTTACAATTATTATCAATCTTTAATCTTGTTCACAATCTTACAAATATTATCCACTAGTTCTTATCTTAAAGACACCTTAATCACCCATTGATACTCTGACTCGCCATATTATATAACCATTATCGCTGTCTCTGGCCGTATCTCACAGGAGTTCATCCACGTGTCTCCAGTCCGATATCGACATCTGTTGGTGACATTTTTTGGGATCAACAGATTGACGTCGTATGTGGGAAACAAACAGTTAAACCACGAGAATCTCGTAAACAAAAGTTATCTGCCCTTGCAAAAAGAGATCATATCCCTTTGAAAAAAAGAAAGTCGTTCTTGAATAAAGAACCACTAAAAAGGATATTATACGTGTAAAAGTTGGGAAGATTAACTTGGTTGAAAGCATTTACTAAGAGAACACTAATGAAGGTGACACAGATCCTCAGAGGTCCAAGGAACACCCTGAACAAAGGGAACCCTCACACACAATTCTCACGTCTCATCACAGATTCAATCAACCATAGAGACGTGGGTCCCAATGAGGGTCTAGAGTAGCTTCTTAACTCACTAGAGAAGTGGTCACCATGGCCAAAAATATGAGGAATATTACTCAGCAGAATCATGACATACATGAGATGCTAATGAACATATAAGCCCAGAGAGGATATCCTATTCCTCCCTACGCTACACAAGGAGATGGGGTTTTCCAAGAAAACCTATATGATGAAATTGATAGCTACATGGGAGGTCAGTTCCATTTCAGCAGGAAGAACCCTTGGAAAGGGAGGTCGAAGTTGACACTTCGACAAACTACGCTAAATCTCTCTTTGAGATGTCATACAACTTCCCATCAAACTATGATTTAGATGCTCCAGGAAGGTTGCTAAGAAGAACCAGAAGCGTTATTGACAGAATTTTCGATTTGCCTAAAAACAGGCCAAACCGACCTCTGGTACCTAGAAAATAGGCCGTTGAAAGGTAGGCCAAGCCACTCCGTGAGGAAGTGGAACCTCCACCTAGAAATAAGCGTGAGAGGAGAGACCAAGCAAGGGATCGAGCAGGACCGTCCCAACCACTTTGGGACATGCCCGTCTGATAGGATTATGACTCTAACGAGCCATAGATGTCTTGTGACCTTGACCTTGATGATGATGACGATAATCTTCCATTTTCATAAGAAATTAGGAGTGCGCCAGTTTCGAACCACTTCACACTGCCCAAAATACCAACGTATGAGGGAAGGGAAGATCCTGCAAAGCAACTCAACAACTTCAAAACTCATATGAGTTTAAAAGGCTCGACCCTTGCAATGAAATGCAGAGCCTTCCACCTCACCCTAAGTGGTGCAGCTGAAGTGTGGTACAACCAGCTTCAAGCAAGTAGCATCCGAAGCTGACCTAACTATAAGAAGGCACTCTTCAAATGCTTTGCCACCAACAAAGAAGGTGAAGGACCAATTCAGTGCCTCCAGTACATGGGGCAGCAACAGGGGAATCATTGAAAGCATTCCTATCCCAGTTCAAGGACGAAATGACCTACTACATCTAAGTCACGGACAGAGTGGCCCTCGCTACCTTGAGAGGAGGGCTGGATATGAACTCTCTCTTTTGGAGAGATGTGCAAAATAAGGACCCCACCAATTACGACTTCTTAGTGGAAATGATAAGGCGAGAGATCATCAATGAAGAATTGAGAGATCATCGTAACAGGACGAGCCAAGGTCTTTTACATCCTTAGATGCGAAGAGGATGAGGACCCATATCTCACCTCATAGACCACCAAGGTGGACAATCAAATCTCAACCCGGGGGAAACGTTGGCTGCAACCACATTGAATGCAGCTCCAACCCTGACCTATGAAGAGATCAACCCCAATACTGAAGTGCAACAAGAAAGACTATTCCCACCACCAACACGTGGGACAAGAGATAGAGGACGAGGTGGTAGACCTAGTGATGCGAAACCCTGTAGTAGCTAGACTACGAAACACACGTCCAAATTGATGCGGCACCCAAGAACGCCAATTAAATCGGGTTTGGATTTGAGCCCAACGATATGAAGCTAAAAACCCAACGAGAACGATGCTACGTTGAACCCCTAGATTACACAATGAAAAGAATCCACAATCTGGTTGTTTAAACGCCACAAATATTCAACATATTTGATAAGTTCGATTGTTTGAAGTTTCGAAAGAGAAAATTCTCCATTAATTCAATTCATCAAAAGTATTCATTACAATGAAATAAAATTCCTATTTATATGGAAACTATGGAAAACCCTAAATGGCACGAAATTGGGTTCAAAATATGCAAAAATATGGTAATAAAATAGAGTTTTAATCAAATAAGAAAACTCGCGCAAAAAATCAAATTTTGTCTCGATTTTCTTCTATGTGGCTGCATAGAAGACCTTCTTCGGTCTTGGAAGCTTTCTGCGGTGTGCATGCGGCCGCATGCCTTGGACCACCATGCGGTCGCATAGTGGCCAGTTTTGACCTCCGTTTTCTCCCCTCAATTCGAACGTCCTTGAATGCCTTTCGACCCTCGACTCCAACATGAAAGTTGTTCGTTGGCTTGTCAACTTCAACTTTGCACGGTCCATGGCTCGAACGCATCCTTAACCACTTATCAATGAACATTACACTTAAGATCACGCGGGACCTATCCTGGATCATATCATCCCCTCTCTGTTTGAAAGAATTCGTCATTGAATCCAAACCTTGAATGCTCAAATTGTAGCCTTTGCCTCCAATCAACTCAAGCACATGGAATGGTCCATCCCCTCTTGGATGCAACTTAGACCTCTTTTGGCCTCGAATATGCGGCCATTGGTTGTAAACCAAATCTTCATCACATTGATCAAAGTGCTCCCGCCTTGGCTGCTTAATATTACAAATTTGGAATGCTCCAATAGCAACTTTATCTGATGAATAACTGTGCATTCTCCTTACTTTACTTGGCCCTAGCACTTGTGACAATGTCAATTCCAATGTGTCAACATTGTCCCTCAATTCATGTTTTTCAGTCAACCTCCGCAACTGTAGTTCCTTCAGTGCATTTGAAACTCCTTCGTCTTCTCGAGAATCACAAAGTCAATTTTCTCCAAATAAGAAAAATCTAACTGGAGCTTAATTTCTGGATCGGGTGGTATTCCCGTAGGAGTGTGTTCTGGAATGAAATCTTCAGTAACCTACAAAATAGAAATATTTAAAATATGGAGGGAATTGTTAGTTTTCACCACAGCCTCCTCAAATTCAGGCTCTTTTCATTTAAGCTCACTTCCAACTCCTTCTTCCTCTCCGAAGATTCTTCTTCAATTTCTTTTTTCAACTCCACCTTCCCTTCTGGATGTTCACTCTCAACTTCCTTTTTATTCCCTTGTGGCATCTTTTTTTTTTTCTTACAATCAACCACCTTACTATGTTCTCTCGAGTACCTTTGTTTCTCCCTGTGACTAATTAAGTCGTGAAACTCTAAGAAGTCATGCTCAAATCCAACATAGTCCTTCTACTTGATGTACTACCATCATGCCCCATAAACGGTATTTTCTCTTCCCTCGAATACCCAACTCCACTATATCTCCTAGGCTCGTCTCGAAATTCTCGATCACACCGATTCTTCCTACAAAAATGATTAGGTGCATAATGCTTTCTCATAATATTCCTCAACTCACCCCAAGTATCAATATGTCTCTCACCATTCCTTCGCCTAAATGTTGTCATCTGATCCCACCAAGTAATTGCATAATCCACAAAAGTGTTAAAAGCTAACTTTAATTTTCTCTCCTCCAAATAGTCATGACAATCAAACCTCAATTCTACATTTTCTTCCCATGCCAAATATGGATCAGGATCATTCTTACCCTTAAATTGTAGAATTGTCATTTTTATACTCCTATCAATACCATATCCATAATAACTCATACACTGCCCTTTAAACATGTTGAATTTATTCCAGTTGAGATGTAAATCAAAGAAAATTGAACTGGACAACCTGTGATTGAATTTTTGATAGATTCAAGAAAGTGGTTCTTGAATTGGACACAATTGAATTTTGACTCAAGGGAATAGTTGGATAATTTAGATGAGTGAATAACTTAATTCAAGAAAGTGATTCTTCAATTTGGATTGGATTGAACACAAATGAATTTTTGAATTAAGATATATGATAGGATATTGGACAATTTTCAAGAAATCAAAAAATTTAAAAATATATTTTTTTTAATCTCGTACGTGAACAGTACCTTTTTTTTTTAATCTCGTACAAAACTTGAAAATCGACTATGATAACAATGAAACAGATGGAAGTTGATTTTGACTCAAATTGAGTACAAAAACAACGGCTTGAAATTTTTTTGAGATTTTTCTGGATCAAAGAATCTAAAACTGTTACTGGATACAAGAACTTGAAGAACAAAGAAAGAAAATAAAAAAAAAATACTCAATAAGGAAAATAAAAGGATATAACCTAATTAAATTGATGACAAAACTCTGATACCAAATGATGCGAAACCCCGCAGTAGCTAGACTACGAAACACACGTCCAAATTGATACGACACCCAAGAACGCCAATTAAATCGATTTTGGATCTGAGCCCAACGATATGAAGCTAAAACAGATTACAAGATGAAAAGAATCCACAACCCGGTTGTTTGAACGCCACAAATATTCGACATATTTGATAAGTTCGATTGTTTGAAGTCAAGCTTCGAAAGAGAAAATTCTTCATTAATTCAATTCATCAAAAGTCTTCATTACAATGAAATAAAATTCCTATTTGTATGGAAACTATGAAAAACCCTAAAAGGCACGAAGTTGGGTCCAAAATATACAAAAATATGGTAATAAAATAGTGTTTTAATCAAATAAAGAAAGTCGCGCAAAAAATCAAATCCTGTCTCAATTTCCTATATGTGGCCGCATAGAAGGATTCTATACGGTCGCATAGAAGACCTTCTTCGGTCCTGGAAGCTTTCTGCCGTATGCATGCGGCCGCTTGCCTTGGACCACCATGCGGTCGCATAGTGGCCAGTTTTGGCCTCCATTTTCTCTCCTCAATTCGAACATCCTCGAATGCCTTTCGACTCTCGACTCCAACATGAAAGTTGTTCATTGGCTTGTCAACTTCAACCTTGCATGCTCCATGGCTCGAACCATCAGTTCATGTGACATTTATTAACCCCAAATAGCCTCGAACGCGCCCATAACCACTTATCAATGAACATTGCACTTAAGATCACGTGGGGCCTATCCTGGATTATATCACCTAGAAATAGGAATGACATGCCTTATTGTTCCTACCACCGTACCTACAGCCACAGCACCTCTGGGTATTGGGATTTGGCGAGGCAAACCAACAATCAAGAAAATGACCAACAACAAGGGAATGAAACGCCTCGACAAGGTCGACAGTACTACAACAATAGTAATCAAAGAGGACCCGAAGGCGATCGTAGACGAGCTAAAGAAGGTCGGAGATGCTGAAGAAGTACTTATGCCAACGATAAAAAATTGATTCTATATTCGGTGGCCCATACATTGTTGGAGAATCAAGGAATGCCCAACGAAATTAAGCCAGTGAGGGCAAAGACCCCCAATGTCAAACCTGATAGTGAGCAGCAGCCAACCTTCCAATGGAGGAGTCCAACCTATCACATTTACCCAAGACGATGTTGTGGGAGTGCACTATCCCCACTGTGATGCTTTGGTTGTGAGGACTGTAGTGGCTAAAAATGGCCTCAAGAGAATGCTAGCAGACAATGGGAGTTCAGTCAACATCATATTTAGAGCAACCTTTAACAAAATGGAAATTGATCATGGAATGACCCCCGTGACATCCCCTCTATACGGGTTTATTGGAAATAACATCATTCCTCGAGGTAAAATCACTCTAGAGACATAAATGGGAGTGGCACGTCTTATGGCTTATAACTTTATAGAATTCTTGGTTGTAGACCACCGCTTCGCTTATCACGGAATGCTAGGACGACCTACCTTAAAAAATTATGGGCAACCACCTTCATCTACTATTTATGCATGAAGTTCCCTACAGAACACGACATTGCCATTGTCCGAGGTGACTAACGAGGTTCCAGGGAATGCTACACCAGCTAGATTCAGAAAGCTGAGCCGAGGAGCATGAATGTAATCCTAATGGAGGTAGATGAAATCGACAACCCCAGATAAGGGTAGTACTCTGCAAAAGGGGAAGACGTCGTGATGATCGAAGCCTCTAAAGAAGAGGTGGTCATAGAGATTGATATAACCCCTGAAGAAGGGAGAGCTCCTGATGAAACAACTATTGCTGACGAATTGGACCCCACATAATTGATTGTGAGTCTCAAACAGCTCCAGTTGAGGAGCTGGAGAGCTTCTTAGTAGGGTCCTCTGATCAACCGAGGTATTTGCAAGTCGGTAAAGAGTTACCACATCAGGAAAAGAGAAGCTGAAAAGTTTTCTTAGCAATAATTTAGATATCTTCGCCTGGAAGCATGAAGATATGGTGGGTATCGACCCCAAGGTTAGCTGCCATCACTTAAAGATTGATCTAGAGGCCACTCCTAACAAACAGAAGAGAAGGGCCCTAAATCCTGAAAGATACGAAGCCTTGAAAGATGAGATGAAGAAATTGATTGGCAACCGCTTTATTCGTGAAGCCATTTATCTGAAGTATGTGTCCAACCCAGTGCTGGTAAAGAAGCACAACTGGAAGTGGATGGTATGTGTGGATTTTTCCAACTTGAACCAAGTATGTCCTAAGGACAGTTTTCCACTTTCCCGAATTGATCAATTGGTTGATTCCACGGCTAGACACAAACGATTGAGCTTCATGGATGCCTATTCAGCCTATAATCAAATTCTGATGTACCTAGCAGACGAAGAGCATACTTTCTTCATTACGGACCGATGCTTATACTGTTATAAGGTGATGCCCTTCGGGTTGAAAAATGTCAGAGCCACCTACCAGAGGTTGGTTAACAAAATGGTTGCCGACCTCATTGGAAAAACAGTGAAAGTGTACGTAGATGACATGCTTGTGAAAATCTTAAAGGCAAAAGATCACATCCAACACCTCGAGGAGGTCTTCAAAATACTTCGACGATACAGAATGCAATTGAATCCACTAAAATGTGCATTCGGGGTAGCTTTGGGAAATTCCTTGGCTACATGGTGAATCAAAGAGGCATCGAGGCTAACCTAAATAAAATCAAGGCCCTCATTGAGATTAGGTCGCCCAGAAACCCAAAGAGGTACAAAGCCTAACTGGTTGAGTGGTTGCTCTAAGTCGCTTTGTCTCAAAGGCCACGGATAAGTGCTTTCCATTCTTTAAAGTCTTGAAAGGTGGAAACAAGTTCCAATGGACCGAAGAGAGCGAAGAGGCCTTACAAGCACTTGGACCAGGCTCCTCTCCTTTCGAAGCCTAAATCCGAAGAGCCCGTATTTTAGTACCTTGCAGTGACAACCAAAGCTGTCAGCTCGGTGTTAATCAGGGAAGAAGCGGATCATCAACTTCTCGTGTACTACATCTATAAGGCATTACTTGTTGTCGAGACTCGATACCTAGGTATGGAGAAGTTGGCATTGACCCTCATCATGGCCTCGCGAAAGCTGAGGCCCTACTTTCAGGCACACATCATCAAAACACTAACCAACTTCCCATTGAGACAGGTACTCCAAAAACCTTACGCTTCTAGTAGACTATTGTAATGGGTCGTAAAGCTCACTAAATTTGATATTGTTTACAAGACACAAACTGCCGTCAAGGGACAGACATAGGTTGACTTTGTGGCAGAGTTAACTCCCGTTCCAAAAATAGAAGAGATACAGAACTTGCAGAACCCCCCCACCTAGAACATCTTCGTCGATGGCTCCTCAGAAGAGGCAGGTTTTAGTGCTAGGGTGGTGTTGGTTAGACCAGAAGGGCACAAGTTGAACTGTACCGTAAGATTTGGATTTAAGGCCACCAACAACGTGGTTGAATATGAGGCTCTTCTGGTCGGCCTTCGCATTGCCAGAGAAATGCAAGTCAAGAGATTATCCATCAATAGCGACTCCCAGCTAGTTGTTAGCTAAGTCAAAGGTATTTCACTGCCAAAGACAAAAGTATGGCTACCTATCTTAAGATGGTTATGGAGTTCATACCTAGATTTGAGAAGTTCGAACTGACCCAGATCCTACGTTTTAAAAACCATCATGCAGATACTCTTTCAAAATTGGCAAGCTGTAGAGATTTCGAACTACTCACAGTGGTCCCAATAAAACATTTTCTGAGGCCCTCCATTGCAAAATGTGAGTAAATGATGTGGGTAGAAGATATCCTATCGTGGATGGGACCAATTGTTGCATTCCTAAAAGATCAAGTCCTACCTTCTAGCAAAGATGAGGCACAAAAGCTTCGAAGATAAGCTGCCCAGGCTTTTTTATGCCTCTGCTTCGATATATAGGAAGAGAGGAAGCTACCTATGTACTTCAGGAAGTACATGAGGGAGTATGTGGCAATCACTCCGGAGGGTGGGCCCTTGCACAAAAAATGTTAAGACAAGGATACTACTGGTCGATCTTGAAAAAGAACGTCAGAAAGTTCGCCCAAAAGTACGACAAATGCCAACGGGTTCAAAGGCAACCCTCTCAAGAGTTTATCATCGTCTCAAGCCCATGGTCATTGATCTTATTGGACCCATGTCTAAGGGAAGAGATAGCGCCTGTTTTGCTATCGTTGCCATTGACTACATCACCAATTGGGTCAAAGCCGAACCATTGTCCAAAATCACTGAAGCAAACGACGACGAATTTTTTGTGGAAAAAACACCATTTATAGGTTCGGTATTTCCCATTCGATTGTCTTAGATAATGGGCGAAGTGGGCCCCTCCCAATTGTAAAGTGGACAGAATGTTCCCTCTACAAACAAGAGTTATAAAGGGGCCTCAGCATGAAGAGGCGACCCAAACCCCATGCCAAGGAAAGAAAAATACGACTAGCTCTAAGATCGACACTTCGACAAGGAGCCTATCCCAAAGGGACCCCTTCCAATCACGAAGTGGATAAAATGTTTCATCTACAACAAGAGTTGTAAAGGGGCATCGACATGAGAGGGCTACCCAAACCTCATTCCAAAGGAAGAAAAATGAAACTAGTTCTGACGTCGACACTTCGACGAGGAGCTTATCCCAAAGGGACCCCTCCCAATTGTGAAGTGGACAGAACATTCCCCCTACAACCAAGAATTGTAAAGAGGCTTCAGCATGAGCGAGCACCTCAATGAAGAGCCAGGTCCCAAGTGGACCTCTTTCCAAATAATGAAGTAGACATCATGTTGCAACCACGAGCTATAAAGAACCTCAACATGGGATATAAAGAACCTTCCAAATCACAAAGTAGACTTTACGTCGTAAGTAAAACTGCTAAAGTACAAGTTAGACTATCTAAAGTACAACATCTGTATATTGAAATTAAATGCATTAAGACTTCAGAATTTAGAACAAGCTTAAATTTTTATTGATAAATGGAAAAGATACAAGTGGGGCTTCAAGGCCGAGTTACAATGAGTCCTAAACTAAGCATTTGGGGAGAAGGGGGGAACAAAATGAACTATTGCGTTCAAAGTTTAAACCACATGAACTTCAGCATCCCCTTCAGGGGCTTCATCTTCAACTTCGATGACTTGGTCCCCATCAATCGAAGTCAAAGGCTCAGTGTCTTTCTCATCCAAAAACTCACAGTAGAAGTATCGAAGGTTGGGAGTTTAGCTTCTAGGCACTCTACCATCTCTGAATACGTGTACCTCCGCCAGTAGCTCCCAAAAGATGGAAGTTGGCGATGTAACATTTTTCGACGTCACTTGTAGTAGATTTGGCCTCCCATCTGTCCATCTCAAGCTCTTTTATTAAGTTGGAGATTCTAGAGTTACACTCGCCCAACTGTCCTTTTAAAGCAACATTCTCTATAGATTCTATATATACTATCGTCATCGAATCCACTTCGCTCTGACACAAGTAGACTTCTTTCTTCAAGTTTTCAATCTTTGCCAAAGCAAAGGCGAGTTTCATGGACTCCTCGGAGTGCTGTTTCTTCACAACCTCCAGCTCAACCTTGGCCTTATTGGCTCCTCCTTAGCCGTAGGCCATCTTATTTTCAGTAAGTTTCTTTTTTCATTGGAAGTTTTTATAAAGGGCTTCCACCTCAATGGAAGCTCCAAAGGCCATCGTCGTTTGGCTCACTACCGTTGTGAAGACTGTTCACGAAAATACCGTTCGATTTAAAATCACCGCAAGTGTACGGTTCGTTACAAGTAATAAAGTGGACTTTTAGAGTCCGGATTGTCGATCCCACAGAGATTGAGTAGTTTAATATTAATTATCTCGACCTTAACCGAAACAAGATGAGTTTTTGATGTGTTTTTATACTAAGGACTAACCAACCTAAATTATAAAAACTACTGTGAATGAGTTTGGTAAACTAAATGCAAATTATCCTAGAATGCAATATGAAAGTCGAATGCAAATTTTATGAAATTAATATAATAAAAACGCACTAGGATCCCGAATCACCAAACAAGTTCACTTTTAACTCCTATTTCACAAATTGATGACACGATGAATTGATTGAAGAATCAATGTTTCTAACTTATCCAACAATCTCTTTCAAGTAGAATTGAAAATATTCTAGCATACCATTTGACTATATTTCTATGACAAATGCAATATACAAGAATGCATAACGTTTTGTAAACACTTAGAGATTCACGCAAAGCATAGCGGTATATTTCTATCCCCTATCGGACCTTACGATGATTTATACCTTGTAAAATCTATTTTCCTTCTTTCGAATGCATAAAATAGACCACCTAAACTCACATAATCACATGCATTTAATTATGGAGAAAATAAATTGTATATAAATCATTCAACATCCATCAAACGTGTTTAAATATCAAATTGCAAAATAGAAATTACAAGATCACATTGTGAGGTTCATCGTTCACCTAGTACTTGAAAAACTAGCCTAACATGATAGAAGTAAGAAAACAAAAGAAATAGGTTGGAGACGACATCACCCTTTTAATTCTTGAGTTAAATCTTGAATTTTGGGATGAATCTTCTTCTCCTTCCTTGTTGTCTTGCTCTCCAATGTGTAGAATATGTCAAAATATGCGTAGCCCCCTTTTTCTGGTCGAGTTTAGGATTAAAAAGAGGTCAAAGATTGGTTTCCATAAGAGGTTGAATCAAATAAGGAAACCAGAATTTTCACGCCGGGATTGTACCATGCGACCGCATGGTTATAATCAATGCAACCGCATAGTTAACTGAAATTGGCACCCGGAGCTCTCGGTTTCTTCCATGCGATCGCATGGAAATAACACCATGCGACCGCATGGTTCAATTGTTTCTTCGCTGGACAGTTTTCAGTATTCTAGTCATAACTTTCTCTACCGATATCCGATTGAAGTGATTCAAAATGCGTTAGAAAGAAACCTCAAATATCTACAACTTTTATTCAGATATAATCTACCAATTCGATCGTTTACCCTGTCAAATATGGGTCACAATATGAGACAAAAAATCGATGCATAACTTTTCGATTAGAAATTGATGTATGATCATATTTTGGCGATATTTCATCCCTTTGATGTCTTCTTTCAACCAATTGACACCTAGTACTCTTGAATCTTCATTCCATCATCCGTCACATCTACGGATTGTTTTCATGTTGTTCATTTTGATCCCCGAACTTTCATTTTCTTCCATTTTGGTCATTTTTCGCTCGTTTTCACATACTTCTCGTTATATCCATCAATGTTGTCCCGCAAACACAATTTACATAAATTAAACCATATTTTAACATAATTACAATCAATTGTCCATGTTTTGTGATCTAAATAAGTGCGTAAAACGCAGTTATCAAAGACATCGGAGGGATCACTTGACTCCATGAAGTTCTGCCACCTCGACGTCCAAAATTTGTAAAGGTTGGAGGTGGCATTCTGAACCTCCGCAAGAAGCAAGGAGAGAACTTTAGGAGCCAGCTCGTCGCTTCTTTGAGTTGGAACCAGTTTGGTCCGAGGAGTAAGCCCCAAAGTAGGCGAACTGCTCGAAGTCCTCGTCTTCTTCAATAGCTCCTGCTTTGGTGGCTCTGAAGTCCTTTTTTGGGCACCTTAGGCTACAGCGACAGATGCACCCAATAACTTTTTCCCCACTGGAACTTCGAAGCAAGTATGGGACAATCATTTAAGCCACCAGCTCCATTGGGTGAGGGTAGCTGAATTATTTTCTTTAGGTCCTCCTCCATGGGTGTTTTGCCCTTGTCCACAAGAGGTCTCGCAGTACTTTCTTGGCCAGTTGCCTCTTTACTAAATATCTCTACCTACTCCCACACCCTCTTAGCACAAACCAGAGGTGCCATTCAACCTCTTCCTCCCAGCTGTGGAGGTTGAGGTAAGAATAGAGGCCATGTCAGGAGTGGGTTGTCTAATCTTCTCAAAATTTTCTACAGCCAAGAAAGAATTAGATCAACAACCAACATTTTGAAACTCAAACTACTAATACAAAATAGGGGGCAATTATACCTCTTCTGGCCATGAGTTGAAATTCTTCAAAAAAAAGCGCCTGGGAGCGATGAGCTTGTCAAACTCCCTTGAAGATGGTCGACGAAAGTAGACATCCTTTATCAAATCAAGATCCGAGGTGCTTAATTTGAAACGCTCGATCACCTCTGCAGAAAGAAATCAAAGCTGTCAGAGTTTGCTCAAGCTTATTAAAATAGTAAAAATAGTAAAAAGGTGAGGACTCACTCACTTTGGAGTACGAAGTGGAAACTTTAACGTGGACGACAAGGTCACCTCAACCTCCTATCACTTCTCCCTTATCTAGAACTAGGTTTCTTTCCATCCTTTGATGGAAGAGAGAAGCTCTACGACAAAAGGCGAGTGTTACCCTCAGGGAGGTAGGGAGTACCAATCCTAAGAATCCCATTTTCCTAAGAAACGAGGCTGAAAGAAAGTCTGGAAGATGTGAAGGCAGAGATCTCTTTCCAAAGAAAAAAGACCCCACCAGTTGGGCCCATGCATTTAAGATGAACTGGGTTGGAGTTAGTCCGTATAACCTAAGAATGGTTCTAAAGAAATGGTGCAGGGAGAGCTAAAGCCCTGCTTTGAGGTGGTATTCACTAATGGCTACACATCCCGAACTAGGGTAGTAGGCATGCTCCTCGAAATATGGGGCCAGAAGTTCTATATCGTAAGGGATGCAAATTATATATCACAATCGCAATTCCTTTTGATTAATAAGTTACCATGATTCGAATCTACAAATTCTATTAATTTAATTTTTCAGGTTATTAATTAAATTAAACCATAAATCTATTATAAATAATTGCATCAATCATATTAAAAGTATTTACAATCAAAATCGATTGAACTTAGGGTACAACATTTACTGATTTTGAGTTTTATAAGGGACTTGAAAAAACTTTGAATTTTTTAGTTGCATGATTGTGGTGATTGAAGAAAACCATATAATATAATTCAGGACTAACCTCATATCCATAGTGGACAAGAAATATCTTACCCACTGGTCTTGCCACCTCACCGGGTATTTTAAACCCCATTGGACAAGATATCTTTTGTCCATTATGGACAAGACATCAATCCAGATAATAGTAGGTAAGAGATCAATCGTAATATATTAGAGTTGTTGAACATTAAACCAAAGGCATGATTTCTCTAGTGGTTTTGAATATTGTGGTGGGCACTTCTTTGCTCACCTTCTCCAACTTGTTCCATTAAAATAGATTGGTAAAAATATCATTTCATTTGAGTATTTGTATGTTATGAGCACACTGGTTTTAGTAAACAAATACACTTGCACCATGGAAATGGGATTGTGGAAGGAATTTTTTGGAATGGACGATTATTATATTAATAAAAGGGATTCAACTTAAGATTTGGTGCTATAGAAAGTTATTAAATTTCCATGATTTCCCTTATGATTTGGGAGAAGGTCAGCTTGATTTCCTAACATTTTAAGTTATTAAATTTATTTTCAATACCCACTACAAATTTGGTTAAGGATATACACAATTCTAATAAATGGGTATCAATTATTCTTGTCTTAATTGGTTAAGGATTGTCATTCTTACGATTGAGATCATGGATTCTATCTCACTCTCTTCAACACTCCTTTTGTTTTTTTTTTTTTTAAAAAATGGTCATGATTTAACCATGTGTCCTTTTCATGATCTTGCACCGTAACTAAATAGCTTTAACAATGATATAGAAGACATATGTATTCAAATTATTTATGTAGGTTAATAATTGCAAAGAGCATACAATTTTCATACCGAAAGCAAAAAAACAGCCAACAATCTAAAAATAACATAGCGTAGTGATGTATTGCTTATTCATGCAATGGTTTCGCCATTTTCAAGCACATTCATAAGAATTCCTTGATCAAACTAAATTGTGATAGAATCTAGACAAAGCCATTGACCAACAAAGATTTTGTCACAAAGAAGATTTGGATTAATGGAACTGAAGAAATCTAAAGTTCAGTTGAAGGACTAAGAAATGTTGAAGCACGTGTCAGCACTTTGCACTCCATAGATGTTACGAATTGATCGCAAGATAATGACAATAGTGAAATAAATATGAACACAACAAGAACACAAAGATTTATTTAAGAACACAAGATTGAAAAAAATCAAAGGCAGAGTAGGAGAATTTCACTATAATCAATAGCAATTGTGTTTACAACAAGATCCTAACACTATCAATTAAAATCTAAAACTCCTAAGATATTGTATAAATAGTCCTCTCAACAATGCAAGTCGTGACTTGTATCTACAAGCCCTAGAAACTAAGTTGTAGATATATAGGAGTCCAGAAAACGCGTCAAAATGCGAAGTGGGCCTGTGCCAGATACCCTGTCGCTCTTGCGACAGGCTAGCAATAGGTAGGTAACAGCTTCATCGTTCGAGCGCCAAGCATGTGACAAGTCTTGAGAGAAAATATGCAGGCATCGTTCGAGCACCAAGCTAGTGAAAATGTGATGACTTTTCTTTCCGGTCTATAATTTTGATCTCTTCAATACGACTTCAACCAAAACTCCAATACCCACTAGGATTTGGGTCAAACTACAACAAATCTCCACCTTGAACCAAATTCCAATACAAGTAAATCCAAAACTCATTTCTAAAGTAAACATCACTCATCATCTTTCAAACTAGCCCCAAAGGGTTAAATCAATGACAAACACCAACAAGTTTAAGCAATGCTCAACTTAGTAATGAGAAGTAGTTTTGTCAATACACTAGTTCTCTTGTGAAACATCTGATCTTTAGTCGGAATGATAGCATTTTGACTATCACAATACACTATAGAAATTTGCAAGTCTTCGTTGATTTTACCAATCAATCCCCTCAATCACATAGCCTCCTTACATACCTCTGCAGTGGCCATGTACTCTGTCTCTGTTGTAGACAATGCTATTATATTCTGCAAAGTAGCTTTCCAACTTATAGTACAACCTCCAAGGATAAACACATACCATGTAAGTGATCTCCTATTATTAAGATCTTCTGCATAATCTGAATCCACATACTCAATTAATCCATCTATGTTTCTACCAAAATGCAAGCAAGGATTAGTAGAGCACCTGAAGTGTATGAATACCCACTGCACTGTTTTCTAATGATCATTGTCGGGATTTGTCATGTACCTACTAACTTCATTGACTGTATGTGTCAAATCTAGTATTGTACAAACCATAGCATACATAAGCGAACCAACCGCATTGAATAAGGAACCTGAGAATAGAATCAATATCTTTATCTGACTGAGGAACAAGCTAGATGATAATTTAATGTGGACAGACAAATGAGTAATGACACATTTGCATTAAGCATATAAACCTGCAAAGAAGCTTCTCAATGTCCACATTCTGACTCAAATACATTTTGCCAGCTTTCCTATCTCCCGAGATCTCCATGCCAAACATCTTCATTGTTGCACCCATATCTTTCCATCTCAAACTCCTCACAAAGTTGAGCTTTTACCTTTCTGACATCTTCTTTATCCTTAGCTGCTATGAGCATGTCATCAATATATAACAGTAAATATGTAATCGATCCACCAACTCTCTTTCTGAAGTACACGCAACTATCATAATTGCTTCTAGTGAAATTATGAGTAGTCATGAATGAGTCAAATCTTTTATACCACTGACTCGGCAAATACTTTAGTCCATAAAGGAAATTATTCAACAAGCACGCATAATCTTCATTTTCAGAAACTATGAAACTTTTGGTTGTTGCATGTAAATGTTCTCCTCAAGTTCTCCATGTAAGAATGTTAACTTGACATCCATTTATTCAAGCTCCAAATCATTCTTAGCCACAACCCCAAGTAAAGCCCGATTTAAACTATGTTTTACAATTGGTGAGAACACATCTGTGAAGTCAACACCTGGAATATAACTATAGCTCTTTGCTACCAAACTGACATTATATCTTGCATCTTCAATCCTTGATATCCATTCCTTTCTTTGAACGCCACTTACATTGAACAACATTTTTATCTTTTAGGTAATTTCATCAAGTCCGAAGTACTATTTTTATTCAGTGACTCTATTTTCTCGTACATAGCAATCACTACAACAAAAAAAGCCTTTTGCAACGTTTGAAAAATGTTGCTAAAGACCTTTTGCAACGTTTGGACGAATGTTGCAAACCTCAATGTTGCCGTAGAGTGGAAGGATACGGCAACGTTTTTTAAACGTTGCGAAAGACTTTTCGCAACGTTTAAAAAACGTTGCCAAATGGTCACTTTTGGCAACGTTTTTTAAGTGTTGCCGAAAGTGACCCTTTTACACTTTTGGCAACGTTTAAAAAATGTTGCCAAAAGGGTCCTGTTGGCTAACTTTTGGCAACATTTTTTGAACGTTGCCGAAACGTTGTATTTTATTAACAAATATTTTGCTTTTTCACGTTATTTGTAATTATTTCACATACTTTTACTAATACCAATATATAGTACATGAAACTGAGATATGTAAATTAAGCAACATTTATAAAACGGAAATTTTTTTGATAAAATGAGATTAAAATTTCATTACATATATTTAAACCATACAAAATATAAAATGGAAATAAATGTCTTCTTCTTGCATCTCCATTTCATCAAGTTAACTTGAAGCTACTATTGTCCCTTTTATACAAAATTCACCATGTACAAATATAGGAGCTCTGCTTGGTTATCTACAAGGAAAATAATAAATATCTTGTAAAGAAAATAATAAATATGAAGCAAATGGATAGACCAAAATCAATAGCACATAAGCAATAGACTAGACTATATAAACAACAATTAAGGCCATTTCGGTGATGACAAGTTTTTTACTCTTTCATAATTGTGGGTGTGTCCACACAATTCATAATTCTTATTTCTTAACCTCTACAACTCCTAGATTAAGGTAAGGTTAATTTAGGTTGATGGATTAGAACAATGGCAAAAAATCATCAGAAATAGAACAGGGAAAAAAGGGACAACTAAAATTCAAAAATTACTATTTTAGACCACAAAGTGTTCATCTTTAAAAAAATGACAACCACTTAAAATGAGTGACAAAACACTAGTTAAAACCTTAAATTATATCATTTTATACAACTTCTATCACTCTACCACCACTCCACCTTCTCCACCACCACCAATCCAATATCCAAGGTTCCGAAACCATTTTTGCCTCCTTTCTCCAATACCCCACTAAATTATACTCCAATCCTACCAAAGAAAATGATGGACAGTTAAATTTAATTCAAACAAATTAACAACAAATACATATTTAAAAAAATGAAATCATCTCTGTCATGTGGCATTAAATATGGAATAAATTCAAAAAAAAAAATGACAAATATTCAAAAAAGTGATAAATAATATTTAACACCAATCAAAATCTTAGAATTAATACAAGAGATTGTTGATTTTCTTTTACATATTGTCTCTTTGTAATTATATTTAATTTCTATTAACTAAACATGAAATTAACTTAATTTTAGAAACACAGCATCTTATAAGTTGGAAATGACATAAATTCAAAAACGTGACAAGAACCAAAAAAAAAAAAAAAAGTGACAAAAACTTAAAAAATATATATCCCTCACTGCTTCTCTCATCTGATTATAATAAGTAATTAATAAATAAGTTGAAATGAATTTTAAGTAAATATTTGCTTAATGGAGAAATTGATTAACATCATTAATCATGAAAGCATGGCATCATAAATAAGAAACAATACTTTTTTCTTGCCCTTTGAAGCATTCATGATATCCTCAAACATGCTTACAGTCGATGGCAGATCCAAAGTGTATGTTAAAGAGATGAGCACACGTCAAAGTCTCAATGTAAGCCGCCAAATCAGATAAAATCGATGAACTACATTGAAAGACTGAAAGTTAGATTAAATTGCAACAGTTAGGAAAGAAAAATCCTTATAAGACATTCTAGGAAAGCAAAATTCCGAGCATGACTATATAGCATAGTTTACAACATTTTCAAGAACAAGGTTTAAAGACCAAGAACTAAAAATAAAATTGATGAAAAAAATATTCTAGTAACGATGACAAGCTATGATGTGATTGTGCTTTGACTCTTTAACCATGAAATAGTCTGGGTAGAAATCTCAAAATATGGTGCGCAAGTACCAGGATAAATCAACAAAGGAAATGCAATTAACAAGATAATACAAGGTAACAATCAAATAAATTATGAATAGAAATGTGTATGGAGTCCACACATAAATAGTACTCCTAAGCAAGGATCACACGACATCCCAGGCAAATACAAGACCAAAATAATACCTTAACAGTGCCAAACTTCTGGAAAATACTTTTTAGGTCCTCTCGCAGAACAACATCTTTATTGTCCTTGTAATCAGCAATAGTTGATTTTTCTTCGCTAAAACCTTTAGATAGGACTTCATTCTCTGCTCTAGTGGTATCTTCTTCATTTTCTTCATTCTCCCCAACATTGTCTTTATCATTTCCTTCATCTTTAACATCTCCTGACATCTTTTGTTCTTTCTCCTCAGTGATATTCTGTAGCGTATCCTGTTCTCCATCTGTTTTAGGGGCACCACCAATATTGTTCAGTGGTGCAACAGTACCATTCTGTTCCTCAAAAGCTCCAGAGGAATTCTTCTTCAGCTTAAACGCAACAATTAAGCCTTCAGGATAGCTGTGATCATCAAAATCCTAATGCTCTGTACAGATGGGGTTATTTAAAAGAAGCTATTTTATATACAAATACAGAACATCTGGTTTTAGAAATATATGAAATAAGAAGCAATACTAATCAACCACAGACATTTATCTGTCTTTTGATCCAAAATATGTACATCCACTTGTTCCATTCAGGTCCAGTCGAATAATCCAAAATTCCCCAACGGTTTTCGACTTCTAATACATTCTGGCCGCAATTGAACTATAAAATTCACTTACCACAGCTAAAAGTATCATGATCCAAAACCCAAATTCACTTTCCCCTACTTAATTTAAGAAAAGAACACTCCACTCTTTACCCAAATATTCATTAAGGAATTTTCACAAACACATAAAACGCATATATACAAAACCAATTAAGAAACTCGCAGATAGAATTAAAATTTTACCTGCATTTGATAATTCGGCAGCCCTCAGTGAGTTCGACAAAATGCCGGCACCGGGGGCACCTTACCCACTTCTTCTGCTCCACAAGTCTCCCAAATGCAACATCGTTCCTGTCCTTCAATTCCCCACTTTCTTCACACCCAAACCCAACATGCCAAACCCTTTTACACTGAAAGCAAAACAAATTCTTACAAATTCAAGACAATCAAATTAAATTATAGCAAAACATTCAGTCAAAATAACACAAAAAATAGACAATTAACAGTTGAGTTTCCACTAACAAATTCAGGATATTACCTCTTTCCCTTTTTCGCGTTTTGAATAAGCTTCACCTACGGGGATGTGGGTCCGCATGTGGACAGTACGGTGTTGCTTGGAAGACGAAGGCGAAGATAACTTGCGTCTGGTGTTGCTAGGAAGACGAAGAAGACGACAACCAGCGTCTGGTGTTGCTCTGAAGTCTGGTGTCCAGGAAGTGATGTTGTGGGACGAAGACGACGATGAAATTTAGGGGAAATCCACCCAGGGCTCCCTCTGAAGAAATGGAATTAGGGAGAAATCGATTCAGGGATTGATTGTAATAGAGAGTCTTCATTCGTATGTTTAAGTTAAAATCGGATTGCCTTCTTAACCCAAAACCCGACCCACCTTTTAGTATTTTCTTTCTGCAACGTTTATTAAACGTTGCGAAAGACAAACCTTTTGGCAACGTTTATTAAACGTTGCGAAAAATAAAGTTTTTTGCAACGTTTTATAAACGTTGCGAAAAGTTTTATTTTTTGCAACACTAAATAAACGTTGCAAAAAGGGGTCTATCGCAACATTCACTTAAAAAATGTTGCCAAAGCTTAATTATGTTACGCAATGGCAACATTCATCTATTCGAATGTTGCAATTGACCCATTTAGCAACATTTAATACATAAATGTTGCCTTTTAAGTGTTGCAAAATGGCATTTTTGTTGTAGTGAATCAACTATCTGCTAGAATCATTGCAACTGACCGCCATTGAATATATAGCAAGTTCCTCAGTGGAATCAATACTATCAGCCACACTTAATTCATAAGCTACCAATTCTGTCTCTCCATACTTCTGTAGAGGTTTAATCTATTTACGAGGTCTATCCTTAGCAATCGAATATTGTGGTGCTACTGGTGGTATAGGTAAAGTAGGCAAAATGTTACTGTCTGTCAGTTATGAACAATACTGATGTGAAGTAGACTATTTTAAAGCCTCTGATTGTTCTCTTGAATTAATTTTCAATTCCACCCGAGTTGAATGATTATATTCCTCGATTTTACCAGAATCTCCATGAGGCTAACCATAAATCATAGCAAGTACACCAAACACTACATCTCTACTAACCTTCACATTTTCCGTCTCAGAGCACCACAACTTATACCCCTTCACACCTAATTTATACCCAAGAAAAATGCACTTTCTAGACATAGGCTTCAACTTCCCATTATCCACATAAGTATAAGTAGAACATCCAAAAATCTTCAAATCAAAATAGCAAGAAAGTTTTCTAGACCATATCTCTTCTGGTATCTTTTTCTCAAAGGCAACTGAGGGTGAATGATTAATAAAAAAATAAGCTATAGCAGCAGTTTCAACCCAAAAAGTCTTAGGCAACCCAGTATTTGAAAGCATACAACGAAGCTTTCCATCAAAATTCTATTCATATGTTCTACTACACCATATTGTTACGGAGTATCGGCACTGTCAAATATCTCAAGATGCATTCAGCCCTGTAGAAGCTATAGAATTCATCTAAACAAAACTTCAACCCATTATTTGTGCATAGACATTTTACCTACTTTTCAGGATGCTATTCTGTCATTGTTTTCCACTCCCTGAAGGTCCCAAACACATCACTCACTCTTCCGTTTCAAGAAAAATATCCAAACTTTCATGGAGAAATCCTCAATTACTTTTAACAAATAATAAACACCTCATTTAGTAAGCATTCTCCTCGGTCGCCAAAGATCTGAATAGATATATTTTATATTCTCTTCGTGTTGTGTCTTCCTTTATTGAATCTAACTATTTTCTGTTTCTCAAAGATACAATGTTCACAAAACTTCATTTTACTAGTCTTCTGTCCATCAAGAAGTCCCCTCCTACCCAATTCTGCCAAACTATTCTCACTCATATGCCCTAGCCGCATATACCAAAGTTTTGTAACTTTCTCATCTGTAAAAAAAGAAGTAAAAACTTCTGCATTCACTATAACTGTGGAACCCTACAAAAAATACAACTTTCTAGAGCTTTTATGTTCTTTCATGACAACTAAATTACCCCGACTCACCTTCAAAACTCCACATTCATCAGTATATCTATAACCCTTTATGTTAAGTGTACTCAAAGATATGAGATTTCGCTTCAGTTCTGGAATGTTCCTTACATCTGTAAGTGTTCTAATAACCCCATCGAACATTTTAATTCTAAGGGTACCAACTCCGACAATTATGCAATGCACATTGTTTTCCATAATCACTGCACCTCTCAAAACTTTGTAAACCAGTCTTTGTTGGGACATTAATGAAAAGTACATGTCGAATCAAGAATATATTCTTCACAAGGTTTAGAATCCAAGTCAGTATTCTTAAGAAGCTCCCATTTACTTTGCCCATCTTCTACAACATCAGTCATCATTGTGTTTTCAAGTTGTTTTCTTTTATCAGTAGCCCCAACAACATTGTTTCTATTTTTCGAAGCGTAGCAATCAATATGCCCCTTCTTCTTACAGTAATGACACGCTTTCTCTACATGTTTGGATTTCGATTTGTGCCTCATATTTCTACCAAGATTTCTATCTTGATTTTTCCTATGAACAACCAGGCATTCAACCTAACTCCTCGATTCACTTGTAAGATGCATTATCTTCTCCTTAAAGTATATCATCATAGACTTCATCCACAATGAGAGTATCTCGACTATAAAGAATAGTATCTCTAAAAGTCACATATGATGACGGCAACGAACACAACAACATCAACGGCATACCTTCAGACATCCAGTGAAAATCCAAGGGTTGTTTTAAGTGTAACTTACTTATCAAAATCTTTATCATACAAAGCTGCTCTAATTTCAACCACGGCACAATAGCACTTTTCTCCTTTTGAACATCCTGAAAATTTTGATTTGATAGATGTAAATGAATTTGAGATTGGGCTTTCCAATCCCTACGCTACTTTTCAACTTGTGTCCAAGTTGAAAGTATCTTATCAAAGCTAAAAAACGCTTCCTCTAAATCCATCTACGCGAGAACTGCTCGTATCTTCACTTGAGCGGCTAGCTAGCAAAAGTACAGCTACGTATCTTCCCAATCTATAATTTTGGTCTTTTCAAGACCACTTTAACTAAAACTCTAATACCTACTAGAATTTGGATCAAAATACAACAATAGATTTGCTCACAAACAAGAACTGGCTTGTCCATCACCTTAGCTGCATAGAGACCACACAATTAAAGTGCAGATTATGTCCATACATATTAAATTTAGCTAATCATGTCTAATTCAATGTATAAAATATCTACAAAGATGTTGACTTACAAGCAAGAAGCGATCTACTTTCGGCCGCGGAAAATTATATGAGCACAGATATTGCTAGAAAGAGGCAAAGAAAGATTATTGTTTTGCTGTTTGCTATTCTTAGTTTTCTGTTGTATGATCCTTGTAATGCTGTTTTCGAGTTGCAAAACTGGGATATGTTTTTTGTAATGGTACCTTTGCTTAATGTTTGTTGTATTTATAGGCATATGGACATAGATGGGACCCACGACATTGTTTTCTTGAATGTCACAACATGGCCGCCATCCTTGTTCAGTGTCTTCTGCTCCTACATTTTATTAAAAAGGTTGAACCCCAACCTCGAAGGTTCCACATCAATCCTGCCCTGGAGTATCGTGAGGGAGGTAAATCGCAGGTTATGCCTCCAAGGGTACAGGGTGGAAGGCTGCTTGTACACTTACACTTACCCAATAGCCAAATCCATATTTCAGGATTCGAACCATTGATGCGGCAGCCTCAAGCAAAGCTGGATTTCTCCACCCTCCCCTTTTACCACTTGGAGATGTGTCCTGGGGACTGTTCCTACATTTTATTGTTTGGTAACAATGTGCATGGCTGTAAATCAATTAATTTTGTGAGGGTCATTTGATATATACTACTAGAGTTCTAATACAAGATCTCAGTTTTGGAAAACGTTCGGATATATCATCCAATTTAAAGACAAAATATGTTGCATGTTGGACCTTTTGAATATGTAAAGCATCGTTTCTATTATAAATGAAACTAAATACTCATATATGGAACTAACTTCAAGAACAACTCCACACAAGGACGGATCTACGTTGGGTCAAGTGGGGTTAAATGACCCCACATTTTTTTTTCTATCCTTTTTTTTTTAATTCTGTAATTTCTGTATATAAGGCCCAATTCCATCCAATCCTGACCCAACTATCCAAGTCCATTACCATTAGTCCAAGAAGAGAAATCACATTACGGGGCAATGCATTACCATTCTCTCCCAACCTATCGGTTTGCCCTAAACCTCTAAGTCGCCGCCAGTTTCTGTATATCTTCCCTTCTCTCCGGTGGCGCCGTGGCGGTGTGAACATCACTCCATCAGAAAGCTTCAATTCTCCGGCTCACAATCACCGGCTGCGTATTCAGTAAGTAATTTAATTGAATTTTTGTGGGTTAAATTGAATAGAAATTTGTTCGATTATAAGGGTATTTAGTATTTAGGATTTAGGCTGTAGCCAAGTTCTTCGGCCACGCTGACCTCATGTCCTTCATCTCTGCTGACTGCTGTGTCGGAAAACCAGAGGCCCGGTAAATTACTCTATTCAACACGCCTTATTTGTTTGAATTGTGAATTTGACCTAAACTGAAATTTGTGTGTGCTTATGATATTTGCAGATGTTTTCCGATCTTTGTTATTTGAAGCAGCTGGAAGAATGGTGAACCCTGACAGACTGGCAGTTGGGCATTTATGGACAGGGAATTGGCACGTTTGCCAGGACAGACTGCATAATCGGATGAGAGATATATGGCTAAGTAATAGTATGGTTATATATATATCGAGAGCGATGTATTCGATAATATTAATAATGATGTAATTATACGACATTTTCAGAGTATGAAAACACGTAAACTGCAGTTGTAGTAGTGTACTAACTTATCTTTATTAATTATATGTTGTTTTTTAAAAAAAAAAAATTATATTTCAATTTTTGACCCCACATCATCAAATGTCTGGTTCCGTCCCTGACTCCACAAACTATATCATGTCAAATTTCATTCAGGTTGACTGTGTAAAGAGATTGTAAAATTTTCTACTACTCTGGTGGGAATTATTGATCCTATATTGACATTAAATTATCTAATGTATAGAATATATGAGGAGAATAAAATAAAGACATTTAAAGAGATCAATAAATAGTAATGCACGCTATAATCATTATTTTATTTATTTTTTAACACTATTCAATAATATAGAGTTTATCCTCTCGAATAAGCTATAAATGTTGAATGTCATAAAATAAACTATATTAATAAACTTCATCACTTTGGCTTCAAATTCTACAAAGTGTCATATTTTTCTAAGTCTCTACTTAGAGATAAGTAAAAAACACTATATTATGGGATCAATTGGGACCCCAACAGCTCAAATACATGACTTTTCTGAGTGATTCCTCGGATTGCTTCATTTTTTCTTCTTTTAATTTATTGGAAACCAGAGAAGAAGAGTGGGTAGAGAGCTTCTTGGCCTGAGAGAACGATCTCATATTGTTCTTTCCTTGCTGTTGGATCAATCTGAAAGCGTAATTCCATCTGCAGAAACCCTGATCTTTCAGTGCTTCCACAGTTCCCATAGTGGCTGCCACAATCCATGCTTTTCTTGTTGAACTCATTTTTAAAAGGGTGTTGATAGAACTTTGTATTCTGTAGAATGTTTGTTCTTGGAAACTAAAGACAACCATATACATATATGTAATATACAGAAGCATACATGCAGCCAGTAAGCACAAAACTAGAGTCTAGGGTCCAGTGGTTTTCTCTTTTCTGGTGTGCTGTTGTAGGGTTGGGAGCGTATGTAATTACATATTTGACCTTTTATATCTCTTGACATAGCTAATTGTTGAGGGGACACAATGGGAATTAAAATGATGAGTTTGTCTATTATGCGCACACTGATTTGATTAAAGAAATCTACCTGCACCCAGGAAATGAAAAGTTGGGCCGCCGTGGCTGGTGGTGAAACCATATATTTGGAATTGGACAACTATTGATTCATCTTAAGATTTGGGATAAGGTCACTTTCATTTCTTAAAATTTAATTTTAACTTTTTAATAAAGTTTGAAATGATTGTTTATAAATAAGTTCAAATATTTATGAAAAATATACTATTAGATTAGTAATAAACTATTTAAGTATGCGTCTAATAAACACTTGGCTCACATTGTTTCAACAGTTTGAATGACTAAATGTGGGATTCAAGCAATGTTTGACTCAATAGCTCACCAACGATGTTCAAGTCAATTCGTATTTTTATATAGACCCGTTTGATTCACATTTTTCCTTCATAAAAATGAAAAATATGATCGTTATCAATCATATTCCGTCACCATTTTTGACTTTTCATCTCTTATATGGGGTCCATAACGACTATATTTTTCATTCTTATTCTACAAATAATGTGGATCAAATGGGCCATACAAGCCTTTCTATTCAAATGAAAATCTCAAATGATCTTATTCATCGGGCATCGCATAAGTTCAAGTAATTGTCATTTTGACAATAAAATAAAAAAACAGTATCTACCGACTTCATTATGTGTGTCTTCCCTCCAAAGGAATATGTCAATCAATTCATATGTATCACTTATAAATTTTATCGGATAGATTAAGTACCACATCATTGCGAAGATCAATTTGAGTAGAAATTATCAACGTAATTGACTAGTAAATTACACATCTCCAATTTGTCATTACATGTAGAAACTATACGATTAGTTGTCCCAAAACATAAAAATTGAGCTACAAAACTTTCAATGCCACGCCAGTGGTTCACTCAAGTGTTTGTCCAATTTGTCATTACATGTGTTTGTGTACAATTAGTTGTCACAAAACATAAAATTTGAGCTACAAAACTTTCAATGCCACGCCAGTTGTTCACTCGTGTTTGTTCACGGAAATGAGATGTAGCAGATATAAACTATTCCATCGTGTTAATAATCAAAATAAGGTAACTTAGAAATTAAACAAGTTTCAAACTCAACACTGAAAGAAGCACTTCGTACCATTGACAATATAGACTAGCTGGTAAATTTTGACGTCTAAAATTGTTATTTAATGCATGTATTTTCTTTTGCTTTTTCAAAACTGTAGTAGAGTAAATTAGCCATTCGTTCCTATTTATTCATGAGGAGGAAGGAAAAGAGAAAGTAAACTGTAAACGCATGATTAAAACAAGTAATTTCATGGTTCATTTTTATTTGTATTTTTTCCTATTTTTCCTACTATTACATCAAAATTTCCCTCAAAAATCCCCTCTCTATATTCCCTATTTTCAAATACCGAGACAAACAATAAAATATGGGATCAATTGGAACCCCAACAGCTCAAATTAATTCATGACTTTCTTCAGTGACTCCTCAGATTCCTTCATTTTCTCTTCTTTCTTGAGTTTATTGGAAATCACAGAAAAAGAGTAGGTAGAGAGCTTCTTGGCCTGAGAATATGATCTTAGACTGTTCTTTGTGTGCTATTGGATCAATCTGAAAGTGTGATTCCATCCGCAGAAACCCTGATCTTTCAGTGCCTCCACAGCTCCGACACTGGCTGCCACAATCCAAGCTCTGCTTGCAGTTGAACTCATTTTCAAGAATTTTGTTGTTGGATATATGATTTTGTTTGAAGATTTTGGGTTTTAAAAGGGACTTGAGAAAACGTGTATTCTGTTATGTGATAACCTCGAATGAGGATAACCGCGTATGTGCGTATATATTTTTGCTACTCTCACTCAGTTTAACACAATACCAGAGACTATTTTGTCACCGGTTTGAGTTTTCTGGTGTGCTGTCGTACTCGTCACATATATTTGTGGGGACATAAGTGGGATTGTATTTATTCGAAAGCAGTAGATTTGGCACGCTGTTTTGATTGTAGAAAACCATTTGCACCGAGGAAATGGGATGATGGGGCCGGCGGGGGTAGCTATTCATTTGAATTGACAATTATCAAAAAGATAAAAAGATTCCCTTCAGATTTTTGAAAACATAGCCCCTGATTAATATGGTTATTATTTGGAAAACATAATATTTTGAATAGTAATTTTTAGAACAACATATAATTAAAAAGTAGAAAAAATATTGAATTTACGAGTAAAATATTTTACTGTGTAAATATGTGATTGAAAATGAATACGTAGAAAAAGGAGTATTCAAATAATGATTGTCAAATAAGGCTTAATCGATCAGAGCTCATGATTTAATTGAACTTTTGAAAAATGAAAATTCACTTGTGTTTTGGTTTTGCTGATATCCAGTATGTCTATTTGGCTTGTGAGAGAAACTGTGTGGTGCAATTTGAGATTGAGGACGGTGTTATGTTCTCTCATTTGGGTCATTAGTTGTGACCTAAATTGCTATCTTTCTATCTCTTCTTCTTTGTGATGATGCATCCACAATTTTCTCTTTCTGGGTTATTCAATTAGGCAATCATAGTGATCCTTTACAGGTTGAACAATCAATTGCTGAGTGTTTGCTATTGTCTATGTTACATTTCATTATGTTTTGTGTGCACCTTTGCATGAATTTAAAAGTTATCATATTATTGTGTATCATGTTGCATGCATAAAGGGGCGAATCTAGGAAAAAATTTAGCACGGACTAATATGAAAAAAAAATGGCACTAAATTTTTTTTTTTAGTAATTGGGCTGGGTTGGACCCTAAATCCGCCCCTGCATGCATAGTGGTTGGGATTGCTATTGTGAGATTTGATACTTAGTATGTTCTTACTTTATTATGTGCATTAGCAGTAAGTGTATCAATTGATAAAACGAGTATATATGCTTGAGGGTGCAATGGTGAAATGTACGGGTGGGGAGAAATGACATTTGGATTATAAGAGGTGAGGTAATTAAAATTTTTGAAATTTTCTATCTATTAGAATCTTGATCGGGTGGAGTGAGAGAGTGATACTCCTATCACCTCTATTAAGTGAAGATCCATTATTTACCTAGTTTGAGAGAGGTAAAGTCTGTTATTTTCAAATTTATTTGATTATCGTTATTAAGCAAGTATTAACTTAGCCATTGTTTGACAACCATTATTTAAAAACTCTTTTTTCTATATATTCATTTTTAATCACAAATTCACGTAACAATATATTCTGCAAGTAAACTCAAAATTTTTCCTATTTTTTAACCACACATTCTCCTAATAATTACTATTCAAAAAAAAAATCCCAAATTATGATCATCAAATAGGATCATTTTGGTGCTTACACTAAGTGTTATTGATAAGTGTATTTTTTACACTTATTTGAACCTAAAAATATAGATATTCAATAATTATTTTGAACAATTATAGCCTAATTGATTGTATATTTCGTTTATTAAATGAAACTCGATGAATAGAAGTGAAATTGAAAGAAAAAAACAAAAATTAGCAAAAAAAAAAAGCAAGATCCAAAGTTTGGGGACTACATTTTAAATACTCAAAAGTTGGGTCGAACCTCGGGATGAAGATTCGAGAATGATAGGGGTCAATTGGATGCAATTAGAAGTCAAAATGAATGACATATGACCAAAATATTTTCACAAATCAAATTTCAACCGCACCAGAGCGCTTTGAATTTTCAGCTCAAGGTTGAAACCCATTTTTGACCTAGTAAACATTCGAATTAGAAAAAGACTATTTCAAGCAAAGTTGTAGCCCTTTGAGTTATCTTTACCACCACTCCTATGGCGCCGAGGCGCTACCTGGGTGCATGTAGGGCGCGTTTTTAACCCGTTTTCAAGTCCACAAAACCCTACTTTCGCTACAAACGTGGAGGCACCTATAAATACAAGTTTCCACACTTTAGAGAAAAGATTTCCCACAGATTGAGAGCCAAACAAATACAACTTGAGATTGAGAGATCAAAATTAAAAGGGATAAAAACAAATAATTACCAAGATCAAACAGCAAAAGTTGGGGGTTGAAGACTTTTGAGGTTGAAGAAATTTCTTGGTGCAAGATCCAATTTTTTCCATGATCAATATTTCAAAATCCGGTTATGAACTCTATACCTTTTGTTTTTCTTCCATTATCATGAATAGTTAAATCTCTTGTTAGGCGAATAATGTAACCCAATTAGGACCATTTATGTCATTTAATTAGGATTCTAGTTCTTTATTATTTCATGTGTTGATTTTATTATGGATTTAATGCATTAAATTACTTGATCACTAATTTGATGATTTTGTGAATCGTTTATGATTAGAGATATGAGTTTAGAATTTAGACCACAGAGTAAAAATCAGATAAATTGGTATAATGAGTAGAAATACATATACTAATTAATGCGGTTATAAGTGAATTTCTAGGGCAAAGAACTCGTTTAACTAAGCTAGATTCACATAGAGATATAGAATTGAACTAGTTAAATAGGCTCAATAAGAACTCGAGATGGGTAAATTGAATACAATTGGAGAATTCGATCGAACATTACATTAGGTATGAATTTTGATTTAAGATATAAATATGATCAATAGGTGAAATTATTTTACCCTAATGTCCGCTTATTATTTAATTTCTAAAACAATCGTGTTTGCATCCACATATTTTCAAATAGTTACATAAAAAATCACATCTAATTCTTTATTTGTTTTCGATTAAATTAAAGTTAGGAATAATTGAACCAATTGTTAAATAGTAGTGTTCGAGAGAACTATATACGGACTCGTAAATCCACTTTATTATTTGTTACGATCTGTACACTTACGGGATATAAAATCGACAACAAGGGTTTTGGCGTCATTGCCAGGGGCTATTTTTATTTAATATTGGTTTTAATTATTTCTTGCTTTTATTTGATTTTTTTTTAATTTTATTTTTTTAATTGATCTACTTGTTTTTCTTTGCTCCATTGACAAAGAATTAAAAGAAGCAAGTGGTAAAAAAAATTTAAATGATTGATTCCTACTTAAATGAAGGTGATATGCTCTTTGGAGAATTTCTCTTTAGACAAGAACTTAAAAGGTGGGGATACGATCAATCGATTGAATTTGATAAGGATGGCTCTCCGGAGGGACTACATATCAAATCAATTGTTTATCAAGAGATTAGACCGACATGTGAATACTGTGGTGCATTTCATTAAACTAAAAATTGCTTATTATTCATATGAAGAACAATTTGATTATAGTGAAATAGTTACACGAGACATCATCATGCAAAAATATAAAAAGGTTGAAGATCAAATAATTCCAGACGAGTCAAATAACATTCCAACGGAGGATCTCTTCATCATTCAACATGATGAATTAATGACTAAAGATGCAAGACATGTAGAAATCGAGGAATTAATCATGAAAGAATAAGATGAATTAATAACATTCAACAAAGATGGGATTAACATGCAAACATCAAACTTCATTGAATTTGTGATTAAAGATGATGAGAAGATTGAAGTATTCTTGGTTGAGTTAAAAGAGGGTAATTTAGCCAAGTCATTCCTTATTCAAAAAGAAAATGTACAATTTTGGAGGACGTATGAAATATGGAACAAAGTCAAATTAAGCAAGCTAAGCAGAACCTCCAGAGCCATATTCAAAGTGCCATGAAGCACTTGTGCAAAAAGAGACTTTAAATTAAGCGTGTATTGGGAAGCAACCCGATTTCTTACCCTTTTATTTATTATGTTTTTGGGTAGTTTCATTGCATATAGTTTATTAGAGTACATTAGTATGTTTGAGTGAAGAAAAGTAGAAAATACATGTGGCACATTTTTCAAAACTTCATGGACATAAAAAAATTGGTTATCATACAGGCTATATTAGCACTTTTAAATTGCTTCTTAACTCTTATATTTGTCTTCTTTTATCTTTCAAAGGTACATGAGCATCAAGCAAGAGGTAGCTTTACAAAGAATTGAAAAACTGATCCAACAAGTCACCTCAAATAACAGATAGAAAATCTGGGGAGTACGTTCTTCCTTCTTTCCCATCCCCTTATGTGTTAGATTATTCCTTAACACATTGAGGACAATGTCTACTTTAATTTTGGGGGTGGAAAAACATTAAGTTTTTAGTTTTAATATTCTTGTGTGATTGTGTGTTTCTACCTCTTTATTATTATATATTAATTTAAAAAATTTAAAAAAGATTTTTTTTTAATTGTGTGTTTGTATAGGTTAAGTAGCCTTACCGATAAATATATTTGGAATCACTTGTCAATTTATGAACTGTAGATATGTTACATGCTTAAATAAATTGATTCTTATCCATGCATAAATTGATACTATTTGCGTGCATGAATTAAGTTTAGCATTATAAAGTAATGGGTTGATTCATATACTTGATAGATTGAATAGCAGAACGTAGATGCTAAATCCAAAAGTTACTACAATATACATCATTCGATCAAATTTAGCATAGTTTGGGGGTGATTTTACGGCTATGAGAAGATGCGGATGTGAATGTGGATTCCATATGCGAAAAATTATGTGTGGATTGTCTTAGACTAAGATGATAATATTAGGTGAAAGTCTTAAATTAGACGTCGATTTGTTTGAATGGGTGTGTGATAAAGGGCATTACACTAATCAATGCATATATTTTTGAAATGTAAAACGTCTCTTTGAAGCCTTCGTGACTCGAGTAATTAAGTTTGCAAAGGCATTTTAAAACTTGGTGCCCTAAAGTCATCTAATTTGGGAATCATACATCAAAAGCTCGATAAAGGGGCCATTCAGAAACCAATTAGAGAAGTTGCACTTGAAACACAAATTAGTTCTCTTCAAAGCATTTTTTACTTGGGTCATTAAGTATGTAAGAGTATTTAAAACTTGGTGTCCTAAAGTCATCTGCTTTGGTAGTCATCGGCCTAAAATCTGCTACATGGGTCGTCTAGAAAGCTTAAATGAGAGAATTTTAAAAAAAATCAGAAAAAGAAAGTACATGTATAAAAAAAAAAAAAAATCAAATGCACTAAATGCCTTTTTTAATCACTAACACTTGTTTGAAGGAATTTGACTTCAATGAAGGATAATTAGTCTAGTTGAGTCTTGATGGTTGAAACAATCAAATAATTGGAGAATCTTCGTTCATTGATGTGTTGAGTTGCAGCTAGTAACGTCCACCTGAACTCGAGAGGGTGAGAAGTTAGTATAATGATTCAGCTTTAGATCACATACTGGGAAAAGAGTAAAAACGAATAAGTTTGAGAGTGTGTGAATCTCACAAGTGACGAAAGTAAAAATTTGACCATCGAGGTTCGGGAATTGAAACAACTCGTGAAATTATAGTGTTTTACTTAATTCTTCAAACACACACACATCAATTTTGCATTAAAAAAGTAGATATTAATTTTAGTAATGCAACATTGAAGCAGTTTATAAATTTGATAAAAAAAATTCAATCTTGAGAAAAAATGGCACGTTACCTAACCAAAACCTTTTGCATGTTTGTGCGTTCATTAAGTTAGGTTATGGTTTTACTTGAGTACAAACAAATTTTTAAGTTTGGGGGTGTTTGAAACTCAATGAATTGAAGTGAAATTGAAAGAAAAAAAGTGAAAATTGACATAAAAAAAAAAAAAAAAAAAAGCAAGATCCAAAGTTTGGGAACTAATTGTAAATATTCAAAAGTTGTGTCAAACCTCAAGATGAAGATTCAAGAATGCTATGGGTCAATTGGATGCAAATAGAAGTCAAAAAGAATGAAATATGACAAAAATATTTTCAAAAATCAAATTTTAACCGTACCAGAGCGCTCTCGATTTCAAGCTCAAGATTGAAACCCAATTTTGACCTAGTAAACATTCGAGTTGGAAAAAAGCTATTTCAAACAAAAGTTGCAACCCTTTGAGTTATCTTTACAACCCAACTTGAATATTTTCAATTGGATATTGGCGAGAAAAAGTTATAATAAGAATACTAAAAAATTGTTGTCTGACAAAACATCATGGCGTCACAGTGCCACCACTACTTCTATGGCACCAAGGTATCGCCTGGGTGAGTCTAGGGCGCATTTTTGGCTCGTTTTCAAGTCCATAAAAATCCTACTATCGTTACAAACGTGGAGGCACCTATAAATACAAGTTTCCACACTTTTGATAGGGGATTTTCCACATACTGAGAGGCAAACAAATACAACTTGAGATTGAGAGAGCAAGATCAAAAAGGAGAAAAACACATAATTACCAAGATTAAAGAGCAAAAGCTAGGGGTTGATGACTTTTGAGGTTGAAGAAGATTCTTGGCGCACGATCCAATTCTTTCCATAATCAAGATTTCAAAATAGCTTTTGTTTTTCTTCCATTATCACGAGTAGTTAAATCTCTCGTTAGAGCGAATAATTTAATTCAATCGGGATCATTTATGTCTTTTAATTAAGATTCTTGTTCTTTATTGTTCCATGTGTTGATTTTTCTATGCATTTAATGCATTAAATTACTTGATCACTAATTTGATGATTTTGTGATCCTTTATGATTATAGATATAAGTTTAGGATTTATACCACATAGTAAATATTCGATAAATTGGTATAACGAGTAGAGATACCTATACTATTTAATGCAGTTATAACTGAAATCCTAGGACAAAAAACTTGTTTAACATAGATAGATTCACATAGAGATATTGAATTTAACTAGTTATATAGACTCAATGAGAACTCGATAAAGGTAAGTTGAATACAATAGAGAATTCGACCGAGCATTACATTAGATGTGAATTTTGATTTAAGATATAAAGGTGATCAATATGTGAAATTAGTTTGCTCTAATTTTCGTTCATTATTTAATTTCTAAAACAATCGTGTGTGCATCCACATATTTTCAAATAGTTGCATTAAAAATCACATCAATTTCTTTATTTGTTTTTTTATCAAATTAAAGTTAGGAATAATTGAACCAGCTATGAAATAGTAGTTTTCATAGGAACGATATCTAGACTCTTAGATCCACTTTATTACTTATTACAATCTATACACTTGCAGGATATAAAATCAACAACAGTTATCCTAATATATTGAAGTTCTATTCCATCTTTTTCTAGATGGTAACCTTTTATGCATGCAGACAAATAAAGCTTAATCTTTTGACGTTTAAGAAAAACATGCTCACGAGAATTTACTGAGTTAAGATAAACACATTTGACATGTCATTGTCTACACTACTAGAATTTTATGTTTTCCTCACAAACTTTATCTATAGGGCAAGGTTCTTATTTGTGGGGACAAACCTTTGCAAATGAAAATATTTTGTAGGGACATTTGTGAGACAACATCGAGGTGAAAGGTGAAAGACGATAAATTTTTGAAATATGTGGGCTAAAGGTTTTCTATACGAATCCTTTGGAGACGAATACAATTTGTCATGTAAATTTTTCCTCAACAAAATTATTTGTAAGTTATTTTTTGCTTATGGAATGATTTCACTTTTCCCTAAAAATTATGTTGTGGGACAAATTATGCTTTTCCCTATAAATAAAATTTTTGGGCTAAGATATACACATTTTTCCCTACAATTAAAATTTTGTGTCAACATGGTACATATTATTTTTGTGGGCTAAACCCTGTTTTTCTATATACACAAATAATTTTTCGTGGAAAAGTATATTTGTAAGCTAAAATGAGATAATTCGTACGAGAAATTAAATTATTTTTATATATTTTATTTGTTATTTATACTATAGTAATTTTTTTAACCTTATTCAAATAATATAAAGATACAAAAAGATAATAAATTAATTAAGATATGTAGTGTCTATCAATGTAACATTGAATTCAAAATATTTCATCAAAACACAAATAAAGACCATTCGACAAGTATGATTACATCTAAACTTAAAAAGAGTATTGCAAATATGCACTGTATATATTATTATGCACCTAAACAATATAACTCTTCATTTCTCGTGAATTAGATATGTAGCTAATTCTTGTCATTCTCTTCGTACTCAATAGCATCATCTTCCTTATTAACATAATTATCAATTAAAGTTAGGAGCTATACATAGCTAATGCATAGAATGATGTCAAGACTGCAATGTAGATTTAAATTGTTGCTCAACAACCTTTAGCTTTTTTTGCATCCTTTGCTCCATCTTTACTCGAGCTGCATCAACTACCTTTCGAGCAGCACGTTCTGCTTCTAACTCATTCTCTAAACTGTGTACATTAGAAGATGATGCTCCAGTATCTTGAAGGCGAGCATCTCCCGATCCATGAATTTGACGTTCGGGTTTCGTACCTAGAGCAGACATCATGATATTAATTCTGACGTTAGCATCATTTATAGGTATCTACACCAAATGAGAATCTTCGGGAAACTGCTGTTTCATTGCTCTCTCCAAAAGATATTCATACTCTTTGGGAAGTATCTCATCTTACAAATACAATCCACAAGAGATATAAAATAGTCCATAAAATAAATTCTGCTAGAGATATAACACAACTATACACAAGAGAATAGCACAACCCAAGAGATATAATCGACCTCAAAAATATTTTGACCATGGAAGTGTCTATTTCCAAAATAGCCATACTACTTAATCTAATGATAATTTTTCTAGACTTTTTTAATCTAAATTTGTCATATATATTTTCTGTCTAATTTGGTAGATAAAATTTGATAAAGAAAACAAATGTGTAGTGTTGAAACAAATTATAGCCCTATGAAATGTCATTTTTGTGGGACAAAAGTGATCTCCTCTTTCAAATCTCAATTTATCTCCCAAAATGATGAAGGCACAAGTCTAAAAGTTTGAAAAAAATCATAGCCCTATAAATAACCCTTTTTTGGGGAAAAGTGAATTTTGCCTACAAATTTTAATTTGCCAATGGAAATTTTCTAGGAAAAGTATAAATTTCTTGGAGTGCTATTATCTTTTGATTGTTCTTCTCCAATCGCCCAACCTTATTTTGAAAAAAAAAAAAAAAAAAAAATTTAACAACTTTTATTCATCCATTTGAAAGCTCCTCAAAATTGAACACTAAAAGTCTAAAACTCATCTTTTTAAGGACTTCCATTTTATTCAAGTGAATCACAGCAAGATAGTAAAGTAAATAAAAAAAAAAAGGACCTACACCTTCTAGTATTTAATCCACTGTCAAGTGTGTATTATTTGAAGATTGTAAATTTTGTAATTGTAAAGCGTAATATATAGGGCAGTACCTAATCCCAAAGACGAAAATAAAACAGTCAAAACCCATGAACTATGTAATCAAACGTACATCACAATTTCTATTATCCACATTACATTTTAATTACAATGGAAGTTCTCAATCTATATATACATTTTTTATATCCCAACTTTTTTCATCACATTTTATTACTAACGATCAATTAAATTGGTTGGAAAATAAAACGGATGGATGTAATATATATATATATATATATATATATATATATATATATATATATATATATATATATGATATGATATGAAGTATTTTATTGCAAACAAACAACAAGATAAAAAACAAAGAATTAATTGACAAATGAACAAAGTATTTTATTCAATTGACGAATGTTGAAAAAACAAATACAATAATTGTGCCTACATAATTATTCTATATTTCAGTAATACAAACTTGTGAAAATAGTCTAATATTTATAGGGAGTGTATGTCAAACCCTAAAAATACTACAAAGATGGAAACAAATTAAAAAATAATATGGAATAATTGAAATAATATTTTTTAATAAAAATGTGTGGAATAAAGGTAATAATATTTTTTTCCAATAAAAGCGTGTGTAGTAAAGGAAATAATATTTTTTCCCAAAAAATTCAACCTAATTTGGATTAAAAAGATTCAATAATTTACACCTTGACACAAATTTCAATGCAACGAATGAAACTCCAAAATTTTTCCACCTAGAAAAATATATCCAATTGCAACAAAAAATCCGAACTCTTCAATAAAAACCCAACTTCTCCAACACAAAAAACACTCTTCATCTTTCATGGTATCCAATACAGATACATGAACCCAAATATCGAGTTTCCTAAAAACACACCCTGTAGAAGAATTAACTCCTAATGCTTTCAAAGCAGGCCCTGACTAGTTTCAACACCTTCAAAAACCAGCATCCATGTATTTATCTCTAGTTGATCTATCTCTATCAATTGAATATAATGGAACCGCAGGGTAATCGTGGTAAAGTGGAATTACCTATATCCTCCAAAATTGATTGAATTGTATTTTTCAATATGGACCTCGAACAAAATCCCAAAGGTACAATACCAAATTGAATCTCCACCACAATACTAAATCAGTGCCGACTTTTCTTCACAAATTATGTCCGACCTTATAAGATGTATAACTGGGACCTCTTCCGCCCCTCTAATACAACACGAACACCCTTTTAGATTTTTCGTTGCAATCAGATATATTTTTCTAGGTGGAGAAATTTTAGAAATTGGTTTGTTGCATCAAAATTAGTGTCAAGATGAAGATTGTTGGATTTTTTTACGGAAAATATTGTTTCCTTTATTACACACGCTTTTATTTGACAAAAAATATATTATTTCCTTTATACCACGCGTTTTTATTGGAAAAAGATATCATTTTCTTTATTCCTCATTATTTTTTATTTTGTTTTCATCTTTGTTATATTTTTAAGATTTTACATGCACTCCTATAAATATTAGACTTTTTTCACAAATTTTATACTGAAATATATTACAATTGTTTAGGCACAATTATTGTATTTGTTTTCTCCATATGTATCAATTGAATAAAAATTTCGTTCCTCTGTCAATTAATTCTTTACATTTTATCTTGTTATTTATTTGTGATCATACGCTTCATATCATGTCATATTTATTATCTCTATCCATTTTATTTCCCAACAAAATTAACAAGTCTTATCTCTAATTGAGATTTTTGTTTAAATATTCTACTTGCGTAAATTAAAGAATAGCATATATTATGCCAGCTTATGCATTTGTAACTATTTAGCTTATTTAAAAATAAGGAAGGCAGTAACACCCTCCTAACAAATATTTTAGATGATATGATCAAGGACAACATGTATTAAAATATGTAAACCCAACTGATTGGATCAATTAGGCCCCCAACAGCTCAAATACATAACATTTCTGAGCGATTCCTCAGATTGCTTCAAGTTTTTTTCTTGCTTGAATTTATTCGAAACGACAGAAGAAGACTGGGTAGAGAGCTTATTGGCCTGAGGATATGATCTAAGATTGTTCTTTGCGTGCTGTTGGATCAACCTGAAAGTGTAATTCCATCTGCAGAAACCCTGATCTTTCAAAGCTTCTACAGCTCCCATACTGGCTGCCACAATCCATGCTCTGCCTGTTGAACTCATTTTCAAGAATCTGATTGTTCTACTCTTCAATCACAACTTGAATACTACAACTTGAATACTTGATGATATATTTTGGGTGGAGACTTTGAGCTTTGAGAAATCTTTTTGTTCTATTGATTGTCTGTTGTAGTGTTGTGAAGAGAATCCTATGTTTATATATACATTTACAGATAAGTGTTACTGTGTTAGGTAGATACACGGCAGCTGGTAAACACAAAACCAGAGGCTTTTGTCACATTAGTTTTGAGTTTTCTTGTGTGCGGATTTGTGGGGTTTTACGGTGGAATTACTAATTCGTCCTTTCTAATTTGTGAAATACAAATTATCGTGAGGGCATAAATGGTTCATACTGAAGAGTTTGTTAATAATGCGCACGTTGTTTTTGTAAACAATTTGATTTGCACCGTGGAAATGCGAAGTTGGATGGCTAAACTCAAAAGTCACATGCTTGTCTTATTTAGCCCCTATTTGGTAGTCATTTTTAGGGAGAAAATATATTTTTTAATAGTTGATTGATGGAGAATGTATGGTTAAAAATTAGAACCATGCTATGGTAACCTAATGGATGACCTAGGGGATGACATTCTCCTCACACATGAGAGGGAAAAATATTATTTTATTCAAGTGGACCCTCATCCCATATGAGGGGGATGTCAACCCTTAGGTTATCCCTTAGGTTTCTTTAGCATTATTCTAAAAATTAAGGAAAAATTTTGAGTTTGTGTGTAATATTATTTTATTGAATAATGTGTGGTTGAAAATAAGAGAGAAAAATGCATTTTAGAAAAAATGATTACCTAACTGGGACTAAATAAATCATAATATGTTCAATCCATTAACTCTATTCGCATACATTAAATTGTTCTCAAACAAATTTACTTTAGTTTACTTAGAACATAATCATCTTTATCATTCTTATTATTAATAAATTAAGAAACTTTACATTTTACTTTAGTTTACTCGACTCGAATCTTTAAATTCAGACTACTTCTCAATTACGTTAGAAGTAGTTCATCTACTTTGTCATGTTCACATTATTTTAAACATTCTCGAGTCGCATAAAAATGTCATTTTTAGATATTAAATCAATACTATGCATAGGACAAATTATTCAAAAATACGCATCTCATATATTGACTCCCGCTTTCATTAACCAAAAGTTATTAAAGTTCAAATAACCTTTAATTTATCGATTGTCACGAAGCAAATGTCAGAAAAGAAAAAAAATGACCAGCAAAAAAAAAGAGCAAGATCCAAAGTTTGGATACTAAATTGTAAATACTCAAAAGTTGTCTGAACCTAGGATGAAGATTCGAGAATGTTAGGGGTCAATTGGATTTAATTAGAAGTCAAAAAGAATAAAATATGACCAAAACATTTTCACAAATTAAATTTCAAGCGCACCAAAGTGTTATGGATTTTAAACTCAAGATTGAAACCTATTTTTGACCTAGTAAACATTCGAATTGGAAAAATGTTATTTCAAGCAAAAGTTGTAACCCTTTGAGTTATCTTTACAATCCAACTTGAATCTTCTCAATCGAATATTGGAGACAAAAAGTTATGATAAGAATACTAAAAAAAAGTGTTGTCTGACAAAAGATCATAGTGCCGCAGTGCCACTACCACTTCTATGGCACCAAGGATCCGCATGGGAGAGTCTAGGGTGTGTTTTTGGCTCGTTTTCATGTCCATAAAAATCTTACTTTAATTAGAAATATAGAGGCACCTATAAATACAAGTTTCCACACTTTTGATGGGGGATTTTCCACACATTGAGAGGAAAACAAATACAACTTGATATTGAGAAAGCAAGATCAAAATGGAGAAAAACACATAATTACCAAGATCAATGAGCAAAAGCTGGGGGTTGAAGACTTTTGAAAGATTCTTGGTGCAAGATTCAATTCTTTCCATGATCAAAATTTCAAAATACATTTTATTTTTCTTCCATTATCATGAGTAGCTAAATCTCTTTTTAGGTGAATAATATAACTCAATTGGGATTCTTTATGTCTTTTAATTAAGATTATTGTTCTTTATTGTTCCATGTGTTGATTTTACTATGGATTTAATGCATTAAATTACTTGATCACTAATTTGATGATTTTGAGAATTTTTTATGATTATAGATATGAGTTTAGGATTTTGCCCTTGCTTGAGCCCCATTTTTCATCAAAATACATTTTTCAGCACTGATTTGACTTGATTTGACTCACTTCAATCACACATTCTTTAATAAAATAATATTACACGCAAATTTAAAACTTTTTTTATTTTTTAACCACACATTTCCTATCAATCAATCGCGCTTCACGTACATTTTGTTACACAGTTTGGGTTACAGTGTGAGGTGGAAAATGGTGGTGAATTAAAAAAAAAAAAAAAATCCCAAAAATTCGAAATATTAAGGCAAGCAAAACAGGTCATTTCTTTACTTTCAAAGACCCGATTGCAAACCTAATCTCTTCCAAAAACTCTCCAGTCGCCGTTGGGGAGTGCCTTGCCAGTCTCAAAATTTTCAGCCGACTTTCACTGTAAGTTTGGCCGGAAAACGTCAAGAACTATTCCTCCGATTTCCCGTTAGAAGAAAACCTTCCAGCTGCGTGAAAGTTTGAGGCGACCAATTTTGTTCCCTCCGGCTACCGCAAAACCAGTACCATCATCTATACACACACTCCGACGACAGTAACTACCTCCTTCGTGCTGGGTAAGTAAAAAGAAGGCAACATATGTGATTTCCCCTGTTTTTATTTGTCAAACGAACATTTGATTGATGTAAAACATGGTTACTGTGAGAGAGCTAGATCGGAAAATCAATATTTTCTAGCGTTGTCTAATTTATGTGTGTTTTTAATTTTCATTCACGTTTCTTCATTTTCTGTTGAACTGGATATTTGTGCTCTGAATCAACGCAATAAAGCGTGCAGCCAGAATGCCGAAGAAAAAAAGAAGAGAAAACAATGTGATTTGCATTTTAGAAATTGTGGGTGCAGTTCAATTGCTCTTGTATTGTGTTAATCTCTTTGATGAAGAAATCAGTTTTGCTTGGCTTGGCTTTTGAGGACATTGATCAAACCAAAATCAATTTCAACTTTCTTTCTTCGTTTTTAATTCGTCTCCAAAAAACTGATTTTACTTTCTAGCTTTTATAGTTTGTAGCTTCTATACTTGACTTCATTAGTAAGGATTTGAAAGCTTATAATATTTGTTGGTTTATTTCGGTTCTTCACGGCAGACAATGAAGAAGTACATTTTTGGGTTATATGTTTTGCCTCTTCTGATTCTTGTTTAATGTTTAGAAAATTATATAGTTTATGTTTATGTTATCATGCAATAGTATTGTGGAGTTTTTTGTTGTGTGTGTTGAATTTTTGAAGTTCTATTGAAATTGGAATAGTATGTGCTTGAGTCTGTGAAAAATCGCCTCTGATATATTACAAGGATGATCTAATATGTTTACATGCTCATGCGCCTGTTTAACGTGGTTGATGTTGGTTGAATAGATCGATGGGAGGCAAGAATATGGGGATATGTCATTGTTGTAGACAAAGGGGACATATGCTGCTTGAATGCCCGAGAAAGAGAAGATGTCCAAATTGTGGTGTGGGCTTCATCAAATGGATGGAGGTTGAAAAGAACAACGAGCATAAAGGGCTACTATTTCATTGTTGTACTCATGACTGTATGTACTTCAAGTGGTGTAACAAAGCCCCTGACGAAAAGTGTTCATTGCATGACGATGGTGAATCAAGTGGCATCACAAATGGAGGTGAATGTGTGGATGATTTGTCGCAAATGTTAAGAAACCTTGCATCGCTAAGTGAGGAAAAGGACTTGAAGATTTCGCTCAAAATAAATATGCAAAAAGGAAAGCGAGATTCGGATTAGGAAATATGAAACTTCGATGGATTACGATGGGGTTAGATTTTGTTATAACAAACGGCGTAATTTTTTGGTTTTCATAGCAACTGTTTATGTCGGTTATGGTAGTGTTGTGATATGTATTTTGATTAGCGGAAACGTTTGTAATGATGTTAAACATTTGCGCCGTTGTTGTAGCAATTGTATTTTGTTCTTAGATCGAAGTTGTCATGTTCGCGAGGTGTTCTAATATTTGATATTTGCTTCTAATTCTTTATGGTTGTCTACCATCTTCTGCCCAGCAAAAAGTAAAGGAAAAGAATTGAATAACTTATAAATGTTAGTTTAGCAGAAATTTTCGTCCAAACAGATGATCCATTCATACACGCACTCCCCTTCAATTACTGGGGTTTGAATGAAATCATTGAAAAAATGAACCCAATTGACACCCATTTTCCTAAAGCATGCCTTGGAACCAATTGGACAAAGCAACAAACACATAAATTTAGCCAGATGGAAAAAATGCACCCTCAAGTTGTACTCAGATTCTTGCAATTTTCTCATGAAATCTCCACTATCATAACACTAAATTCATCCACAAAATGTCTGGGAATTTAACAAAAGTGTAACAATCCCGTGTTTCCTCATTATACACTGCCAGAGTCAACTATATGCAAGACTGCCACAAACCATTAAAAATTCAGTATGCTTCCATCAACACAAATCATATAAGAAGCACAAATTGTGATTGATACAAACAACCTTATAATAAACAAAAATTATGTACAACCTTATAAAGCTCCAAAAAACACCACCAATTCATCTACAATTGTTAACTTTTCGGCTGATGTAAACTATAAGGTTGAGAAGTAAATGCACTCGCATCAGAAATATGGGATAGGCAAATGTAATTCTCTGCACTTGCATCAAAACTAATGATCTACACTATCACTTGCAATATGTTGGAGGGCAGGACATTGACTTGGATTATGACCAACACTAGAAGTACCCCCCGCAAGTGCAACATGAGGCGACGTCTGATGTTGAGGGAAAACACCCGTAGCTGGTGGTCGAAGTCCCTCATTAATAACACCCAACTGTGTTCCGACTGTGTACGTCAAATCGGGACAATAGTATGGAATAGCATTACCTGAAATTAACATGGACCCATTAATATTTTCACCAAATGTGGTAGAATGTGAAACATTAATATTTTCACCAAAAATGTACTGACCTTGATAGTTGAACAAAACATTTGACGTTGGTGCGGGAATAAAACTTGCCGATGACAATTGTTGTGGAAGTGCATGTATGTTCGCGTTCCCCTATATGATATTAAATAGAAATATTTTCAGAAATATGCCACAAAAAATATAGACCAAAAACAAATACTTACAAATGTGACATGGGGGGATGACTGAAGGCAAGATGCGTCGAGTGGAAGATTGCTTTTCCTCGCTCTCTGTCCTTTGCTGGAAGCCAAAGTTGATGCCTGCATGCCGTGAGAATAATTACGATGTCAAATGTATGATTTAAATGTACGCCAAAAAAATTGGATAATTGTAGGACATAAATTACCTTAACTTTCTTCGAGTTCCCCTCCAATGAGCTTTTCTGACGAAGTTTTTTCGGTGCCCCCTTCCTTTTTGAGCACTTGGGATCGTGTATTGTACCACTGCCAATGTCATGTGTTGCTCGGGATTGGGACCCTAGATGCAAACTAGGCTGCGAAATGCTGTTACTTCCCCAACCCGTCTTCGTCGAAATCATTTCGTTCGTCTGCGTCTGAATCCAATCTATTATAGCACTCGACCGATCTTCGTTATCGGCTGCAACATCTGCCAACGTAGCAAATACTTCACACATTCTATCATACCTCAACTGGCTAGGAGAACTAGCTAGTCCGGCGTAGCTCACAGCGACCCTAGTATGTGCTCTACTGACATCCCGTCTCCATCTCCTCAAAATGTACCTATCCGGTACTGATGTAACGCCGTTACGCATCAACACTGATATGGCATGTCGACACAGAATGCCGCGGAACTCGAATAGGTGACAGCTGCAAATGACAATGCACTCGTCCGCACGGAAGTTGACAAAAAACTTTTTCTTTCTAACATTGTCTTCGTGAATGACATCCTCCTCAACCTCATACGTCATCTCCAAACCATTATCTGTCGCAGATATCACATCGCAGTAGACCTTCCCAGTTATCTCATCTTGAAATTCTCGAAACTTGGAAATAGTATACACAGACTGGAATTGTTTTTCCATTTCATATCTTGTTGCACATGGAACCATCTGTGAGTAGGACTTGAAATCTGCCTGGAATTCCTTTTCGAATTTATTTCTTAATGCTCGTTCGTATTGTTCCACGAACTGCTTCAACGATGTTTTCGCATGCACATACCCATCGAAGAAAGCATTCATGCTCTCACTCCGCTGGGTTGTTGACATCCCCGCCCAAAAAATATGTTTCAAATAACATGGCACCCAACGACCCCTGTTCTCAAATAACCCCGACAACCATGCATTATCGTGTAAGTCATATCTATCAATCATAAACATCCAACCTTTTTCGAAGTCTTCAACTACTTGTGTTTCATAGACTAAGTCGTGTATACAAAAAAATTGAGGCCTTCTCAACGTGGTACCCAAACTTCTCTGGCAGCTTCTTCAATATATGCCACAAACACCATCTATGCCTCGTCTGTGGAAAGACTATCTCAATCGCCTTTTGCATGGCCTTGTCCTGATCGGTAATAATTCCATGTGGTGCTTGCCCGTGCATGCACTGCATCCATGTCCTGAAGAGCCAAACAAATGTACTTGTATCTTCATTTGCCAACAACCCGCAACCAAGAAGGGTAGACTGTCCATGATGATTGACTCCAACAAATGGGGCAAAAGGCATGTCGTATTTATTTGTAAGATAGGTTGTATCAAAGGTCACTACATCCCCGAACTCCTTATATGCTTGCCTACACCTCTTATCTGCCCAGAAGAGATTCCTAAGCCGTGATTCTTCGTCCAAATCCATACAAAAATAAAACCCGGAGCATTGTGCTTGCATTTGTGAGAAGTATGATTGTATCGCCTCGGCATCTCCTTCACCGAGTCGTAAACGCCTCACTCGTTCAATGTAATTTCGACAATCCTTTTCAACAAATGTCATATTCTCATACCCACCTGCTTCAACAACCGCTGAGTTGTAACTCTTGTGCAAGGGAATTCAAGCCATATCGTTCAGTTCGAGCTTGCGTTTAGCATTTGCAGTCAATTCTCGATTGCAACGATACAACCTGGACTTTGAAGGACTTGTTTTGTGATTGTGTTCAAGCTCAACAGTGCAAATTTTCCACACTCCACGAATATCTGAAGAAGCAGTAAGCCTTGCTTTGCAACCTGTCTGGATAGTTGGTTGCGGCTTCAAAGAAGCGCCGGCATTACTGCTTCTCCGTCCCTCACGACAACAAGTCAATGTTACGTAATTGACTATTCCATCTTCTCCTTTTTTGGAATTCCTCCTCCTTACCGGAAAACCTATATCATATGCATACCTCTTATAAAATTCAAACACCTCTTTCTCAGATTTGAACTTCATACCAACTGTAGGCACAATCACATCATCTCCGCCTAAAATATCATCTTGCAATGTAACGATATTACCCGTATTGTTGTCATCCGTCGATTCTACTAAAACTTCATCATCCAACACTTCCACTACTTCTTTTCCTACATCGTATTGAATGCGAATATGAATTATGAGTATCGTTCAAATAGATTTAAAATCCCTACAGTTTCATAATATTACGAAAAAAATACCTTTCTCCGTCATTATATCGATCCCCATTGTTGCCAGTAGCTGAATATCTGAAAAAGAATGCGACAAAATCCGGAAACTGTAATCAGATTCTTACTAAAAAAATTATAAAACATATAAAAATTATACGCTAAAAAAACACATTATTTACGTAGTACGATTCTATAAAACCTCGAAAATGTGATGTTGACACCAGCCACAGCAAATGGGTATTCCCACAATGCTCGATCACCTTCCTGCTTTCGGAGAAGATCCTGAAACGATTTCTGCGGGAAAAAAAATAATAAGATAACAAACATTGACTTGGATATCCCACTGAAAGGAAAAGGAAAATTCGCAGATGAACAAAAAATGATGGAAAAACTGTAGAAAGAATTTTGGACCCATAAAACCCCATAAAACTGTCCAAACAAATCCGATGGCAAGGCGGAAAGTTATATATATGTACATGCATGTTTGTTAAGCTTTCCAAAAGCATCCTGCATACCATGAGACATAAAGCCAATTCTTATTCTAATGTATTTCCTCACTCAAGCCAACAGGTACCAATAAGCAGGCTTTCTACCCCAAATTTCCAAAATCAAAAAGCGAAACAAAGTATTATATTTTTAAGATAAAAAAGAAATCAATTCAAACATCTGAACTGAATCTGCTTCAGTTCAACAAGTAACATTAATATTAGTTAGAAGAAACAAGACCATGAGAGTGAGGAAAGTCCAAAGCAAGAAGGTATGAAAATGCAGCCTAGGATCAAATTCCTACTATTATCCCACCTAGGGCAACTTCTTCGACAAACCATAAACCAAAATAATCGGGTTTTCACAGTAAATGCAAAATATGTAGTCAGCTTTCAAATACATTAACTTCAGGCAAATTAGGGACAAATTACCTCGTCCACGAAGTTAGGAAACTCGTCGTTCGTGCAACCCCCGTCGTTCGACGTGAAATATTTGGGTGAGGCGAAAAATCTGGGGAAGGTCTTGGCGATGGTGGGAGTATTTGGTTGGTCTACACTAAGCACAGTTGAAATATTCAGGTCTTCACCGGAATTTATTGTAGTGGAAACGGCCGCCGGCAACGCACAGTGCCTGGTTTCAATTCCTCCCTTTCCCCTTTTACACTTTGTGCATTTGCAATAGAAAATGACCCACGTCAAAATAAATTGAAACTCCCGGCTTGTTTAATGGGGTCACGTGTGGTGGTCACGTGACCTCAATTTCAAAAAACTGTACACAAGACTGTGTACTCTAACTGTACAAGAGGCATTATTGTCCTATCAATACACTATTCAAAAATTCTTTTTCTTGACAAGAATGGAGCTTAAACAAGGGCTTATACCACATAGTAAAGTTAGGAATAAATGAACCAATTGTTAAATAGTAGTCATAGTGGGAACGATATTCGGACTCTTAAGTCTACTTTATTACTTGTTACGATCCATACATTTGTGGGATATAAAATTAACAATAGTTAACCTAATATGTTGAAGTTCTATTCCATCTTTTTCTAGATGGTAACCTTTCATGCATTCAGTCAAACAAAGTTTAATCTTTTGACGTTTAAGAAAAACATGCACATGAGAATTTACTAAGTTAAGATAAACACATTTGATATGTCATTGTCTACACTACAAGAATTTTATGTTTTCCTTACAAACTTTATTTATAGGGAAAGGTTCTTATTTGTGGGGAAAAACCTTTGCAAATGAAAATATTTTGTAGGGACATTTGTGAGACAAACATCGAGGTGATAGATGAAAGACAATAATTTTTTAAATATGTGGGCTAAAGGTTTTCTATACAAATCCTTTGGAGACTAATACAATTTGTCGCGTAAATTTTTCCTCAAATTATTTTTTAGCTAATGTGATTTTTGCCTACGAAATGATTTCGCTTTTCCTTACAAATTATGTTGTGGGACAAATCATGTTTTTCCCTATAAACAAATTATTTGGGCTAAGATATACACATTTTTCCCTACAATTAAAAATTTGTGGCAACATGGTACATATTATGTTTTTTGGGCTAAACCCTGTTTTTCTATACAAATATTTTTCTGTGGAAAAAGTATATTTGTAAGCTAAAATGAGACAAATCGTAGAACAAATTAAATTATTTTTATACATTTTATTTGTTATTTATACTATAGTAATTTTTTTTAACCTTATTCAAATAATATAAAGATACAAAAAGATAATAAATTAATGAAGACATGCAGTGTCAATATATGTAACATTGAATTCAAAATATTTCATCAAAATACAAATAAAAACCATTCAACAAGTATGATTACATCCAAACTTAAAAAAGACTAGTATTGCAAATATGCTCTGTATATATTATTATGCACCTAAAAACTATAACTCTTCATTCTCGTGAATTAGATATGTAGCCGATTCTTGTCAAAATTATTCTCTTTGTACTCAATAGCATCATCTTCCTTATTAGCATAATTCTCTAATAAAGTTAGGAACTATACCACATAGCTAATGCATAGAATGATGTCAAGACTGCAATGTAGATTTAAATTGTTGTTCAACAACCTTTAGCTTTTTCTGCATCCTTTGCTCCATCTTTACTAGAGCTGCATCGGCTGCCTTTCGAGCAGTATGTTCTGCTTCTAACTCCTTCTCTAAACTGTGTACATTAGAAGATGATGCCCTAGTATCTCAAAGGTGACCATCTCCCGATCCACGAATTTGACGTTCAGGTTTCACACATAGATTATGCATCATGATATTAATTCTGACGTTAGTGTCATTTACAAGTATCTTTTCCAAATGAGTATATTCGGGAGGTTGTTGTTTCATTGCTCTCTCTACAAGACATTCATATTCTTTGGCAAGTATATCATCCTACAAATAAAATCAGCAAGAGATATAAAATAGTTCATAAAATCAAATTTTGCAAGAGATATAACACAATTGTACACAAGAGAATAGCACAACCCAAGAAATATAATCGACCTAAAAAATATTTTGACCGTGGAAGTGTCTATTTCCAAAATAGCCATACTACTTAATCTAATGATAATTTTTCTAGCCTTTTTTAATCTAACTTTGTCATATATTTTTTCTATCTAATCTGGTAGATAAAATTTGATAAAGAAAACAAATGTGTAGTGTTGAAACAAATTATAGCCCTATGAAATGTCATTTTTGTGGGACAAAGTGATCTCCTCCTACAAATCTCAATTTATCTCCCAAAATGTTGAAGGCTCAAGTCTAAAAATTTGAAACAAATCATAGCCCCATAAATTACCCTTTTTGTGGGGAAAAGTGAATTTTGCATGTAAATTTTAATTTGCCAATGGAAATTTTGTAGGGAAAGTATAAATTTCTTGTAGTGCTATTATCTTTTGACTGTTCTTCTCCAGTCACCCAACCTTATTTTGAAAAAACAAAAAAAATAAATAAAAAAATTAACAACTTTTATTCATCCATTTGAAAGCTCCTCAAAATCGAACACTAGAAGTCTAAAACTCATATTTTTAAGTACTTCCATTTTATTTGAGTGAATCACAGCAAAATAGTAAAGGGAATAAAATACGAACTACATCTTCAAGTATTTAATCCACTGTCAAGTGTCTATTATTTGAAGATTGTAAATTTTGTAATTGTAAAGCATAATATATGGGGCAGTACCTATTCCCAAAGACGAAAATAAAACAGTCAAAACCCATGAACTATGTAATCAAACGTACATGACAATTTCTATTATCTACATTACGTTTTAATTACAATGGAAGTTCTCAATCTATGTATACATTTTTTATATCCCGACTTTTTTCATCACATTTTATTACTAACTATCAATTAAATTGGTTGGAAAATAAAATGGATGAATGTAATATATATATGACATGATATGAAGTATTTGATCGCAAACAAACAACAAGATAAAAGACAAAAAATTATTGACAGATGAATAAAGTGTTTTATTCAATTGACGAATGTGGAGAAAATAAATACAATAACTGGGCCTATATAATTATTCTATATTTCAGTAATACAAACTTAGGAAAATTGTCTAATATTTATAGGGATATATGTCAAACTCTAAAAATACCACAAAGGTGGAAACAAGATAAAAAATAATGTGGAATAATGGAAATAATATTTTCCCAATAAAAATGTGCGGAATAAAGGTAATAATGTTTTTCCAATAAAAACGCGTGTAGTAAAGGAAATATCATTTTCCCCCAAAAAAATCAATTTAATTTGGGTAAAAAAAAATTTCAATAATTTCCACATTGACACAAATTTCAATGGAACGAGCGAAACAACAAAATTTCTCTACCTAGAAAAAAATATTTGATTGCAACGAAAAATTCGGACTCTTCAATAAGAACACAACTTTCTCCAACACAAAAAATATTGCTCCTCTTTCATGGTATCCAATATAGATATATGAACCCCGAACATCGAGTTTCCTAAAATTCAGAAAGAATTAGAAATTATCGAACGGTGTCGAAACACACACTGTAGCAAAATCAACTCCTAATGCTTTCATAGAAGGCCCCTAACTAGTCTCGACACCTTCAAAAACGAGCATTCACGTACTTATCTCTAGTGGATTTATCCCTAACAGTTAAATATTATGGAACTGCAAGCTATTGGTGGTAAGGTGGAATTACCCACATCGTCCAAAATTGATTGAGTAGTATTTTTCAATATGGACCTTGAACAAAATTCCATAGGTACAATACCAAATTGAATTTCCACCACAGTACTAAATATGTGCCGACTTCTCTTCACAAATTCGGCCCGATCTTGTAAGATGTATAACTGGGACCTCTTCCACCCATCCAATACAACACAAACACCCTTTCGGATTTTTCGTTGCAATCGGATATATTTTTCTAGGTGGAGAAATTTTAGAAATTGATTTGTTGCATCGAAATTTGTGTCGAGATAGAGATTGTTGAATTTTTTTTTTCTTAGGGAAAATATTGTTTCCTTTATTACACGCGTTTTGATCTGAAAAAATATTATTTCCTTTATTCCACGCGTTTTTATTAGAAAAAGATGTTCTCTTTATTCCACATTATTTTTTATTTTGTTTCCATCTTTGTGGTATTTTTAAAATTTGACATGCACTCCTATAAATATTAGACTTTTTTCACAAGTTTTATATTATTGAAATATATTACAATTGTATAGACACAATTATTGTATTTGATTTCTCCATATGCATCAATTGAATAAAATATTTCGTTCCTCTACCAACTAATTTTTTAACTTTTATCTTTTTATTTATTTGCAATCATACACTTCATATTATGTCATATATATTATCTTTATCCGTTTTATTTCCCAACAAAATTAACACATCTTATCTCTAATTGAGATTTTTGCTTAAATATTCTACTTACGTAAATTAAAGAATAGCATATATTATGCCAACATATGCATTTATAATTATTTAGCTTATTTAAAAATAAGAAAGGCAGTAACACCCTCCTAACCAATTTTTTTAGATGATATGATCAAGGACAACATGTATTAAAATATGTAAACCCAACTGATTGGATCAATTAGGCCCCCAACAGCTCAAATACATAACCTTTCTGAGCGATTCCTCAGATTGCTTCAAATTTTTTTCTTGCTTGAATTTATTCGAAACGACAGAAGAAGACTGGGTAGAGAGCTTATTCGCCTGAGGGTATGATCTAAGATTGTTCTTTGCGTGCTGTTGGATCAACCTGAAAGTGTAATTCCATCTGCAGAAACCCTGATCTTTCAAAGCTTCTACAGCTCCCATACTGGCTGCCACAATCCATGCTCTGCCTGTTGAACTCATTTTCAAGAATCTGATTGTTCTACACTTCTACTCTTCAATCACAACTTGAATACTTGATGATATATTTTGGGTGGAGACTTTGAGCTTCGAGATATCTTTTTGTTCTATTGATTGTCTGTTGTAGTGTTGTGAAGAGAATCCTATGTTTATATATACATTTACGGATAAGTGTTACTGTGTTAGGTAGATACACTGCAGCTGGTAAACACAAAACCAGAGGCTTTTGTCCCAGTAGTTTGAGTTTTCTTGTGTGCGGATTTGTGGGGCTTTACGGTGGAATTACTAATTCGTCCTTTCTAATTTGTGAAATACAAATTATCGTGAGGCCATAAATGGTTCATACTGAAGAGTTTGTTAATAATGCGCACATTGTTTTTGTAAACAATTTGATTTGCACCGTGGAAATGGGAAGTTGGACGGCTAAACTCAAAAGTCCCATGCTTGTCTTATTTAGCCGTGTTTGGTAGCATTTTTTTTGAAGAAAATGCATTTTTGAATAATTGATTGATGAAGAATGTGTGGTTAAAAATTAAGGAAAAGTTTTGAGTTTGCGTGTAATATTATTTTGTTTAAAAATGTGTGGCTGAAAAGAAGAGAGAGAGAAATACATTTTGGAAAAAAATGACTACCAAACAAGGGCAGATCAACTTGCTATGCACTTTAATTTAACTTTTTTTTTTCTTTTTGAAAGATTGATGAAATATTAGTAAATGTATTATCTAGTACTTTAAAAAATACGTAAAATAAATCATAATATGTTCAATCCATTCACTCTATTCGCATACATTAAATTGTCTTTCAATTCTCAAACAAATTTACTTTAGTTTACTTAGAACATAATCATCTTTATCATTCTTATTATTAGTAAACTAAGATTCTTTACATTTTACGTTAGTTTACTCGACTCAGATCTTTAAATTCAGACTACTTCTCCATTACTTTAAAAGTAGTTCATCTACTTTGTCTTATCCACATTATTTAAGACATTCTTGAGTTGCATAAAAAATGTCATTTTTAGATATTACTTGTGTGGATCGTGCGTTGTACGATAACCGTTATAATTTTTGCAATTCTATAATTGAATAATGGCAAAAGTAACAAGAAATTGTTTCCTTTAATCAATGGTAGAATTCAATAAGTCCAGCTCTGAACTATAATTTTCTATTAAATAGAAACAGATATGGATCAAACGAAACGAAAAAAGTGCCGCTTCGACATGGAAAATGAATGACATACGTCATAGTAACTCGGAAAGGTACAAAATAAAGAGAATTTAGTCATACATTACTTCATCTTATTTACAAAATATGAAGATAGACATCACAGTTCATGACAGAAGTTTATATTATATAACTGAGATTCATTATATGTACTAATAATCTGAAGTAAAATTGAAATACAGAAAAGTTAAAAATTGCATCTACTACAGGCAAACATAAAAGTGTGTGCAACTCAATTTAGAGAGATTAAAACAAATACATAGCCTATCCACCAGTTATCCCTCAGGAAATATTCCAAATTAATACACTGAGTTAAGAGACCATATTGACATCTAGAAAGACGCAAAAATTGCTACAACTTGCTCACTTGCTTGTCCTTATGAGACAGAATGGGCAGTTCAATACGTATTTGAGAAGCACGTATAGTAAATAATGACCCATAAAAGGTTGAGGAAATCTTTACCTACCACACAAATTACACCATCACATTTTACTTCATCTACCTGCCACACCAATTCATAAACTTCATTTAATGTCCCAAATTAAAACAAATTATCTCAGCTGACTTATACAACCAATAGTTATATATACGTGCTTAGGTTTTTTCTTCTATATGATCAAGTAAACAATCCGACATGGAAAGTAATAGAGAAAGAAGAAAATATAAGATAAAATATGAAACAGAGGCACTAACATGTGTCTCAGTATAGACAAAAAATTGTCAGAAAGCTATATGCCGACAAAATAAGTGGTAAATGACTACATGGAAGAATTTCAGCAAGATTCAAACATGACTTCATATTTTTAAATTTCTCAATTTTCTTATCAACCAACAGTAAAAAAAATGTATATATAACAATAGAAAGAAATCCATAAAGCCCGAAATTTGTATTCTTCATTCAACATAATTGTTAATAATGTGAACCGTGGCTTAGAAATTTTTTGTCTGGATTATAATTTCGTAATTGGAACTTTGGCAATTTTGATGTTCGGTGTATTTTCATATCTAGGTTTTCTCAAATTTTCCCGAGTTTCTACAAAAAAACCTCACCGGTCGGCATGTGGTCTTGAAATTAGTTTCTCTCTTCTTCTTTTTAACAGTTTGTTTGATTTCAGTGTCAAATTATTTTTGTAAACCGGTGCATATCTAAAGCATCAGAAAGTGTGGTCTTTGTTACCAAATTGCAACTATCACTATTAGTGTCTAAAAAATCTACTTCAAGTAAAATTCAACAAGTATATTTTTGACATAGAACCAACCATGAATATACATTTTGTGTAAACTCAATGTCATAACTTCACACAAATATAATTGGCTAGTTGCTAATCCAAAATGTCACTTAATAGCTTATTAAAAGAAATTCATATAAAACTATTTAATTTCTCACGCTATATATGCAATCATATGCACACTTTTGAAGGGACTATGTTGTTCTCATTTAATTTTGACTTCATTGATTACACAGAAAGACAACTGAATTTCATACCTTATGTGGCACGTATGTACTCCTGTGACTTTGAGAAAAGTAGAAGAGCTTATCCCCAACATTCAGCATGGTAGCTGTGGGACAGGTAAAGCCCAACATCAATGGCATACAAACTGCTTCCTCTTCAGTTAAATACATAAATCCCAGTATTGTTAGAATGCATAAATAAAGGACTTCAAATTAGAATTTTTGCTAATTTATGCTAATTTACACGTCTAATGTACTTAACAGTTAACAATATACCTTCATTTGTGGTCGAGACTGGGTACATGAACAATGAAAGTTATACCTTCATTTGTTTGAGTTCTATCATTAAGTTCATAGAGTTGTTCACAAGCAGATTAAATCAAAGAAAACAGAAGAATACACATTTTGATCTGTTCATTAATAGTGGCTTCACACTCATCAGCGTACTTCTGAATGTATGTGAAACCATTTATGGTCCTATCTAAAATAATTGGTTACGTGTGGTAGGATAGAACCCATCAACGTTGAGCAAAGAGCAGTAGAAGCTACAACATTTATTATGTACTTGAGTTGAAAAGTAAATGGGCACAATTAAATCTACGACACGTCACAAAAAAAGACTCAAGTCAAGAAATCCCAATAAAGTTAAATGTGAAACTGGGAATTTACTTACGCAACCCACTTCATTCTGTGACTAGCAAATGCAGCTGAGATGAGAGTGTCAGTGTCAATTGCATAATATGGCACCAAACCAACAATTACGACAGAGACCAGCATGTACAATGTGCAACATATAGACAGTGCAATACCAGTAGTCATTGACAAATCTAGTTGAAAATATTTTACCTGTCAGATGGGGATGTTCAAGATTTAAAATCTTACAACACATTAGGTTAAGTTTAAAAAGTTATCTTGTAAGTTTACTCATCAGTATTTCAATAAATATTTTTTTTCAGTCAAAGTTTGAGATATTTAAGTAAATTATTATCTTGTTATAAGGTGAGTTACTTTCAAATTAAGTAACTATTTTTACTCATAAGACAGAAAAGAAGTACTTTTTAACACTGGGCCAAGCGTGCTTTAGTCATTACCATACATCTCTAAAGACTGAAAACAGTTAGTGCAAAGAAAATCAGAGTGAATTTGTTAAAAAGTGGAGGAATAAAAATTGGGTAAACTGTCATCTTCACAAGAGACAAAACAAACATAAAATCTCAAGATATATGGCCAAGTCGGGACTTTTTTTAGCAACCAGAAAACATTATCATTCACTAAAACGATTAATCTCTTTCTTTCTGTCAATAATTACTGAAGTGATTATTACTGGTCTATAAATGTTGATGAAAACAGGTCAGAAAACAATCATGAGAGAGAATCGTATCGAGCCATTCACAATTTCACCAAATCCCGAGAAGCAGCTCGATCTTTTGTCACCACTACTATCATAATCTTATTCATAAAAGAACAAATAAAACAACATAAATGCATAAAATGAATGTCAAAATAATTATTTAGATTTTTAATTAAATTTAAATTTTATTTGCCGTTGGACGAAGTATTCAACAATCTTCACTTTTGTTGCATTAACGAATAAATTTTCCCGTCTCCACTTCATTCAAAGACTAATTGGCAACCTTGAAAAAGAAAAAAAAAGTTTAATGCGTAAATCTTGAAGTTAAATACAAAATAGTAGACGAAAAGATGCACTTTCAGGCACTTTGAAGACAGAAACCACGAGACGGCATGAAAATTTTCGGATACAAAAAATGAATACGAAGACAACAAATTATATATCTAAATTATAGGGACTATATTTACATACTTGTCAAAAAGATAATACCAACAAAACACATATCCTCACCGCCAAAAAATTAAATAACTATACGTGCATAAAGATGGTAAGATTGAAAATAAATTAAAAATGGGCATCAGATACAAGTAAAACGTTTCTGTAGATAATCCTCCTGCATTCCAATTTTCACCATCTGTTGACAACGCTGTCACATCGTTTCAATCTTCAAAGTAAATAAGCATTTCAATCTGAAACACAAATAAGCCAAAGGTGGGTGGAAAAGAAACTATTAAAAGAAAAGAAAAGAAAGACAAAAAAAAGTGATTCAATACCATACGTCAGATTTCTACTTGAAGAAAAGTGAAAATGGTGTGGAAATCAGGGTGAGTCAGAAACTATCATAACTATATAAAACAACAAATTGCCAGGAAAAAAAATATGAGTTTGTAATTGTATCTTCACATACCCCTGAGAAATGACATAATTTCTTCCACGAACCTGAGACAGATGCTCACATTTCACTACAAGAAGACATCAAAATTCTTAATAACTGACCAACAGAGAACATCCCATTATCTTCACGATTACTTGCAGTTACAATAATACATTAAGCTGAGGGAAGCAAGTCCAACCAAGCCCCATAGCACAATACTGTCAATGAATACAATGAGTTTCATATAATATTTTACTAAACATACTTTCAAACAATTAAAAGAAACAATATATGATTATAGTATGTAAGCTACTAAGATGTTTAAGTAAATGCAACAAACATATAGTCCTCCTATTTTTGGAAAAATAAAAAACAGCAGTAGGTTCTTGATCCAAAATGTTTGACTGAGATTCACCTTCACGTATTTTTCGGAACATGAGGAGAGGCACTAATATAGAAAACCATACCATTTTTTAAGGACATAATAGAAAGAAAAGCCATAATTTGAGGACTAAAATGTTTGAGATGAAAGTTGAAAGACGCAATTACCCCTCGGGAGACACGGACCTGTCTCCATGTCAAATGGAGACACGATCGTGTCTCCATGTAAAAAGCCAAATTTTGATAATATTTTAAATAGCTCATCATTTGGTTTATTGCTTTCGGAATTGAATTTGGCTTTTAGTTAGGATCTGTCATAAGCAAACTTACCGTATTTGGAGCTTACTGGTATTTGTTATTGAACTTACCGTATTTGAAAGACACTTACCGGTATTTGATTAATGAACTTATCGGATTTAATGAATTACAATATTTGCTCTGTAATGGAGACACTGCCCGTGTCTCCATTATTGATTTTCACTATGTAGGAAAACAAGGGCGAGAACGATATTGCCTCAGTAAAAGTACTATCACACAATAAGATTTAAAGTATTATTTGAAAACAAGTGTAGGAAAAACTAATTCAGATATTTCTTCTTCAACTAAGTGGAATCAGGAAAATTATTAAGAGCTAAATGAGGATTTCTTGTGAACAATTACGACTATGGTCATTTCTTTGATGGATGTAATGCTTATTTTATTTTATTTTGATCTAGGTGTTTCTTGTAATCCTTATAAATATTTGCCTATGTAATGAAGAAGATATAGTGTGTGTTTTTCAAATTCAATTCTTTCGTTCTTTTCCATTTCTTCAGTTTCTCCAGTTAAATCCCTTAATACCGAAAATTACAGAGCAAATACTGTATTTCATTAAATCCGGTAAGTTCATTAATCAAATACCGGTAAGTGTCTTTCAAATACAGTAAGTTCAATAAAAAATACCGGTAAGCTCCAAATACGTTTGCTTAATCCAAATCCGGTAAGTGAACTTAAAATCCGGTAAGCTTCAAAATCTTACAACAGATCCTAACAGAACGTCAAATTCAGTTCCGAAAGTAATAAACCAAATGAAGAGCTATTTAAAATATTATCAAAATTTCGCTTTTTACATGGAGACACGATCGTGTCTCCATTTGACATGGAGACAGGTCCGTGTCTCTCGAAGTGTAATTGCATCCTTCAACTTTCATCTCAAACATTTTAGTCCTCGAATTATGACTTTTTTTTCCATTATGTCCATATGTATTTCAACTCCAGCAAGTCCAGAACTAAAGGCAATTCAAATACGACAACCTCGAACCATTCGCCTGTGGACTATTAATTGTGGTGACTGGTGAGCGCTTTTTTCCTTCTCAACTGTTTTTTGTTCTCAACTTCTATTTTTTTTTTTTTTTCTTTGACAAAGAAATGAGAATTGTGAATTTATGATTTATGATAAATAATTTATGTTATATGAGTTTTGATTTGTTATTTGTGAATTTTTGTTTAAGAAATTACTCAAATTAGGGATAAGTGAAATGAGAATTGTGAATTGGTGATTTATGATAAATAATTTATATTATATGAGTTATGAGTTTTGATTTGTAATTTGGGAATTTAGGTTTAGGAAAATACTCAAATTAGGGATAAGTGAAATGAGAATTATGAATTTGTGATTTATGATAAATAATTTATGTTGTATGAGTTATGAGTTTTGATTTGTGAGTTAGAAATTTAGGTTTAGGAAATTAATCAAATTGGGATAAGTGAAAAAAATAAATGGAGAAGATGTTGGGCTCTAGGCTACCCAAAACAAATTTACTAGACCATCTTTCCGCTCCAGGCTCCAATTGCAACCTGTCTCCAAGCATTGGATGTGGCCTCCGGTCTTCTCCCTCTAGCCGCCTGTCTTCGCTATGCCGGGCTTGCTCCAGTTAGTCTCTTCTTCGGTTCTTTGTATTTTCTCAATTTTTTTGTTGTTTAAATGTTGTTTTATGTATTTTATGATCTAATGATTTATGAGTTATGAATTACAAGTTATTTGAAAAATTGAGAGTATGTGATGTTGAAAATTAATAGAAGTGTACTCTGATTTTTGCAAATGGAGAATGATAAATTGAAGAATTTATGTTTGTGATAAATTGGTGTTGAAAATTGGAAAGTGAAATTTGAATCATATTTTAAAATTACGTGGAGAAAGAAATTTTTCAAAACGTTGAGAATGAGGCAATCTTGCAAGGATTTGAAAGTATGAGACCCCGACAAATGCATTTGTTTTGAACTTATAATGGGTTAATCCCCCAAATGGTCACTGAACTTTGTCAAAAGTTCCCAAGAGGTCACCGAATTTCAAATATTCCCTAAATAGTCATTGAACTTTGAAAAAGTCCTCAAAAGGTCACCGAACTTAAAAACTCTCCTAAATAGTCTCTGAACTCTGTAAAACGGCCCTAGGATGTCACTCAACTTTGCAAATCATGTTAATAAAAGAGCTTATATAATTAAAACTACGCACTGCATAGACCCACTTGGTACATGCATAAAAAATTATTGCTTTTAAAATTATTGAATTCCCTCACAATACTAATAATATATTTAATGCTATTATGACCATTATTAGATAATATAATTGCTAGAGTAAATTTTTTTTTTTTTTTTACATTCAATAATGCTAGTGTTAATAAATCAGTCATCGATAAATTGTTAAAGGTATTGCAACTTAAATTTGGTAGTTATTTGTTTCATATTCGGTGTGTGTGTCATATTTTAAATTGAACCATGCTACAATACCCACTTGGAGACCACCCGGATGACCACCCACACACACATTAGGGGGAAAATATTATTTTATTTTCGCGGGACCCACACACCCATGTTAGGATGTGGTCATCCGAGTGGTCATCCAAGTGGGCACTATAACATTTTTCTTTTAATTTTAATTGTGCAAGATGGTTTGAAACATATCAAAGATGAAATGCAAAGAATTCTAAATACATTAATATATATCACAATCTCACCTAGTAGAAAACAAACATTTGAGAATTTTTGTAGAAAATGAGGTGATGAATTCGAAAATATTTGTTACTGACATAGGACATAGATTGAACTCCATTTATTTGGAGTGACCCCTAGAGCCGTTTTGCAAAGTTTAGTGACTATGTAGATGAGTTTTAAGTTCGGTGACCTTTTGGGGACTTTTGTTAAAGTTCACTGACTATTTAGGGAATATTTGAAGTTCGGTGACCTCTTTAAGACTTTTGACAAAGTTCGGTGACCAGTTGGGGGATTAACCCACTTATAGTTATAGAGTGAGGTTGTATCGTGCTTTTTATATTTTTATTTCAGATTGTATTGAATTATATTTTCATATAAATATATATTTTTTACGTTTTATTACATTTTTATATAGATAGAATTTTTTTTATTAATATTAATAAACGACATCGCTATTACAGTTGATGAATGTTGACGGTCAACAACCACCCTAGCTGAGCTGAAGCCATAGATCCACCCCGGGTTGGGCCTATTATTTTTTTTTTTTAAAGGCTAGCCCAAACTTAAAAATAAAATGGCCCAAGATCAAACCTCTGCAAGTCATCTTCTTCGCCCGGCGTTTCTCCCTTCAGCCTTTCTTCCACAGTTCATCCAGCGTGTCTGAAAGTTTTGGCTGAGTCTAGCACGCATGGCACCGCACTCTCACCGTGTGCTTGCTCCGCCACTGTTCTTGGAGACGTCAGCAAGTAAAGAAGGCCATACACATGATGTTCAATGGTGATGTGCAGGCAAAGAATTTGCAATGGTTTGTAGATGTCTACTCTTACTATTAAACCCACCAACTACAAGATTATTTTCTTTTCCATTCGCATACCACTGAAAGAAGTTTAAAACCAAATGGCATAGTATCATTTGATATTGGGACACGTGTATTTTTCTTCCTTAAATTTCTATCAGGATGGCTCCTAAAATTATGCTGCAATTGCACGGATACAATTTTAAGCGAGTATTTCCTCTGAAAAATTTAAACATTCTACACGCTAACATACCTTTAAAATAACATAATGTGTGCATTGCACGGACACAAGCTTAGTAATCTTAATATTTTTAAAACTACGTTATAATCTTAATAATTTAGTGGAATTCTATTTAAAAATAATAATCTCCTAAACACCAATGACATGCCAAATTAATCTTCTAGTGGATAACAAATTTAGTTCAAATATTGATACTTATCATTAACTTATACATAAATGAATTGACGTGCAATGTAAGCGGTGATTATCATAAGCTAAGAACCAATGATTTTGTCTCCATTCAAATTCGTGAAACCCTAAAAATCTATAAATATTAAGATCTATTATTTGATGTACATGTCAAAATAGGTGAGCCAATTTGAATAGCCAGACTGTTGCTACAACTGGCATAGTCCAAACAGGATGTTGAACCGGCCTATATCGAATTCTCGTTCTGGATTAGCTTGGAACAATAAATATTTTCCATGGCCCGTCCAATGGCCTACACAAAAGCGTCATTATAAATTAAAGAATTCCACAGTGATTAATCTGCCTAAACGAGACCAGCTAATTAATTAATACCTTGATTGAAGAGTATTGATATCGGTGATAATATGATATTAATTGATTTATCATTTTCAATTCTACATTTTAAAATGACAATACAATTGAAAATCAATTTAAGTTATCAAAATGCCACATCAACGCTTATGGGTAAAGGATGAATATCATTATTGTTGAATAAATCAAGGTAACGATGGTAGAATTAACCCAAGTTACCAAGTTAAAACAAGGAATTATTAATTCTGCCTTGATTTGATAGAATAGGTTTGCATTATTTAATCACAGTAGAATTAATCAAGGCAGATTAATATTAGTGCATTGATTAGACAACTTAAATTGCAGTTTCTTTTATTTATTTATTATTTTTTTTTAATTTTACCCGATCAGCCACGTTAACCACTGTGTCAGAATCCTGTACCAGACCTGTGCACCAATTACGACTTGTTAATGTTGAAATTTTGGATCTAAAGGTTTACATTTAGAGCTCTAAAATATTTGTTTAGTTTTTGATCAATGGAGGAGGTGAAGAACAGTATTTGACATAGCAAAATAAAAGTATAAACTCTAAAATAAGAACATAAATTAAATCGCTGATTTTTTACAGCAGCAGAGGAGGAGGGAGAGACTTGAATATCTATATTTTGAATATGTTTTCTTCTTAATCTCGAGTACAACAAAGCTCTCATATATAGAGCCAAATTACAAGACATTATACAAGATATCTACCAACTAATCTACAACATACCTCAACTTGTGTAGTAGGTCATACTAGACAATACATTAGCTAGCACAATATCATACTTTGTCTATCTTTTACATCACAAAATCAGTTGGACTTAAACTAAAATATTGTAACTAATTTAAAACCGAAATCCATGCATGATTGACAACTAAAGTGTCGCCATAATTTCAACACTCCCTCATGACATTTTGGTTGGAAACCATTAAAAAATTCATCTTCTTGGACCATTCTTTTTATAAGAAACTATCAATGCATTTCTTCATTAAGGTCAGGCCATTTTTCATTTTTCTGGTTTCCTTAGATTTGCTGCTGTTCTAATCAAGGGCTGCTACTGTTATTTTTTTCGATTGCTGATGCTAATTTTTTGATCAAGGGCTGCTGCTGTTGTCAAACATTTTTATGAGGTTTGGCTTTCTTTCAGTCATTTCTTAACCATCTGAGATCAAATTTGACTCCCAAGACAGTTGCTATTTTTGGTTTGGCTGAGCTTACCAGATTTTGCGCCTTGCTTAACTAGATTCACTAACCTTTTAGTCATTTCACATCACTTATAAAAGACAGTTTCTTCGTCTTCTTTGCAACCATTTTCTTCACTTATAAAAACAGCATTTCTGCTACTTTTTTCTGGCCTTTTCACAGCTCCTTCATCTTCATTCTTCTGGCATTTCTTAGCAACCTTCAGCAACTGGTTTGCACATGGTATATGACTTTAGCCTGCGGGGTTTCGAGCTTACTAGCTTCAACCAGATTTACTCTTTCTTTGCTAACCGGATTTAGCTTCTTTATTATACCAATTTTCCTCAGCAGATTTTTCAGAATGAGATAACCAGATTCAAACCATTTTTTTTATGACTACAAACTTTGGTTTTCTTGTTTCTATTTGATCAAATGACTCTTTAGTTGCAACTCTACATCCTAGTTGACAACTCTTTTAGCCTAGGACCACCACATACAAAGAAAAACTCTTGACTTGCATCTTAGTTTCTGATAAGTGTATTTTTGTACACTTATTTAATACCTAAATAAACTTATTATTGATTAAAATGAGTGAATTTCTACTCACAATTATATAATATATGCTTTTGTAGCAAAAGTCACCCAAAAGAAAACGAACAAGACAAAAGGAGGTAAAAATGACTAAAAGCGTACAAATATTGTGAATATGAGACAAATGTGAACAAGCCAAAAAGTTGGAGGACTTTAGAGTGCAAATATTGGAGGGACTTAAGTTGCAAAATGGCAAAAATTCCACTTTTTAGATTAATTTCAGAGAATTGGGCCGCTTTTGTTAAAAAAAATAAATACTTTTGGGCCGTTTTAATTATTTTCCAAAACTTTAGGGACTTGAGTTGCAATTTCCCCTAGGTTTGGATTTAAAAATCAGAAAATGGGCTTTGGATGGAGAGTCTTCTTCACGTTTTTTTCGTCTTCAACTGGGACGCTCCTTCTGCCGATTTTCTTTCTTTTTTTCCGTTCTCTTTTCCTCTTGTTTCACTTGAATTTTTGGAGCACAATCTAGAGCACAAATGAGAACATCAAGGAGTTGGCAGAAATTTGGAGAAATCAAGTCGAGCTCGAAAAATAGGGTTTCATCTATACCTTTGATTTTTCTCCATTATTTTGCCAAAATTGTAATGTATTTGTATAAACATTCTCCTTTTAAATATATTTACAACATGAGCTAAATTAATTGTATTGGGATTTGTGGTCAATAGATGCATTTTCATTTATGTGGTCAATAGATAAATATGTTTAGTGCTACAACTTTAAGGTTGCAAACCAAAGTGAAGGTTGTCTCAAGTAGTAAACTCGGAAGTCCGAGGTCGAACCACAGGGAATTGGAAGGAAATAAACTAGTCTATGAGTAGTAAATGATTAGTTAAATTACGATGATAAGAACACTAGAGCGTATAAATGAGTAGAAATTATTTTTGATCTTTTATTTAACTCATATGAAAATCAACTATGAAGTGATCTCATACGGAAGATAAAATGTTGATTGCTAAATAGACTAAATGATAGTTCTTGTTAATTGTTTGAGAGAATATGTCAAAATAAGTTATTGGTAGATAAATATTAACTAAGTACTCATTGTGCCAAACTTGTCAACAATAAATCAAAGTTTTTGACAAATCAAAATCATTTGGAGAACATATACTTCAACTAAGTAAAAAGATTAACATATACTTCAACTAAGTAAATCAAAGACAAAACTACAAATTCATCAAAGTTTCATCCCTAACTCTAGCTAAAGGTTTAGAAATACATAATGAAATGTAGCAAAGAGAAAAAAAGAAGGAAACTAGAATATATTGTAGAGGAATTGATGCCCCCAAACTCTTGGCCAAGGTCCCCTTTTATAGGCAAAGAAACGTCCAAAATGCAAGTGGACATTAACAACTTGTGCTCTGTCCAGCCTGGAGAAAGCAGGTAGATGCAACTTGACGCTACTTTTAAGATATGTTTTGAAGCGAAGTTGGACTTTTGATCAGACAAAAGTTGTTTCCACTTGAGTTATCTTTCCATTGGTACAAATATCAGGTTCATTAGATCTTTATAACTCAAGATATGTCCAAAACAATGAGTGCTGCTAACAGGTTGAAAAATTGTATATAGCTAGTAACAGCCGGGTCTTTCAACGGTGATTTTGGCTGCCCTATTATGCGAATTTGACTTCTTGTAAAATATAAAAGTTGTAGATACATATCTTATCTTTCCAGATCAACTTGAATCACCTTATTTCGATAACTACAACTCAAGTTATGGTCATTTTCCCGAGACAACTGTACAATTTTGACTTTTCAATATTTCTTCTCCACTTGCTCTATATTGGAAATACATTGGAAATAAACCAAATAAACACTCTTTCAAAAGTATAATACTCATGCCAATATGTATGAAAATAAGTATTTCGATTAATTGCACTTTTAACCATGTATTTACTCAAATTGAATTTTTGACAAGAGAATTGAAATTAGAGACTAACAATAGTGAATTTGTACAAAATAAATGTGAAATGTCTTGTAAATGTTGTATCTTTGAAGAACTTTTAGACACTTATCATTTAGTGATTTGTATATCATTCGAGAGAAGATTATACATTTTAGACCAAATAGTAAAAATCCTAGGTTTGTATAGTATACTATGCGCATTTAGGTGATATAGAGATATACACCTACCCTATGTGACCCTTTGAGTTATTTTCACAACAATTTAATGCAGTTGGTTAAGTTTTTATCAACATAGAGATATCATGGATAGGTTAATCAATTAGGGTTAATTTCACTCGAGAAAAGTAATTAACTAAAATTGGAAGATCGGGTCTAACATTGAAAATGAGTTGTTAGTTAATTGGCATGTTGTGAAATTAATTAGGCGAAGGTTAAACGAAACCATGAATCTCAACCACGTTTCCCTCCAAAATTTTCAAGCGTTTTTATTTTCTTATGTTGTAGATTTTTAATTAGTTTTCCTTATTTTAAATCATTGTCTTTATTGTGTGTGTTTATTTTCATTGTTAGAATTAAAATTTATTAAAGTTGTGTAATTGAAAGTATACATTCCTCGAGGGTTCGACAACCCAGATTTAAAAGATCCACTTTATTACTTGAGCACGACCCGTGCACTTGTAGCATAATATTTTAGCGAACCCTAAAAAATTTCTTCATTTTCTGGCCTTTTGTTGCGAGATTTGCCATTTTTAAATACCGGATTTGATCATTTTGCAGCATACCGGATTTTCAAATTTAGCATACCAAATTTCAGCTTCGATTTACCGGATTTCAATTTTGAACAAAATATTGGATTTTTGTGCATACCGGAATTGAGAATGCATACCGTATTTTGAGATACCGGATATTGATTTTCAGTAAATACCGGATTTGAGGAGAAGGAACTTACTGTATATGGAGTTTAGAAAAAAAACGAATATTTCTTCCCTTACCGTATTTCAGCTTACCGATTTTAGGTTTTGCATATACTTGCCGGTTTTCATCTTTGTTTTCTTCAGTCTTTTTACAGCAACTTCATCAACATTTTTCCTCCATATTTTAGCACCAGATTTTTCATTTTATCAGCAAGAGTTTTCTCATTTCTTTCAACTCTTCAACAGCCTTTTTCATCGATTTTTCAGCACCTTCAACATCATTTTTTAGCTCATTGTCACAGCAACTTCCAGTCATTTCCTTTATAGCGGTTTTTGCTTCTCTTTTCAACCATTTTCAATACTATCTAGGATCAAATCTGACTCCTAAGGCTGCTGCTGAAACTTTGGCATCAATCCGGATTTTCACCATTTTTGGCTGCCCTTTTTACAGCTTCTTTTGCTTCCTTTTTTTAGTTTTTTTGTGTGGCCCCTTAAGAACATTTTCCAGGCCCTTCTAAGATCATTGAAGCTCTGATACCATGTTGGAATTTTGGATCTAAAACTCTGCATTTCAAGTCCTAAAATATTTGTTTAGTTCTTTGTCAATGGAAGAGGTGAAGAATCATATTTGACATAGCAAAATAAGAGCATAAACTCTAAAATAAGAACATAAATTAAATTCACTCTACTAATTTTTTACACTAGCAGAGGAGAAGAGGGAGAGACTTGAATGTCTATATTTTGAATATGTTTTCTTCTTAATCTCGAGTACAACAAAGCTCTCATATATAGAGCCAAACTACGTACAAGACATTATACAAGATATCTACCAACTAATCAACACCATACCTCAACTTGTGTAGTAGGCTATACTAGACAATACATTAGCTAATTTAAACTAAAATATTGTAACTAATTTAAAACCGAAATCCATGTATGGTTGACAACTAATGTATCACCATAACTTCAACAGTTAGCCCTTGAATATGCCCACTCCAGCCTCGAGGTGACCCATTGTTAAGACTCTAAGGTGCGAACACCTCTTTAGTCAAACATGTTATTCATACGTGTTGAACTAATTAGAAAAATTTGATAAAAACTCATTATATTAATTGTATATCAGATGGATGCCCGATAATATTGGTAAAATGATAAACCCGCTATTACAGGTAAATCGATATGCAATGATAGATCATTAAACTTAGTTAAAAATTATACAATTTCTCTAAACAAATTAATTATCCAATTTTTTGGAAAGCGATGAGTTTCGTAGAATCTCCCTCAACTGAAACTGCAGCATCATTATAATTCAAGGTACTTCCTTCAAAAGCTGCAATAACAAAATTGTAATATGTTACTTTTAGTATGACTTAAGAAATGGCGTCCAAAACCATATAAAAGTTTATGCTAGTTTTAGCCTCTTGATCCCATATTTCCCCGATTCCATGACCTTAGGGTGTCTTGGGTTTAAGATCTAGAAACCGGTGTCTGGAGCCTCAGCTTCTTGGCCACTTAAAGCAGTGGAAATGCCAAAACGAGCGGATAGACACCAAGAATGTCAAAACCAAGAGCAAAGAAATGGAATTCAACATTTTAACAATGAAATGCTTCCAAATTACTATTGTAGAAGTTATTCGTTTTGCTAGTTTTATGTGACGGAAGCTAGCATAGTAACATATGGAAAGAATTTTTATAATAAAGTCAAGTGATTAATAATGAAAGAAAACAATTGGGTGACCACCAGCGAACAGGCAAGAATTGGGTGAAGAAAACTTAGAAGAAGATGACTTGGTCGAACCGTTAATTCACTCTTATGATATCTTTAAATCCTGGGATGCATTTGAAATTTAATATAAAATCAGGGATACAGCTTTAGCATGGAGATTCGGCCTTATCAAAAGTTTGATGTTTGTTTTAAAATATTAATATAATTATACAAAGATTATCACATATAACATATTACGAAGAGATAACTTAGAGCACAAGGCAAACACGTGAGGAACTTAAGATTGGTGGGATAAGATCTAAGGCATAAGCATGTCAGCCTAGCTAGGGAAACTCTCTCTCTTAACTGATTATGGTTTTCTCTGGTAGAAAGATTGAAGGGATGATAAAAGTAAAGAAAGACGAGGCAAATTTGACATGAAATGTATCACGAGGAGAAATTAAACAACATAAGAAGTGAACATTGGAAGCACACTCCATTGATGTGCTAGAAAATGAGAGAAGTCAAAGATAAATATACATCCAAGGCTCCTGAGAGCTATGGAGAGTTTTATAATTGTACTGAGCGTTGAAATTATGATGACACTTTAGTTGTCAACCAACTAGTGTATTTCGGTTTCCACTTAGTTTGTAGCGTAAAAGTTAAACAAGTATGGCTACATTGAAGCTAGTACAAGTAATGTATTGTCTAGTATGGTTGAGGTAGGGTAGTAGATAGAATAGTTGGTAGAATATCTTGTATAATGTCCTGTAGTTTGGCTCTATATATATGGCCATTGTATAACTCGAAAATGTTGAAGAAATATAACAAAGATGTAGACATTCAAAGTTTCCCTATTCCACTGATTTTCTCACCAGAAAACTAGAATATATGTATGTTTACACTCTTGTTTTTGTATGTAAAATCTATGTCTTCACCTCCTCCTCGACCATAAACTCAACAAATATTTTAGAGCTTTCTTTGTAAAACTTTAGATCCAAAAACCAAACATGGTATCGGAGCACAAATGATCTTAGAAAGATAGAAAATGAAGTTGAAAAAAAAGGGACTAGAAGAAGCTAAAAAATGGCAGCCAAAAAATGTTGAAATCCGGTTTGATGCAGAAATTTCAGCAGCAGCCCTGAGAGTCAGATTTGATCATTGATGATGTTGAAAGTGGCTAAAACGAAGCAAATACCGGCATGTTGAAATGATTACAAAGTTGCTGTGAAAAAGAGCTGAGAAAATGGTGAAAGGGGTTGTTGAAATACTAAAAAAATGAGGAAATATGGTGCTAAAAAATGGAAGAAAAATGAGTGAATCCAGTTAGCAAAGAAGGAGTGAATCTGGAAGAAGCCAGTAAGCTCGAAACCTGGTAAGCTCAGCCAAAAGGGAAGAATCTGATTTGCTGAAAAATGAGAAATCAGATATGGTGAAAATGGAGATTTCTGAGCTTCAATAATCTCAAAATGGGGCTTGAAAAAGAAGGAAAAAAAAACAAGTTTCAATGATCTTAGAATGGGGCAAGAAAAAATGAAGAAGAAATGTTGTTGAAATCGTTTTTTGAAGCTCTGGAAATGGCTGAAAAAACTTGGAAAACCAGTATTGAAATGTTGAAATACGGTAAGTTTAAAAATGGTATGCTGAAATATGGTAAGTGAAAGAATATTCGGTTTTTCAAAATCCAGTAAGTGCCAAGGAAGCTGAAATCTTGTAAGTGCCTAAAATCGGTATGTCAAGGCTGAAATACGGTAAGCATCCAAAATTCGGTATTGATAAAATCCGGTGTGTTGCCTAAAATCTCTGAAATCTGGTAAGCTCACACCAAATACGGTATGCTTTCTGAAATTCGGTAACACTATATACGATAAGTTCAGCCTAAGCATTGTAAAATCCGATAAGATCAGATGAAAGCCAATAAGCTTAATCTAGTTTTAAAAAAAAGTTGAGGATGTAATGATGCAAGTAGAAGGTTTCTTTGTATGGGATTGGTCCTTGGCTAAAAGAGTTAACAACTATGATGTAGAGTTGTAATCAAGAAGGCCGGATCAAATGGAAAACAAGAAATTTCAAGCTTGTAGTCATAAAAACAAACATCAGCCCTGTTTCAACAAAAATCAGAAGTAAAAATGCAAGAATGAAAGTTCTTTGGGTGAGGTTGATTCGAATGCAATAGACGTTGATCAACTACGAAAGAGAGTTACAAACAAATTGCTTCGATTAAATAAAAAAAAAAAGATACTTCAAAATTTGCAGTCACCAAAATCTGAAATCAGCAGCAAAACAGAAAATGAAGAAAATGGCCTGAAACTTGAAAGAACGATTTTTGATGTTTCCAACCAAAGTATCATGGGGGAGTGTTGAAGTTATAGTGACACTTTAGTTGTCAACCAATTAGTGTGTTTCTGTTTCTACTTAGTTTGTAGTGTAAAAGTTAGACAAGTATGGCTACATTAAAGCTAGTACAAGTAATGTATTGTCTAAAATGGTTGAGGTAGGGTAGTAGATAGAATATCTTGTTTAGCCCCTGTTTGATTCCCTTTTTCTCAAAATTCATTTTTCTCTCTCATCTTTTCAACCACACATTTTTCAATAAAATAATATTACACGTAAACCCAAAACTTTTCTTTAATTTTCAACCACACATTCTTCATCAATCAACTATTCAAAATGCATTTTCTTTCCCAAAATGGGAATCAAACGGGGTTTTAATGTCTTGTAGTTTGGCTCTATATATATGGTCATTGTATAACTTAAAAATATTGAAGAAATATAACAAAGATGTAGACATTCAAAGTTTATATGACATTCATAAGCGAATTTTATATATATTGAGCATGGTTTAAAAAAACGCACAAAAGGCGCGCCTCAGCCTGAGGCGCAAAAAAATAGTTCGGAGGCGCGTTTTTTCTATGTCTTCCGAGAGGCGCACGCCTCAGTCACTAGAGGCGTACGATCCGGCACGCACGCCTCATCAAATCTGAGGCGTGCGCCTCGTTTTTTTATTTTTTATTTTTTGAACGGGCCTCTATTTCTGCCCTTTCTGTCAAACCCCAACAAAATCTATTTTTGGGAATCAACATTACCTTAAATATGCATGGGAATGGGAAGAGTTTATTAACCTGGCTGCAGCAACATAAATTGCCGAAGAAGGAAGAGAAACCAGGCGTCCAGGCCTTTATTTTCTTCGTACCTCGCCGGAGAAGACTCGGTTGATACCCCCCCCCCAAGAAACCGTTTCAGATTCTTTGCGGGAGAAGGAAGAGAAAACAGTTCTTTGCCGGAGAAGGAAGGTAACTGCTGTTGGCTATTCCTTTTTTATTGTTTAAATAGAATGTTTCTCTGCTTTTTATTCTTGAAGGATGAAATAGAGATGCGCTGCTCTCGTACATTTTGCATAAAAACCTGTTCAGCATGTGTTGGACCCTTATTTTATCGTTTGTGCTCCAAATTGGGAAACAATATTCACTGGACCGTCTCATAAACTTGCTCCATTTTTAGTTTTTAGTTTTTACATGTTTCTGGACTGGAATAATGAGAAAGAGTTTTGTGGGAGTGTTCCTGAGGCTTTTTGGTTTTGGAAACACTTGAAGAACTAAAGAAGAGTAAAGGGAATGAAGGATGAAATAGAGATATTTTCAAATAAGTTTTGTGGCAGTGTTCATATAAGTTTATTTTTTTACCTTTATTTTTAAAAATTTGTTAATGAGCTGCTTTTAACTAGGAATGAAGGATGAAATAGAGATATATATATTGAAATTTGTTGCTCACAGGCTCAACACACAGTCACAGCTCACTATTACGAGTCTCCATGTCGCTATATGGTCGCTAGGTTTAATTGTGTAAAGACTAACATTCCATGTCGCTATATTGAAATTTGTTGTGTAAATTCTTATGTAGAATATGAGGAGTAACAATAGAAAGGATCCAGCTTGGAAATATGGGAAGGAAGTCATTGGATCAGAAACGGAGAAAAAAAGTTATAAATATATTCAATGCGTATTTTGCAATAAAACTGTCACTGGAGGTGTCATGAGAATGAAAGATCATTTGGCATGCACGCACAGAAATGTAGCGCCGTGTCCTAATGTTCCTCAAGAAGTGAAAAAGGAGATTAGTGATTACTTGTTAACCGGAAACATGAAAAAACAATTGCAAGAACAAAATTTCGAAGACATGGTCGAGTCCGGTTCTTACTTTGGAAAGGTTGGAGCTTTTGATGATTTTGATCCTTCTCATGGTGAAAGAGTTCATGCAAGAGGGATGAGGCCTAGGGCCTATGGACAGATTCATACGAAACAATGATGACAATGAAGAAGCCAATAATTTAGTCCCGAACCCAAAGGCGACTGCACTTACTGCAAAAGAATTGCGCAATCAAACTTGTCTTGATATTGGAAGGTTCTTTTTTGAAAATGCTATCCCTTTTCATGCGGCAAAAAGTCCTTCATTCATGAATATGCTTCGATCGGTTGGTTCATATGGTAGGGGTCTTAAACCGCCTACAATGTACGAACTTCGCACTTGGATTTTAAGGCAAGAGGTGAGTACTACTGAGAGTATAGTCACCGAGATAAAGAAGACATGGGTGAAAACTGTGGTTTCAATATTATCTGATGGTTGGTCAGATATGAAAAATCGAAGTTTGATTAATTTTTTGGTGAATAATCCAAACGGGACGGTTTTCCTAAAATCAATTGACGCTTCTGATGCAATTAAGGATGCAGAATTAATGTTTAAATTACTCGATGGTGTTGTTGAAGAAGTGGGAGAAGATATTGTTGTTCAAGTGGTGACAGATAACGCAAGTGCTTATAAGGCAGTTGGAAGGAAATTGATGGAAAAAAGAAAACATCTATACTGGACCCCTTGCGTTGCTCATTGCATTGATTTGATGCTAGAAAAACTTGGAGAGCTGCCACTACATAAGAATGCCTTACTAAAGGCAAAGAAAGTGAGCAATTACATTTATAACCATGCATGGGTGTTAGCTTTGATGAGGAAATTCTCAAATTTGGAGGTTATTCGACCCGGTCCTACTAGATTTGCCACAACATATCTGACATTACAGAGAATCTTGCAATTGAAGCAACCGTTGGAGTCTATGTTTACTTCAGAAAAATGGGTAAACTCTTCTTATGCTAATAAATCCGATGGTAAAGAGATACGAAAAATAGTTGTGAAGGATAAGTATTTTTGGCCGAGTGTGTGCTATGCATTAAAGTGTACGAAGCCTTTATTTTCGGTGCTTAGACTTGTTGATTCTGAACAGATGCCTGCTATGGGGTTCATTTATGGTGCAATGGATTCCGCGAAAGAAGAGATAGCAAAAAACTTGGGTGGTGATGAAGCATCATATAAGGAGATATGGAGTATCATTGATGATAAGTGGGACTTTCAGTTACATCAACATCTGCATGCGGCTGCATATTTTTTGAATCCCCATTTTCAATATGATAAAAACTTTTCTTTGTCATTCTGAAGTTACTTTGGGTTTATATAGTTGCATGGAGAGACTCATTCCTGATCGAAATGAAAGGAACGATGCGGATCTTCAAATAGATGAATTTCGAAACAAAAAAGGTTTCTTTGGTCTAGAACAAGCGATAACATCTTGCAAGAAACGTTCTCCAGGTATATATTTATTTTCAAAGTTTTTCTTACCTGACATTTAATTATTTAAATATTAACTATTTGCAAGAAAATTAGTATAAAATTTTATGTTTCTTATTTTTCTTAGTTCATTGGTGGACTCAATTTGGTGACGGCACCCCGGCATTGAAGAAATTTGCAATTAGAGTTATAAGCTTAACATGTTCATCTTCCGCTTGTGAACGTAATTGGAGCTCATTCAATCAAGTACATACAAAGAGAAGAAACCGTTTGACCACACAAAGGATGAATTCGTTGGTTTATGTCATGTACAATAAGAAGCTCAAAGACAGACGCTTGAGATTACAACAACTCAAAGAAGATGAAGATCCTTTAACCATGGTTGATTTGCCATCTGATGATGAATGGATCATTGATGGGAACGGACCGAGTGGTGAAGATCAATCAAACACACTAAATATGGAGGACAATGATCTCGATATTGATATTTTTGGAGCACAAGGAAATGAAGGTGCTACAACTTCATGAAGCCAACGTAAAAGGAAGCTTTCAGATTTAGAAAAAGGTACTATAAAATTGTGAAATTAAATTTTAGGTTTCTACATTTATTCACTATATTTATTCATAGTATTTTGTTTCATTTACAGCGAAGAGCAAAGGAAAAGTAATACAATTGCAAGACGAGGAGGATGAGTGGGAAAATGTTGAAAGTGACGAGGAAGATGATATAGAAGCTAGAGATTTTATGCAAAATCTTAGTGATAGTGAATAGGATTCACATGGAAACTTATCCATTTTATTATCTGTTGGATTTGAGTGATTATTTGACTTTATTTTATGCTTGTTTGCATTGGTATTTTAAGTTAATTTATGATTTTTAGACTTATATTTTATTTATGTTATTTCATGTTTTTTTTTATATATTTTTATTAAAAAAAATGGTTCACGGTGAAACTTACGCCTTAAAGCGCCTCGAGACTTACGCCTCGCCTCGCGAAAAAAAAACGCCTCGGTACTCGTTTCCGTTTTTTTAAACCATGATATTGAGAACATAAATAATTTTTGTGCATAATTCATAAACGTGTGCATAATTCATAAACCTAATGTATAGCTTTGAATTGCCCTTTAATGTTTGACCAAAAATAAATCATATTGAAAGTCACAAAAATATAAAATAAATCTTAAGCACGAGTCTTAACACATTATAATTTGTATTGAGCTCGGCATACTATTGTATCACTACCACAACTTCAAATAAAGTACTTATGAGTTATGATCGTCATACCATCAATATAAACAATTAATAATCCAATAATACAAAACATCTCGTCTAATTGACCTACGAAAGGTATTTAAGGACAATGCTAAATCTCTCGGTGTTTGGTTTTTTGATCTAAAGCTTTACAAAGAAAGCTCTAAAACATTTGTTGAGTTTATGGTTGAGGAGGAGGTGAAGACATAGATTTTACATACAAAAAAAAGAGTATAAACATACATATGAGTAGAATAATTCTTCAAAGAAAGCCTAACTTACATGGCTCGGGTGTTGTCGTAAGATGTCAACATGATAAAAAAAAAAAAAATTACGTAGGTTATGTCGAATCAAATTGTTAAAAATGACCCAAGAAAGCCAAATTTTCGAACCGGACCCATGTCCGATCAGATTCACATAGATTTATTGTTGGACAAACAACCTGCTTTAAAACCGTTGAACCGTCGATTTTTTAGTTAACCCGCTGGCCCATTTTACCTTTACCTGATCGGGTCTTAATATTTGTTCAAAAACTTGATTTCACCTCTGTCTTTCCAATTTTCACACACACACACACACTATTAGGGATCTTCCCAAATAAAAAACGTCTACTGCCGTCTCCAATCTCATTGCAATTCAACCACTCCCAAAAAATTCAAATCTTCAATTTCAAGTTTTAAGAGATGGAAAAAGAACAAGCCAGTTTGAAACCAGTACATTAATTGAGTTCGGTAACGAAAAATTATTTGAGAATTACTAAAATTTTCGATTGAGATTTTACGTGTATATCATGTTGTATTAGTTGAGTTCTGTCACTAAAAATTCATGTTTCTAGAATTGTTTTTCAATTTTGATAGGATTTTTAAGATGATTTGATTTTGTTTTGCTCCTTAAAGTAACACCTAGGGTAGGAACCATGATTAGTGTACAATGTTGATTGATAACATGTCACATGACATGTTTGTCATGGGATAGTTTAAAAAACTACAGATTTTTTCGACCAAATTTTTTTGACACATCAATACTGTCAACCAATATAGTTATTCAACATTGTACAAATAACATAATTGTTGGGGGTAAATTGTCTGGCAATATGTTCAAGGAAAATCTTGAATGTTCGAAATGTATTTTTAAGAAGAAATTTGATAATTTGTTGAACATATGGTGTGAAATTTGTTTGAAGAAACAGTTCAATGTGTGAAGCCCAAATTTATTCCAAGGTTACAAAAATCCAAGAGTACGTAGAATTTATGAAATTTGGGATATGTATTGATATTTAGTTAACAAAATAATATGAGGTTAATTTAGTTATTGATAGAAAATGATAAAAAAATTATTTAATGAAAATAATTAATGATATATTTGACAGGAATTAACCCGTCGATTGAACTATAAGACGATCAATTGAATCACTAACATTGCACTAGGTCAATATTTGAATCGAGTCTGACAACTATGTTATAGAGGTCGGGGTAATCCAAGTACAAATCTCAACTCCACGTTTACACCTCCCATATTTAAAATATAAAGTGCATTTGGTAAAAATTAAAATTGAATTTTTTTATAAATAATGATATAATTAGAAAATTTTGAAATATTGATTAAAAAATTATGAGACGGGGAAAAATATAATTATTATTGATTATTTAACTTTAATTTAAATAAAAATCAGATTTTAATTCAAATAAAAATAATAAAATAACAAAACACAGAGAGCTCAATAATGTGAGGTCAGCAACCTGCTTAAAGTCCAAGTGTCAAAAGCTTATTGGTTCTCTCTCAAAAATTTCATATGATAAAAATCCAAAAATTTCGTCCGGATAGTCTCATCTTTCCCGTCCGAAGATATGGAACTCTGAACTCAAATTTCCGCAAACACAAACAACAATTTGCTCTTTAATTCCTAAAAATGGCGGTTGTAACTTCACTTTCTTTCAGTTCGATTAGTCAATCCAAGTTTTCAATTCCTTCGCCGCGTAGTTTGGCTTCCAATTTCGATGCTTTTAAGTTTCGGAGCACGATTTCATCGCTCGATTCGTTTAATCTTCGAGTTTCGACGAGTTCTCGTGTGGTAATTCATTGCATGTCAACTTCCACAGGCAAGTGTTAGGTCATTGCGGAATTATCGTAGATTTTATGGAAATAAAAAATGTGATCTTTTCAATTTAAATTAAGTACTTTTCACCGGTCAGACTTGGAGTACGGCTTTAATTGTTTGAGGAAAGTAGAAATTCTAGTGAGCTCAATACAATGTTGAACTTATCATTTGCTTAATTCTATTGTTAATTGAACTGTTTTCTTCTTTGAAATTTCTCTAATTGAATCGATACTGGTTAGTAGCTTTTGGGCCTAAATTTTTGTGCCTTTGCATTATCAATTTAGTGGTTCGAATGAGTAGTTTCTGTTAGTGAAATGACAATTTGAGATTGCGGCAATTGGAACCAATGTTTTGGTTAGCTCCAACAACTAGGTGTAATTTATGCTTGTCTACTCACACCTTGCACTAATACGATAGATACGGTGCAATGGAATTGTTTATTGAAGGATGACATTTCTAAATTTTTATAATTAAACCGATTTGATCCAGGCCCCATCATTCAGTTTTCCCCTTGAAAATATGTGTTTTTACTTCATTTACTGATTATATTCCAGATAATAAACTCCTGTTATTTCCTTCGGATGCTCATTGGTTTCAGATGTACCTACTGTGTCTGAGACGAAGCTAAATTTCTTGAAGGCATATAAGAAGCCGGTTCCAAGTATATACAACACTGTATTGCAAGAGTTGATAGTACAACAACATTTGATGCGGTACAAGAGTACATATCGATACGATCCTGTGTTTGCACTTGGTTTTGTTACCGTGTATGATCAACTCATGGAGGGCTACCCAAGTGATGAGGATCGAGAGACTATTTTTAAAGCTTATATAATGGCTCTAAATGAGGACCCTGATCAATATAGGTATGTCTTAAACATCCCCGAACCCTTAATTTGTTTTTGCAACTGGTCATGGGAATCAAATCGAGTCAATGCTTTTTTGGACTAGTTTCATTTTAGTTGTCTTGTACTGTAAATACGAAAATGAATCTAGTTGTCTTGTAGTGTATAAACGAAAAATTTATATAGCTGATGTGATATTATTCACCAAGTCTGATAAATAGAACATTGCAGAAAGCCAGTTTACCATATAAATGTTGGTTATGTTCCACGAATCATACTGCTAATGCTGGGAAACAGAGATGTTTATATAGCATTTGGGTGATTTCATTGTTATATTGGATGTGGCCTTCTTCTTGATCTTGAATGGTTAGAATTAAGCTCTCATGGATTAAATTTTATGTCCGATTTTATCCATTGCAGGGCTGATGCACAGAAGTTAGAAAAATGGGCCTGTTCTCAGAGTGCCAGTACTTTAGTCGATTTTGCATCAAGGGAAGGAGAAATTGAAGCCTCCTTAAAGGACATTGCCGAAAGAGCAGGGAACAAAGAAAGTTTCAGCTACAGCCGATTCTTTGCTGTCGGTCTCTTCCGGCTGCTCGAGTTAGCAAATGCAACAGAACCCAGTGTCTTAGAAAAGGTAAAAAACAAATTCTCCTTTCTTGTTGCATGACTTTCCTTATTCTGAAGCCTCATGTAAGAGTGCAAATTTTGCTATTTTAGTTTATATACTCCATTATGAGTATCTGTATAAGGGATATTATAACTTACATCAGTATGGATACAATGTCGATAGAATGACTTGGCAGTTTTAGTCTCTTTGGAGGCCTGGAGTGGAGGTTTATTTGTCCATGCTGCAGCTTGTTGCATTTCATAAAGCTACAATAAAAAGTATTCGACGGTCAAGAATTAAGATGACACGAACCTCACCGGGCTACTATCAGTGGGCTCCAATAATCAGTTCCAGAATTAGAAATGAAGAAAAAGATGTGGTGAAAAGGGATATTGAACATTGAGTGTTAATACATGATGAATAGGTATCATAAATATTCAAAGTTGGATAACTATCTCCAAAGCCAATAAAAAATAAAAAATAAAAAATGGAAGAAATATCTGCTGCTGCCATCTTCTTTTATTTTGGAACCAAATATGGTTTCTTTTCTATGTTCATGTCATGTTGACCTTATTTTGTAAATATTCCTCTTACATAACTTATTATCCCCCAAAACATGTCCTAAAATAATGCAGACGTGTCCCTGCAAGATGGAAACTTTTGAAATGTAAAATAAAGTAAAATGGTGACATGTGTTGAACCTTGTCGGGACCATGTAGGTCTTTGGACATGTGTTCTGACACCAATACTCGGGCCTTGGGAGAGTGCCTTTGCTTCAGGGCGTGACAACATTTTTATTGCTTCAGCCAGGCTTTCCTTATAATGGAAAACTATAGATATGAAATAGGAATCATAAGGAGATTAGTTATCAAAGTGGAACACCAAAAAATAGTTTTTCGTTTTCTGCTTAGAACCCAGTGTCTTAGAAAACTATAGATATGAACCGTGCCCCTAAGGAAAGCCCTAGATATGACATAGGCAACTACGTAACCCTACATCCCAATATGTCAGCCAGCTCCTCCACGTTAGCGACCTCTCCTATTGGAATAGTCTCAGATTTTTTCAAATTTATTTTCGATCCAGACACAACTTCAAAGCATAGAAGCAAGCGACGCAAGTTTCTGAATTGTTCATCATCTGCATCACATAAGATCAGCGTATCATCTGCAAATAACAAATGTGACACTTGCAAGTGACCAACCATAAAGCCCTTTATCAGACCCTCTTCCACTGCTTTTTCAAACATCCTACTAAAAGCCTCCATCACAATAACAAATAGCAATAGAGACAGTGGATCCCCTTCCCTCAATCCTCTACTACTCCGAAAAAAACCCTCCGGTGTACCATTGACCAACACTAAGAACGAAACAGTAGAGATACAAAACTGAATCCATTTACATCATTTGTCCCCAAAGTCACATCTCCTAAGCATAGACAAAAGGAAACCCTAGTTCACATGATCGTAAGCCTTCTGAATATCGAGCTTACATAGCATCCCTGGAACCCCCAGACGCAGTCTTGAGTCAATGCATTCATTCGCTATAAGTATAGAGTCTAAAATCTGACCCCCTTTTACGAAAGCATTCTGGAACTTAGATACTACTTTCCCCAGCACCTCCTTTAATCTATTCGCTAGAAATTTTGCAATAATCTTATATGCCCCGCTGACTAAGCTAATCGGGTGAAAGTCTTTAATATCAGTTGCTCCCGATTTCTTAGGGATCAACACAATAAATGTAGCATTAGAACTTAGGAACCATCCGACAATTAAAAAAAATACTTAAGAACTTCCATAATGTTCGATCGCACCACCTCCCAACACGTCTTGTAGAATGAGAACGAGAAGCCGTCCGGTCCAAGTACCTTATCATCATTCATACTACTTCCTTAACGTCTTCCTCCCCAAATGGTCTCTCTAACCAACCTGCATCCTCCTTCATAATAGTAGAAAAATTCAATCCCTCAAGCTCTGGCTTCCACTCAAACCGCTCCTGATAGAGATTTTGATAGAAGCTCACCATTTAGCTTCCAATACTCTGTGGCTCCTCATAAGTAACCCCATCTACCTCCAACACTATGATAGAATTGTTGCGTCGGCGCGTGATTTGCACGTGTCAATACACGCGCTGCCGGCGCGGTGCGTGATTCAGGTAACCGACCAGCCGGCGTCGGAATGTTCTGCAGAGACCGGCTATCCGGCGTGTCTGTTGGTATTGTGGCTGGAAACTGTGAGATCTGCTTTGGGGTCCCGTTTCTTCCACATCCATTATCCCCCAATCTTCCACCTAGGTTGCCAGGGCCTGCATCAGATGTTTCTTCCCAGTGGGGTGCGACGGTGATGGCTGCATCTCGAGCGACGGTGATGGCTGCATCTCGAGCGGCGGTGCTAGGGTTTCTACCTAGGGCCGCCGTCTGTAAGTGTTTGTATAGGCTGGGTGAGTTTTGTGGCGTGAGGTCGGATTTTAGGGGTGGACCGGGCGCTTGGCAGTCGCTGGCTCTAGTAGGGATGGGTGGGTGTTGGGTGGTTTTCAGGTGGTGGTGCGGTGGCTGGGTTATTTTGGATGTGGGAGGGAGCTCCATCGGGTTCACTATTTCATTACAAGCACTAAAAGATATGTGAAGATATCAGCATCGTATAACAATATCGATCTTCTTGAAAGCTCTTGGGATTCCTTTTCTAGGTCACAAGAGCACAGATCAGCAAGTCTCTTGCATGAAACACGGACCAAAAACCTTCACGTTCAAGATTTTGGAAATAAAATGTGTTGGAGATTATATAATTCAAGATTTTATTTCTTCTTTACCCTTCAGCCTTACTGCTTCAATTTTAAACAATCACTTTTAGCAAGGTGCAGAGATCTATAAAAGCCCCAGCGTTAAAAGGTGTTTCTCTATTTGAAAGATAAGAAAAATGGTCCTTTGATCAGCATTCTAATTACAATAATTGAATACGATGAATATCAACTGTGTAAGTATATTAAAGTGATACCCCTCTCTCTCTCTCTCTCTCTCTCTCTCTCTCCCCTGTTTCCCAAGTATTATTACACTACGTCTTTCATGAATTATGAGGAAACATGTCTCTTTATTCCTTTTCCAGACGTCATTGTGTCTCTAACTGATGAAGCTATGAAAATTTGAGTTCAGGTTGAAAATGTTCTGCTTTACAGAGTGGTGTATGCATGCGTGTGTTTTTGTTTTTTGGGGATGCTTCATAATAATCTTTATAAAGAAGAGATACATATAATTATTAACTTATTTCGATCATGGCTTGACAGCTTTGTGCAGCACTGAATGTAAATAAGAAAAGTGTTGATCGTGATCTTGATGTCTATCGCAATCTTCTCTCTAAGCTGGTTCAAGCAAAAGAACTGCTAAAGGAATATGTTGACAGGTGAGAATTTCCTCCCCAAAACTCCACGCTGTTGTATAGTAATGTGGATTAGACAATAGTCAACACTATTAAACAAGAAAAAGTAGATAGTCTTGGATATAGTATTATCCAGTACAATGCTGCATACCAAAACTACACCAAATGAATTATGCTCACACATTCCCCCCAAAAGAGACGATGGTTAATTACTTAATTCACAACTAAAATCATAGTATTCTATTATTTTGCTTTTGCCAGCCGTGCTTCTCTGCATTGTGAGCTTCATTTTGCCTTATCCCTCCCAGGCTTATATGACCTCTTCCAGTTGAAATCTTCCACAGATTAGTTTATTGACTTTTCCTGTTATCATTTATGGCCTTCAGGGAGAAAAAGAAAAGAGAAGAAAGGACAGAGTCTAAGAAAGCTAATGAAGCTGTAACAAAATGCTTGGGGGAATACCAAAATGCTGGGTAATGAAGTAACCTTCATTGTTTTAAGTTACCTTTGTTTAAATCTCTCTCAATATATCTCACAATTAATTTGATATTTCGTATGATAATGGTTCAGACTGGTTATCGTAATAGAGGCTGTATTAAATGACAAATAATAATTTGGAGTCTCGTGATTTAGCAATGATGTACAATTTTCATAAACTATTAATTTCTATAGAATTGTTTGTTATTTTTGTTAAGAATGTAATTTTTGGTCTCAGAGCAATTTGCAGGAGGCACTGAGTTCAAAGAATGTTAATGATCAACAATGTTAATGATTACCCGTCTAAGTGGTAGTAAATCACCTGATTCGTTGTCCAAGATTACTGGTGATAAACAACATTATTTGAGTTGAAACATCATATTTATACTTTGGGTTCCATGAGAATGTCACCTCATAAGTTTTAGCCCAAAATAAGCAAACAATAGGAACCTTTCACATGTTCTACATACAACTTTCAATTGTCTATTCCAGTTAGCCACAAGATAATTCAAACACTACAATTCATCACGCCCTTAATGTTGCCTAACACAAATGTTTATAATCAACAGACGAATTAACCTTGTGGTTTCGGTGAAACAAGCTATGAAATAGGCTATAGAATATCGACTACCAAGTGTTGAAGTTAAGTTATTTTTAGTAACTTCAACCAATAAGAAATAAGACGCAATAATTCAACTGAAATGAGAAATGTCAACCTCGTCCGGAATCTTAAATGTATCTGCTGCCCCGAATTTTCTCCATTCTTCCCCTACAGACTCGTCTTCATTGTCGCTATCCCTTTCATCTGAGTCCTGAGAGTTGAGAGACGAGGGGTCGTGAACACTTTTGGATCTGCAGTCGTGGGTAGCAAGCATCTTCACTTGGCCGAGATGAGAGATCTCTACAACAACAGTGTCATCATCCACAGGAAGGGGTTGTTTCCATGGTTCACCATCAACCCTCATGAAGGTGTGATCAGCAGCACCCTTGTGAAACTCGAAACGTATTCTATGTGCCTGAGCAGATGAAAACCGGTAAAAATCAACAATAGCTCAGGCCATTGGTTTAACTGAATCTATGTTTCTCCCGGCTTTCTATTTGACTCTAACCTGTGCAAGACGTGTCCCATGACCACTAGGAGCAAGCAAAACCAGTCCATGCCAAGCATTTTTAAAACCAACAATCTCTAGAATGCCATCATCGACGAGAGGTGGGGTCAAGTCTTTCTAGACATCAAGTTGAAGCATGAAATATATTAGAAAACAATGTTATATGGACTGATTATTAGGGTCCCTTTCCATTTAAGAGAATAGATAAGAAAAACAGGTTTTAAGAGAGCACGCACGTCACGTCTTTTATTTGTATTTGGTGTTCCCCATGGATTTAGTCCACCAGAGAAGCTAGGTAAGTTGAGACATACAATGGACCTGATGCTGCATTTTTAGAACAAAACACACACTAAATTAGGTATAAAATCTACAATATACATAAAGTGGAAGAATAAATGGGTATGTAACTTAAGCGTTTGAAAAAATTATACCAAGAATTCAAAATATTTTAACTTTTTCTCTGCAAAATCTCAACAGAAGATCTCTGCACATACATGTCTGAAGTCTAAATCTTTTGATATATGCGCAACGTCAGTATTTGAATCTTTCATTAACAAATGATGGTCTCTGAATTGGGGAAGAAAAAGTCATTCACTACTAAAAGATCAGTTAAACGTATTCTTGCCTATCCCTCTCCTTTTTCGACCCTTCAAAATTAAATCTACAAAACATCTTCAGGCGTACAATTACTTCAGAGGCTTCATGTAATTCATCAGAAGATTGGACTAGATATGATATCAGAGAAGTTAGATTGGGCTAGAAATGGCTCTTTAACAAGAACATATAGTTGTATTCAGTTTCTCATTTCCTTCCATATTCCCATGAAATAACAAAAAGAAACTGCAAGAGGGGAGCATTATTCGGAAGAGACAAATAAGTGATCTACCTGTGGGGCATATGGAGATCTTGCCAATCACCATGTCTTTTCATGATCTTGACCTTGGCAAGTTGAGCTATATTCCTGCATTACAACAGCTATTTCAGGCAAAGAAAACAATAAACATACAGCGTAATGCTCATGTGTTGTTATGAGGTACATCCAATGCATAATACTAAATAATGCACTATAATTTCCAGCAACATTGACCCTATAAGTTTCAAAACAGGTACGGCAAAGCTGACAATTTTCAGAAAACACCTTTCAATTATTTTATGGCCAAGAAGTAAAGTGTAACCCTGAAATTGGACAAACACGTACACTTTCTTCGAAGAAGGGTGAACAAGAGGAGCAAAGAACCATCCTTGCGTGCATCCAAGCTTTGCATATGTACTCTTAAGAGGAAATAAGATGCATATTATTATTATTATTATTATTGCAATAATAATATTCTCATTTTATCTAGAAAAGCCTGAAGAAAGTATGTGATATCACACAATCACCTCCATCGTTTGATCATATCAATCCAACATGTGATCATTTTAGCAATTAAACTGACACAATCCAAATCTCAAGCTTCTCTTCTCCATAGTACATTATTCAAGAAGAAAAGTCTTTAGATGACACGAATAATTTTTAACTAGAACTATTGTTAACTCAAGTTTTCGTAAAAGTTGATCATGGGTATCGCCTTTTCAAACTTCGCATTGTTTTAATAAAATAAATTTAAGTAAAAGTTCAAAATATTATGATGAAAACATCATGTAGCATAGAGATAACAGAATAACATCTAATGCCATCATATATTTTCTTACGTACAAAATATCACCTCTCTCAAATAACCAAGTAGCTGATTCAACATAAAGTCTATCAATGATGAATTGCCCATGTCTAATCAAACAAGTGTATCAGCTTGCAGTAACAGGATTTCTTATCTGATCAGTTCTTCATTATTTACTATAAATTTGTTTCAGTGTATCAATTATCAAACAAACTCTTTATGGAAAGAATTTGATGGTTTGCAAGAACTGTAGCTCCAATAGACAGGATAATTGACATGTTTACCTGATTAACCAGCTGGTTTTTGAATTTTTCTGGATGCAGCTTTCGTTCAGAATGGAACGCGTAAGACACTTGTGCATCCATCCCTACAACACAAAATGAGAAACAAAAAATAAGTTTATTGCATTAGACATCAATCGTATCCTAACTGCCGTAAAAAGTTCTCCATGATACCAGAAAATGACTAGCATATTGTAAGTAGTCAGATAGTAATATTTTTTGTGAATGTGGTTACCTTGTTGTTGTTGTTGTTGTTTGTGGTGGTGCAGGCACCATTGCAAGAACTAATACTGAACATGAGTACAGAAGTATATTTCACTTAATACTGAACTACTGAGGAAATTGGATTTTGCAAACAAACTTCATCTTATCCAGTATTTCTGTGGAAGGATATAATATATGGTGGATTGCCATTTTGTTAAGGAAGAATTACTAGAGAAGGTGGTTCAAGCTTCATACATTAAGAGTTAATAACAAATAGCAAATTTGTCACAAAGTCATTGGGTAGTTTGAGGGTCAAGTATACTCGTTAACAGATGAAGGGGAATTGTTAAGCATACTAACTAGCCTTAAGATAAATATGATTGACTCTCTTTTTTTCACGTGTCTTTGTTCCTCTCTTATTTCTCTTCCATGATTTTGTGCTATTTTGCATAGTACTGAGCTTTGAATTTCTATGGTTTCAGTCCCTTAAATAGAATTCTACAAGATAAGTCAAGATAACCAAGTAATATGTTTTTCCCATAAGTGTGCAGGAAGTCAGATAATTACTGCTAAGAATTAAGAATCATGATTCTGTAGAGTGAAAAAAAAAATGATGCATATTTTACATAATTGATTTAATTATCATGGAAGCAGAAGAGATATGTAAAATTTTCATGCACATTGGACTGTGCAGCTCAGATCAGCTTTAAAGTTCACTGAATTTTGTGTGAGCATATCATCCAGAAGGGCTGCTGTTACATAGATCAAAGGTATTGTGAAATTCATAACATTTAAATTATGCAAAAAGATATATGCAGTTCAATCACGATCAAGGATTTGAGATGGTTATAATTTCACCAACAAAAATGGTGATTTGAGGCTTTATATTGGTTACTATTAAGCAATTACTGACTCACCCATGCTGAAGTAATTCCAAAATCCTCCACGGAATGTGACTCTACCTTCCTGCAAAACAGTCAAAGACAAAAATAATAAAATATTAGAAGCATTTCTTCTAAGACTTGAAAAAAGGATTGGGTTTGACTTTTCAAATAAAAGGAGACAAATAAGTCTCGTATTGCTTTATTATATTTAGCAGCACTGGTGACCAACACCCATAAGTGTCAACGAGAATAACTGCATTCCTATTTACAGTATAATCTCTCTCCGGTCAAGATCTTCTCTGGTCAAGATCCAGTTTCAAGTCATTCAGATAACATGGGTAACTAGAGAAATCACAACACTAAGGTGTCATCAGCATTGTACATGTCAGAAATGTTAGGTGCGGCTTCATCTTCTTATTCAAGATGTCATTCATAAATAAAAATCTTCGAACCCAGCTGAAATGAGTTAAATCTTCCTGAACTTACATATTTCCTATACTGTTGGAACTGCACATGGAGAACAGAAGTCAAAATGCTTAAGAGTTGTAACACATTCCATGATTTTTCTAGGGTTCTTAAATAAATTGCAGTAGGTTATCAACTGCACTATTCAAGAAGAATGCTGGATCTAAATTCTAACTCTTAGTGCCTTTGCTTTACACCTTGAAGAACCAATAAAGTAGAACTAAATAATCTATTGGAAGTCCTGCCTACCGAAAGTCATTTTCATCAATTGCAGAATATAAAATTTTATTAAGTGTAAAGAAACAGCATGTTCAAACTCAGAGCATCTACCAATTTGGCCCTGGGAGGAGAGGAAGAATTTGCTAAGATGAAATATGAAGTACAACATTCAAGGGAAGTTCGAGTGTGCAAGGAAACGTAAATGAATCTGAGGGAGAAAAGGTCATCTTACCACATTGAGATCATCTGTTGAAGATACCCGATGAAATGCATGCAATGAATGTGGCAACTCCAGAGGGGCAATTGGATCACAATCACCGTCTTTTGGCACTTTCATCCTCATTAGAATGTGCCAGCTGGATTATAACAAAAAAGTTTGCACTCAGGAATTGAAGAGCTCTATACAGTAAGTAATACAATGCAGTACTCTTAATTGACATTTCATCAGTCTTCAAGAACCGTCCACGAGGAGAAGTGATTCTAATGTCCAACAGCTTATACTAAACTTAGTATAAAGCAGATAGTTGAATGTGTAAAGTAATGAATGAACCCTCTCAATTATCGATCACAACTAAGTGGGGCAAACAGAATTGAAAAGGATGGAAACCAAGGGTTGATCAAGGTTTTCAATTAGTATTTTGTTTCAAAGATATTTTCCAATATAATCCAAAGAGTTTTATAAGCCACTTTCCCATACCAACATGAGGAAGGAAACCACCAGCTCGTGTCGCATTCTATAACCCAGACCTGATATGGTGTATTCATGACTATCAACCTTATTAAAACAACTAAAAGTCTACTCAAGACAAAACATGTAGAAAAGATAGACTTTCATTTAGATTAGATTTTATCATTTTATCAGATACGATTTTATTTTGCTTTGTTCAGAAGTGTATTTTATTTTATTCATTGTTATGGATTAGAAGTTCTCTTGAGGTTCAAGACTATGTTCTATAGAAGAGGACTTAGGCTTTTCATTTTTAACACAACTTTAAGATTAGTGAATCAGAATCATATATTTTCCTCCCATTTTCTTGTTCTCTCTCTATAATTCGTTCTTGTTACTTTCTACATCACAACCTTACAACTGCCAAAATGTTTTCTAGGACAACAATGAATTGTATGGAGAAGCAATTATTACTAGGGGAGCTCACACAAAAAACAAGTCACATAATGCGGGACTAAAATAATATCAGTAACAGTACCTATCTATCTTCATTTCTTTCGCTTTCTGTACTTTATCCAAGAATAAGAGAACGGAATTACGATCAGTTCCTGGATTTTTCTTTCCCTGCAATTGACAAAGTAAGACAGAGACAGTGAATGGTTTATGCACAAGAAAAATCATAAACCAGGAAATCCTAAAGTTAATGCACAAAGGATCTAGCTAAACTGCCAGTTGTGAGGAAATTTCGACCAATAGATGATTAGTTAGTTGATTAGGCAATCATGTATTAGTTCAAATAAAATTTGCGCAAATCTGTTAACTGTTATACTACAAGCAAGCTAGTAGATGATAGTCATACTGCATATTAACAGAAAACATTTCATATGCAAAGTAAATTTACCATGAAATATCACTAAAAAGATGAAAAATATATATTAAATGCATCATCTGGGGCCAATAGACAAATAACAGAATTTGCATACCCAGCCAAATGCAAATGGAAGATTATTTCCAGTCCCAAGAGGCACTGTAGCAATAGGTGGGGGCTGAGACAATTTGAGATCAGAAACAACCCCAAGAAGCCAGCCAGCTGTGCCATCTCCACCTGCAACCTATAAATTACGTCCATCAAATGTTATATGAGAAATACTGAATGTGAAGGATATCAAATGGTATAACTATGCAAATTCTGATAAATAAAAGGGAAAAGGGCAAGACCATGCATTCCTTGTAACTCAACTTACAATTATTTTCAAGTTCTTCTCGAGTTCAGTAGCCAATTTATCCCCATTAAGCTTGAGCCTTTCCAGATTGAGGTAAAGCTTATGTAACACATTATCAGGAGCTTCTTCTCCTAAATCAAAAACCTGAAATTCATTAAGATCAGTGCACAAGTCTACACATTATTGATGATCAATAGCTTTCTAAAGTAAAATACCTTGCAGAACCAGATGGGACAACTAACTTGGAATCCATATGATTACACAAGATAAAGCAAAAGGAATGGCGACTTCACCTGGTTTTTGTTCAATATTGAATGGTAAGTGATTAGAAGATCTCCGCCTAATTGACCACCACTTTTAGAATTGATGAATACCAGAACAGGGCATTCAGGTATATTAGGCGGACAATTGGCCGAGGAGTTCGGCACAAATATATAATCGGGGATGTAAAACTGCTTCACAAATATTTCAGAATGAAGATCTGAACTTTCCATTACTAACTCCAAGTCTACCTCTGTAACATCAAATTTTAAGAAATTAGGGTATTCAAGCCTAATTTATTCTCAACAAAACAAAGTAATCGTCAAGTTTTCATGAGTAAATACTAAATATGATTCTCTAGAAAAGGGAACTAGTAAAAAAATCCTAAAGCTTTATTCGGAGAACAACTAAATCAAAAAATTACTAACTCTGAGTCTCTGACAGTAGTAGACAGGTAACAAATCATAAACAATCAGTAAAGCTACTAACTTTTACTTGATTAATGACTAATAAAGTAATTTAAAATTAAATAGCCTCAATCCAACAAAAAATCTGTCACATAACATTAGTATGATCCAAGTTGCACGTGTAAATTTAGACGCAGCAAGAATGAAAAATTTAAAGGGAAATTTTCACACAACATGAAGTCAAACCCTATTTCTCGTATATAAATTTCAAAAGCATGTGAAAAGGAAATCAAAGATACAGATCATCAATAATGCTCCTTGACATATAATCATTCAACAGTTTCACTTAACTGATAATATTATACAACTTCCCATCCATTCAGTAAAAATTAAGCTGGTGTATATGGATTTCTACAAACATGATTATTGTCCCCACCCCCCCCATCTATATATGAATCAAATTGGTCAAACTCAATTATTCCCCCCCCCCCCCCCCCCCCAAAAAAAAAAAACTCCAAATCCCAAATGATAAAAAATGAAACCTTTTTTGGATAATGATATTCAGATTCCGTAATGATCAAAGGCCACAATTTGCATCCATTAAACTCAGTGATAAATTGAGAAATATAGAAGAGGAGAAAATATATGCAAATATGATACAGAGCCCACATGAATATATATACAAACACACAAAAGAAAGAGAATTTGAACCTGAAAAACCTAACAGAAGGATCCCTGAAAGACTTGCAAGTGATACGGTAGCGCAATTCGGATCTGGAAAATGGAGTAGGTTGCAAATGCAGATAGAAAGAGAAAAAGACGCGATCCACTTTCAATGAAAAACGTGCGGGAAATGAAAGGTTGACTTTCATATAAACATGAATAATGCTATACGAACAGGGGGGAAAAGGAACAGATAAATAACAGGATTTTAAATTATGCTCATTTGGCAAGCCGCTTGACAATAATTATTGACTGAGAGAGACAGAATAGGGAAGGAAGAGAAAAGAAGAGGAGAGTGAGAGAGAGAACAGCAGAAGGGTAAAAAAAGGGGGAGGGGAAGATAAAATATTAAAAAAAATCGGGCGTTCGAAATTCATTCGCAATAATATTCAGTCCTAAGTAACTTAAATACACAATAATCAATGTAAGTCGAAAATGCATTTTTGACTTATGAATACACTTTGGCTAAGGATTTCATTATCAACTTAAGTGGATGAAATAAAGATCATAATCTCTTACTATCTAAGAGTGAAGAATCATCTATTGATCATTCACAATTTTCATATGATTTTTGACATACCCGGACTATATTGTATTAGCGATCCTTGGCTGAATAACATCCAATATCACCAAAGTATGACTGTTCTCATATAAAATACTATGATGATCTCAAATCGAAGGACCAATTCTACTACCGAACGTTAAAGATTAATCACTGACACTCGGATAGTTATCTATATGAAATTTCTCAGCGGATCTCCAATATTTTGTTCTATAATAAAATATTCATGTGTTCATTTAAGTGTCACTACACTTTAACTTGTGTGATCATTTACTTACTTCACAAGGAATGTTACACGTGTTGGTTTATCCGTAATAAAGATGTTCGTATCTCGTTATTACTTACGATCACAGATAATTTAAGATTCAATCATATGCAATTTGTATCTCACAATCACAACTTCTTATAATTAACGAATTGCTAAGACTTGAATCTACGGACTCTATTATTTAATATCAAAATAAACCTTGCCAAAATAAATACATTAAACATATATCAAAAGTGCTTATACCCAATTGATTGGACTTAGGATATAACACTTACATACTCACACTTGCACTATATCCAATTACTTATGTATCGAATATCATAAGAGTTTACATATTATCATATTTATATTGCGACAACTCTTTGTTAGTGGATCTGCAATATTCTCAATTGTGAGAATTCATTCTTTTTTACGGAATTTCTTTGTATTATCTCTCTGATGAGATGGTACCACTTCAATACCTGTTTGGATCATCGATGAAATCTTAATTCTTTCGCTTGCGCGATGGCTTCATTGTTATCATGATACAAATGTATGTGATCAACAATATTAGGAACTACTCCAAGTTTATTAATGAATTTCTTAGCCCATACCATAACCTTTTGATGTGATCCAGGATAGACAATCACTTGGCCGAGTTTTGGAGTCCAAAGGGTCGAAATCAACAAGCCAAAGACCAAGTTTGGTGAAGGGGTCGAGGGTCGAAATCAATTGGATCGACACAAAATGGAGGGTTGAAGACATAACTATGCGACCGCATAGTTATCACGGATGCGGCCGCATCCAAATGGGCAGAGACATGACCGGAGGCGGAGTTTATTTCTATGCGACCGCATAGAAATACTCTATGCGGCCGCATAGTCTTTTCGAGTTCCAGTTTTATATTTTTCGCGAATTTCCATATGTCATTATATTTCTTATTTTGGCAAGTTTTATTATTTTTTTTGGACTCTTGATATTTTGTGCTTTTAGGGTTTTCCATAGTTTTCATATAAATAGGAATTCTATTTCATTGTAAGTTAAGTTTTTGATGATAATAAAAGTTGAGTTTTCTCTCCAATGGATCTTCCATAAAATATGAACTTATCAAATATTTCGTGTTAATATTTGTGGCGTTCAAATCAGAACTTATCAAAGGATTGGACAACCTTTGTGGCGTTCGCAAATCGGGGTTCTAGTTTCTGCACTTCAACGGGTTTAAGGTTAATAAACCTTAAGTTCTTGAGTCGTGAGGCTCGGGTCAAGATCCTATCGTCTACAAACCTGAATTTAGGCTTTCCCGGCGTTTTCGAATTTATTCCGCGAGTTCCATGCGATTCCCCCAACCGGGATCTCATCAAGTGGTATCAGAGCTGGTTCTAGATTCAGGTTATATCGTTTATTTTATTTTATTTTGTTTTGAGTCTTTTTGTGTTCTTCGTGTTCATGTGTCCAGTAAATATTTTGAGTCTTAGATCCAGAAAATTAAAATAAAAAGAGTCAAAGTTGTTTTTTTGTGCTCAATTTGAGTCCAAATCAACTTCCACTTATTTCGTTATTCTCGTAGTCAAATTTTTGAGTTTTCTAAAAAAAAAAAAAAAATTCGAATTTTTTTACTGTTCATCCGTACGGATACTGTTCACGTCGGGAATAGTTAAAAAAAAAAAAAAAAAATTCTTGAAAATTGTTTAATATCCCACTACCTATTCTAAATTCAAAATCAATTTGTGTTCAATCCATTCCAAACTCCAATTCAAGAACCACTTTCTTGAATTTAAAAAGTCCAATCAAAGTTGTCCAGTTCAAGTCCTTTGAGTCAAAAAAAAAAAGTAAAGGATGGATTATGATTGGGGATCTGTTTTTCAAACTCGGTGCTTTGTGGGTGATACGGTGTGCAGTTTGGCCATTGATAAGGAGCATATATTTAATTTGGTCAGTATTACTATGGTGAAAAAATTGGGGTTACCTTTAAAACAACATCCTAGGCCTTATCAGTTGACTTGGTTGAAGGAGTGTGGGAAGGTAAATGTGATCAAACAGGCTTTAGTGAATGTCACCATTGGGGGATATAGTGATAATGTGTGGTGTGATGTAGTCCCATTAAAATCATTTCATATTTTGTTTGGGAAACCTTGGAGACATGGGAGGAAGACTGTGTATGATATGTGGAGGAACACGTATAGGTTTCTTCAGGATGAGAAACACATCACTCTGGTGGGTTTGACATTAGCACAGTCTCATGCAGATCAATGTAAGATGAGGGGTGAAGTGGAAAGGGAAAAGCAAGAGAGTGAGATGACCACACTGAAAGAGAGCAACGTGGTTGGATTGCAAGAGGGACCTAGAGATAGGAAGATTGAGAGGGAGGATGATGAATTGGAAAATGCAGTTGACATTAAGGGGAAAGTAGATGAGGTTGTTCAGTATGAGGATGAGAAACTAGAAGAGTATGTTGAGCCAATGGTTGATAATATTGTGGGGAGTGAAGAGCAAAGTTTCATCGTTAAGCATGATGTGGTGGAGACGATACATCATGAATACGATGACCCATATTTTGTTTTTGGAACTAACAGTTTCAACTGTGTTATGCTTAAGTCTTTCCTTCAGGCAGTACATTGTACGTGGGAGTTCATGCAACAACAATGGGTGAATAAGCTTGTGCTGCAATACAACCATATATGCGAGATGGGTGGGTACCGTGTATTGATCTTATGCCATGGAATGAAAAAATTTCCATTTGATCCAGGTGCTGTGGTGATGAGCTGGATAGCAGGTTGGTTATCCCCTACGCGATCGCAAGGCATGGATTCGAGGACGAATCCTTTCGAAGAGAGAGGGGGTGATGTGATCCAGGATAGACAATCACTTGGCCGAGCTTTGGAGTCCAAAGGGTCGAAATCAACAAGCCAAAGACCAAGTTTGGTGAAGGGGTCGAGGGTCGAAATCAATTGGATCGACACAAAATGGAGGGTTGAAGACATAACTATGCGACCGCATAGTTATCACGGATGCGGCCGCATCCAAATGGGCAGAGACATGGCCGGAGGCGGAGTTTATTTCTATGCGACCGCATAGAAATACTCTATGCGGCCGCATAGTCTTTTCGAGTTCCAGTTTTATATTTTTCGCGAATTTCCATATGTCATTATATTTCTTATTTTGGCAAGTTTTATTATTTTTTTTGGACTCTTGATATTTTGTGCTTTTAGGGTTTTCCATAGTTTTCATATAAATAGGAATTCTATTTCATTGTAAGTTAAGTTTTTGATGATAATAAAAGTTGAGTTTTCTCTCCAATGGATCTTCCATAAAATATAAACTTATCAAATATTTCGTGTTAATATTTGTGGCGTTCAAATCAGAACTTATCAAAGGATTGGACAACCTTTGTGGCGTTCGCAAATCGGGGTTCTAGTTTCTGCACTTCAACGGGTTTAAGGTTAATAAACCTTAAGTTCTTGAGTCGTGAGGCTCGGGTCAAGATCCTATCGTCTACAAACCTGAATTTAGGCTTTCCCGGCATTTTCGAATTTATTCCGCGAGTTCCATGCGATTCCCCCAACCGGGATCTCATCACCTTTGTTTCTTCTAAAGTAATATTGTATAAAGCCATCACTATTGAATCAACGGTGGTTTCCTATTTGGAACCTTTCCAACACACCGTTTAAGATTAAACCAATATCCTGTTGAGATTTGTTATCATTCTAATTTGACTAGAAGTTAGCATCTGTGTATCCATGAACTCTTAGTTCATTTTCTCCATATAAAATCTTCTCAAGATTTTATTTTTTGAAGATTGCAATGAATTAAGCAATCTTCTAGATCTATCTCTATAGATAAAGTTGTTTCTCTCATATCTTTATAAAGAAATCATTTATCAACCACAATTTCAAAGATTGAAACATAGAGATGTCGTTTCCTATTGATAATATTTTGTACATATAATATTAGGAATGCAACAACGCTCCAACTATTTTATTGTAAATACATAGTTCGTCTTTACTTTTGATAAAATCAAATCTTTTGATTTTTCTATCAAATCGAAGATTTCAACTCCTAGAGGTTTGCTTCAATCCATATAAGAATTGATCAAGCTAACATACCTTGTAAGTATATTTGGTTTCAAAACTTTCTAGTAGTATCATGTACACTTTTTCTTGTAGGTTCCTGTTAAGGAATATAGTTTTGACATCCTTTTTCATAACTCATAGTCATGGTATGTATTTATTGCAAGCAAAATCTGAATAGAAAGTTTCATCAAAGCCAACTCATTGTCTTTACTTATAACCATTTGCTATTAGCCTCGTTTTATATGTATGGATGTTTCCATCCATATTGACATTTTTTTGTAAACCTATTTACAATCTATAGGTTCTATCACATCAGGTTGGTCGATCAAGGTCTACACTTTATTCTCATACATCGAGTTTATCTCGAATTTCATGGCATTCTGTCATCTCTTTAATTCAACAATTGACTTTATTTTGTGTAACTAATATGTTCATCATACTCAATTAATAATGCTTGATTAGTAATCATGGATTCATACCTTCTAGGAAGTTGAATGATCCTACAAGACTTACATAGAGCTGATGTGTCCTCAGAATTATCTACTTCTTAATCAAGAGTATGACTTTCAACAGGTGTGGAATCAGACTCAGATTTGTCTACTTGGTCAACTATATATGTGAATTCTTAAACTCCTTCAAGATCTATTCTACTCCTACTGTCATCTCCTAAAATAAACTAATTTTCTAGGAATTTGACATTTCTTGAGACGAACACCTTCGCAATGGGATTATAAAATTGATATCCAGTTACCTATTTTAGATATCCCACAAATAAGTATTTATCGGATTTAGACTCAAACTTATCCAATTCAATGCGCTTCAAATAAGCGTTTTAGTCCTAAACATTCTTATGAGATAAATTGGGACCAGTCTTTCCATAGCTTGGAGTTTTTGTTAACCGACTTAGATGTGACATGATTTAGTGTGTAGCATGCTACAATCAATGCATGATCCCAAAACGATTTTGGGAGGTTTTCATGTCTTGTTATTAATTGCACTATATCTAATAGTATACGATTCCTCCTTTCAGATACACCATTATGTTGCAGTATATATGAGGAGTCTATGGTAAGAGAATCTCCGTCTCTTTTAGATAATCTAAATCTTCATCTTTAAGATATCTCTACATCTATCAGATTTTAGTGTGAGAATATCTTTACCTAATTGTTTCTCTACTTCTAACTTGAATCATTTGAACCTTTCAAGAGTTTCATGCTTGAATTTTATCAAATATACATGACATTTCTGAAATAGTCATTGGTAAATGTGATGAAATAAGAGAAACTCATCTAGCATTCATGGATCCATATAAATCACTATGTATTAGATCTAGTAATTGTATAGATTTTTCACCTTTTGAGCAAAATGAGATTTGATCATCGTGCCTAAGATGCATGACTCGCACTTGTCGAATGATTCAAAATCAATTGACCCAAAATATACATTTCTATGTAATTTTGGAATTGCATTTTCATTTATGTGATCAAGTTTGCGATGGTAGATTTAGGTGTTATTCAGATTATCACTTTTATGCCTTTTCAATTTCTATACTCATTATAGAATACTCAGTATTTAGAATATAAATGTCATTTTGTAACATACCATAATTATTAAGATCTTATCAAAAGGGAACAACAATTGTCCTTAATATTAAAATAGCCCATGTGCAAACATGAAATTTATTTAATGTTCTTGGTAATGGTGAGAACAGAATAACATTTCTTTAATTCAAATACTAAGTATAAAGAATGCAACAACTTTTTCTTATTTTCAATGTGTAGGTCAACTTCTTTCATTTTGCAGTGGTCTACTTCCATTTAATTTCTACATATTTATACAAATATGAGATCCATATCTAGTATCTAATACCCAAAAAGCTAATGAAGTCGATATAATCCATGCAGTTTATCTCTAATGACCTTTCATTCAACATGATAACAAGAGTCATTAGATTTGGTATTGTCCTTCTTCACTGTGACCATCTTAGCCATCTTAGATGCTTTCCCAAAGTCCCTTTAGACTTCCTCGTAATATCCTTAAAGGAATTAATGGCTTGCCCACTACTAACTTTGATATTGGGCTTAACGGTCTTAAGCATGTTTAGCAACTCAATGATTGTGCATTCAAGTTTATTCATATCAAAATTTATAATTAGCTATGAATAACACTCTGACAGAAATTATAGAACTAAGTCAATACTTAGTTCAATGTTCACAAGTAAACCCAATTAAGACAATTTCTCAATGTCAATTATCTTCAGTATTGACTGAAAATTCTTCTATCATTTTATAGTTGTATAGTCGTTTAGAAGTATCATATATTTCCACACATGATTGTTCATCATACAATTCCTTGAGATGAAAAATCATAGTTTAAACATCCATACTCTCATGTTGCTTTTGCAACTCAGGTGACATGACTGCAAGCATCACACATGCTGCAGTATTATCGTTATCACTGTGTTTGTTGTAAGCAACTACCTTTTTCCTCAGTTTGTTTTCAGTAGGTACCCCTAGAAAGGGCTGCTCAAGGACATACCCAATTTTCTCATGCCTGAGAACAATTCTCAAATTGTGGTGTCAATCGAGAAAATTTAGTCCGGTTAGTTTATTGGCATCCAATATGCCTCTCAAATTCATATGATTGCTCATGATTCAAAACTGTAATGACGAAAAGTAAAGAATTAATATGTATTAAAATACATTGCACAAATTTAATATGGACTTTAATTAAATGTGCTCCCACTGTTTAAAATAAATTTATAACCCCTCATACATAAGTTATTATAATCAACATTTGACTCTCAGTGGGCTAGAATCTCATCTGTTATGTTAAGACCTTGAGTGTACTCAACAAATCTTAATAAAACATTTGAGTAGATACTATTATCAATTGTATCTCTATACAACTCCCAAATCATTAAGCAACAACTCATTGTCTTCACACATCACATGTGTTAGCTTAACATGCATCTAAATTTTATCTCCTTGAGTGTACTCAACAAAAGATAAATTTTAATTAAGTCAAAAACATCATTCAAAAATATTGAATATTACATAGTGCCAAATATATCCCTAATAGACCAGTTTTGAGTGTACTCAACAAGTTGAGATCGATTTAAGACTCTTATTTTTCATTATAATGACGGAAGGCAAATAATAAAATCGACTTAATATTTTAGTGAGAGATTTATCATGTATAGGTCTCATCAATGTAAAACATATATATATAATCATGCATCAATCATACAAATAAACATTCATATAATAGTATGGATAATTATGGACTAATTCTATCTAATCTTCCTGAGCAAAAAAGAAGACTAGTTGATCAATGCGACATCTTAATGGTTTCCTCCTCTTCTTCTTTATTTAATTAGTCTAGTTACAACATGTATCCTATACTAGTTGGCACACAGGCCTCATAATAACCAAACCAATGAAGAGTTCGCAGGACTCATAATAATAACAATGGTAACGGACTCGCAGGCCCATAAAACAACAGGAAGTAAACCATTCATTCAACACATTCGCATGGTCTAGTCCATAATTATCAATTAATAAACATTCATCATATAATTGTTTCTTACATACTATCTAATATTATATGCAAATATGTTTCAAGAATCTACCAGTTAAGATCGTCTAAACTATTTAGACAAATGGATCGAAATAATTAAATAATCATATTAATCAATTAATTTAATTAGCAGATTTATTTAATTAAAAATAAATTCTAATTAAATATTAAATTAGAGTCTAACTCTAATTTCAAAAATATATTACGGTGAATAATTTAATTATGATCAAATTTTAATTAAACACGGAATTAGACTCCAACTCTAATTGAAAATGAATTTATATTTTAATTTAGAATAAAACTTCTAAATAAAATAAAATTCAATTTAGGGTCAAATTTAAATATTTAAGTTAAAATCTAATTTTAACGAAAATATAAAGGTTGTCAATTTTAAATAAAATTTTAATTCTGGATCAAAGTTAAAAAGTAGGTCAAACTCATTTTAAAATACAATTTTAAATCATTTTATATTTAATTTTAAAACTCTTTTAAAATATTGCAACTTGACCAAGTTTCAAATTAATAACAGGTCCTTCAATTTTGAAAATTGCATGACAGGCCCTCCAATTAAAATTTGCAAAACAACCCTAAAATATAATTACATTCGAGAGCCTATTTATAAATTGCATCAGAGGCCCCCTTCTCTACCTCCTTCACATGATTTTTAAAACCTAAGAATTTTTTTTCTTCTCTTTCTTGGTGGCGACGACCCAGGTCACCGCTACTGTGCACAATAGCGTCTTGTAGCAGTTCGCGCGCGCCGTCGCCCGCTCCAATCCTTTTTTTTGTGTGTTCAAAACTATATTTTGAAGATAAAAAATTAATTTTAATTAATTGCTAGATTCAAGAGTAACATGAATAATCAACTTTTAACTATATCAACATGCAAAACAATTTCTAACAAGCACAAAGTAGGCTTTGATACCACTGTTGAAAATTTATTTAAACATGTCCAGTGAAAAATAAAACAAGTTTCAATTCTTATTAAGGATCTGTTTTGTGTTTAGATAGAAACTGTGATAGAAATTGTGCATTTCTTGAAATAAGAAAACTCTTGCTATTCCTTTTGTTCCAACAATTCTGATCTATCACCCACAGTTGTCCAATTGTTCAGCTTCCAATGGAATCCACACAGAGGACAAGATTGAGAGAGAAACAATGTTTGCTTTTCTTGTGTTAACAAGAATAATGAAAATTCATTCAGTTTTAATACCCTACCAGCTTATTTAAACAAGCTCAAACGGGCTCGGCCCGATCTACAACTTAATCCGGCCAATGTTTAATTAATCTAATTAATTAAATCTAGTCCATGAATTAATTAATTCAATTAATTAATTTGGGTCCATTAATAAGCAGTCAAATTAATTAATTATTCAACGCTTGTTAATTAATTAATCGGTAAATCTCATTCTTCCAGTTCTCATTTTGTGTGTGATCCATTAGGTTCTAATCACGATGCCTAATGACATGAATTATTATTTTGATCTAATCAAAATTGATAAACCAAAACACCATTTTTTATTTATCACTAATTCACATTCGTCGTCCCAGATTGACATGTAGCAATGTGTCAGGGCAATACATGTGACGGAAAATGTCACATGGTATAACAAAACCAAACTCGCTCATTTATCGTGAAACTATAATCCCCTCGTCAATATGATCCGATCAATTACGATATATGTATATGTGTCAATCTCAATTATCAATCATATCTTTCATTCCACTGTTAAGTCAATGTAAGTCGAAAACTCATTTTCGACTTATGAGTGCACATTGACCAATAATTTCATTATCAACTCAACTACATGAAATAAAGATCATAATTTCTTACTATCTAAGAGTGACAAATCCTCTATTAATCATTCACAACCTTCATATGATTCTTGACATACCTGGACGATGCCGTATTAGGGGCCTTGGCAGAGCAACATCTAATATCACCAAAGTATGACTGTTCTCATATAAGATACTATGATGACATCAAGTCGAAGAACCAATTCCACTACCGAACGTTAGAGATTAATCACTGACACTCGGATAGTAATCCATGTGGAATCTCCTAGTGGGTCTCTAATGTTTTGTTCTATAACAAAACATTCACGTGTTCATTTAAGTGTCACTACACTTTAACTTGTAAGATCAGTTACTTACTTCACAAGTAAAAAATGTTATACGTGATTGTCTATTCGTAATAATGATATTCGTATCTCGTTATTATTTACGACCATAGATAATTTAAAATTCAATCATATGTAATTCGTATCTCACAATAACAACTCCTTGTGATTAACAAATTACCGAGACTTGAATATACGAATTCTATTATTTAATATAATAATAGATCTTGCCAAAATAAATACATTAAACATATATCAAAAGTGTTAATACCCAAAGTTAATTGGACTTAGGGCATAACAATTACACACCCAGCATCTAATCTATTTGTAAATAAAATAATTAACTTCATGGTCTAAGAGATTAAAATTAATATGTCTCATGAAACCCTAGCAGGGAACAGATGATGAAAATGTAATTATCTTTAATTAATGTACTTTCTTCCAGAATTTGGATAAGTACTGAGTGTACGTGTCTCAATTTCTAAGTTAAATATGGTATTATCATTTCCTAACCTCGTTTAGATGTCGTGAACTAGGTATATCGATCATTAGTGTTGCTCTAGAACAGTTGGTACGTAATCGTAGAAAAGGTAAGCAAGCAAGCTCGGGGTAAAAGGTTTTGACTTTAGATAATATTTAATTGTTTGACTAATTGAAAATCATTTTCGTTAGCTGAAGGTGGATGAAGCAATTACCTGAACTCAACGACTTTGAAACGAATAGACTTCTATTGTAGAGAAAAACAACGTGTTTCGTACTTCTATGAATGAAAGCAAGCAATGTAAGTATAAGTTATTTTTAAGTAAATTATCCTTCAAACTTGTACATTTATGTTATTTTTTTCTTGTCTTTAACAAGTTCCTTGTATGCATGTTAGATTATTATTATTATTTTTTTGGATAAAAAGTCAGACACTCACATAATTTTTGCTAAGAAAGTTCCCAATCTTAATCGAATGTTCGACGTTCAATTCATGACACTGTCATCCTCAACGTTTAAAACCCATTGCAACCCAAGTTCATATATATAGACGGAACCCGTCCAGATTAATGGGTATTAAATTCACATGTGCCAAGGGCATAAAAGATTTAGGAAAAATGTTCTAGATAGATATATAGTGGAGGGTGGATTACCCTTGAAAAAGTGGGACTTGTGCCATGCACATGTGAATTCTATCTCCGTTTGGAAAGATTCCATCCAGAAGGATATGTTCTATAACGGAATGGAGGTGTCAGGAATTGATTGTTGGACCTTGGTGTTCACATTTCATAAAAGTTAGGAACCTCTGCTGCAATTTTTCCAAAAGTTTTGGTTACAACAGAAACAGAAGCAAGCCATGAGACAACGAAAAACAATTTCCTTTATTGGTTAAGGATGTACAACCATACCACCTAATTCGTCTTCTTTGCAAGACTTTTTGGAAAGGTCAAAACCCTCAGTTAGCTACCATTTATCGCTAAAATTGAATCAAAAACTCTTATCTTATCAATTCATCTTACAGTTAATCAAGAAATTTCTGAAATATCGTTTTTGTTAAAAAATTTAAATACTTTACTCCTAAGTTCTTTGATGCTAGTTTAGTCAAAATACCAAATATTCCATGAAAAAAAATAACGTATTCCCACAATTTAAAAGGTTAAAACAGTTATAAAATTATATCAATTGTATATTATACGTTATGAACATAATGTAATATATATATATATATATATATATATATATATATAAATTCAATAAAAAAATTTGTTGTTTATATATCTTTTACATATTTTATTTTGAACTTCTTGTAATTGTCTTAACATTCGACCGATGCACGCAATGGAGACGTTGATATATGCTCCGGGGGCGGCACCAAACCTATTGACTTCAACCTATTCATAACCCATTTCCTTCTCATCTATAAAAGGCATTCCATCTACTCTTTTGGACATAAAAGTATGTTACACTTTTTGAACCTATTTTCTAATTTTTGTTTTCTACACTACAAAATCATCAATGGGAAGATCACCATGTTGTGATAAACATGGCCTTAAGAAGGGTCCATGGAGTCCAGAGGAAGACATGAAGCTCACTCATTACATTCAAATGCATGGTCCCGGAAACTGGCGATCTCTTCCAAAGAATGCTGGTACTTATTCGTATGTTGTCTTGATTTATCATTTATAGATTTTTTTTGGTCGAATGATCAGTTAACTTATTAAAGATGATCGTGTTCAGGGCTTGAAAGATGTGGAAAGAGTTGTCGGCTTCGCTGGACAAATTATTTAAGACCTGATATCAAAAGAGGGAGATTTTCATTTGAAGAAGAAGAAACTATTATCCAACTACATAGTGTTCTTGGCAACAAGTAGGTTTCGTTAATTTATTAGGACAGTTTTAGGAAACTAAAATCTTGTCTATTGTCCATTTCTGTTGTCCATGTATCAGAAAATAGAGTCAGAAATCCTAAATTTCTTTTGTTTCATGTCTTAGGTGGTCTACAATTGCAGCTAAGTTGTCTGGAAGAACAGATAATGAAATCAAGAATTACTGGAATACTCATATAAGAAAACGACTTCTTCGTATGGGGATTGATCCCGTGACTCATGCTCCGAGGCTTGATCTTTTGGACTTATCCTCGTCACTTCTCAACTCCCCTGATCAGCTTAATCTTTCGAACCTACTCCGCCTTCAAACACTTCTGAATCCAGAAGCTCTAAGACTTGCTGCAAATCTTCTAACATCAAATTACGAAACCAATCAACTCCTATTACAAGAACTTCAAGAAAACCAATTATTGAATGCTCAGCTGCAAAACCAGGCAGCAACTTTCCAATCTAATCAGTTGGGAAACGCGTTTGATAAAGAGATCCGTCCTTGGAATCAACCCATTCTTCCCTATTCTTCACTGGATCAAACAGACCTCATGCAAGGCGTTCAAGAGAGTGTCCATGCAGCTTCTGAGCAAATTGGAACAGATTTGTTGGAAAACTCGAGTTTTAATTCAGTTCTATCGACTCCTCTGTCAAGCCCAGCTCCTTTAAATTCAGCTTCATCAACATATATTCATGGAAGCACCGAAGATAAAAACAGCAGTGACTTTTTAAAGTTTGAAATTCCAGAGGGTTTAGATTTTGATGACTTCATGTAAATATATTTTCTTTCGTTTTAGTTAGGACACCAAGAGAATGGATCCATCTTATTTGGTTGTGGTCCTCTCCATTCAGATTTCAGGTTTTATATGGTTTTTCTTGTTAACTGGACTCATTTACATATTACAAATATTTTCTATATGCTTGTGTGTAGTATGGTATCCTATTTTGCAGCTGCAATTGCTTTTGTATAATTCTTCAACAACCTCTTCCAATTAGTAATATCTCTCTCTTATTATTTCCACTTTTAGGAACATAAAAATAAAGAACGCGTCTCTTTGGGTGCAAGCGATCGAATGACAGCCCCTAAAGATTTACATATATCCTTGACCAATTTTAACGTCTAACTTCGTATCATCTAGCATACAGACACTTTTTCTGTTGTTCCAGGGTTTATATATGCAGTGAGGGTGGTTTGAATATAGAACAAACAAGAGCAAAGTTCCTTCCAATTTTTGGACCGAAATTTATCATTCATCTGGAATTGGTTTCGAGATTTCAAATATATCACAACGATCTACACGAAGAGTATGATAAGTTGATCTATTTACATTTGTAATTTGACCATCGGATTTAGTACGAATATTTGGTCGAAATTGACACGAAAGTCATTTTTCCATTTTTAGTTTTAACATTTAACCAATTTTCCCATAACTTTCAAACCAATTTTCAACAATCCTCCACATGAATGAAAATTCGAGTATGCATATGCAACGCGAAAAACTGCATTAGGTAAGGTAGCTTTCGGCTTTGAACCTTCCAGAGTGAAATACTATCGGACTTACTTGGCTAATTGGTTAACGTATGTCTTGAACCATTCAGCCGTTCGTGAATATCAAGACAACAATACTCACATTGATGTCTTCCCTAATCCGTTCAAAGTTCTTGTGACTTGGTTTATTTTTGGCCTGAACCGTTCTTAGGTTTCATAAGTGTTTAGAGAATTTTAGTTTCGAACAATTCTTATTGAAGGGGGTTTAACTTCATACTTACATAGGTGACCTCTTATTAAAAGTATTATGCCATACTTCACTTGACTTAGTCAATATATAAGAATCATTAAAAGAGTATCTTAACATCTAATCACTCTGTAGACAACACGAGTTAGGAAAGTAATTTCCTAAGTGCTTCATGGAATATTCATAACTTAGTTGTCCTATTGAACTAGGATCTTGGGATCTTCTGTCAATAAGGTAGGGTTACTATTACAAATATTTTGACATAGTAGGCTTTAATCTCATTCCCCTCAATAGGCAACGTACTTGATCTCTAGGCAAACCTTTCGTAAGTGGATCCACGATGTTCTCCTTTGATTTCACTTAATCTATGGAAATTATGGCATTAGAGATCAGTTGTTTAATGGTATTGTGTCTGCGACGTATATGTCTAAACTTATCATTATACAATCTGTTTCAAGCCATTCCAATGGCTGATTGATTATCACAATGTATACTTATTACAGGTACCGGCTTGGGCCAACATGGAATGTCGTCCAAGAAGTTACGAAGTCATTATGCTTCTTCTCCAGGCTTATCCAGAGCAATAAACTCAAATTTCATCGTTGATCGAGCTATACATGTTTGCTTTGTAGATTTCCATGATATAGCAGCTTCACCAATGGTAAATGCATAATCACTACTAGACTTGGAATCCTTCATGTTGGATATCCAATTTGTGTTACAATATCCTTCCAATACTTTGAGAAGTGTAATCCATAGGTTAAGGCATACTTCAATTACCTAAGAACCTTTGTTAAAGCCTTTCAATGATCATAGCTTGGATTAGTAGTAAATCTACTAAGTTTATTAATAGGAAATGCTATGTCCAGTCGAGTTCAATTTGTAATATACATTAAAATGCCGATAATTTGTGAATACTTTAGTTGTGACATACATTTACCCGTATTTTTTACTGAGTGTAAACTTGTGTCAATAGGGGCTTTCACAGGGTTCTCCTCAAGTACATTATACTTCTTGAGTATAATCTCGATGTAATGAGATTGGAAAAGCACAAATTCTTCCGATGTTCTAGAGATTTTAATCCCTAATATGACATCAACCACACCCATATCTTTTATATCAAAAATGTTTTGTTAGCATTTTCTTGGTGTTTAGCAACCTTTCGTGACTATTGTCCATTATCAACACGCCGTCTATATATAGACATACAATCACATAGGCATTCGGTGTATGTTTGATGTATACACACTTGTCACACTCGTTTATTTTAAATCAGTTCAACAACATTGCTTTGTCAAACTTTTGGTGCTATTGTTTAGGAGCTTGCTTCAATCCATACAGAGATTTAACAAGTTTACAAACCTTTTGCTTGTGATTAGGGGAGACAAACCATTCAAGTTGCTCCATTTTGAACATTCCATCACACATGCATCCCTTTCCTACATACATCTCATTCTTAGTAAGTACAAATTTACGGATACAAATACAAGTTTGAAACCATTTTTACTAAGTAGAAACCTAGACACAAGATTCTTTCGTATGTCCAGCACATGTAGGACATTGTTGAGGATGAGTTTTTTTACCGAATGTCATCTTCAAAGTAACTTTCCCTTGTCCTTCAATTTTAGAACTTGCAGAGTTCCCTATGAAGAGTTGTTCACTATTCAATTCTTGATAGTTGGAGAACATCGCATTATCTGCAACATCAGTGTCAACCCACCATTCCCTTGAATTTTCAACATTGTTATATTCGGAAACAACTGCAGACAGATTCATCTCTTGCATCCCTTCAAAAACGTTGTCTCTTTCAGCCATGTTTGTTTGTGCATTCTTCTTTGGTTTTCGGTATTCGCTTGAACAATGTCTAGCTTTCCCACAATTATAGCAGTTGCCTTTGAACTTTTTTGCTTTCTTGGAGTTATCCCTTCGCGATACTTCACCAAAGATCTTTCCTTTATTTTTGACAACTTTCAAACCAGTTTCAACAAAGTTTGCTCCAAATTATACAATAGGCCTTCTCTCGATTTTCCTATTGTCATCTTCAATTCTCATACGTACTATCTAATCTTCTAAGTTCATTTCCTTGCATTTGTGCTTAAAATAGTTTTTGAAGTCTCTCTACATAGGAGAGAGTTTCTCAATGATGGTTGCCACTTGGAAAGATTCACTTAATTCCATCTTCTCGACATGTATGTCATGTAAAAGAACTTAAAGTTCTTGCACATGACGAATCACCGTTTTGGAATCCACCATCTTGTAATCCAAAAATTTACCGACTATGAACTTCTTTGTTCCGGCATCCTCGGTCTTGTATTTCTTCTCCAACAAATCCCACAGATCCTTGACCGAATCTTTTGAACTATACACTCCATATAGTGTATTTTCCAATCCATTTAGGATATAATTCTTGCACAAAAAGTTCGAATGCTTCCATGCATCCAAAGCAATAATCGATTCATGATTATTTTCTCCTTATACTGTTGGTGCAGTCTCCTTCAGAAATTTCGCCAAGTTTAGAGTGGTAAGATAGAATAACATCTTTTGTTGCCATTTCTTGATGTTCACGCCTCCAAACTTTTTCGATTTTTCCCCATACGGGATCGCGGTATTTTGAAGTGGTATAGCCAACAGTGAAATCACATTGTTTGTACCATTTTGATTCGAAGTAGTCTAAATTGTAGTCATTTCTGTTACACAAACATAAGTTTAATACAACAATAGAGAAAGAAATAGCACGTTATGCCTATTTGAGTACGGAGGTGGTATTCAAACCACAACGAAACCAGAAACAAAATCAAGAAAAGAATAATTCGAGGCAAGTGAATTTCACTCTTTCCTTAAGATAAAATTTCCCTACATGGTGCTTACGGTTCACGATACTTGTCTCCCAAGATACAACGTATTCAACTTGTGGTAGAAACACTTCAAACCACAAGCCATAGCGAACTTGAACGGTATTTATCCTCTCTACAAGGAAAATGATATGGAATGAATTTTGGAGAGTTTTTGCAAGAGATTTTATGCAATGCTCAATGCAAATTTGATATGAGATTCATTATGGACGACCAAAGGGTTTTGTTTATAGATGATGAGGGGTTGTAGACGAAGTGTTGTTAACTAAACCTCGCAATCTTACGAACAGAAACAATACTTTCTGTTGCTAGCCTGTCGCTTGAGCAATAGGTTAGCGATAGTTTTAGGCAAAAACCAGACCAATTTCTTCTTTTTTCCTTCCAATTTTGGATCGTAATTTCTCATTCATCCGGGATTGGTTTCGAGATTCCAATATACTACGACAATCTACTCGACGAATAGGATAAGTTGGTCTATTTATATTTGTAATTTGACCATCGGATCAAGTCCGAATATTTATCCGAAATTGATAAGAAAGTCACTTTTCCACTTTTGGTTTTAAAACATAATCAATTTTTCCTTAACTTTCAAACCAATTTTCAACAATTTTTTTTTTAAATTCAGGAAAACATCTAACCTATTTTTGATTCAATTTATTTTCCATAATAACCAAAACCATACCATTTTCAGTCTCCCTTTTATTGTAAATTTAAATTGCACCCCCATTATTTTTATTTTCTTTTAATCCATTCTGTCTTTTATAACAATCTTTTATGAAATGTCCCAATTTTTCAAAATAATAACATTTCTTGCCTTTTGCTTTATTCTTAGATTTAGTCTTGTCATCCACTTTCTTCTTGCTATCATTAGAGTCTTAGAGTGATAATTAGACTTACCAACATTCTGCCCTTATTTGGGCTCCATTAATAATGGATTTTTGAGGAAAAATGTATTTTAAAATAATGATGTTTTGGAGAATGTGGGGTTAAAAAATAAGATTTTTTTTTTTAGGTTAAGGTGTAATATTATTTTATTGAAAAATGCATGATTTAAAATAGGAGAAAGAAAAATGCATTTTTTTTCTTCGAAAATGGAGTGCAAACAAGGGTTCTAACGTTTCATCATTAAGGTCTCTGCACTTTGGTTTTCTTTTGCTTTAGCTCTAAGCTCTACAATTTTATTCCTTAATGCACTGATTATTATCTCAGTAGTGATTTCATCCCTATCATATTTTAAAACATTATTAAGATCTCTATGCCTTTCACTTATGGAGTTTAATAGGACAAAACGATCTTTTGAAAGTTGCTGGATCTTGAGTCAGTTTGATAAATCTATTTAAGTTTTCTTTCAAGTTAACAAAAAAATCTATTCTAAAAAAAAATTGCTTTAGTAAATAACACTTATTTGGAACAATTTTAGTCATGTACTAAGCTTGAAGTTTGATCTATAATTTTGCAGCTATTTTAGTATCGCCAATGGTTCTCATGACATTTTCAGACAAATGCAAGAAAATATTACTCCATACAATTTCTTCAAGTTCAGTTTTATTGTTAAAATTAATGTAGCAATTATCTAAGGAAAAAAGCCCCCTGGACACGGAAAACTGCCAGGGTGCAGTTACATTGGTTGATTTGCAGCACTTGATTGGATGCTTCCCCCCCACCCCCCGGCCCCCCAACTTCCAGTGAAAATCTGTCATGTGCTATTTGGGAAAAAGAAAAAAATAAATAAATTCATTGAGCTTGTATTTGTAGCACGGTTCATTATCTAAGCATCTTACACATTTTTGTTGCATCAATATAGCCTTTAATTTCACATTAATATTTCCTCCCATCAAACATATTCATTTCAAATTAAACAGTTGTTATCTTTACAAAAGAAAAATATCAAGAAATTATGAACCACCATAGAATTACATTCAGTAATTTTGAGAACCAAAAACAGACATATCGAATGCAAATATGCAGTCATGAATTAATTTGATTGTATCTTGAAAAATTAATAAGACACACAGTATGAATGAATTAAAAATTCAATCAATATTGGAATAAACAAATTATATAACAGATTGCAATTTGCGCACATAATTTTCTCACTCAACAATTTTATTTTGCACGGAAGAGGACAAGCAAAAGAATAAACTCATAGCTAAATCAAAGAACAGGGATCACACTTAATATTTCAAAGTCTTCTCCTTCAAGACTTTCTTGATATACATTCGTACTAGATTTATCTCAGATTTCCTCGAATGAGCCTTTGGACAAAATTAGTCTCCAGAGGTACTCGTGTATGAAAAATCAAGAAAATAACTCAATAAACTATAACCACACAAAGTAACGTTACAGAAATTGAAAGATCTCACCAAGCAAGTTTTATAAAACTTGATTTAGTTTGATTTTTCTCGAAGAGATATGACATAAATCTACAGTTTTTTTTTTTTTTTTTTTTTTTTTTTGGTTTTTGGTTTTTGGTTTTTGGTTTAGATTTAGTATCTCATTTCACATATCTGCTCTAATACCATTGAAATGTCTAAAAACAAACGAACACTCGATTAATCTTAAGAAACTTAAGTGCATAAATATAATATTGCAGAAAATTAAAACAAGAACATAAGGATTTTTCGGCGCACCACGGGTTTAGTGAATGCTTTTAGCACCTAATTCCCTGTTAGCATCCACAAAAGCTACTAACATTCGTTTGCATTATAATAGTCCAAAACAACAACCATTACAAAATGTTCCAAAAACACAAAAGGTCAAGCCATAACAGTCTTATATTTTTCAAAGTTCGATACAAAATCGAGTTACTGTTCACCAACAGCAAATCACAACCAAGCCTAGTCGGAATATTAAAGCAGGAGGAACAATATTTCCTCTATTGATTTCATGAAGAATCAAACCAAAAATCATAATAGGAGTAGAAGATTTGAGTATCTCGAATGAGATTTGAGAGGGATGAAGAAACCCTAAAATGAGAAGGTGTAACCAAAATCGCCGGAATATAACCAAATGAATGAACCAGAAGCCAAATGAAGCATTTTAATTCACAGAAGAATCCAAAATCTAGATCCAACGGCCAGCCATTAGCCATTTGTCATCTTCGGTTTAAGGTACCCACTGGTAAAGTTGCATTTCAAGAACACATTTTTAGGCATATTTGGGAGCAAACATTGTACACGTGCACCACACTTGACAGATAAAAGTAAAATAAATCATTTTGAGTTTTGAGTTTTTATCAATTTGATGGTTCTCGCCTACGGATTTGCTGCAATTGTACAAGAAAATATGAAAGAAAGTGTCATCACAAAAAAATCATCTAGAACAAAACATACTGAAAGGTAGACACATCTTGAGTAAGCAGCTTGATTGAGAACACTGTACTTTTACATTATGTTCATTTATTTCTTCTCTACCATCTTTGTAATTTGTTAGATGTCACCTTCGACAGATTTAATTGTACTAGAAGAACACTATTTAGTAAACAAACATATTTGTTAGAATTTGGGTGTAATTCGAATTCTTTGTTGAAAATAATTCAGAGTTTTAATTAAAGGGCACATTAAGATAAATTCTATTTGGAATGCTTTTGGATCTTATTCGAAATTTATTTGAGAAATTCTAGTTAAAGTTCTATTTGGAAGCTCTATCGAGAGTTGAAATTTGTGTTAGACTTAAAGAGATCAAGATAAGAAAACTTTTAGACAATCTATTTCATCTACAACTCTACTTCAAGGATTTGAATTATTCTCTATATGTATTTGGTTCTTCTTTACAATTTAGTTAGGTTGTTTAACCTCATTATAAGTTGGACGAATTATAAACACAAAATCATTATATGTATTTTATTATTATAATAAAATCTCAATTCTTTACAATTATTTTGTTGTTGTATTCTTGTGACCAATTACTTCATAGTGGTTATAACCTCTTCTTTTCTCCAACAATTTGGTACTGAATTAATTTGGGATCATCTTCGTTCCGCAATAACAAGTGGTATAAGAGCTTTTGGTTTTGAAATTCTTGGGGAGATCGAAATTTTTTGAGGTTAATGGGGATGGCCTTGTTCTTGATGGTGCTTGAGCACGGGGCAAATTAAGGTCTAACTTTAGAATTTATTGCAAGAATTCGGGACACTTAATTAAAGATTGCTATAAGTTACATAATACAGAAAATTTGGCTGCAACTTTTCAAAAGAGAAAGCAATTAGAAACTTTAGGAGAAACGAGTATTGTAGAAAATCCTAGCAGTGATGGAGAGCTTTTAATTATGTCAAACTACGACTCCAAATCTAACGATACTTGAATTTTGGATACAACTTTCACTTTTCATATCACCCAATCGAGAATTGTTTTCAACATATGAGAAAGTTATAAAAGGTGTTGCGATGACCGGTAATAATAAATCTTGTCGGATTGCAGGTATTGATTGGGCTAGAATAAATATTTTTAAAGGGACAGTTAGAACACTTGATGCAGTGAGACACGTTCCACATGTGAAGAGAAATATTATCTCCTTAAGTATTCTTGATTCAAAATGGTATAGGTACACATGTGGAGTCCTGAAGGTTATCAAAAGAGTCTATGTTGTGCTGATGGGACGTAGAAATTTCATTTATATATCTTGTAGGGTTATACAAAATTTTCAATTAATCAATATATTTTGAGAATCGGGTAGATTTAAAATTGGCTTCTGTACCAGTGGAGTCTAATTTGTGGTCTTTTTTTTTTTTTTTAAGAATACATCTCAGTTGAATTTTGAAGATATGGGTAAATCCGTCTTGCTACCATTATCGACGGTGTCATCATATTTAATTGCTAGAAGTAGACCCATTTTGGCCATAAGATTCCACATAAGTACAATTTCTACTGATTTTGTTGATGATTTGAATGTAATTAAGGATGTTAATTTTAGCCAATGTCCTTCGTTTGATGCATTTTGTTGTGATTCTATTGCAGGACTTGTTTCAATGATGTTTGTGGTCATTAGATCACTTTTGCCCCTAGTTGGGATAGTAGAGGTGGAAAATATTTCCAATTGAAATTGTTGATGAAGAAATTTGTTTGCGTTTTTCATTGAAGTGTTCAAGTTTATTCCCTACAATGGAATTTATCTTAGAGTGGAGAATTTTTTTAAAATTTTTTGAGTGTGACCCGAATTCTTTGTTGAAAATAATTGAGAGATCTAATTAAAATGTATATTAAGAAGAATTCTTTTTGGAATGCTTTTGGATCCTATTCGAACTCTATTTGATAAATTCTAGTTGAAATTCTATTTGAAAGTCCTATCGAGAGTTGAAATTTGTGTTGAATTTAAAGAGATCAAGATAAGAAAATTTTTAAGTATTTTATTTCATCTACAACTCTACTTTTAAGGTTTAAATTGTTCCCTAATATATATTTGGCTCTTCTATATAATTTATTTAGATTGCTTAATCTCATTATAAGTTAGACAAATTATAAATACAAAATCACTGTACTTGTTGACCCCAAAAAATATTGTCAACAGATGTCAATATCGGACTCGTAACACGTGGATTTCGGCGAGTTGACCGGAGCTGATGATCGGGAAATGTATATAGATTGTCGAGTCTGAATACCAACGGATGATTTTTGTGTTGAAATGGATAAAGACTTTGCAATTGATTTTGCGTTTTATCCTTTATAATATTGTAAAGAGTACAATAATTATAAGAACAAAGTATTTTCGCAATGATTTTCTTTGTAAGAATTCGAGTCTATGCCTTATATTATCTAAAATTCAACATCATTATTACAATCACAAGAGGCGCCATTTATAGGCAAAACGGTCGGACTGCCTGTCGTCGGATCAAATACACGTGACTTCGTCCCATTGATTTAAACATCACATCATTCATTCACGACATTAACTATGGTGATGATTGCCCTGCTACCACCTTCCTTTTGACTAACATTAAGTAAGGTGGCTTAAAGTGTGTTGTCACGTCAATCACATCTCAGAGATATCCTTCAGATTTGTTCCTTATAAGGACCTCGGTGAATAAAGTATTAGGCAACAGGGGGACTTCGGATTGGAGAACTGTCACGCGATTGAAGGGACTTCGGATTGGAGAAGTACCACGTGATGGAAGGGACTTCGGATTGGAAAAGTGCCACGCGATTGAAGGTACTTCGTCTATGGAAGGACTTCTGCTGGTGACGTCCTCCTTTGAGGGACTTTGTCTATGGAAGGATTTTCGCTGGTGACGTCCTCCTTTGAGGGATTTCGTCTATGGAAAGACTTCCGCTGGTGACGTCCTCCTTTGAGGGACTTCGTCTATGGAAGGACTTCTGCTGGTGACGTCCTCCTTTGAGGGACTTCGTCTATGGAAGGACGTCCGCTGGTGACATCCTCCTTTGAGGGACTTCGTCTATGGAAGGACTTTCGCTGGTGACGTCCTCCTTTGAGGGACTTCGTTTATGGAAGGACTTCGGCTGGTGTCGTCCTCCTTTGAGGGACTTCGTCTATGGAAGGACTTCTGCTGGTGACGTCTTCCTTTGAGGGACTTCGTACGTAGAGGGACTTCTGACGTGTGACGTCTTCTCATGGGTTCCTCCACGTGTCATCCAAATGATGACCCTATTTTAATGGGGTAACAATAGTCCCCCAAATCTATGTAATTGTCATTTATGTAAATGCATGGATTTTGAAGCATGGCTCTTCAAATTGCACTTTGGTGCCGAAGCTCTAGAGTTCACTGCAAGATATAACACTGTGGGGGAGGTATTTAACTAATGAGAATCATATAATCAATGAGGTTGGTTACTTCCGAAGTGGATGTGGGAATTTAAAAGAGATTCTATTTATTTAGACACAAGTCGTGGGTAGTCGCATCGCCATAATTTGCTGTCTTTTTGCATGTTTCCAATACTGCAATGGTGGCTATTTGATTCCCAACACACGCAACCGTCGCCGCTTTTAATGCGCAATTATGAGCGTAGTCTGGCATGCTGGCTGTTTTACTCGCGTATTAGGGCGCGTGTGGGTCACGAGGCAATCAGGGACGTAGAAGTTCAATCGCCCGAAGTAACGAACAGTTCAGATCGAACCCATTTTGAACTGTGGGGGTTCACTCCTTACGCCTATAAAAGGTGGAATGAAGGAAATAGAATCCTGTTTTTCTTTTCGCTTGATAAGCATTCTTGGATTCCTCCGTATTCTTCTTCCTCAATTCTTCTTTTCACTCTCCAGTGTCGTTCTGGCCATTACTCACCGGTGGTTTTTTCTTTTGTAAGTACTTGGGTAAAGAAATGTTTAATTTTTCTTTGCTTCCTCTTTATATATGACCTCAACCTCTGGTAGGGTAAGTGCTGTCAAAATTGCCAAAGAGTGGGGCGTAAGCTTGACTAGGACCTCAGAACTTAGGGACCTGGTTATGGCCAAAGAAATTGATTCATCTACCCAGGGTGATGGTTCGAAAAATGCGTGGGGGGCCTCAAAAATTAAATCGAACCAAAACCCTACGCGATTAGTCAAACTTAGGGAGAAGTTCTGCATCCCTTATGACATAGAGCTTCTTACCCCGTCCCCAGAAGAACGTGCCTGTTACCCCAGGTATGGCTGTGTAGCCATCAGTGAACATCTTCTTAAGGCCAGATTTCGTTTACCCCTCCATCCTTTTTTTCGAGCGGTCCTTAGGTTATATGGGCTTGCTCCGACCCAACTCGTCCCCAATGCATGGGCCCAACTTGTGGGTTCTTACTTCCTTTGGAAGGAAACCTCCTTGGGCGAGGACATGCTTCTTCACATACTTCAGACCCTCCTTCAGCCTCGTTCCTTAGGAAAGAGAGATTCCCGGGGTTGGTATTCTTTATGTCCATGGGGTCGCACTCTCCTTTTGTTATCGAGCTTCCCTCATCCATTAAAGGGTGGAGAGAATCCTGGTTTTGGGCGAGAGGGAAGTGGCAAAAAGTGGAGGGTGACACTGCTATCCACGTCAAAGTCCCAACTTCATACTCCGAAGCTAGTGAGTGTCGACCCACCCTTGAGCGTATCTTACTTGCTTTCTCTTGCCTCAGTTTTTTTTGAATATTTATCTAACTGCTTGCAGCGTTTTTGTAGACGTGGTTAGGTGCTTCGAGTTGACCAAAGGCGAGATCGACATTGTCAAGGACATCTACCTTCGGTCTGCTTCGACGAGAGAGTACGAGAGGCTCATTGTAAGGAAACGGTTGTTTGAAGACTTTCAACTGATGGCTAAAAGAGGTGATTCCTATTTTGTGCGTCGTCTTTTCACGCTTTTTTCAGGCTTACTTGTATACTAACGTGACTTCTGCTACTTGCACAGAGAATTTTGAAAAGAGGAGGCATCCCATACCTGACATGGCCACAATTATTTCCGCCACCTACACTGCAGGGAGGAAAGGTTTGAAGGGCACCTCTGCGGGTGCGAAGAAGGTGAAAAAAAATCTTGAAAAGGTCAGCAAGGAGGCTGCTTTGCAAGAGGTCGTTTTCCCTTCAGTTGACAAGAAAAAGAATGTGGTGGAGAAGGAGCCCAAGAAAAAGTTCAGAATTTCCCGAACTGATGGGACAGGGGGTTCTACCGATGTGCCACCTCCTCGTTCTGAAGTTCTAGCTGGGGAGAAGCTACTGGGGACTTCTATTTCTGCAGCTCCAGTTGGGCAAAAGAGGCCTGCGAAGTCATCAAGGCCCATCCCGACGAAAAAACCAAGGACTGTCAGTGCGGCTTCTGCTCCTGGGTCTGATAGAACCAGATTGCTCCCTACTCAGAGGAATGATGAATTGGCTCCGGAGATCTTATCCATGCTTCCAGCAGATGTCCAGACTGCCACTGCCAATTTTTACAAGTATTGGACTGAGAGGTGGCAGAACTTTTTGGAAGAGGCTGGAGCCAATGACGTTCTTACTGTGCTGGTGGGGCAGGCTGCCAGGACCTCTGGGACGACCAAAGAGGTGCGAACCCTCTTTAAAAACTTGCAAGGAAAAAGTAGTGATACTGCTAATAAGGTGGCGAAGGCAGAGGAGGCTAGTAAGGCTAAGGCCGAAGTGGAGGAGGTGAAGAGGCTTCATTCTGAAGACGCTGCAAAGCTATCCTCTGCCTTGAGAGAAATTGAAAATTTGAAGAAGGAGGTTCATACTTGTCAAGGAGAGGTGGCCTCTATGACGAGGAAGTAGACAACTTCGATGCCCTTCAAAGAATTGCGTCTGAAGCCTTAGAGAAGGCCAACAAAGAAAACATAGTTCTAAAGGCAGATCTTGAGAAGGCGAAGCTTGAAAATAATGCCTTAACTGCTCAAGTGTCGAGCCTCACTGAAGAGGTTGAGGACGCAAGAAAGGAAGCCGAAGTTGCGGGGGGCGAAGCGGAGAGACGATTCATTAGCAACTTCCACCTCACTGAAATGTATGAGAATTTTGCTATCTACTGGAGGGGTTATGCCTATAAGGAAGTGATTGAATGGATGAAGTCTAAACATCTCGGTTTTGATACTTCGGAGATGAAGCAGGAGTTCCTGGACAAAGAAGTTGAACCTCAGACTCCAGCTGAGGAGGTCCCCCTTGCTGATAATCTGGATGACGACGTGGTTGAAGTCCATCATGTCAAACTTCTGAACTCCATAATGCCCTTTGACCCTCCTCCTTCCCCCAATGTATAAAGAGATAGGTTTTATTTATTTGGCTTCGGAGCCCACTATATGTAGTTTTCTTTCTTTTTAATGAAATGGTATTTTGTCTTACCTTGTTTGTACCCTGAACTTGTCCTTACTTATAATGTATGGGAGAACTAATTTTAAATCTAAGTGTTAATACTTCGGAAACTGCAGTGATATTGAACCCAAAGTTGAATGATTGTTATACAAGCACGATTTTTACCTATCACGTTAATATGTTGAAGCTTGTTCCTACAACTTGGGTCATAGCCGACGATCCTTCACGTGAGATTTAATTTTGACTTTGTCATAATGGGATCTGTTTGTAAGGGAACGTTTCATCCTTTTATGACGTCGTAGCTAAATTTTCCTCCCAAAGCATGAAATTTGTGCTGCCTTCTCATGCCGAGGCGCCTTTACAAATCGTGTTTGTAAGGGAACGTTCTATTCGCTTCGCTATTTGGAAGGGGTCCTATTAGGACTACCTTCTAGTCAAAGTGCAGACATTATAACTAGTTCATGTATCTTCCCAAGGCATGGAGTTTGGGTTGCCTTCTCATGCCGAGGCCCCTTTACAAATTTTGTTTGTAAGGGAACGTTCTATTCACTTCGCTATTGGAAGGGGTCCTCTTAGGACTGCCTTCTAGTCGAAGTACCGACGTTGTAACTAGTTCATGTATCTTCCCAAGGCATGGAGTTTGGGTTACCTTCTCATGCCGAGACCCCTTTACAAATCTTGTTTGTAAGGGAACGTTCTATTCACTTCGCTATTGGAAGGGGTCCTCTAAGGACTGCTTTCTAGTCGAAGTGCCGACGTTGTAACTAGTTCATGTATCTTCCCAAGGCATGGAGTTTGGGTTGCCTTCTCATGTCGAGGTCCCTTTACAAATCTTGTTTGTAAGGGAACGTTCTATTCACTTCGCTATTGGAAGGGGTCCTATTAGGACTGCCTTCTAGAAGAAGTGCCGACGTTATAACTAGTTCATGCCTGCACAATTTTGTAAGCAGTTCTTTTGCAAAATGATATTTTATTTATTACGGGTTACACACGAAAGGATTTACAACTTTCACTGATAATACTTCCTCAGATGCTCAGCATTCCACGGATGGGGTTGTACCCTGCCATCCATGGATTCGATTCTGTAAGTCCCCGTTCTGACTTCTTCCCTGATGCGATAGGGGCCTTCCCAATTAGGTCCAAGAGTCCCTGTACCCGGTTCTTTCGTCGACAGCAGAACCCTTTTCAGCACAAGGTCGTCCAATCAAAACGACTTTCTCTTTACTTTAGAATTGTAGTACCTAGCCATTTTTCTCTGATAGGTAGCCACTTTGGCTTGCGCTACATCCCTCCTTTCCTCAAGGAAGTCGAGGTCACATTTCCTTAGTTCACCGTTTGATATTTCGCTGAAGTGCAATCGACGAGGCGAGGGAAGTCCTACTTCAACGGGACTCATGGCTTCGGCTCCGTAAGCCATTGAAAAAGGGGTTTGTCCTGTTGCCGTTCGACTTGTGGTTCGGATTGCCCATAAAACTTGTGGTAGTTCATCCACCCAAGCACCCTTGGAGGCGTCCAACTTCTCTTTCAGCGTATACTTAATGGTTTTGTTCATTGCCTCCACCTGGCCATTGGCTTGTGGATAGTGAGGCGAAGAGAAATGCTTTTTGATGCCCATTTCATCACAAAGATCTCTGACCTTCTTATTATCGAACTGTCGACCATTGTTGGAGACAATCGAATGCGGGATACCGAATCTGCAGATGATATTTTTCCAGAGGAATTTTGTCATGTTTGCTTCAGTGATTTTGGATAGAGGCTCGGCTTCAGTCCATTTTGTGAAGTAATCTATGGCAACAATTGCGAAGCATGCACCATCTCTTCCTTTCGGCATGGGCCCAATAAGATCAATTCCTCACTTAGCGAAGGGCCATGGACTCGAAACTACGGTGAGCTCTTGGGAAGGTTGTCTCTGAATTGTTGCAAACCTTTGGCATTTGTCGCATTTCTGTGCGAATTGCTTAGCATCCTTCTTCAAGGTCGGCCAGTAGTATCCTTGTCTCAACACCTTTTGGGCTAAGTCCCATCCTCCTGAGTGGTTGCCACATACACCTTCATTTACTTCTCGAAGCACGTAATTCGCTTCTTCACCGCCTATGCAACGAAGAAGAGGCATGGAGAAACTTCTTTTGTAGAGTACATCATCCTGAAGGATGAAGTGTGCTGCTGGTCTTCGGAGTTTCTGTGCTTCTTCCTTAACAGAGGGATGGACTTGTCTTTTGAGGAAGGCCACTATTGGGTCCATCCACGATGGAGCATTCCCTATCCACATTACTTCCTCGCATTTTGCAATGGAGGACCTCGGCAAATGTTCTATTGGGACCACAGCTAGGAGTTTGGAGTCTCTGCTGCTTGCTAACTTTGAAAGGGCATCCGTATGATGATTTTCATTACGTGGGATGTGTGTTATTTCAAATCTGTCAAAACTAGGTATGAGTCCCATGACCACCTTGAGGTAGGCTGTCATTCCTTTGTCTTTCACAGCGAATTCTTCTCTGACTTGGCTAACAACTAATTGGGAGTCGCTTTGAATAGTTAGCCTTTTGACTTGCATTTCCTTGGCGAGGCAAAGCCCAGCAATGAGAGCTTTATATTCAGCCATGTTATTTGTAGCTTTGAACCCGAACCTTATGGCACAGTTCAACTTGTGCCCCTCTGGGCTGATTAGTACTACTCCGGCACCGGACTCGGATTCTCCGAAGAGCCGTCTACAAATAGATTCCAAGTTGGAGGTTCCACTGATTCCATTTCTTCCTCCACGTCTGGAATAGGAGTAAATTCTGCCACAAAGTCTGTCAAGGCCTATCCCTTAACGGCAGTTCGAGTCTTATAAACGATATCAAACTCTGTGAGCTCCACGGCCCATTTCAATAATCTACCTGAAACATCAAGCTTTTGAAGCACCTGTCTTAAGGGAAAGTTGGTCAATACCTCGATGGTGTGCGCTTGGAAATAGGGCCTTAGCTTTCGTGAGGCTATGATGAGTACTAAAGCCAATTTTTCCATATCAGGGTAACGCGTTTTGGCGTCCAGAAGTGCTTAGCTGATGTAATATACAGGCAGCTGATGTCCTGCCTCTTCTCTGATCAGAACCGAACTGTCAGCTTCTGTTGTAACAGCAAGGTATAGCAATAAGGGCTCTCCGACTTTGGGTTTTGAGAGGAGAGGAGCTTGACCAAGATGCCTTTTTAGTGATTGTAAAGCTTCTTCACATTCCGTGGTCCATTGAAATTTAAAACATTTATCTGTAGCCTTCGAGACGAAGCGACTCAGAGCTGCTACTCTTCCAGTTAGGCTTTTCACTTCCTTAGGCTTTTGAGGCGACCTCATCTCAATGAGGGCCTTGATTTTGCTGGGATTGGCTTCAATTCCTCTCTGGTTCACCATGTAACCAAGGAACTTCCCCGAAGCTACCCGGAAAGCACATTTTGACGGGTTCAACCGCATCCTGTATTGCCTCAGTATTTTGAGGACCTCGTCCAAGTGTTGTACGTGATCCCTCACTTCCAGGCTCTTTACTAGCATGTCATCCACATATACTTCGACTGTCTTTCCGATTAGATCTGCGAACATCTTATTTACCAATCTTTAATAGGTGGCTCCAGCGTTTTTCAACCCGAAGGGCATTACCTTATAGCAGTATAAGCCTTGATCCGTAATAAATGAAGTGTGCTCTTCATCTGTTGGAAGCATCGAAATCTGATTGTAGCCTGAATAGGCGTCCATGAAACTCAACAATTCGTGTCCAGCCGTGGAATCAACTAATTGGTCGATTCGGGGCAATGGAAAACTATCCTTTGGACAGGCTTGATTTAGGTTGGAGAAGTCCACGCACACTCTCCACTTGCCAATGTGTTTCTTCACCAACACCGGATTGGACACCCACTTCGGATAAATTGATTCCCTAATGAAATAATTATCGATCAACTTCGTCACTTCGTCCTTCAGGACCTCGCCTCGTACCTTTCAGGATTTAGGGCTCTTCTTTTCTGTCTATTTGGAGTCGCCTTTGGATCAATTTTCAAATGGTGGCAGCTGATTTTGGGATCGATTCCAACCATATCTTTGTGTTTCCAAGCAAAGACGTCCAAATTATTTCTGAGCAAACTTTTCAGTTTTTCTTTTTCTAGTGGGGTCAGGTCTTTTCCGACCTGTAAGGACCTCATCTGTTCAGGGGGTCCTACTGGAAAATTCTCTAGTTCTTCTATTGATGTTGTTCAAGATTCGCAGTCTACCATACAGGGATCTAATTCATCCGTAGTTACTGCTTGCTCAATAGTTCGTTCCTTTTCAGGAATAACCGCCACTTCCAGGACCATCTCTTCTTCAGAGGCTTCAGTCATCACGACATCTCCCCCTTGGTCAAGGTAATTTCCTTGTACAGGATAATCAATCTCCATTAAGATGACATTCGTGCTTCTTAGTTCAGCTTTGCGAATGGAATTGGTATAGCATAGCCTTAAACTTCTCTGGTTTCCTCGGACTATTGCCACACCATGCTCCGTGGGAATTTCATGCACAAATGGTGTACCGAGGTAACAGCCCACAGTTCTTTTAGGACGGGTCGACCCAGTACCCCATGGTAGGCAGAGCGATGGTCCACAATCAAGAATTCCATGAGGTTTTTAGACACAAGAGGTACTTCTCCCATTTCTACTGCTAGGACAATTTTTCCTCAGGGGATAAGGCTATCTCCCGTAAATCCATAAATTGGAGACGTTACGGGGGTCAATGCCTACTTTACTTCCATTTGATCGAAGGTGGCTTCAAAGATAATATTAACCGAACTCCCATTATCTACCAGCATCCTCTTCAAACCATTTCTAGCCACCACTGCCCTCACCACCAAAGCATCATAATGGGGATAGTGTACCCCTACAGCATCATCCTGTATGAAAGTAATGGGTTCTGCTCCCTCATTGGAGGGTTGTGTGCTGACTATCAAACTAGACATCGGGGGCTCACTAGCCTCTTCTGCGTAATTCCTTTGGGCGTTCCTGGATTCGTCGCTAACATAGGAGCCTCTAAATATGGTATCAATTTATCTGATGGGTTAACCTCCATCACTATTATGTGGGCTTCGGTGGCGCCTCCGACCTTCTTCAGGTCGTTTGCGCTCACCTCCTCTCAAATTGCTGCAGACTTATTGCCGACCATGTCATGGCGGTGCATTTGCCTGTTGACCCCCTCCTTTGGCGTTATTCTACCTCAAGTCCCAGCAAGCGATGGTGTCGTGGCCATATGATCCATGGTAGGTGCAATAAGGAGTGTGGTTCCTATTCCTAGGTCCAACATTCCTTCCCCTACCTCTTGATCCGCGCGTTGGCGTTGAGGGGAGTCTTTCCTGCTGTCCTGAATTAGGATGGACTTCTTCATAGGCCAAGTTCGGAACTGCATTTAATGTGGCAGCTGCCAGTGCTTGTCCTGAGTTCAAATCTGACTGTCCACTTTGGTGGTCTATCAAGTGGGAGATGGGACCTCGTCCTCTTCTCAATTGGGGAGGTGGGAGACCTCGACTCGCCCGGTTACGATGATCTTTGAGCTCCTCATTTATAACTTCTCACCTTATCATTTCCAACAAAGCAAGTAACTTGTTGGATCTTTATTTTGCACATCCCTCCAAAAGATGGAGTTCATGTCCAAGCCACCCCTTAATGCGGTAAGTGCTTCTCTGTCCGAAATTTGGACTCAATATGTCATTTCATCCGTGAATCGGGATAGGAAAGTTTTCAACGACTCCCCCTGTTGTTATCTCATGTCTTGAAGGCGCTGGATCGGGCCTTCGCCTTCTTTGCTAGTTGCAAAGAGTTTAAGGAATGCTTTTGAAGTTTGGCCAACTTCGGATGCTTCCTGCTTGTAACCTGCTATACCAGACCTCAGCTGCTTCACTCAGGGTAAGATGGAAGGCTCTGCATTTCATTGTCGGGGTTGACCCCCGCAGTCCCATAAGGGTTTTGAAACAGTCCAGATGTTTCGCAGGGTCTCCCATTCCTTCATATTTTGGTATCTTTGGCAAAATGAAATGGTTAGGTACTGGGGCTTCTTGAATATCTCTTGAAAAGGGTAAAGTATCATTATCATCATCAACGTCGCAAGACCTTTGGGGTTCGTCGGCGTATTGATTCCTGTCGACAGGCATGTTCCGAAGCGACTGAGACGGGCCGGCTTGGTTTCTGGCTTGATCCCTTCTCTCTCGCCTATTTCTAGGCGGAGGTCTCACCTCTTCGTGATACAGTTCTGCCTGGCCTCCAAATCGAGGTTGTTCAACAGGTTCCTTTCTGAGCCCTTGCAGGCGCCTATTAAGCCTAATTCTAGGCGGGTCAGTAATTCTGTCGAAAACACTCCTGGTTCATCTGGGCGACCTCCCTGGGACATCGGATGCCTCTTGGGGAAGTTCGCTGCCTGCATGATTGGTGGAAGAACCGACTTCGGCCTCTTCCCCCAATGAATCCCCGTGTTGATACGGAGGTTGGCTTCCCATGTGATTGTTACCCCCGTCATATTGATTGTTTTGGTAAAACCCATCTTCTTGCTGAGGGTACTAAAGGTTATGGTACCCACCTTAAGCCTGCATGTTCATTAGCATCTCATGCATAGCTTGGTTCTGTTGGGTGATATTTCACATGTTTTCTGCCATGGTTTCCCTGCTAAGTCTAGCAGCTTCCTTTGATTCGCCCCGTGGGTCATGCCTTTGCCGCTAGTTAAACCTGTGGTGAGATGTAGGCATTGTGTGCGAGGGTTCCCCTTGTTCAAGATTTTCCTCAGCCATTCGAGACGCTATTTCTCCTTCGTTTTCACTCATCTTTGTTAGCCTTCCGGTTTAGCTTTCTTTTCAACTTTCGTATGTTGTTTAATCCTTCTTAGTGATTCTTTATTCAAGAATAACATTCATTTCTTCAAGGGGATAGGAGTTTTTCTTTTGCAGGATTGCAACAGCCTTTGTTTACGGGATTCTCGTGGTTTAACTGTTTGTTTCCCACAGACGGCGTCAATCTGTTGACCCCAAAAAATGTTGTCAATAGATGTCAGTATCGAACTCGTGACACGTGGATTTTGGCGAGTTGACCGGAGCTGATGATCGGGAAATGTATATAGATTGTCGAGTCGGAATACCAACAGATGATTTTCGTGTCGAAATGGATAAAGACTTTGCAATTGATTTTACGTTTTTTTCTTTATAATATTGTAAAGAGTACAATAATTAAAAGAACAAAGTATTTTCGCAATGATTTTCTTTGTAAGAATTCGAGTCTATGCCTTTTATTATCTAAAATTCAACATCCTTATTACAATCACAAGATGCGCTATTTATAGGCAAAATGGCCGGGCTGCCTGTCGTCGGATCAAATACATGTGACTTCGTCTCATTGATTTAAACATCACATCATTCATTCACGACATTAACTATGGTGATGATTGCCCTGCCACCCCCTTCCTTTTGACTGACATTAAGTAATGTGGCTTAAAGTGTGTTGTCACGTCAATCACATCTTAGAGATATCCTTCAGATTTGTTCCTTATAAGGACCTCGGTGAATAAAGTATTAGGCAACAAGGGGACTTCGGATTGGAGAAGTGCCACGCAATGGAAGGGACTTCGGATTGGAGAAGTGCCACGCGATTGAAGGGACTTCGTACGTAGAGGGACTTCTGACGTGTGACGTCTTCTCGTGGGTTCCTCCACATGTCATCCAAATGATGACCCCATTTTAATGGGGTAACAGTACTCTTTCTCCATATTATAATAAAATCTTCATTCTCTGCAATTATTTTGTTGTGTTTTTGTGATCAATTATTTCATATTGTAACCTCTTATTTTCTCCAACAATCTAGTATTGAATTAATCCGTTATTATCTACGTTCCGCAATAACAATATTAAATACTTGTACTTCTGCTTTATGTTCATTTATTTCTCTACCACCTTTGCAATTAGTTATGTCGCATTAGACATAAATGTGTTGCACTAGACACAACCGTATTTAGTACAAAAATAAAGACAGAGCAACTAAGCTGAGCTTCTTTGTTCTAAAATTTAAAAATTATGTGGCATGATGCCTGCTATCGTCATTTATTTTCCATTTCGATTTCTATATAAATTAGCTGTTAGTTTCACTGCTGCTCATTTTCATCAGAACCGATTCTCATTACAAGGCTTAGGCCATGCAGCGGGCTTCTTCGCTAAGCGAAGGACACATAGCTGAACTACTGAACACCTATTACAAGAAACAAAAGAAAATGTTGTCTCATCTGCATGTCTGCAGACTGCCACCATTCCATCATTTCAACAACGTGTCTCATTAGAACTTCATATTATTCTATCAATCACTCCAGCTACAGAAACCATCTTGCGATGGCACTACATGCCTCTTCTTCTTCTATAATCAGCACTGGTTTCGCATTTTCCAATGACAATAGTGATTACAGAAAAGGGGTTAAGTTTCTTATTGATACTGAACCCGACATGAAGAAGCTGCCTTCAGAATTTGCTCTTCCCTTGCTGAGAAATCCATTACCTGTTGTTCATGCTGAAATACCTATCATAGACTTGAGTGGACTTGATGGACCTGTTCAACGTCGAGATTCTACTATTCGAGACATCCGCTCTGCCTGTGGTGACTGGGGATTCTTCAGGGTGAGTAACGAATAAGTTTCCAATTTTTTGTTGGTCAAAATTGGAAATAGCGGTAAACGATTTCATTAGCTAATTACTTGGGGTTGTATTTAAGTTCACATATAATTCTGTTGCACACCCTCCATTTCATATATTTGGGAAACTTGATTTGATCTTTATGCACACTACTAATTGTGATTTTCAATAGATCATCAATCATGGGATTCGGATGGCTGTAATGCTTGAAATGCTTGAAGTTGTAGAGGAATTCTTTGATCTGAGTTGGGAAGAGAAAATGAAATATGCTTCTGACAATGTCATGAGTCCCATAAGATATGGAACGAGCTTGAACACAACAATGAAGCATCCTCTTCACTGGAGGGACTATTTCAGACATTATGGTCATCCATGTCACAAAACCTTCCACCTCTGGCCAGATAATCCCCCTGTTTACAGGTTAGTATTACGTATAAATTGATCCATGTCAACCGCCATCAATTATTGTTATGAATCCCGACAGATCTGTAACCACTTTGTTGGGAAACATGGAGGTTGATATGCAATGTAAAGCATTGATTGCACAAGCCAAAACAAGATTAAAGTAAGGAAGAAAATTGGCGAAGGAATCGAGTAATTTTATCAATTTGACAACCAATGAAGAGAATATTACGACACAACAATTTCTGAAATATCTCAATAAATTGAATACGAGTTTCCTATTTATAGGGGACATGTCAAAATCCTAGAAAATCAAGTTGTAGATGAATAGGAGTTTAAAACGCGTTAAAACACGTAATATCGGATAACATTGTCGCTCGAGCGAGACCCTCTCGCTCGAGTCATAATGGGGCGACAAGCGGGCGAGACATGTCTGCTTTTGCCGCTCGAGCGGCCATCCAGCGAGGAGCTAGCGAAATGCGGCGACGTTATTCCCGATACATAATTTTGATCTCTCCTAAGTCACTCAAAATACTACTCCAATACCCACTAGAATTTGGGTCAAACTACAACAATTATCAAATTTGAAAAAAGGGAATACGATTCTTGTCAATTCATTTTACAGTGATTAAAGGGAAATATTGCCTATTATCAAGAATATCTGATTGTTCTAATGATAAGGTCATATGAAATAAGTTTGTTTCTTTTGATTCCTATTGAAGCTAAGTTTTCTCACAGAAACAACATTTTTAAATTTGAGCACCGTGTACCAATTGTTGATTTTTTAGTTAATAATACTCCTAGCAAAAGATATTGTACTTCAAACTTGATTCTCGGACTGATGAACTGAATTTGATGAGAAGGGATGTAGCAAAAGAATACTTGGAGCAGATTTGGCGGTTGGCCATGAAGATAGCAAGTGCAGTATCTGAAGGTTTAGGGCTGGATCATGACTACATAGAAAAATCACTTGGTGAAGGGTTTCAAGTTCTTGCTGCTAATTATTATCCACCATGCCCAGAGCCAGAGAAGACATTAGGACTTGCAGCTCATTCAGATCATGGAGGACTCACAATTTTGATGCAAAATCATGATGTTGATGGGTTACAAATCAAACACAATGAAACATGGACAGCTGTTCAACATGTCCCTGGCACTTTTCTTGTCAATGTTGGAGATTATTTGGAGGTTAGCATCTCATAATTACTTCATAAATTCATAGAACTATAATAAATTGTTTTACATGATAATTATTAATAGCTAGAGTGCAGTTCTAATTTCTCAATGCATATATTTTAGATATTGAGCAATGGAAGGTACAAGAGTGTGGAGCATCGAGCAGTGGTAAACGCTCAAAAGAAGAGAATTTCAGTAGCTGTAGGACATGGACCTGAGTTGAAGGCTGTAATTGCACCTGCAAGCCAGCTGTTGGACAAAAACAGTGATATCCAATATCGGCCTATTGCCTACGAAGACTACATAAGGCTTCAACAGAGTAGCACAATTAGAGGGAAGAGCCCATTGCAAGCCATAAAGATCAACAACATATAGCAGACACTGCTTGTTGCCTAAAATATGGTCAAGATCAACTTACTAGTGTATTATGGAACAACATGGCAATTTCTAGTATTATCTACAATGCTACATGTTTCTTTCAACTAGCAGATACCCAAAGTGTCAATGCTATACAAGTATCATACACTGAATTTTATGTTCTTGTAAGCTTTTCGAATTTCTACACAAATAGAATTTTATTAGTAACCAGTGTCGTGCCTCAAAAATCAAACGGGTCAATGATAGTGTAAAGGGAAGACGTGATTGATGTTTGAGATTTGAGCATTGAAAGAACTCAATAGATCGTATATTAGTTGTTTCCTATGGACAAAATAGCTTGTATTATTTATGTAAAAATTTAAACGCAAATAGGGTTTCCATAAACTATATGACCTCAAATTATGACAACTTGAACGTCTACAACTATAAACAAGAATCCTGAAAGTAACTAAAATGTTATGATTGTAAATACGTTGTTATTGGCAACTTTAAAAATATGTCCGAATCTGTTTTAGCACAGGACGTTGAAACACTGCTATATGTGGTACAAAGTATGTTGAAGATGTTATAGAAACATTTTGGAAAATGCAGCATGTCACCTTTGAGATTTCGTTTCTTTTACTAAAGTGGACCACTGTTTTATGTGTTATGCAAGTTCAATATGTTAAGCAGTTAACCAATTAGAAAAATACTTTCAGATTTTATGTGGTGAAATTGCTCATTAAAATGGGCCGGGTTATGAGCAACCCACATGAACGACCTTTACCCATTTCCCAACACGTGATTTTGCAAACAAGCTGTTATAGCAGCTAATCTGTCATTTATATGTCCAATATGTTTTGACAATAAAAAAACAGTCAACGTTCAAAAAATGCTGTTAAAAATCTTTTGCAACGTTTGGCCGCATGTTGATTTAAATGTTTCCGTAGAGTAGAAAGATACGGCAACGTTTTTTAAACTTTGCAAAAAAACCTTTTAGCAAAGTTTTTTGAACGTTGCAAAAAATATTTCGCAACATTTTTCAAACGTTGCAAAAAAAAACCCTTTTGCAACGTTTTTCGAGTATTGCAAAAAATAATGACTCAAAATGGCTCAAAAAACACTTTTCGCAACTTTTTTTTACCGTTGCCATATGTTTTTTTTTTTTTTTTTACAGCAATTTATATAAATTGACTCGAAAAATTGAAAATGACTCATTCTGAACAAATTTTGGAATGACAAAAATTGATAATTTCATTACAATTTTTTGAATCCATACACTTGAACATTAGAATGTGATAAAACGCCACCTAAATAAAAATGAGCTTCAAAATGGAATAAAATTTTGATACATCTTAGGCATGATGAGTTTATTGCCACACTTGTAACACCAAACTTCTGAATAATACTCTAATGATATACTCAATCCTATTGTTCTTCATGCATTCTACAATTTGCTCACAACACAATTCATGATGGCCAACGAAACTGCAAGAGAAGCATTGAATCAATAAGAAAAAAAGTTTTTGTGTTTGAATTTCAATCAAATCATATGTTATTTACATTTTCTGCAATTTTTTGGTCAGATCTAATCTCTTTTCACATTTATTGTTCTAGAAGAGGAACCATGAATTGGCAAGGACCACACCTACAAAATGCAATAGCCAGGCTGCCTAAGCATCATGCATGTTGGCTAGCCTAAAAAGTTCACTTAAAAGTAAATATGTTACTTCTAAAATAAATAATTTGGTCAAAGTTAGTAAAATATGAGTTACTTTCCAAATTATGAGTTATTAAAATACCAGCAATGTTGCAAAATGTCTTTTTTGAGTTACTTTCCACAAATTTGATAAAAATAATAAATTACCAGCAACGTTGCAAATAAGCATGCTTCCCAGACTTGCTGATAAGTAGTCAATATGCACAACCAGCATCTGTTGATAAGCTCACTATCACAGCCGACGGATGTCTCACTTGAATGTCCATTAAGGACATAACTGTGCAAGTTTATGCAGAAATGAATTGAAAAGAAGACTAAAGAGTAACATACAAATAGTGGAGCTTTGTCATGTTGCCAAGCTCTGGAGGAATGGAGCTAGTTAGCTTATTGTTGTTCACGAAAATATGATTCGATTTAAAATCACCGCAGGTGTACCGTTCATTACAAGTAATAAAGTGGACTTTTGGAGTCCGGATTGTCGATCCCACAGAGATTGAGTAGTTCAATATTTATTATCTCGACCTTAACCGAAACTAGATATATTTTTTAGTGTTTTATACTAAATTATAACCGAACCAGATAATAAATGCTACTATGAATGAATTGGCTAAACTAGATGCGAATTATACTAGAATGCAATGTGAAATTCGAATGCAAATTGATTTACTTAACGATATAAAAACGTACTATGATCACGAATCCCCATACAACAATCCATTTTAATTCTAGTTTCACAATTTGACAACACGATTGTATATTGAAGAATCAATGTTCCTATTGAATTTAATAATCTCTTTTGAGTAATGTTAAACATATTCTATCATGCAATCCGACTATATTTCTATGACGAATACAAACATAAAAGAATGTATGAGCTTTTATGAACACTTAAATATTCACACAAGGCATAACGGTATATTTCTATTCCCTATCGGACCCTATGACAATTTATACTACGTCAAACATATTTCCTTTCTTTCAAAAGCATAAAAAAAATCACCACATTCATATAATTAACGTGCACAATAATTATATGGAAGAAATACGTATAAATCATTCAACATCCAAAAACGTGTTTATAATGTCAAAAATATAAAACTAAAGATTAAAATATCATGTTACAAGGTTCATCGATCTCCTAGTATAATAAAAACTAGCCTAGCATGGAAGAACTAAGAAAACAAGATAAATAAATAAGAAAAGACATCACCCTATCAATTCTTGAAGTGAAATCTCGAATCTTTGAATCAATCTTCTCGTTCTTCACATTTTTCTTGCTCTTCAATATGTCAAAATATGTCTAATAATGTGTAACCCTCTATTCTCAACGTAATTAAGGTTAAAAAGGGGTCCAAGAAATGTTTCCATGGGTGGTTGAATCAAATAAGGAAACCAGAATTTTCACGTTGGAAGTGTACTATGCGGCCGCATAGTGTTAATCTATACGGTCGCATAGTTATAGAAACTCGGGAACTAGTACTAGCTGGAACAACCTATGTGGTCGCATAGGTATTACACTATGCAGCCGCATAATGTAAGATACTTTGAGATTCTTGCTTTTTGGTCCCCGAATTCTATTCTTTCATTCTTGAGCTCCTTTCAACTTTCTTCTTCCTTCTATGCCTTGTATCATCATTCAATTTGTCCTTGACTCTCTTCAATGCTCGATTTGCTCTTCGGGTCAACTTTTGAATATTTGCATTCAGGTCCCTGAACTTTCGTTTTCTTCCATTTTGGTCATTTTTCGCTCGTTTTTGTATACTTTTCGTTTCATCCATCGATATAGCCTACAAACACAATTTGTATCGAATTAAGTCATATTTTAACATATATATCCATAATTGTCCATATTTTGTGATCTAAATAAGTGCGTAAAACGCACTTATCAGTTGCAATGTGGTACCTACAAATTAATATGTTTTCAGTAGTAAGACCAAGAAAAGATATTTAGCAATAAATAATGGATATTATTAATTATGTCAGTATAACTTTACACTTTTATAGTTCAAAAGCAATCCATTGAGTAAAATTATAAAGAGTTCAAAAGAATATTACAATACTAACAATTTCTCCGGTGTAAGTTAAATTTCCAAGAATTTAAGGGATAGGTCCACTCAACATGTTGCAACTAAGATCCCTGTAAAGTAAGAGTTCGGTGACATTTCATAAACATAGAGAATTAAATAAATGACAAAAGCAGATTGTCAAAAACATTAATTTAACTCATACAATGGGAACTAGAAAGCACTTACAGAACAGCAAGTGCCTGCATCAATCCAATTACAGATGGAATTTGACCTGAAAACCGGTTACCTTGAAATGATCTAATGCATCAATATGTAGAAGTTAATTAATTTATCATACAGAGTGCAAAGCAACCCCATGTGTTCGGAGGAAAAATGTTTATGTGCTTTACAAGAATGATGATCTAATAAAGGATGAATTCAGATCAATTTTCATAAATTCTCACAGATACTGAAGAACTTCACAACATATAGAAATTTGAACACAACCCACCATTCACAACATATACTCACAGAGATCTCTAAGCTCTCCTTCCTGTACCCCATGACATGGTCATAGACTCATAGTAAGGTCCACATGGAACAATCCCATTGCAAAACTTACTCGACTGCCACTTCGAGTGGCCCAGGCTCTTCCTCTGCCTTCTTCCACTTGTTCATGAAATGACATGTTGAAGTTAGAGTGTCCTTTGGATTTCTTGTCACATAAACAACGCGACATTCAGATGAATCTAGTGTTTTGCCTAGAAGCTGGTATGGTATGTGTGCGCTAAAAATTCGAGTCGAATGAATATCCGAAGTAGGAAAGCTAGGAGATTCCTCAGACATTGTATAAACTTGAACTTCTAAAATTGGAACTAATCGTGTGGATTTTTGGTCACCAAATTTTCTTTGGAAGATCTATTGATGATGGAATAAAGACGAGATTTGAACCATGTGGTTCCAGTTTTAGGAAAAGAAGCCAAAATCACATCACTAGGAAGTGACTTAAATTCGTTAATAACTTTGTTAATTGCTGCAACAGATTGAGGTCACATCCAAAACCCATTGATTTGGTGAAGGTAATCATTGCCCCCACCGATTTTTTTTTTGAATTTTGCTACACGCCCAAGCTTAAAAACATGGATTCAAAAATGCTTAGCTGGCAAGCAAAAAACAATTTAAAAAGAGAATACAAACAAAAGGGGACCACGACCAAAACCCACCCACGACTTAAACGAGAAACCCTCTCTCATTTCCCTCTGAACCCTCCCTCTCCCGCCGCTGCAGCTCAGCTCCGACGACTACCGGAGCAGCCAACGCTCAGAATCGAACCTCGTTCGCAACCAAGACTCAAACGAACTTCCCGTTTCCAACAACAATCGGGTTTGATCTACAATATTCTTAGCGTTGTTCATTTTTGGGTATTTCGACCACCGGCTGCTCCACGAGCTTAATCCCGCCGCTGACCAAGTATGATACCTTTTTCATACCTGAGATTTCAACATTTTTTTTGAAGATGAATGTTGGGTATGTTCTAATGTGGGGTAATTAATTTTCGAAAATCTGCAACGGTCTGGACTTCCAAAATTCATCTTCCAAAATTCTGAGTTTTCCAGATTTCCCTGAAATTCAAATGACTGAGACACGTGAATTTTGCATTCGGCGTCCGTTGTGTATAATTTTGTGATGTTGGGTAATTAATTGCAACTTGATGTTGGAGTTTGTAATTAATTTTGTGATGTTGGGTATAATTTTGTGATGTTGGGTAATTAATTTTCGAAATTATGTGGGAAATTGTCTATTGCAGTGAACTTGTATTAATGTTTATTAGTGTACCGGACGCAAGTGTTGGTTTAGGGATTTGAATTAGCTGTGCTTATGGACCCATATGGGCAAATCTGTAGGCTGTTATAATTTTGTTTCTGGGCAATGGTTGTTCGATTTAATTGGGCTAAAGGGGCTTTACACTTTACACTGGAGGAGCTGGATTGAGTGAGTCTGTTGTTGATGTTATTCGCAGTTGTAGCAAAGTGAAACATGTATTTTACAAGAGAAGGCTGCTTAAATTTAATTCAGTCATGTTTACGTTGTGTATTGTTTTGAATTTGTAAAATGATTGATTTCCCAACTTGTTCGTAACTATGATGGCTTCGTTGTTTTGAATTGTTGTAAACTGCTTTTTCCTGAATATGTAGAATGTCCAGAAGGAACTATGGAATCTGTCATAGTTGTAGAGCTAAAGACCATTTGTTCGCCGAATGCAAAAAGAAACGCCCTTGCACACGATGTAAGCACGGATCTGAGAAATGTTTTGTGGTGGAAAAAAATAATGAAAATAAAGGGAAATTATTCCTTTGATGTAGCCGGAATTGCGGATTTTGGGAGTGGGTTGTACAAGATGCCTCAACCAGTCAATCTAGTCACGGTACCGAGACTTTCCATGAACCTGTGGTGAAAGACACTGACGAAGAAATATCCCGCGTGTTCAAATCTCGGGTACAGATAAGTGATGAAGAGGAGCTCCAAATTTCGGTGAACGTGAGCATTAGGATGGAAAAAAGAATGGCAGAAATGAATGTGAAAGGGAAACGACCAACTTGATTATCAAAAATGATATGTTTATATATGTAATTGGTCTAGCCTTGTGTAAAAAAATTGACTCTTCATAGCCAGAATATTTATTTTTGTAGTCCTAATAACATACGTAATTATGAATCTCATCTTATATGTTAACCAATTATAAGGAGATCTTACTAGTTTTTAATCAAAATTTAAAGAAAATGCACATTATTTTTCAAGTTTAAAGGAATGAGATCTTATTGGTTTTTACATAACTAGCAGTTTTACAAATAGCTGACCAAACCAATTTTTCCAACGTCTACACAAAATTCATAGATTAATTGATTCGTAAATTTATATGGTCTTTAATTGATGCTATTTTAACATTTAAATGCCATTCTCAAACCAATCTCATGGCATATATGTAAAACCGAGTGGGTATAAGACATTCTACCAACAATTTAAAAAGCAAGGAACACAAAAATTCCCGCAAAATTCAACACAGGTTGTTTTGGATGATACCCTATGGTGCACATATATAGTAAAACAGGAACCTGAAAATGTATGCATAAAACCCACCAAACATTCTATATGCACAATGATTAATTCAGAATACATAATTCGAATCGACCTTCCAACATCAAATTTCATTACAATACTGACATCACTAAAATGTAAATTAATATTACAATTGATTATGCGTGAATGATGACAGCTAGCACAAAAAACACATCCCCATCGAACACAAAACCAGCCCCATTCTTAAAATCATTAGTCACTGCCACCGTGATCCAATAAATTTTTATAGTAGTTTGAGAATGGTTCACTTGCAATAAGATACCACAACAAATAGTTAAACACGTGTTCACGACGAATTCAAAATGTGGAAAATACTAAGCAATACATTTTATACCTTGCGAACTAAACGCATTGTTCGCCGCCGGTTGAGGGACAAAATTTTGATAGGGTAAATCCTGCGAAATGGAGAACGGTGTAGGCATGGACACTTGTGACAAGGACAATGGTGTTACCATGCCGTTGGGCAAATTCATCATTGGGGTCGACATGGAATACTGCTGAGTTGAATGGAAATTCATTCTATCATCAATGAAATTTGCATTGATATTTACGTCTCGCATGTTTGTGGTTGAGGTCCCACTATCTTGCATTCACAATTAATCGCTGAGTTATAAATAGAAAAAAGTGCAAATTAATTGTAAAAATTATGATACATTTGCCTTTCATTTCGACGAAGCTTTCTCCAATAGACTTTTTCTCCTAAGTTTCTTCGGTGCCCCCTTTCGTCTCTTCAAATTCGGATCGAGTACACTTCAGCTCGCTGATTTTGTTAAGTCCACACAGTCATTGGATGCATGTGTATTACGTTGTGAAATTGAATTACTCCCACCACCAGATTTTGTAGTCATAAGATCTTTATATTGGCATGTTATCCATTCCATTATATGCCGTGTCCGGATTTCATCATCTCTAGCAAGGTCTGCCACCTGCGCAAAACCCTTAGACATCTCTTCATATCTCAATTGTGCAGGAGTGCTAACTAATCCAGCGTAGTTTACTGAAATCCTCGTGTGTGCTCTACGAACATCCCTCATCCATCGTCACAGAATGTTCCTATTCGGAATAAATGTGACATCGTTCCAGTCAAGAACTGCGATTGCATGCCTACAAATTATTCCCTTAAACTCAAAGAGGTGGTAACTGCACACAACTTCACATGAATCTCTCACAAATGAGACCGGGAAATTTTTTCTCTTTCGATGGCCGTCGCAAATAATTCTCTCTCGTACAGTGTATGCCGTATTCGATGATCTCTCCGATGTAGATATGACGTCGCAATAGACCTTCCCCATGAACTTTTCTTGAACTTCTCTGAATTTAGATAGGGTGTATACTGATCGGAATTGTTCTTCCATTTCAAACTATGTTACATACGGTACCATTTGGGAGTATGATTTGAAATCAGCTTGGAACTCCTTTTCGACTTTATTCCTCAGGGCACGTTTGTGCTGCTCTACAAACTGTTTTAACGATGTCTTCGAATGCACATACCCATCGAAGAACGCATTCATACTCTCGCTTCTTTGGGTTGTTGACATTCCCGCCCAAAAAGTTGTTTTGAAAAAGCAAGTGACCCAACGCCTTCTATTCTCATATAATCCCGACAACCAAACATTGTCATGCAAGCTATAGGTATCAATTATCGCCATCCAACCCTCGTCAAATTCTTCTTCGGACTGTGACTCATACACTATTTTATGTATAGTCCCAAATATCGAAGCCTTATCCACGTGGTATCCGAACTTTTTCGGAAGCTTCTTTAAAATATGCCATAAACACCATCTGTGTTTCATATTTGGAAAGACAATCTCAGTTGCATTTTGCATGGCTCTATCCTGATCGGTAATTATCCCCTGTGGAGCTTCACCATACATACACTGAAGCCATGTCCTAAACAACCATACGAAGGTACCATGTCTTCATTCAAAACCAAACCACAACCAAGCAATGTTGATTGTCCGTGATGATTGACACCAACAAAGGGGGCGAAAGACATGTCATACTTATTAGTGAGATACGTGGTATCAAAAGTAACTACATCGCCAAACTACTTGTAGGCCTGCCTAGACCGATTATCTGCCCAGAAAACATTTCTGAGCCTCGATTCGTCATCCAAATCCATGATGAAATAAAATCCTGAGCATTGTACTTGCATTTTTGCAAAGTATTCTTGTATTGTTGCAGCATCTCCTTCTCCAAGTCGTAATCGCCTAACTTGTTCGATATAATTCCGACAATCTTTTTCAATACAAGTCATGTTCTCATATCCACCGGCTTGCACAACTGCAGAGTTGTAACTCTTATGCAAGGGAATCCCTGCTAAATCATTCACTGCAAGGTTCCGTTTCACATGGGCACTCAAAGTTCGATTGCATCTATATAACCTAGGCTTCAATGGACTTGTTGCATGGTTGTGGTCGAGGTGGACAACGTTAATTCTCCAATTTCCCAGAATATCGAAAGATGTAGATATCCCTGCTTTACAACCCATCTTCACTGTTGGTTGCGGCATCAAGGAACCACTAGCATTACCGTTTAGCCGTCTTTCACGACTACATGTTAACGTCACATATCTCAATACTCCATCTTCCTTTTTCGAATTCATTTTCTTAACTGGAAAACCAACGACATAGACATATTTTTTGAATTTTAAAAAATAAAAATTTGAAAAAATAAAAATTTGAAAAAATAAACTCTAAAATTCTAAAAAAATAATATTCTAAAAAAATAAAAATAAAGATTATAAAAATGTCTAGAAAAATAAAAATTATAAAAAGTAAAAATAGTTCTAGCTCTTAATGATATTTACATAAAAAAAATTTAAAATTAATAAAGGCAAAAATATTTTAAGTCCGCACATTAATTTTTATTTTTATTTTCTATATTTTGAAATTAATTTATTATATTTTAATTTTAATTTTAATTTTTTAGTGAGAAAAAATATTATAAGAGTCGTCAACTTAAAAATGTATATAATACTTAATAATATATTAACGAAAAATTATTCTTTTTTTACTGAATAATCAAATATAATGAAATAAAAATATAATTACATAGCGGTACTTAATAAAATTATATCTGTATGTCTTGATTTGAAGAAAAAGATATTAGTCTTTCCCTTTTCCAGGTGTAATATAAACTTTTTCGAATATTTATCACATTAAACATACATCAATAAAATGGTTTTTATTTTATTTTATTTTATTTACTTTAGACATAAATAGTACAATTTACAAACAAAAGAAAAATGGAAATAATAATAGAAGATAATAAAATAAAATATGCATTTTCTCATTCATCTGGAATTAATTTTGAGATTTCAAATATACCATGACGATATATTCAACGAGTAGAATAAGTTGGTTTATTTTCATTTATAATTTGACCATTAGATCAAATTCGAATATTTGGTTAAAGTTGACACGAAAGTCACTTTCCACATTTTGGTTTTGACACTTAACCAATTTCCTTGACTTTTAAACAAATTTTCAACAAGACCAACAAGAGAAATAAATTATTCAATTAAATAAAATAGTCTTAATATGGTTTGTGAGAATTTCATATCGATCATGTTCTATCATCAAGTCACATTAGCGACGGGCATGATTTTATGTTAACGAGTGATCGTTAGTGTAGTGTGAGTGACTAATATTGTAAGACAACTATTATAATGACAATTTTGAAAATTTTGACAAACTCCGTTGCTGAAATTATAAAATATTCATAAATAGAAATTTGTTTAATAGAATTTCGAGCATGTAGGGCAAAGCTTAAATTAAAATTTAAGTCGATAAAACATACATTTTATCTGCATATATCGTAAGACACTCGACTTACAATCAAGTATTATCTAATATTTCATAGAACTCGTGACTTATAAATACTTAAAAGCATTATTGTTCGATATCAATGTGTCATATCAGTATAGTGTTTGAGCCCCCTTTTTTTTTCCAAATCAGTATTTGGAATAGTATTTTTTTGGAGAATGTGTGGTTGAAAATGAAGGAAAAATTTTCTATTTACGTGTAGTATTATTTTATGGAAGATTATGTGATTGAAAGTAGAAGAAAAAAAAATATGATTAAAAAAGGAGGCCAAACAAGAGCTAAATTTGAACCGTCCATTTCTTGCAAAGTTGACATTACTTTATTTAAAAACTCGGCCACATTTGGCAGAAAGACGTTTCGATGTTCCCACACCAAGTCCCCTAGCAGCCCAACAACGCCATCCATATCATGTGAACATACTAAATTATTCATTTGCCATTCACCAAGGATTTAAATAGTATGGACAATAATCTGCAACTGTTTTTTGATATACAAAACATAAAGAAATTTCTCCTGCCTTCATGGATAAAGTCAAAGGGACATAGGATAATAGAAAAAATAAAGTCACGAAAGGGTGTGTGTACAACTTTTTCTCATTGGATGTCATGACCTTGTAAGGGCTTTGAGATCGATGAACCATGAACCTCACCGGGCTGGGATCAATGGAACTGTATACAAAACACTTCATATGATTAAAAAAAAAAAAGGAAGTGATATGTGTACGACAAATTAATAATTAATCTGTAGGCTAATTTCAACGGGTAACTCACAGGGAAGAACGCAAAAGAAACGCCAAATTATAGAGAAAAATATATTTTGCTAAAAGCAATTTTATTAATATTCCAAGATGATTGACAAAACGCCCACAAGGTGGGCTATATAACTTGAAATTAAAAAAAAAAAAAAGAAAAAAAAGCGAGATTATCGGAAGTTTACCAAGAATAGAAAAATACTAATATTCGTACTAAAATAAAAAGCTTAATTGGGAAAAACTGATTATCGCCAAAAAGAAAAGAAATAACTAAAATTGGGAATTTGGAGGGGAAAACGACCGAATTTGGGCTCGATTTAGACCCGCACCGAGCAAAGCTCGGAGGCCACGACGTGCGCACCAAAATGAGCTTTCTGAATTGGGGTCATTGGCTCGATTCTGATAATCGTAGACAAAGTTATGACCAAAATACCAAAACACGTCTCAATTACCAAAATATGATGACTACTTGTCATATTTGCGCCGATCTGTCAACTCGTGATATTTTTAGAGTCATTGACATGCTATCTGACAATTCAACATCCGACTCGGACTCTCCTACATCAATAATGCATCACACAATGCATTACACTCCCCTCACATGGAGAGAGACTTTCTTTCTAGCGGTAGGTCTAGTTCCAAACGCTTCTGGCTCCATTAATATACAGTTATAGGATGATTAGGCCAGGCACACTTTATAAGAATAGTTTAGTTTATACTCAATAGTTCGTCTTTTCAGTTTCTTCCTTCCCCAACCATTATTTTAACTAGAGATTTGTGAACTGTAGAATGTTTGCTTGTGCAGCTATCCGTTGATATTGACTTTATCTATAAAGATTTGACAGAAGATCTTCATTATAGTATGTCTCGCGACCAATTAGCTGTTATTCAACAAAAAAGACTTTATTTTAACTAGAGATTTTTGTACTATAGAATGTTCGCTTGTGCAGTTGTCCACTGATATTGACTTTATCTATAACTCCGTTTTTACGTGATACGCTACTTGATCGTCCTGATATCATGATTGGTACTGGCTCTGATCCTGATATGATTTATTTGGTTCTGCCTGATCAAAATGATGTATTGGTGTTAATGGGATTATCCCTAATGTTACTTCTTCAACCATGAGGTGTACACATAGCATTTTTCATAAATAAATAAACCATGACTAGGGAAGATCCATAGGTGAATGACATACACTTTCACCAATGAAAAATCCATAGGTGAATAGAATTAACCTTTATTGATGGAATCAAACACTTTTTTCGTAGGTGATAGCAACGAATAGTTTCATTGTGATTTTCCCTCGATAAAAACGTGTTTTTCAGTTGTGAGATAGTTTAAAGGTATGCGCCACAAGGGGTTGGAGAACTTTATAAATATGTGACAATGTGACTTGAATTCAACCTTGTATGTAAAAAGGAGAGAGATTTATTTATTCAATATTATTCTAGACAAATGCCCCTAACAAGATGACAGGCTACTTCTGAGAAAGAGCTAAGCAATTGCAGATTGCAAGAACCAAATCCGGCCAGCAAAAACTGTCTGTTCATTGGCTGGCATCCATTTTTGAACCTCTACTCTTTCCTTGAAATCGTCCTGTTCCCTGTAATCTTATATAAAACCCTTATGTCCCTTCATTATTCTTCATTCTGTACTTAATTACCATATCAAAAGGAACAACAAAAAGGCAATGGCAGGAACAAAGATGAATGATTTTGAAGATATGCTACCAATGATGGCTGAAAAACTTGGCGGCGAGGGCCTGATAAGAGAATTATGCAATGGTTTTAGTCTATTAATGGATAGAGAAAAAGGGCTCATCACATTTGATAGCCTAAAGAAGAATTCAGCTTTTCTTGGATTACAAGATTTGAGAGATGATGAATTGAAGAGTATGGTTAAAGAAGGCGATATGAATGGTGATGGAGGGCTCGATCAGATGGAATTTTGCGTGCTGATGTTTAGATTGAGCCCCGAATTGATGCAGAAATCTGAGGATTGGCTCCAGCAGGAGTTCAAGACGGCTTGTTTTGACGGAAAATGAATTTGGAAGATGCTGCTCAGTCTGATTCTTCAACAAGAAAACTCGATGGCATTGAGAAAATTTTAGTTGTCATTATCGCCTTTTTTCACTGATATTTATTGACAAATTTATGTCAAGCCAATTAATGTTATTATTCTTAACGGAAAATTGTTTGAGATTTTCGAAATTGTACGCATCATTCCTGGCTGTACACCTATCCCCTGAGCTGCCTAATTGCAGCGTCTCAAACTATCTTTTAGAGGTCTATTTGTAGTTTAAAATTAACATGCATCACGTTACTGATATAAAACTCACACTTGTTTGCAAAATAATCATTTTTCTCTAACTTTTCTAAAATTTCTTGAACTAGAATTTGATAGAGTAATTTTTGAAACTTGAATTCAAGTACAACATAAAGTAACTGTGTGGAAAAATTGGAGAGGGGTCAGCCACTTGTGGTTTATGTAGGTAGAAACTAGTTAATTTTGTCATTTTGAGCGACAAATGAAACATTTGCCTCAGTTTGCTTTAGCTAAAAGAATTGATAAATAAAAGTCAATATTTGATTTTAATTACACATTTCGTGAGATTCAAACTTTTTATCAAATTTTCAATTACACGTTCCATCAACTTTTATCAAAATCTACTTAATTTTAATTTTTAGCAAAACCAAACATGAGCAAAACTCATGATATATTTAACACAAATATTTTTCGGCCCTAAGGCCTTGAGGTTCGGCAACCACATCAAACATCTAATCCCCATTGAACATCCATCAGGAATAAGCTCAAATCCACTAAGAAAACCGTCCAAAATAGACAAATCGGTCAAGTTACAGTACACTGCCCAAACACAACAACTATCACACGATTTCCCTCAACAAATATGAATTCACACAAGAGGTCATCTATACTATTCTCAATCTCACAGAGATCACACGAGATTTCAAGAGATTACAATTTTATAGAGAGAGAAGGTAAACAAAAGGAACTGTTCGAGAAAGTGTGAAAAATCGCAAACCCTAGAGTAACTTTTTGCGTTTTATAAGAGATAGCCAATTGCATCCAATCTAAGGGTCCAAAGTTAGCCACGTGTCCATCATCGGGTGAGAGTGTCTTTTAAATACAAGGCACGCCTTTGCAGTAACACGTTTTTAACCATTCCAGATTCTTCCATACTTTGGATCATTAGTTGGGCCAAGGTTAATTGGGCCAGAGGGACGAGAATATGATTGGGCTCTAAAATCAGCAAACAACTCTACATCCTTGTATTTTTCTCCATAATATTTCATAATTATATATTCAAGAAAGAAAAGAATTTCAATTGACCTCCCCATTGCAAAGCACCTTCAAGCTAAAGTATTAGACAAGAACCTCTTTTCAACATGAAAATATAGAAATCCCTTAAACCCATATCCAAAAAACATAAATTTACCAATATCTACTACTGTAATTCATCGGTATGTCATTATAATATATGGTACTATAACAAAATATCTTCGAAACGGATTGTCGCAGAGGGAGAGCTTCACCTTGTGATCTAATACAGACAAATGTTATATTATGAATCCCACAAAAGTTTTAGAAAATGTCAAGTACGTAATATTTTGCCTGATAATTAATTTCGAAATGAAGTCTAAATGAGCATTTATAAGAAAATATCAAATAGAAGAAAAAATTATCGTTGTGTCTTTAAAATTAAATATTGGGTTGAAACTTTATATATTTTCATTGTAATCTGACCGGAATATAATACCTCGAACCCTCTCGTGTAAAAGGTTAAAGTGATAGAGAAGAGACAACTTTGTTGATTTAATTTTTGTCCTCAACAAGTTACTCAATGTTTTTCATCAGCAATGAAATAAATATATGTAGAAGAATAGAAATTCTATGTTTCAAGAATATCATTGCAGATCAAAATGAATTCGACTGATCTTCATTCGTTATTCGTTTATGGAAGATAAAAGCAATCAAGGCCTACTGAAACACAATTTTAGCACTCGAAGAAGCCCGAGAATATCCCATTATTTGAGATCTGATCTTGTCTCGTAAAAGCGACTCTCTTGGCTTGGAGAGACTGGTGCAAAGAAGCAATTCTTGCAATACCTTCCCCTTTTTGAGTAAAAATTTCACAAGACTAATGTCATTTGCACATTCTGCAAATCCATGAATCTTTACGACCCTTATGTGATTTAGAAAACACTTCAATGCTTCGGTTTGCGATTCCCAATATCTTTCTTCTCCCGAGCTTGACAAGTCCCACAAGTCCTTGTTCCATTGCTGTCATTGATGAGTAAACATAGCTATTGAGATAAACACAAAGTGTAAAATAAATTGAGTATATTTAGTTGAAAATATCACAGTTGACACTCACTTTTCTTTCAGTGCTGCGATCGCCAACAATCTTGATAGTGATAGTGTGAATAGCAGGAGAAATCTTGAAAAGACTAGCCAATCCAGGGTTATTATGTTTGTTGAAGCCAGTATACAACTCCAAGGATTCGAGCTTATTGAACGGACACAACAATCCTCCTGCAAAGCGATTATTCTTCGATAGAATCTGCAGCCAGGAACAAGTTAAGAACTCATGTAATTTTGGTATCTAATTTGATCTAGATGATATACTGTTCCATGCTATCACAAATGGCTAGTTAGTCTCATTTTGTAAATGTTGAGAGATTTTGATGAAATAAATAACCAGCAATCCTGTAACTTGCACTACGAGATTGTGGGTCATTTTGATGAAATAAATAATTGATGCAGCAAATGTACCTCGATACACTGGTTTTCGAGAATTAAACACCGGCAATGTGAAATTCCGGACATGAAGTTTGATATACTTTGAAGCTTAGCTCCACTCAGATCCTCATGAAGGAGAAAGAACCCTACAAAGACCTCGTGCAGCGAAGTTAAGTTGTGCAGAAAACTTTCCTCAGTGATCGAATTGTACGACCAGAATATAATTTGGAGAGTCGGGGCGTTGATTTTCACCCGGCTACTAACACTATAGGCATCAAAGCAACTTGAAACCCTTAATCTCTCAAGTTTGGGAGATGAAATTTCAAGATCTTCAAGCTGAAAACAACTTTCTAAGGCTAAATCCTCCAGGGCTCGACAAATAATTCTAAGCTGTTTTAATCCAGAACAAGCTTCTAAATGTAACTTCTTAAGCAAAGGAAATGATGAATCTGTAAACAAATTCAGAAGGGATGGTTGATCATGTAAAATCACGCGCGAAAGTGATAGGTTCGACAATGATCGAAAACCGGCCTTCATAATTTCTAGAGGCGGCAATCTAAATCCCGGACGCCATGATTTCAATCTGAAAACTTTTAATGACTCACTCATTATAATGCTACGGGGAAAATTGAAATAATCACATGTAGAGACCTCGATATCAAGTTCTTGAACATTATGCTTAATAGCACGACGGATCAAGCCATTGAGTCGAGAAAAGCTCAAAAAAGCACAAATTCTAAGTACTCGTATATCCGTATGCTTCTCGCGAAGGCCTAAAACCTGATCAATGAATTCAGCTCCTTTCAATCTGAAAGAACTTATTTTTTTACGCGCATTAGATGCATTCATAAGAATTTTGAGGGATGTGAAATCGAGGTCCGGAAATGAGTACCAGAGATTTCTCCAGCGTTTCGATAACACACTGGTTTGCGCGATGGATTTGATCGGTAGAAAAAAGAGAATTTGATGCAAAACATCGTCGGGAAGATCACTGATCCTGTCATCTTGTTGATCAGATTTTAAGCTTTTTTTCGAAGCATCCAAAAGCTTTTTTCGCTTTGCAGATCTTGTCTCCATTCAATTGATGTATTCTATGATGTTACTGGATCAGTTTTGTTGAAAACTAGGTTGTGAGGTTGTTAGTATTGGGAGTTTGAAATTTTCAAATAATTCCGCTGATAATACGAGAATGTTGTTCAGTTTGTTTCGAGTGGAAACAATTTTTGAAATGAGATTTGAAGAGTTTCGAGCTTTTCGAATATACAAATATGTCAGTCACAAACAAAGGAATGGAAAAATAGAGAAGGGTATCTTCAGTTTAATTATTTAACTGCACTTCAAAATCTTTTTATAACAAGGCCCTGAATCTCTTAAGGTACTTGCATATTTACACACTCGGTTCTAATCTTTGTCTAACCATGATAAGATATTAGTTGTGCAAATATATTGTGACTGGGCAACAAGTGATAATAAAATTCTCTAATCTTAAAAAATAGATCTTCATTATAGCCCGTACAAAGCTATCACTTCTTTATTGTTTCTTTTTCATGCTATAGCTCATAACCGAGCACGAACTAGTAACATAATGGATAGTAATAGGAAGCCTAAAAAGTGGCATTATATGGTTTCGATAAAGACCATTGTTTCTTTCTATTACTTCAATGTAGCCTTGACAGATCTATTAGTAAGGGGGAATGAGTTGGGATGACCACCACTCAATAAATTTTTGTTCAAATGGCCTTTCACCAAATTCTTTAAAATATAAAAAAATCAATTATTTAAAAATCTCAAATGTCTACTTTACCCCCTTTTGTATAACCAAATAAATGAAGGATTTTGGGCCAAAATCGACCCAGTCAAGCCTAGTTGACCGAATCTAAAAATTTTAAAGAAATTTTTGAACCTTCAACCTCTATGGAAAAAAGATGATCACCTCACTATAGGACATTGAATAATATTGTTTATTTTATTACAATAACCTATATATATATATCTTGAAAAATTATATTCAAATTTTCAAAGTTCAAGGATTTGAACCTTCAACCTCTAAGAAAAAATTTCTTAGAATGTTTTCCTAACCACTAGGACATTGAACAATGTTGATTATTTTAGATATATCTTAAAAAATTATAGTCAAAATTTCAATGTCCAGATATTTGAACCTTCAACCTCTAAGAAAAATAATATTTCTCTCACCACTGAGATATTAAACAATATTGTTTATTTTAATGCAATAATCTATACATAATCCTATAATTCTGAATATTTTGAAAAATTATAGTCAAATATTTCACTTTATTTTATATACGTATTATGTATTGAAAGATTAATTTTAATTAAGATGAATTAAATGTCAACAAAATTTATGATTTCGAAATATATAAATAATTAGTGACAATTAACTTAAAATATTTAATTTTATTTCAAATAATTTTTTTTTATATTTTTAAGTAATCATCCACCTGTCCAACCATTAAATTTTTTATTTTTTCCCCTTCATTCCCCATGTAAACTTTTTATGGTGTGCAAGATATACTTTTTATATACATTAAAAAATATAATTGTCGTTTTATATACTCTAAAACGATATATATGTCATTTTAATTAATATTAAAATTGAAACGATATCAATGTCGTCAAAATTGTACTAAAACGATAATGACATCGTTATGTATCAAATTCACGAAATAACATAGCGACTTTCATATCGTTTTAGTACAAATTTGACGAATTCGAAATCGTTCCAATTCAAATAACAATTACAACGATATAGATATAGTTTGTTTTCATAGAAAACGATAATTATATCGTTCTAGCTAAAAACAACGATTCGACCATCCACAACCATCCGTCATGCCTTCAACATATGTAAGACGATCGAAAGAAGTCATCAAATGGGTTGATACCACTCGAATGACTTAGAAAGAGAGAACGAAGATACTTCTATCAGAACAGTTTGAAGGTGGTATACAAGCATGAGAACACTAATATTTCCATAGTTTTTTTTTTAGCGAAATCAAACCCTATTTGATGACCTTTTTCAATCATCTTACACATGTCAAATGCATGTTTGATGGTCGTGAGCGGTCGAATATTTGTTTTTAACAGAAACGGCCAATATAAGAAAAAAGATTTTTTGCAACGTTTTTTCATATGTTGCAAATCTCAGTGTTGCCGTAGAGTGAGAGACATTTTGCAACGTTTTTAGAACGTTGCAAAAAAGGAGGCTTTTGCAACGTTTTTAAAGTGTTGCAAAAAAAAAAGGGGTTTTTGGCAACGTTTTTAAAATGTTGCGAAAAACTTTTGTCTTTCGCAACGTTTTATAAACGTTGCCAAAAAATTTATTTTGGCAACGTTTATAAAATGTTGCGTATAAACGTTGCGAAAGGTAACATTTTTGCAACATTTTATAAACGTTGTGAAAAATAAAACTTTTCACAACACTAAATAAATGTTGCAAAAAGACGGCATTAGCAACATTCTCTTAAAAAATGTTGTCAAAACTCAATTATGTTATGCAATGACAACATTCACGTATTAGAATATTGCGATAGACCCTTTTAGCAACATTTAATACATAAATATTGTCTTTTAAGTGTTGTAAAAGTGCATTTTTGTTGTAGTGGACATAGCTATCGTTTTAGATAAACTAAAACGATATATGTCGTTTTAGTAAAGATTAAAACTGAAACGATATCAATGTCATCAAAATAGTATTGAAACGATAATGACATCGTTATGTATCAAATTCACGAAATAATATAACGACTTTCATATCGTTTTAGTACAAATTAGAAAAGTTTGAAATCGTTCCAATTCAAATCATAACAACAACGACATAAATATCGTTTCTTTTCATATAAAATGATAATTATATCGTTCTCGCTAAAATCAACGATTCGACCGTCCACAACCACTCGTCATGCCTTCAACATACGTAGGACGACCGAAAGAGGTCATCAAGTGAGTTGATACAACTCGAATGGTTTAGAAAGAGGGAACGAAGATACTTTCTTTGAGTGATAACAGTTTGAAAGTTGTATATAATCATGGTAACACAAGTGTTCTCATAGTTTATTTTGAGTGAGATCGAATTCACTTGATGACTTATTTCGATCGTTATATATATATCGGATGCATGTCGGGTGGTTGTGGACGATCGAATCGTCGTTTTTAGAAGAAACGATATAATTATCATTATATATAAACTAAAACAATATATGTGTAGTTTTAGTTATGGTTTAAACTGAAATGATATCAATGTCTTCAAAATTGTAGTGAAACGATAATGATATCGTTATGTACGAAACCCATGAAATAGCATAACGACAACCATATCATTTCAGTACAAATTTGACGAGTTCGAAATCATTACAGTTCAAATAAAAACTACAACGACATTGATATCGTTTCTTTTCATATACAACGACATTGATATCATTTTGCTTAAAACGAAAGATTCGACCTTCTACGACCACCTAACATACCTCCGTTGTACGTAGGACGACAAAATTATGTCATCGAACGAGTTCAATCCCACTCAAAAGAAACTATGGGAACATTTGTGTTTCCATAGTTCTCTATTATTTTTGAGTTGTTTTGATAGAAATAATGTTTATCTGTTTATAGTGTGTGTGTTTTTTATATTGAAACGAAATGTAAGTCTGATTCAGGAAAGATTTCAATGTCGTTATACAACAATTGATATTTTTTAATTACTACATTAAGAGTTTAAAAATGAATTATAATATTCTTTACGCCTATAAAACATGTTTTAAATGACAAATTTTGTTTAATAGTACGTTTTTTTCAAATCTTATTCAACCGAAGTTACAAGCTTGAAATAAGCATTTTCCGTTCCTAAGTTCGGAAAAGAAAATAAAGAAGTCGTACTTCCGCCAGTATTACAGATACACAAGGACAAAATTGAGGCGAACTTCCTGTGACTTGTTAGTACTACATTGACATTTCAAAATCAAACGTGAACCCGGGTGGCAAACTAGTATATAAATGAAACGAATTGAAATTCAAAGTTAAAGGCTTATCGTTAGAAGCGCTAACAAAACTAAAGTACGTTAAAATATGCATTAGGTCTTTGATGTTACAGAGAATCTTCAATTTGGCCCTTAATTTTTATTTTGCTCTGAATCGGTGAATATTGCTTCTCAACCGTTCCAATCTTGTGATTCCCTTAGTGAGGCAAATCTCATTGCCACGCAAGCCTTAATCATGCTAAACATGGAATGACGTGACTTCAAATTCTTTTTTTGGCGACTCTAAATATTAAAATCAATTGGAATTAGAATGGGATTTCTCTCTTCGTCAATTCCCCAAGGCATACATGTGGTAATAGCATACACGAGGGATTTGACGATAATCTAACCAATAAAATCCTCAATATCCTAGTTCAGGGACGGATCCAGGATTGAATCTAAGATCGGGCTACAAATTTTTTTGACCCGGTTAATACGCGAAAAAAAAATTTACACATAATTTTTTTTTTTTTACATAAATATGTATATTTTTTGCCTTAATGGGCTGTGGGGGGGGCGGGGGGACTGGCGAAGGTTGCTGTTAAAATGATTAAGAAAATCACGTATGCATTCTTGATTGTTTTAATTTTTCATTTAACGAATATAGCTTCTTAACTGGTTGAGTTTTCTTTGAATTGAGGATAAATTAGTTAATATGATAGTTAAAGCATTGCTACTCACAATTTTATTGTAGTTATCATCTTTATTTTTGTCTCTCAAATTCAATTATTAAAGTTATACTTGATCGAATTCATTAATTAAATTACCCTAGAAAAATATTAGTAGAGAGTGGAAGGTCCGCATGTCGATTGTAAAGAGGTGTTACAATCACTTTGGTCCCTCTGTCAAGTTTATTGATTGCCGGTGGATCGTGGCTTGTTAATCGTAGTAATTGTAGCTTCTTATTTTTGCACTTTGGTCCCTCTGTCAAGTTTCTTGTACAATTTTGGTTCTTTTCGATCCAAATCTTCAATATTTCACCCACAACTCCCATAAGCTTCCACGTTGGTCCCCAAACTTACATAATCATTCATGACTGGTCCTCCTCAAGTTCCAAAAACCAAAAGTGTGCTCCAAGTTTTTTGTTATAAAATAATGAGCTTTTTTCCTATATCTACTCTTAAAAAATTTATAGTACCATGAGAGTATGGAGTACTAAGTAATTCGTGCCCTTATTTAATTGACATGTGTATTAAATAATTGGAACTATTTAACAGGGACAAATTATGCTTGTTAATTAATTAATGATATAATTCGAGAGCTCATGATAAAAACACAGTCCACTCTTTGTGGACGAAGCCTTTTGAATCCATCGTACCAACTCGAATGATAACCATCGCTCTTGCAAACATATGTGTAATAGCGGGCCATGTTTTAGCTGTAAAGTTATGTGAACAGCTAAAGAACCCCAGAAGTCCAGAAAGGCAACAGATGTATGTCTTTTAGTAACTTCATGGAAATTGTCACCATTCAATAGATCTTCTTCCATTTCTTAAAAAAAATATATATATATATATATATAGAATAAAGAGAAAGATGGAGAAACAAAGTTCAAGTTTATTACCAGCAATTCAAGCTTCTTAAATACAAAAGAGGGGTATCGAATGAGCCCATAAATAGACTATATGAAAAGATATTCTAACAATATTAATAAAGCAATAAGGTAAGTAAATATGCTGGTGTATTCTGCTGGATATCGTCTAATATATATATATATATATATACAGGGATGGATTCACATTGGGACAAGTGGGGTCAAATGACCCCACATTTTTATTTTTTTTTTTCTATTCTTTTTTTTTTTTTTTAATTCTGTAATTTCTATGTATAAGGCCCAATTCCATCCAATCCTGACCCAACTATCCAAGTCAATTACCATTAGTCCAAGAAGAGAAATCACATTACGGGGCAATGCATTACCATTTTCTCCCAACCTACCGGTTTGCCCTAAACCTCTAAGTCGCCGCCCGTTTTTGTATATCTTCCCTTCTCTCCGGTGGCGCCGTGACGGTGTGAACATCACTCCATCAGAAAGCTTCAATTCTCCGGCTCACAGTCACAGGCTGTGTATTCAGTAAGTAATTTAATTGAATTTTTGTGGGTTAAATTGAATATAAATTTGTTCGATTATAAGGGTATTTAGTATTTAGGATTTAGGCCGTAGCCAAGTTCTTCGACCGCGCTGGCCTCATGTCCTTCATCTCTGCTGACTGCTGTGCCGGAAAACCAGAGGAGAGGCCCGATAAATTACTCAGTCTCTGTTCAACACGCCTTATTTGTTTGAATTGTGAATTTGAACTAAACTGAAATTTGTGTGTGCTTATGATATTTGCAGATGTTTTCCGATTTTTGTTATTTGAAGCAACTGGAAGAACGGTGAACCCTGGCAGACTGGCAGTTGGGCTTTTATCAAAATTGGCACATTTGCCAGGAGGCGGTAGTCATTTAGCATAGAAATTAATGGAGTTAAAGGGAGTTTATGGAGTTATGCATTTTTAGAAACCCTCATTCATTTGAATTTCATCTATATTAGGATTTTTCCTGCTTCTCAGCTTCTGGCGGAATTTTTGATCTGTAGATTGATCTGGAAATCTTGGGTAGAGCTGCTTCAAGTTTAGACAGAACACTCTGAACCGAGTTAGAGCTGCTTCAAGTTTAGACAACATTCTCCATTTCAAGTAAGTAATGACTTTCTATAACTTGATGATCTAGAATTGTTTATAAAATTAATTGTTGTCTATTATGGGGTTTGAATTTCATATTGTATTTCAATTTTTGACCCCACATCATCAAACGTCTGGCTCCGTCCCTGTATATATATATATATATATATATATCTTTGATTACAAACATCGAATAAAAGCACCCAGTTAAAATAAATTTATCTTCTATCATCTTAGTTTTGGCTCACGTTCGATATCGAAAACCGCTAATGGATGGAGCAAAAAGAATCTCAAGTATCCCAAATCAAGCTTTTAGTTTTGACAATTTTAGCCAAATTTCATGCTGGTTACTTTCGAATAAGCCTGTCCTTATGCAGCCAAGCGTTACTATGGAAAACGTTGGACGAGCCGTCGGACGATGTTCATGCTTTTAGACGACTTCTTCGCCTATTACCATATGAGGCTTTCATTCTTCTATGGTCATTGGCATTTTTCTCATTAGTCTCCCTGTCTCTTATTTACCTTCGTTGTTTCTTTCACTTTGAAATGGTGAAAAATGAGTTCTTACATCATGTAGGAGTGAATTACTTATTTGCTCCTTGGATTTCATGGCTTCTTTTGCTTCAAGCCACCCCATTCTTCACAGTCAATACTGTATACTATTTTGTACTTTGGTGGGCATTTATTGTTCCCATTTTGGCACTTGATATAAAAATCTATGGTCAGTATTTCACCAAAGGGAAGAGATTATTATCGGGAACTGCGAACCCGACGACCCAATTATCGGTTATTGGCAACTTGGCCGGAGCAAGAGCTGCCGCAGAAATGGGGTGCAGGGAGAGTGCTGTGTGTATGTTTGCACTAGGAATGATACATTACTTAGTACTTTTTGTCACACTTTACCAGAGATTAAAAGGGAATAATTCAGTTCCACACATGCTTAGGCCTGTTTTCTTCCTCCTTTTTGCTGCTCCAAGCATGGCTAGCTTAGCATGGAACTCCATCTCAGGGAGCTTCGATAATTCATCCAAGATGCTCTTTTTTCTTTCGCTCTTTCTCTTCTTATCCCTGGTAAGAATTTGTCTTTGATTGGATAGAATAATGTTATTCATCATTATTAGTGATCGACATCAGTATATGTGGCAGTGAGCCCTAATTCATTGTTCATCGGAGTAGTAATACATTTTAATGTATTGGACAATGAGCCAAGGGTTCACTATCACCTGAACTAGTAATAGATGATCAATTAGCATTATTCAATTGAACTGGATGTCCCTAACCCATTCCTGATGTTGCAAGTTGGTCTGAAAAGGGAATTTTTCTGGGCTATAGTTCTCAATCCAAGGGGTATAGAGTTTATAAACTAGACTCAAAGGAACTAGTGACCAGTCGAGATGTAGAATTCAATGAAAATGCTAATTGGAACTGGGATGAAGAAAATGTCAGTCCAATGGTATCACCAAGAGCTGAACCAATATCTCCTTCAACCGAAATGTCCTCACCTGAATACCCACCAAGAAGGTCAAGACTCTTAACTGAAATTTATAAGTCATGCAATTTTGTTTCAGTTGAGCCTCAAAGTTTTGATGAAGCTGTGAAAGACAAAGTATGGATTGATGCAATGGAGGAGGAGATTAAAATGATTGAAAAGAACAAAACATGGGAGCTGGTGGACTGTCCTGACAGGAAAAACATTATTGGGGTTAAGTGGATTTACAAAAGAAAGCTTAACTCTGATGGTTCTTTGAAGAAATGTAAGGCAAGACTTGTAGCTAAAGGCTACTCACAACAGCCTAGTATTGACTACAATGAAACCTTTGCACCTGTTGCAAGGTTAGACACCATTCGGACCATTTGTGCCTTAGCAGCTCAAACTAGTTGGAAAATCTTCCAACTTGATGTCAAGTCAGCTTTCTTGAATGGAGTTTTGGAAGAAGAAATATATGTCAACCAGCCAGAGGGTTTCATAAAGAAAGAAGGCAAAGTGCTTCGACTAAAGAAAGCTTTATATGGGCTTAAACAAGCTCCAAGGGCTTGGTATGGTAGAATTGACAGTTATTTCAGCGAGAAAAAATTCAGCAAAAGTAAGAGTGAGCCTACACTCTATGTCAAAGCCCAAAGTCAAGGTATTTTGCTTGTCTCTCTATATGTTGATGATTTAATTTTTACTGGAAACAATATAGAGATGATAGAAGAATTCAAAAGAGATATGATGAGCACCTTTGAGATGAGTGATTTGGGACTTATGCACTATTTTCTTGGAATGGAAGTTCATCAGGAAAATGGAATTTTCATTTCACAGAAAAAGTACTCAGAAGACATGTTAAAAAAGTTCAAAATGTTTGGATGCAAGCCTGTGGCTACACCTCTTGTTGCCAATGAGAAAGTAAAAAAGGAAGATGGTGCAAAAAAGGTTGATGAAGGCACTTATAGAAGTTTAGTTGGTAGTCTGTTATACTTAAATGCTACTAGACCAGATTTGATGTTTGCCTCAAGTTTGCTTTCTAGATTTATGCAAAGTCCAAGTCAAATCCATCTTGGGGCAGCTAAGAGGGTTCTAAGATATGTGCAAGGGACTATGGACTTGGGAATTTGGTACAAGTCATGTTCACACCCCAAGTTGACAGGTTTTACAGATAGTGATTGGGCTGGATCACTAGATGACATGAGAAGTACATCAGGTTTCTGTTTTAATCTGGGAACAGGAGTGTTTTCATGGGGTTCAAGGAAGCAACCAACAATTGCTCAATCAACAGCTGAAGCCGAGTATGTGGCTGCTGTAGGGACTGTTAGTCAAGCCATTTGGCTGAGGAAAATTCTTGAAGACATGGGTGAAAAGCAGCAAGAACCAATTGATGTGTTTTGTGACAATAAGTCAACCATAGCTATGATCAAGAATCCTGTATATCATAGTAGAACAAAGCATATTTCAATTAAATATCATTTTTTGAGGGAAGCTGAAGCAAATGGTGAAGTTAATTTGAAGTTTTGCAGCAGTGAAGAACAAGTTGCTGATATATTTACCAAGGCTCTTCCTAGAGTCAAGTTTCAGTTCTTTCGAATGATGCTTGGTGTTTCAGAAAAATGCATCAAGGAGGGGTATTAAAGTTGTTGCAGTTTTCTATGTTTTCAGCCTTGTGTTTATGTATTTTGCAAGCTTTAATTAGTTTGTATTGGAACTTTCTTTCATTTATGTTTTGATGTAACCAAGAGACTATATAAGTCTGGTTTTCACAGAAGTTTAATAGACAAGAAACATAGAATCAATCCAATAGACGTGGATTGAGTTTGTCCTACATTCTTCTCTATTTTTCATTTTATCTTCAATTCCAACAATAGTTTGTCCTACATTCTTCTCTATTTTTCATTTTATTTTCAATTCCAACAATTGGCATCAGAGCCACTTCGATCTGAAAAGGGTGATATGGCAGCATCTAGTTCATCTCCTACTATTCCAATATTTAGTGGAGAAAACTATGATTATTGGAGTATCAAAATGAGGACACTCTTCATGTCACTTGATATTTGGGATGTGGTTGAGAATGGGGTCATTGATGTTGAAGCAGAAGCCTCAGAACCAAACCAAAACAAGGTAGACAAACAAAGAGATGCCAAAGCATTGTTTACTCTACAACAAGCTGTCAGTGAAGCCATCTTTCCAAGATTGATGAGGGCCACAACTTCGAAGCAAGCTTGGGAGATCCTGCAAGAAGAGTTTCAAGGTAATCTCAAAGTCAAAACTATTAAGCTTCAAGGTTTAAGAAGGGAACTTGAGAATCTGAAAATGAAGGAGTCTGAAAATGTAAAAGACTATTGCTCTAGGCTTGTTGAGATTATAAATCAGATGAGAGTCTATGGAGAGGAAATAACTGATGCAAGAATTGTTCAAAAAATTCTCATTAGTTTAACTGAAAAATATGATCATATGGTTGCTGCCATTGAAGAAACCCGAGACCTCTCAACTCTTTCAGTCACTGAGTTGATGGGATCACTATATGCCCATGAACAAAGGATTGATAGAAGAAATGAAAGCTCCTTAGAAAATGCTTTTCAGTCCAAGGTTAATCTGAAAACTCAGAAACCAAAAGATTATAAAAGGAAGTACAAAAGTGGAACAAAAGGAGGAGAAAGTTTTCAAAGAAAATGAAATTCGAAAGGAGATTTTCCTCCTTGTGGTATTTGTAAAAAGAACAATCATCTTGAAAAGGATTGTTATCATCAAGGAAAGCCTCAATGTTTTAATTGCAAGAAATTTGGACATGTTGAGAAGGATTGCAGATTTAAGGCTAAGAATCAGCAAGCCAATTATACAGAAGGAAAGGAGGAGCAATTGTTTTATGCATGCCAAGCTAGTGTTGACCAGAAAGGTGAAGAATGGTTTATAGATAGTGGCTGCAGCAATCATATGATACCAAATGAGGGTATGTTTTCCATGCTTGATAGATCCGTTAAGGTTAAAGTGAAGCTTGGAAATGGTGACTTGGTAGAATCAAAAGGAAAAGGCACAATTTCTTTGGAAACTAAGAAAGGGACCAGATTTATCAATGATGTCCTTTTGGTTCCAAGTCTTGATCAAAGTTTATTAAGTGTTGGTCAAATGATGGAAAATGGTTACTCATTGCTGTTTGAAGAAGAAATGTGTACCATTTGTGATTTAAAGCATCATAAACAAATAGTGGCAGAAGTAAAGATGGGGAATTGCAGAAATTTTCCAGTAAAATGGCAGTCTTACAAGGCTATGATTGCTGGAGTTGATGACACGACTCTTTGGCATCGAAGGTTTGGTCACTACAACCTCAATGCTTTAAGAGTTCTGAATCAGAAAAATATGATAAGCAACCTGCCCTTGCTGGATTCCAGTATGTCAGTATGTGAGGGATGTAAGCTTGGTAAGCAACATAGACAACCTTTTCCTAAAGGTGAAGCATGGAGAGCTAAGAAGATTTTGGAGCTTATTCACACCGATGTGTGTGGACCAATGAGAACACCCTCTCCGAATCAAAACAGGTACTTTATACTGTTTATTGATGATTTCTCAAGAATGACATGGGTTTACTTCTTTAAAGAAAAGTCTGAAGTTTTTGGCATCTTTAAGAAGTTTAAACTTTTGGTCGAAAATCAAAGTGGCTGCAAGATAAAGACGTTAAGGAGTGACAGAGGAACGGAATTTAACTCAAAGAAGTTTGATGGGTTTTGTGAAGAAGAAGGTCTTGAACATCAGCTTACAACTGCCTATACTCCTCAGCAGAATGGAGTTTCAGAAAGAAAAAATAGGACTGTGATGGAAATGGCAAGATCAATGATGCTTGAGAAGGGACTTCCAAAAAGCTTTTGGGCAGAGGCTGTTAATACATCAGTCTATTTGCTCAATAGATGCCCAACAAAGGTTGTACCAAATCGAACTCCAATAGAAGCTTGGAGTGGTAAAAAACCAACAGCAATACACTTGAGAATTTTCGGGTGTGTGTGCTATGTGCATGTACCATCTCAAAAGAGGCACAAGCTAGAAGAAAAATCTGAAAAGGGAATTTTTCTGGGCTATAGTTCTCAATCCAAGGGGTATAGAGTTTATAAACTAGACTCAAAGGAACTAGTGACCAGTCGAGATGTAGAATTCAATGAAAATGCTAGTTGGAACTGGGATGAAGAAAAAATTAATTCTGAACCTGTTTCCATACCAGAAGTGTTGGAAACAATGCCATTATATTCTGAAAATAAAATGAAAAATAGAGAAGAATGTAGGACAAACTCAATCCACGTCTATTGGATTGATTCTATGTTTCTTGTCTATTAAACTTCTGTGAAAACCAGACTTATATAGTCTCTTGGTTACATCAAAACATAAATGAAAGAAAGTTCCAATACAAACTAATTAAAGCTTGCAAAATACATAAACACAAGGCTGAAAACATAGAAAACTGCAACAACTTTAATACTCCTCCTTGATGCATTTTTCTGAAACACCAAGCATCATTCGAAAGAACTGAAACTTGACTCTAGGAAGAGCCTTGGTAAATATATCAGCAACTTGTTCTTCACTGCTGCAAAACTTCAAATTAACTTCACCATTTGCTTCAGTCTTCAACCAATGTTTCTGACAAGAATCGTCCTCAACCTTTCAAATTTATGGCAAAGTTTGTTTTCACTCAATGATTTCCATCTGTCAACTGTTAAAAGTTTAAGGTTGAGCACAACTCTTGCAGAAAACATAGGTATATGAGCAAACTTATAACATCGCGAATAGGCTAGAGATGTCTACTATCACTTTTCTTGATAATTATTTATTAATAGAGCATAAACAACAAAACTCGTGAGTGTTGAACAACCCTATCTAAAAGCTTAAACTATTAGATAAGTGACAAATTTGTTTTATCCGGATTTCCAATACAATTCATTTTTGTAGGTCATACTCAATTTTCACACGTGACATGTACATTTTCATAAATGGTTGGTATTGAAAATTAATCTCAAAGTTTTATCTACTCTGATATTGTACTGACTATTTCTATTAAAAATTTAAACCATTAGAGAAAAATGATAAATTTCTTTATTTTCATCTTTTAGAGTCGGATTTTTATATTTAATTGAACATTTTCCGCTTAATTACTAACTGTTTTAAAAAAGAGCGAAGCTAAAGATCAAAATTAAAATATCATAAAGAGATGATGATGATGTTAGAAGTATTCAAATTGGCTTTGTGCATGAAATCTATAGCTTTCCTTTCCATAGTATAAAGTGTTCCAAGTTGGCATAGTGCAAGATTTACTGTACTTTGTGCATGTCATTTCATGTTATAAACTAGAAAAAGGTGATGGCGTGAGCCTCATTTTCCATTTGTCTTGTGGAAGTCATTAGATTGGAGAGATTCTTGTCCACAAATATAAAAGTTTCACTTAGACTGATTAGGAAATACTTAAGGATTATTTTATTTGACCACTTTGGTTGACCCCTTGGATGATCCGACCCCACCACTCTCCTCACATGGAGGTCGGGTCCCACCTCATTAAATTTAATATTTTTGCCCCCTATGTGAGGGGAGTAGTGGGGTCGAGGTCATCCAAGAGGTCAATCAAAGTGGTAAAGTAGCATGATCCAATACTTAATTCATAGAAATAGGACTAGGACTAGGACTAGGACTAGGTCTGGTAATTGATCTAGTTAAAGACTCAAATGTTATGAAAATACCGTTTAGTTGAACTCTATAACTGTTTGAACAACCTCAATTAATTTTTTTTATTTTTTTTATAAGAATTAATATGGCTCCTCCTTCAAAAAGAAATAATATATATATATATATATATATATATATATATATATATATTCTAATATCCAAAGAGACCATGCCTTCATACATATGATGCCAAGTATCGAACATGAGATTGCTAGCTAGTTCAATAGTTTGATGAATACTTCAATCCTTATATCAACGTCTAATTGCAAAAATGATTTTTTTTTTTTTTTATGGAAGAAAAAATCTTTATATATATCACCTTTCCGGGCCAATTAATACTTTTAAATAATACCATTTTAAAGATTTTTTTTTAATATATGTTTAAATAATAGTTTCCATCGTTATTGTATATTTTAAATAATAATTTTAAACAAGGGCTGAGGTGAATCCCTATTTAAACTCCTGTCCATAGTCCATGTTTGAGTAGCATTAGTGTGTGTCGATTGGCTCACACAACTTGATTCAAGTCATCCGGTATTACAAAACATGTTAAAGTAGGGAGGTTTTGATCCGTTCATTTGCATATAGGTTCGTTACTTCCATTTGGACCAATTTGATAGATAGGTCGTTTTGATTTGACGTACCCAATCAGATCTCGACCAATAACAACGGCCATGATTATTATTATTTTTTTTTTTTTTTTTTTTTTTTAAATCTCATATATGTGTTCGAAATTTTACGAAAACAGAAAAATTTCATAAAAATAACCAAAGTAGCTAGAGAAATTGAAAACAGTTTTAGCTTTGTTATATACGACTATATTTTACGATATTTCCTATCATTAATAATAATAACCTCTATTTTTTTAATGTGAAACAGATATGTAGACCAACCTTGTTCAAGAAATCCATGAAGAAGTTCAATGTAACATGGTGGGCTTATTCATTCCCTTTAACAGTGATGGCCATTGCTTCTACTGAGTATGCACAACAAGTGAAAAACAGTGCTGCTCATGTCTTAATGCTCCTTCTATCTGCTCTTTCTGTTTTAGTTTCACTTTTTCTAATGGTGTTTACTGCACTCAACACCAATTTACTTTTACCGACCAAAGATGATCCTATTAGAAATCATGCTAGTCCTAGTTGCTCTCTTGGTGACGAAACCTTATCAATCAATGTCCACGAATGATAAATCGTCCATGGAACCATCCAATAAAAAAAAATTTATTTTTATTATATGAGTTCTTATCAAAGAATATATACTAATTCACGTAAATATGTTAGTTAAAATGTTGATAACATATATGAAAAACTATGACGTGAACCCCTTGAAATGAACAATGACTATGGCACAGGTGTTGCCTTGACCAATGTCGATACCTTGGATGGGTGTTCATGCATATGATGAGAGCATTCTTAGCCAAATGAGCAAGGTCGCGTGGATTTGTGTCGTGGGTGTCATTTGAAATGTGTTTTCTTAGCAAAACATCCATAAATATTTTTTTATCGACAATTAACAATTGTAGCACATTTGATCGACATGGACATAATTGACGGCATAGCCGTCAGTATCATTGATGGAAGTCTATCAGTGTTAACTAATACTATCAGTGTAGATAATTTTTTTCCAAAATCCCCGACCAATAATTATTTTCATCAAATCACCTACAATAATATCATTAACTATCATCAATAGAAATTTATCGTTATCATTTACTACATTTATTCTTCATTATTAATTATTTTGTAAAAAACTTTCTCAAAATGTTTTCCTGAAGGGTGTCCTCCCAATCCCTCATTATCATAAGTTGGAAACTCTCCGAACTAACTCAAGCGTATCCCAAACTCTGGAGTAGCAGGTCGTAAATTACCTGACCTCCAAGTAATAACTCTAAAGAGTATTCATAAAATATAAAAATACTGAGGCTATTTTTTATTTCTTTCTCCCCAACGTTAATGTCCCGATGTAATCTTCACCTAATGTTGGACAAGTTGGTGACAGGTTGGAAAATTTTATAGGTGAGAGAATCTGAAATGCAAAAGAAAGTGGGAAACATATAGCAAAAGAAGCACACAAAGTCCAAACTAGCAGCTCAAGTATACTTTATTCCATGGTTCCATGGTCTCAGATTCCTGTAGCAGGCCACTAATAAAGTAGGCCATCAAGTTTGGGTTTGGGGAAATAAATGTCTAAAGGTTATAATTTTGACAGTTCAACTTTGTCCATAAAACTTTATCAAACATGTTACTAGTGTTTTGCTTTTTTGCTCTTCAAAATCTTTCTAATGAATTACTCCTAGAAGCATATACACATAATAGTTCCAAGCCTAAAGTGTAATATAACATATTTTATATGATTAAATTAGTCGTGACAATACAAAAATATCGAAAATAGGTTAACTTGGAAATGGTCTACTAACAAAAATAAAATAAGATATTTTATGTTCTTCCTCCTTTCCTTAAATGGAATTGCATCCTTCATGGACATCATAACAAAGATGGATAGACGACAAGTCGTAGAAAATCTCTTGATGTTGATTATTATATCATCAATTAAAAATATAAACGAATCGAATATACCTTCTGATTACACAATATAGATTAGAATTATTAAGAATAACAACATATGCATATTTGTCACATAGTACTGAATACGTCACGAAATTACAATGAATAACGGGATTTAAATTTCAGTATCAAACATGCCACAACCGTAAACTTGAAGTTTGAAGGGGAACTCTTGTTGTATATCATCACAACGACACATACTAAGACACTGTTGCTAGGAATTCTAGGCAGCAGTTGAATAGTATCCAGGGTTCAAATTCAATTTCTTTGCCAGTATTTTCTCTGTTTCCTTGCATGACGAAAGCTTAGCAAGCAAAATGCTTCCCTGCAACATTTTAATTATTTGACTATTTAACTTCCTTTACTTCACAATACACAGTTAAATTCCCTAATGCTCCATCCCAAAACAATATTTGCAATTTGTATATAGAACCTATCCAAAAAATTTCAACCTCCAGTCCAGAAGTAGGGGAGAGGTGGAGTGGGGGGAGTTCCAGATCGATGTTGCAAATTTATGAATAATTCAATACGTGCACGTTGCTATGCAGTGCTAGATGGTAACACATAATTTTCTGATGTTTCTAATCTACCTACCAAACTTGCCATAGAAGTTAAGAACACAATGCTTATAAATTCTCGTTTAATGCTTTATGAATAGACAAATAAGAACATGTTTTGAAATAGTTTTATGAACAAGAAATCTTGAAAATAAACATTGCTATGTGATGCGAAACCAGAAATTCTCTAAACCTATAAACTAGATAGAGTGTAGTGCAAGTACCTTGAAGCTCATAGGAAGAACTGAACAACCCCAACTCAACAAGAAATGGAAACTATTTTTTCTTTTCATATTATGAACATTGTTTTTAAGGATTCTGTGTGCTGGAATTGAACATTAAACAGTGTAAGAAAGATGGAGGAGCTGCACGTTCGTTGAACCTGGTCAGTGTTTATTAGGAAAACATTGGTTTTACTAATTGTACCCCACTTTTTGGCTTTCTCATTATTCTATTTGAAAATGAAAAAGTGATCCGGTTGGTGGAGTTTCTGATGTTGCAATGACATTGATATTATTTCTTTCGGGACACCCAGGTTCTATGTTCATGTAAGAATAATTCTACGGGACACCCAGGTTCTATGTTCATGTAAGAATAATTCTAAACGTACAGAATTAGAAAAACAGGAAACTCACATGGGGCCCATGTGAGTTTTATATTGGAGAAAAAAAGAAACCACCCCCTACATATGTGTATATTTTGAATTCCTGTACAATTTTTGTGACTTCTTTTCAGTACTTATAGAATGGTTCTTCATATAATAGTGGGGTCCATTGAACTCGAACTTGCTCTCGTTACCGCAAAAAGTTGAAGTTATACTTCTATTTTTAATCGAATAGAAAATGAGATATTTTAGAAACCGTTAAATATTTTTTTCTTTACAATTAGATAATGTTTCAGTTGTCGAAAGGGTTGTATCTCAAGACATGAAAATATATACATATATTTTTATGTCAACAACAAAAGTAGCTCGCCTTTTGATAAACCGATGCACAAGTTGAGGTTTTCATGTCCTGCCGACCCTCTGGGGAAAAAAAGACTTTCCTTAAAGACTAGATGTTCTTTATGACGAGATCGGAATTAGAAGGTGTTAGGAAATGAAGCCCAATCACGATCTTGAATCAATGTTAAACCAACTACAAGTTTTGACAAAATTTCAACAAACTCAAGTTTTTGGGTGAAATGGAGTTTTTCAATTATATATGAAGAAATGATTTTGGATTACTTGAACAATCCTCAAGTTAATCCCCAAGAAAGAATCCGAGCTATGGTTTATACCCAAGGAAGAACAAACATCTTACCTTGTACAACATTTCCTAACTCTCTCCCTTTTTCTCTCTATTTTTCCTCTCTAAATCGGGCATTATGAATGGGGGGAAACAAGGGCTTATATAGGTGCCGGGGCGCCGCAACGCCGGATGAGTGGCGGCGCCGCGGCGCCATGGATGGGGCGCTGCGGCGCCCCCCTCATTTTTCCCACAATTCTCCACCTCATCCATCATTTGATAGACCTCAAATTTTGGACGATCACCAGAAGAACCAAACTAGCTGCACCATTCATGTGGCGATGCCGTGGCGCCATGGATGGGGCGCTGCGGCGCCCCCCTCATTTTTTCCACAATTTTCCATCTCGTCCATCATTTAATAGACCTCAAATTTTGGACGATCACCAAAAGAACCAAACTGGCTGCACCATTCAACCATGGTTGCCTACGTACCCTGAACCAGGATCAAGCCACACCATAGTTCATACCTCTCCATAAAATTCATCTCCAAAAAACCCAAACTGGCTGCACCATTAAACAATGGTTTCCTACGTACCCTTCACGGGGATCAAGCCATCTCGTAGTTCATTCCGGATGCACCATTCTACCATGGTTGCGTACGTAACCCCTACACCGGGATCAAGCCACCATAGGTCTTACCGGCTGCACCATTCTACCATGGTTGCCTACGTACCCTCCACCGGGATCAAGCCACCGTAGTTCTCGCCCTACCCATGTACATATCATCTCCACCTAACTTCAACACCGCTCCGAAGAGCCCAAGCCCACTTGGGCACATCTACTCTCTCCATGTTATTCCGCATAGCTACCTTAAAGGTGAAAGGCTCATCAACCCCCAATGAGAGTGCATACACAACCATATTTGATTACCCATAGTGCCTCAGAGGCTGGTTTGACCCCAACTTCTAAACTAGCTTGAATGCTCGCCTTGGCCTAGAGGACGCCAAAATTTCCTCGAGCTGTTGTTGTAGAGCCTGTACATTCTTCTGCTGAACCTCCTCATGTTCAAACACATCATCACTCTCCTCTCGAGTGTCTCCATGATATACCTCTCGAATATGACTTGGACCTGGTCGATCCCTGGATTCCATCTCACCAACCTGAGACTTAGAACCCCCTACAGTTTCAACACCACTGGGCACCATAGCTTTTGACGAAGCTACCAGGGAGTTCTCCTCAAAAGCAACATGCCTACTGATAATGAACTTCGTCAAGTCTCCACCACTTCCACTTGTCTCAACCGCTACATCATCTGTAACTGTAGTACCCTGAAGAGTATATAGGTTGCCTTGGCGAATGCCCTTCATCACTACCAAAGAGCTCTGAACAACCTTCTTGACTCCATCCCACGTCACAATCTTACAACCACCGGAGTCTAAAGCACCAACAGAAATAAGGTTCTTCCGCAATTCAGGAACATGCTTCACATCCATCAATGTTCTCACCACTCCATCATGCATCTTGATTCTAATGGAACCAACCCCCACCGTTTTACAAGCATAGTTATTACCCATCAACACGGTTCCACCATCAGTGCAAGTATAGGTAGTAAACCACTTCCTATTCGGACACATATGGTAAGAGGAACCAGAATCAAGAATCCACTTACCGGAGATTTCTTCATCACAAGTGATGGTGTAGCACTCATCGATGCCCCCTTCTTCCGAGGCATAGCTAACCTCTTGATTGCCATGAACCCCCTCCTCTTTGTTGTTGTTGTTGTTCTTCCTTCCCGCTCTTTTATTTTGACAATTTGCCTTAAGGTGCCCGAACTCGCCGCATTTGAAACACGATCTTTCCGCAAGAGGTCTAGAACTCCATCTAGTCTTTCCTCGCATGTCCTTTGCCCGTTCGTTGCTCCTCCCTCTCACAAACAACCCTTGAGCTTGATCCTTGTTACCAATGGTAAACATGCCACTAGTAGCAATCTTTCGAAGATCATCCGCTAGAAGTGACATTCTAGTGTCCTCCATCACAAGTTTATCACCCACAAACATCAATGTTTGAACAAGGTTCTCATAAGACTTTGGCAAAGAAAGAAGCAGTAGAAGTGCTTGATCCTCATCATCTACCTTCACATCAATGTCCTTCAAATCCGATATGCACCTATCGAACTTGTTGACGTACTCTCGGATTGGTGTTCCTTCATCCCATCTTGCAAGTATACAATTTGGACTTCAAATAGATCCGATTAGTTAGAGTCTTCGTCATGAAGTTTGCCTCTAACTTGGACCACACTTCCGCCGCCGTTACCTCACCATCTACCAAGAAAGCAACATCTCTTTCAAGGCATAGAATGATAGACGCTCGTGCTTCGAGATCAAACTCCTTCCAATCCTCGTCCGACATATCTTTGTGTTTCTTCTCCTTGCCCTCCAAAGCCTTGTGCAACTTTAGAGAAATCAACAAACTTCTCATTTGCATTCTCCAATAAGAAAAAATCATTCTTCCCATTGAACTTCTCTATCTCATACCTCCCAACCTTCACCGCTCCACTAGTAGACGTCATTTGCCCACTCGTTTTAGTGAAATTCGACAACCAAATTCTCACAGGAATTTTATCAAACACTTTGTCTACACACTTGATTCAAGCCTACCTTCCTCAAATCGAAGTTTGACCACTTTGATTTGATATGTAGCTCTGATACCAATGGTTAAGAAATGAAGTCCAATCACAACCTTGAATCAATGTTAAACCAACTACAAGTTTTGACAAAATTCCAACAAACTCAAGTTTTTAGGTGAAATTGAGTTTTTCAATTATATATGAAGAAATGATTTTGGATTACTTGAACAATCCTCAAGTTAATCCCCAAGAAAGAATTTGAGTTGTGGCTTATACCCAAGGAAGAACAAACATCTTACCTTGTACAACCTTTCCTAGCTCTCTCCCTTTTTCTCTCTATTTTTCCTCTCTAAAATCGGGCATTATGAATGGGGGGAAACAAGGGCTTATATAGGTGCCGGGGCGCCGGATGAGTGGCGGCGCCGCGGTGCCATGGATGGGCGCCTCATTTTCCCACAATTCTCCACATCGTCCATCATTTGATAGACCTCAAATTTTGGACGATCACCAGAAGAACCAAACTAGCTGCACTATTCAGGTGGCGGCGCCGCGACGCCATGGATGGGGCGCTGCGGCGCCCCCCTCATTTTTCCTACAGAAGGAAATGTGCGACAACTCTCTTTAAGGTGTCCGTGTTATTTTGTAGGGATATAGAATGTTGCAGTTATGTCTTGCGGGGTTCTACAAAATCTTTGAAGATCAATCAACAGGTGTTTGGTATTTTGGTGGATATTCAATTTAGTATGGTATCGTTGGAGTTTAGTTTGGGGTCCATATTAAAGAATACAGCTCAGTCGAGTTCAAAATTTATGGATAGTGCCGCTTTACCACCATCACCAACGGTGCCACGTATCAATTGCTAGAGACAGATCCAAGGAGATATTAGTTTTGTATGCTTTAATTGTGGTTGAAGGTGTTGAGTCTAGCGAAGAACCTTCTGTAGAATGATTTTGTGGTGTTGTCTCTATTCCAGGGCGTGTTTCAATCATGTTTGGTAAGTTTTGAATTATTTGTGATTTTGTTGGTCGTAGTGATAATTCAAACAAATTTTGAGAACCCGAGGTAATTCTACTAAGCAGTGCTTGGATTTATTTATCCTAATTGACTTTTGTGGAAGAAAATGAGAATTTTGTTCATTGGAGAATTGGTTGAAGTTCTTGTTGAAGAGTTCAATTTTTGCCTTATAGTGAAATTTGTCTCCAGGTAGAAAATTCTTGAAATTTGATTCATTGAATAAAATTTGGTTCAAGGTGGAGATTTGTTAAATTTTAACCTAAATTCGGTTGGGGTTTGGTGGATTAGTTGAAGTGGGTCTTGAAGAGGACTAAATATGGACTAATGAATAATTTCGACATTTTTTCGCTCGCTGCATGCCAAGCCCGCTCGAGAGCTCAAAGCAAGGAGCCTAGCGCTCGCTGAGACTGGCGCTCGAGTGCCGTTGTTTTCCTACGCGTGATCCATTTTCCTGCTGCATGCCAAGCCCTCTCGAGAGCTCAAAGCAAGGAGCCTAGCGCTCGTTGAGACTGGCGCTCGATTGTCGTTGTTTTCCTACGCGTGATCCATTTTCCCTTTGACACGTTTTAATGATATCTTGTATTAAGATTTTGGCATGCTTCCTATATATAGTAGACTCTTCTTTACGATTAGAACAAGTTAGACAATATTGTAAACACAATATCTTTGGATTTTTTTCTCCATATTATAGTGAATTCTCATTTCCTCTGTCAATTTTCTTGTGTTCTTGTATTTTGATTTCTACTTCATATTGTGTCATATAATCTCGTCCCTAATTCTAAACAAATTCAATCACTTGTCAAGAGCAACTATGATAACTAAAGCATTAAAATGAAGGCCTTGTTTAGGTCACAAAATCTATGGGTGATCGTAAAGAAGGGGTACAATGAGCCATACTATAACTAAAGGACAAAAGGACGACTTGATGGATTTAACAAAGGGGGACAAGAAAGCTCTCTAACTCATCCATCACTCACTTGGTGATGATGGATTTTACACACGTTTACCTTCCATGCTTAGTTGTTAGTATACTATTGTGTATTAATTTGCAAGTAATTTTATTGTCACTTTCATTTTTTATTTAATACGATGAATGAACTATTCTGATAAGCTTTTCAATCATGTATTTGATTTGTTGGAGATGATAGCATTGAATTTGTTCACGTGGTATAACAAGTCAAACGTATGGGTTGTGTGGATCAATGAGCTAGCGTAAACTAAAATCAAAATCATTCTAGCTAAATATCGAATTTCAAACACGATTATTCCGTTCAATCTTAGTAGATACGGTAAGCCGAATGACTGACTTCATGAGATTGAGCGTAGACAACGATCTTTCTTAGGCCCTGTTTGATAGCCGTAGTTTTTCGTGGAAAGTGGAAAACGTTTTCCTACTTTTTACTATTCACCTGTTTGATTGCACTAATTTTCCAGGGAAAACGTTTTCCAACGTTTTTCAAGTTACAAGCGGTTGATGCACAAAAGCTAGAAAACGTTTTTTCACCATAGTGGTGGGAAAACGTTTTCCAACTTTTTGACAATTTTTTTTTTTTTTTTTTTAGCAATTGGAACACATTCCAAAGTCAATGGTACAAAAATTTATCCATTTAATTGACAATTTGTATAAAAAACAAAGTCAAACGAAAATTTTGTCAGGTAGAAAATTATACCAATCAAACGCCATTAATTACAATTCCCTGTAAAACGTTTTCTAGGCAATTCAATTCCTTGCCATTCATTTTCTTTCCACCCGTTTTCCACCCTTGCAATCAAACAGACCCTTAGTTCAACAACTTAATCAACAATAGTTGGTCCGAACACAATAATCGGCTCTATGAAGAACAATCACAACATGCAAATGCCTATGAAAAGTATTGAGCTTTTGAGCTTTTCTCTCCGAAGAGGAAAACAACATTCAGTTTAAGGATTATGCACCAGTATAAACATGATAGTGTAGCCAATGTAAAAGTGTCGACATTAAAAGGAACAAATTCAAATTTCTAAAGTCTATTACTATCCACCCAAAGTCATGTCGGAATTGGTCAAGTTGGTTAAGTATAAAGTTACTGTATCTACTTCAATATTATTAGTTACCATCGCATATTAACATGTATACTCACACAACATAATGACTTAATAGTTCCTAAAACTAATCATAACAAACAATGATCATGTTTCAACTACTCTTTCAATTTCTAAGATACAACAAACATTTTTGAGGGTGTACCTCGTTTAGTAGTGATGTATCACGGTCGACTCCCCACCCCATCAGTAACACGGACATTTTTTCAATTTTAATGTATTTTATTTTTAAAAAAATAGTTTAAAATATTTTTAGAAGATAGTTGGGCCCATTTTCTCATATTTTAGACCCGTATTTGGAACCCAAAAACTACACAAATAACCCAAAAAGGGGAAAACTTGAGGTGACAGATTCGGATTGGAAAATCCAAGTTGCTTCGCCTCCACAAATCAAATTTTCCAATTATCCAATTTTTGCACTATGTTGTATTCTATCTATGCTTCACTCGTTAAGCCTATCTTTTCCTCATAATAATCTTATCAGAAAATATCACAATGCTAACTAGCTTATTATCCTCTTCTTCCTCGTACTCTCTCGTTAGATTGATTAATTCGAAGACACCCATCTCAGATTTTCCTTTAAAAACTACAACCCAATTGTCAAAATCAGTATCTCATTCAGTTTCTGGCGGTTCGTACTCCAATTTTCACTCCAAGAGCCCATTTTTCTCCAATAATAGTGGGAGGGAAAGATTTAGGACAAAGGCCATTGCTGGGCTGGATTTTGGTGCGTTTGAGAGTGCTCAATCAGTTCTTGAAGCAGCTGGAGTATTAACTGCCATCATTGTTGTACATGAAAGTGGTCATTTTTTGGCAGCTTATCTTCAGGGTATCCATGTGAGTAAATTTGCAGTTGGGTTTGGTCCAATCTTAGCAAAATTTAATGCAAACAATGTAGAGTATTCGATTAGAGCATTTCCTCTAGGTGGTTTTGTGGGTTTCCCTGATAATGATCCTGATAGTGATATTCCAGCGGACGATGTGAATTTACTGAAAAATAGACCAATATTTGATAGGGTTCTTGTTATTTCTGCTGGTGTGATTGCTAATATTATCTTTGCCTATGTTATAATCTTCTCACAAGTGTTGTCTGTTGGATTGCCTGTTCAAGAGGCCTTTCCTGGGGTACTTGTGCCTGACGTTAGGCCTTATTTGGCTGCTTCGCGGGATGGGGTACTGCCTGGTGATGTTATTTTAGCTGTCAATGATATTGAATTGTCAAAAACAGGTCCTAACTTAGTTTCTGAAGTTGTTGATGTTATTAAGAGAAGTCCTGGAAGAAATATATTGTTTAAGATTGGAAGGGGGCAGCAGAATGTTGAGATTTATGTCACCCCTGATGAGAATTCAGATGGAACTGGTAGGATAGGAGTTCAGTTATCACCAAATGTTAAGGTTTCGAAGATTAAACCAAAGAATATTATCGAAGCTTTTAGTTACTCGGGACGTGAATTTTGGGGCTTGACGTCAAATGTCCTGGACAGTTTGAAACAGACATTCTTAAATTTCTCTCAATCTGCCAGTAAGGTTTCGGGTCCTGTTGCCATTATAGCCGTTGGTGCAGAAGTTGCTAAGTCAAACATTGATGGCCTTTTCCAATTTGCGGCTATTTTAAATCTTAATCTTGCAGTAATAAATCTTCTTCCTCTTCCGGCTTTAGATGGGGGCTCCTTGGCATTGATCCTCATAGAAGCAGTAAGAGGTGGGAGAAAGCTTCCATTAGAATTAGAGCAGCAGATTATGTCATCTGGCATTATGCTTGTTATAGTTCTTGGGGTGTTCCTCCTTGTTCGTGACACATTAAACCTCGAGTTCATCAAAGATTTATTATGATACTCAGGTCTGCTTACTGTGAGAATTGTAATCCATTCTGAATATAGTTCCAGATATAAATTTGGACTTGGGTTGATTCTTCGAGATATCTCAGCGAGGAGATGGAAGATGCCAGGGACACTGGATGCTTTCGTTTCTTCTATGACCTTGTATTCAGGTGCATTTGGCCTTTCGATATAATTCTTATAGGATTACATTGCTATATATCTTGCTTGTTACTCATACTGTCCAAATTATAGCCTTGAACAAAATTATGATCATCGTTGAATTTTTTTGCGATTATGAACCATTATATTGCATTCTTATTCATCATAAACAAGCTGGATTTGAGCTCAAGGTATAACTTATTAATGGCTTTCATTTTTTTGCAAATTAGTGAGTGTTATAGAATTGCTTCTCCACAGATTTCTCAATGAACAGCTCTTTATTGTTTGTGTTGAAGTTGAATCATGTATTTTCTACCTTCTGTTCTTGCTTTAAGATCTTTCAATATAAAAGTACTTGCATCATGAGATCACGTCAAAAGTGGCTCATGGGGTTGTCGATAACTGCCCTTCAACCCTTAAATTAGAAGGTGGGATAGAACGAGAGGAGAATAATATCTAGAATATATATCGTACATTATACCTACCCCCTTTGGGTGTTTATATATAGATACTAGGTAGACTAAGACAGCATCTAGGTTTTGTTAAGAAAATTTGAATTGGTTACCTTAGGTGTCTTAAACTAATCTTTGGTTATGATAAACATAGTTTTGATTGCTAAAGATGATGTTGGGTGAGTTCTAGGCTTGGTTAAATTTTGAAAGATATAGCCTATGTCTAGATAGGTTTATGATCATTCCCTACGACGTCAGATTACCGTTGTTTAAATTTTATTGAGGCATATTTTAGTTGTTGATTCTACTAATTCCTAGATACCAAATTCTGGATCTAATTGTGTTTGCAATTATTAGCAAGGTTTTAGAAAATTAGCGAAGGACAGTTCAAAGTTTCTATTCTCATGTGACTATTGCTTGAAATAGTGTTAAGATGATTGTCGTTATAGTTTACGGAAGATATTGGTCGAAAGATTGTTATAACTTCGCTTGAAAAATAGCATAATAATTGTAAAAAGAGGCTAGTTTCTCTTACCAATTGTGTTGGATTCAAAGATTAGAGAAAGTTGAACCTTTGTGTTCTCTAAACATCGGATTTTTCCACATCCGTGAATTCTGTTTAGAAGGTAAAATAGTCACTTAAATTGGTACAACTCAAACGCATGTGATACTAAGAGGCTATCATTACTTCATCACTTTTATTATAGTATGAACACGTGTATTGCACGTAATTTTGCAACAGTTATGCGACATGTACATAATGCGGTACGATATAATTGGATTAGAAAAAAAAAAAACCTCTTTCACACTCTCTTTTTGACACTTCATCTGTATATAAATCATTATGTAACTCCATCATATACAAGTAGCATTATTCGTGTCCTGAATATATTTTTATTTAAGTTTTAAATAATTGTAGTTCAATTGAAACATAAATTTGATAGTTAGACGTTTTCCTAGCATCAACTCCATCTGTTGAGAAGGTCAAATGTGGAATCTCAGGAAACTAGTGCACCAAACGGAACAAAACAGTGAAGTTTGAAACAAATGCATTCAAGTGAAAAAAATAAAATAAAATAACAAAATTTATAAATGATTGATGCACCTTTGCTTTCCGGGGGAACTGGTGATCCCTGTTTGTTTCCCTTTCGAGGATGAACAAATAATGAACTTAGTTGTTAATGGTAGTAGTTCTAGTAGTCTAGGGTTCTTTCAAATTGTTTCTCATCAGTACTGAGAAAAGATAGCAAAGATAAATAATTGTAATAGTAAGAGTTGAGATCTGCTATCCAATTTGTTTTCCACCCAATGATTTATTGATATATCATTTTGAATTAACATGTCTAACTTTTCTCTCACTACCATTTGTACTTAAATATAGGTTTAAAATGATATGTCAATAAATTATTGGTGGACAACAAATTGGACAACCAACTTTGGACAACAGATCTCAACTCTAGTAAATTCTATCTTGCAATGTAATCTTTTTTAAGCTTTATTTTGTGTTTACAGAACTACTAATTAACGATTTCATTCTCTTATGTCTTTTTATCAAGCTGGAAACCCAACGTCACAATCCCAAAATTTGTGGTAAAAGGTAGGATGCCAACCCTTTTCAAATAAAATGAAATTGAGATGAAAATGCTTCCACATACATGATTGATTTCGGGAAAAACAGATACAAAACACAAAAATAGATTTTTATAATAGGAGCCAATAAAACGGGGAAAGAAAATTGAATGTAAAAAGAAAGATAAGCAAATAAAATGCAGTTGAGTTTAGATCGATACATGCATTCAGAAAAATTTGCTAAACTGATTCCAAATTGCCACCATTTGTCATTCCCTACAAAAATCCCTGGCATTGGGTCTCTAGATCTTATTGTATGTACATCTTTTCATTTTGTTCGCCCGGCTATGCCCCTTTTTTACGTCACTTGATCTTCGATTCTCCAGAGTATATCTGGTGTACTTGTATATGAGTTTTGATCAATATAATTTTACGTTTATCGATCAGAATTCTACATTCAGTCAAGATTAGTACAGTACTGGGTAGAACCAAAACCTTGACTCTTAGGCATGTAAGCTTTTAACTAGAAAATCATCAAATTTGCATACATTCATTTACCAAGTCATATTTACATTTTACACTTGATGTGAATATGCATGCAAGAATTGGTTCTCTTTTTCATTGTATTAAGAAAAATTTACAATGTAAGTTGTCTCAGTCTGATAAGTGATCCATTCCGCAATCTCCCGCAGATTTTGCTCCAAGGATACTTCATTCTTCTCAACAGAATGAAGATTTTGTTCCCTCATCATTCAAACAAATGACGATTTCAAGCAAAAACCAAAAATGCATCTTAAAAAATATATAGATAATAGGATACTGTCTCTAAAAACGCCAGCACCTAATGGGTCATTCTATCAACCAAGCATTTCTCAAGTTATCTCGTTGGCTTCTTCTCCATTTTATCCATGGCTTCAATATTCTATTTGATTGCGTGATATCATAACCCAAGAAAACATCTGCTTAAAGAAAATTAGAGATGTGAAAGGATCTACACGTACTTAAATTGAAATTTTAAAAAACTGAATCCATGAAACATTGAATAGAGACTCTAGTGCTCCAATGGACATCGTTTGAAGACCACAACTGCAAATTTCCCTTCAAAACATACTTTGCTTTCATTAAATACCATTTTTCATACACTATGTTTAAACAAAAAGGTTATGTAGATTCAAAATATAAAACAATTTTGATATTTTATTGCACATTTTTACAAAAAATAAAAAACTTATTACCATGGCACACTGATATTGGATGATATTAATAATCGTTTGTGATGACCGATAAAGTGAGGCGCTCCACATCTATGCTAGGTCGTCGATCCCCCATGACCGTTTTTACGCCTATACTGGACCGTCGACCCCCCTCCCATGGGCGCTCTACATCAACGCTTGGCTATCGACCCCCCATGAGCGCTCTACATCGGGCCGTCGACCGCTAGGAGACCACCTATCATTGTGCAGCCGTCCCCAACACTTAGCCATAAAATTATCAATAAATTGGATGGGAATTGCTTCACGGTTGGCCAGGACACGATCAACCATCAGACAGTTGGAGGTTCCCCACTCAGAACGTGGGGGGAGTGGAGAAGGCTACGTGGCACTGTAATCGTCCAAAGGTTACCCAGCCTCGGTCACCTATAAATACTTTTAAGATGAAACAAGTATGGCTCTCGAAATTTCAACTATCTTAACACTCATTACACATTTTCTTCCAAAATCTATATTTCTACATCCTATACTAATTCTCACGCCGGAGGCACAACGGGGGAGGACGCTCCAACCTCATTTTGCAGGTAACATTTGCTCATCGGAGTAACAAAACCACCTTGCGCCACCATGAGGGGCACAAAGGTTTGTTCATCAACCATTTCACAAACCTTGTTCTAAATGCGCCCATCACATGCACATCCCTGCGAAGACATCAATAGGAGGCAAGTCGATGAACATACAAAAGCTCCTATCACAACAAAAAAAATAGATTAAACACCAGTCTATTTGAGTTTGCATTATTTTTTAATTGATATTCTCACTCATTATAAAATATTTAGTAAATAAAGGAAAATGTTGTGGCCATTAAAATTGATAATCCGGGTCAACGCAAAAGGCTAGTATGGAGTCATGCAGATGCAGTCACCGATTATGACAAATAAAGAAGAATAAAGAGGGGATATTAATATTCCTACGTTACGTTGCTAAAAATGGGGCATAAGTCGTGATTAGGTGCCTTTAAAGTCGTTGACTCCAAGGAAAACTTTTACCATAAAGATCGCATCTAAGAGAAGGCGTCGTCACGAGGCAGTGCCGGGCCAAACGGGGCGGTGAAAATACCCACAGGCATTCAATTAAAATTAGTCAGCTCTGCAATGTCCATATTCAATGTGGGTCCCTTTACCACCTACACTAAATTTAGTGTGGGCCCCATTTTTTGGCCCTTTATCATTTTTCTATTCATTTGGATTCGTTATTTGCCAAATTAATTTAGTAACTCTTTCGTTTTTACGTGTTTAAAATCTTGTGTTGTTCAATTTTATGGAGTATTGCTTATCCAACTTACATCTCCGTTTACAATTAATTTATAAATTATTTTTAAACAATTTTTGAAAATAGAATAATATAATCTTCGACTCTTCGCATTCAATTTTTTTATTTTTATTTTTATTTTTTGTATGAAAAAATGCATGACAAAGTGTCTTGGACTTTTAATTCTTCGATGACGTACAAAACAACTTATAATTCTTCAATCTTTTTTCTTAACAAACATATGAATTTTAATTAATAACGTTCACAATATTCAATTAGTTATTGATATTTGATATATTATTATTTCCAGTAATATCCCATTACGTGGCTTCTAAAGTATATTCTATAGACTAGAAATATTTGGATTTTCTGGTTGCCTCACACGGCCATATCGTAGTCCTCGCTTATAATTTTATAAGTTATTATTTATTGATAAAAGTTGAAAATAATTACTTACATTTATGAAGTAATAATTATTTATATTTAAGAGCAATGCATGCCCGTGCTTCTTATCCCCTTTTGGCAAGTAGTCGTAACACGATTATGTTGCTCACTGCACGGAATTCAACTATGCACGATGATTTATTTATTTATTTATTGCCAAAACAAAAGCAGCTTGCTTATTTCTATAATTTTCTTCTTTATTTTTCTAAAACTTCCTCTCTACGAGGAATTTCTCTTTTAACAATAAATATATCTATCGTGAAGTCATTGTTTGGCTAATTTGTCAAAAATAGTCATCGAGAGATTTTTCAAGATAAAATTTTTTGTCATCAATGTGATATCGTTCGATCTAAAAGTTTAAACTGTTAGATAATGCCATGTGTAATTAAGTAATTTAAATCTTTTATTAAAAACATCTCTTAAGTGCAGACGAGATCCAATACGTGCACAAATTTTAGTGACGTTCAACCTTGTAAAGAAAAATAATCCAAACAAAAAGATTTGGCATTGGAAGCTATTGAATTTTGATACCTTAGTAAATCACGTTATCAGAAAGCTTAAACGGTTAGATAACGTCGCATACGCTAGAGTTATTTCAGTAGGTAACTATAATATGTGTATAGAAGAAGGAAAAAGGACTAGGCAAGTCCCATGTCAAAAATCTCAAACATACTATTTGTATTCGGTCTTCATTTTCTAGTCACTACTTCCCTTTTTATTGCCGAGTCATTTGCTCAATTACGAGCCTTACCAGTTCCTACACCCCTTCTATCGCTCTGTCTGTTTCCTCTTCTTATATGGCCAATCCCACTCCACTCCTTCGCATCCCTTTTTCTACACACCACCACCGCTACCAGCACCACCTCCTCCGCCACCTTGAACCACCCACTTTATCTCTATCGTCCATGGAGCAATTCCCCGTGAACCTATTGGCCTCGGATGAGAAAAGAAAGATCATAAATGAAATGGATTTCTTCGCCGACAAGAAAGATGATGAAGAGTCGAAAATAGGCACTAGCGATGAAGACGATGCCAACGGAAAAGATATGAATGCACCCATAGAATTGGATTTCTATGTAAATGTAAGATTTTTTTTAGTATTGTTTGTTTAATATTAATCAGTTGGGTATGTGTGCTTAACAACTTTTGTTTTATATATACAGACTGGTTTGCATCTTCTCACTGCCAACACTAGTAGTGATCAGTCCGTAGTAGACGATGGGATTTCTCCGAATTCAGAAGGTAAAAGATCGAAAACTGAGGTGAGACTAACCGTATTTGTATTTCTGATACATGTATTGGATAGGATTGGACAATATAATGACTTGTACTCAATTTACTGGATTTAGATGGTCATCCTTCGAGCTGAAATGGAGAAGATGAACTCGGAAAATCGTTGTTTAAAGGACAAGCTAAATCAAGTGAGGAACAACTATAACACTCTTCAGATGCATCTGGTGACTCTGATGCAACAACAAGAAAGAGATCATCAGAGAGCTCATGATGATAATGGTATAACAGAAGAACATGGTCAAAAACTAGTGGATGATAATAATAAGCAACGTCAAAATGAAAACGGATTTGCGGTGCCCAGACAATTTATTGATCTTGGACTAGCAGCCGAGACGGATGAGGCCTCTTTATCGTCATCCGAGGGGCGGACCTGCCGGAACCGATCACGATCACCTGTTAATAATATCGATGGTTTGTTAAAAGAAATTGGGAGAGAGGATAAGGGGTCTCAAGGTTGGGGTCCTAACAAGGTTCCTAGACTCAACCACTCTCCGAAAAGCGTCGATGAAGCTGCTGAGGCTACTATGAGGAAGGCCCGAGTCTCGGTTAGGGCCCGATCAGAGGCTCCAATGGTGCGCGATTGAATCTAGTATAGATAACAACAAATTAAATATTGTTCTCAATAAATTTGGATTGATAATACCTTTGAAAAATTTGGATGTTTTCCAGATCACAGATGGATGCCAATGGCGCAAGTACGGGCAGAAAATGGCAAAGGGAAACCCATGTCCTCGAGCATATTATCGGTGCACCATGGCTGCTGGTTGTCCGGTTCGAAAACAAGTACGTATAAATTTTCATTAACTTTTGAACAACCTAGATATTATAGTAATTTAATATCAATTATAAATTATCTATACCAGTTCCATACAAGCATCCACATCATTTTTAACATGCGTCATTGCTTAAAATGGAAGTCACTTTTACTGATCTATTCAATTTTATCTCATATTGTGTGAAAAATTAGGTCATTAAGGAAGATTTGTTACTTTGGACTGGACAGACGACTTAAATAAGATAGAGAAGTATGTGAAAAATTAGAGAGTTATCTTGTCATGTCTATTATAGCCTAACGTACTCGAAGTGTTCTTCCAATTATTTCCTTTCTAGCTTGCTTGTATTTGACATTAGAGTAGATGAGATTTTGACCTTAATTTCGTCTTTAACATTGTCCCCCTAGGTACAAAGATGTGCAGAGGACAGAACCATCCTAATAACAACGTACGAAGGCAATCACAACCACCCATTGCCACCAGCAGCCATGGCAATGGCATCAACTACATCTTCAGCTGCAAGAATGCTACTCTCGGGTTCAATGCCAAGTGCCGATGGGCTAATCAACTCAAATTTCCTTGCCCGTACCCTCTTCCCTTGCTCCTCCAGCATGGCCACCATATCTGCCTCCGCGCCTTTTCCTACTGTTACATTGGATTTGACTCAAGCACCAAATCCCTTACAATTCCCAAGATCTCAAAACCAATTCCAAATTCCATTCCCTAATGCAGGCCACAGTTTTCCGAGCAATCCAGCTGCACTTCTACCTCAAATCTTCGGCCAGGCATTATACAACCAATCCAAGTTTTCGGGTCTCCAAACATCACAAGACATGGAGGGCGGCCACCAGGCCACACCATCTCTCCCGGCTGCGATGCAACAAGGACAGCAAAACCAACTTGCTGGTACAATGAATGCACTTGCAGCAGATCCAAATTTCACTGCTGCATTTGCAGCTGCCATTACATCTCTTATCGGGAATTCACATCCAAACAATGCCAATAACACCGCCACCAACGTCGTGGCTACCACCACCACCACCAGCAACAACAACGGTGGTAGTGTTACGACTAGCAACAATAATAGCAATGGAAACAATAAAGTCTGCAGCTCAAGCTTTCCAGTGAATTGAATATCAATAAGCAATATATTCCACTTTTTTTCTTGAATTGTTTTTGGGTATTTTAAATTAAATTATTATTCTCATTTTACTCCAGTAGACTATTACAACATGAAATTATACATGGAGTGAGTAATGTTTTGGGTTTTTAATAATGTAATTCAAATTGTCAATCGAACGTATAAAAATGTTGAAAAAAAATAGTGTTGCTTCTTGAAAGGAACCTGAAATTTGTGGTTAAATGTGTATATATTTAGTGTTATTGTTGAATTGTGGATTCTTGTGTGAGTCAAGCAAAAAGTCTAAGGAGAAAGGGACAGAGATAGAAAGAAATTAAAGAAGCGTTGAAATATTCTTGGAGCATTCACTTGTATTTTTCCAAAGTGCTAATCGTATGGCAGCCAAGAAAAGGGTCAATAAAAACGTCTCAAAGTTGTTAGAAATTAAGTGGCTTGTTTGGCACGGAATGACGACGAGAGGGAGAGAGTTGATTGTTTTACTCGGTTTAAAGTCTTTGACCCCACAGATTTCAGGTTCATGATGACCTAGCTCTCTTATAAATTAAATGGAAACCAGTCTAATCTGATTTGAATCGGTTTACTAGTTGGTATACCATAATGAGTAGGTTGTGATAGACTTGATTATCTAGTTCGACAACTCAAGAGGCCGGACGCAGTTGGCCCGGGGTAAAATTAAATTAATAGAGTTGTTGAGATCTCGACTCAAACAGGCAATAGACTTTTATTGCGAGATTTTAATATGATTTTTGTTTCTTAATGAATTAGATTTTTCACCATAAATACTTATTTCTCTTCTACATTTTTTACTTAGTCTTCCATATTTGATACTATATATAATCATTTTTCCCCCAAAAAAAAAAAAAAACAGGTCGCCCACAATATTGGTTGGTTTGTAGCTGCGGCCAGTAGATTTGGAAGATATGTTGAGCCTAGCCCCAAGTATATTTTTAAATGGACCAGTTGAAACCATGTGACATGGTTGTTTACAGGTCAGAATGAATTGACACATTCATTTTGACACCCCCTAACTCTCGACATAACGTGGGAGCAAACTCGTTATACTTAGGAATAATTTCATTTAGGTTTACGTAAAACAAAACTTTAATACATCAAGTCTATCGAAGTCAGAAGGTTCCAAAGACACAATTGGGTCAAAGATGACTGGAGAATTACTATTAAATTTAATTGAAACTCCATATGAAGTAATAGTACAGAGAACAAAGTAATGGAGGAATGATAATGAAAGACAAGATCACAAAATTGATGTCAGAAAGGTTTGAAAAGTTCTAAATAGCACTTGACAGTCTTTGAATATTGCTAGAATATTCTAGATTATAAATTAGTCTAACATTACGTGTGAAATTATTCTATTAAAAGTAACAAGTCATTTTTAATAGTTTCTATACGGTTAAACATACAAGTCAAATTTATCTTATGTTTGAATGTCACTGTCAATAATCAAAGTAATAAACAATCCCAGTATTGTTGACAGAGAAATCCAATTGTGTAAAAACTCTGGGACCAAATAAGTTATTTCCACTATAGATCTGTTGACTTCATTAGCTTCCCGATCTTCTGAAATTGTATCTTTCAAGTGGAACTCCAAGAATCTCCAATTATTGTAATCTTCTTGCACTTGTAGTACAACCTCTCTCAATCTCCAGCAGTTTCTGAAGTTCAATTGGAAAATTTTCTTCCTTGTTTTATTAGGGAAGTCAGTGTTTTGGATTCAATAATTTTGATGTTTTCCCCTATACGTAGTTGTAGAATCTCAAGAATAGAAGAATTGATTCAATGCATGAATAAGCTCTTGGATCTTCAAAGGATGTTATGAATGTATTATGAAGAAGAGGCACAATGAGTAACTGCACAAAATTCGTGTTATGGCTTGGGTATTTATAGTTGAAGGTGTTTAGGTAGTTTGGGTCATGTAAAACTCTTCAAAAACAAGAATTATGGTGTTTTGAATGTATGTCTGTCGCTTAGCGACATGCGAGCGAGAAACATACTATTTTTGTCGCTCGAGAAAAGAGCCAGCGACATGCGAGTGACAACTAAGCAGTTGTTAGTATTTTCATCATAACTTTCTCTTCCGATATTCGATTGAAGTGATTCAAAATGCGTTGGAAAGTTAACTCAAAATGCTAAAATTCTTCTGGAAGTAACCATGTCCAAATTCAATGTTAGGATTGAGAATTTGGAACATAATTTGTGCGACTTTTTGATACTCTTTAAACTTCTATTTGCATTTTCTTGATCATATGTGATCTTTTTGGACATTTTGACCTCCTTACTACCAACTCCAAAAGATTTCTTAACTTTCACAACTCTTTTATATTAATTCATTTGTCTAAAGAATTGTCGATACAATAGAAACATAACATGTTTGAAGTGATAGAATATTGTAAAGTATAGATTGAAATAGCTACGAACTTGCTCCTTTTGTTATTAATTCTTCGACTTTTAACAGTTAAGTCGATTGTATGACACATTTATTTCCCTCAGGGTTATGAGTGACTTTTCTTGATGAAGTTTAGATTACTTTGTACGTTGTCTCAAATTTCATAATTATCAATAGCACACTTGTTTTCTTATATTCGATTTTACTTCCCTTTTTTAAACTGTTTTTGAGGAAATAAAGTGAGTTGATCAAAATAACCCCAAAATTGATTGTCTGACGAAATATTTGCCGATTTCTATTTTTAAAACTTTAGAGATCAAATTTTCTAATGAATCTGATGCTTTCTAGACTTCAAAATTTTGAAAGAGTGAGTGAGCTGATTATTCAATATTTTGAAAAGTTGTTGTTATAATATTCTAAATATTGTTTTAATTTGGAAATTTTATATGCCTTTTTTGACAATTTATATTTTGCCGTGTGCACGTATAAATGACAACTTCGTATATTCATTTTTCATTTCTTTAGTTCTTTTATTAGGCGTAAAGCCAGCACTGTTGCTCATACTATTGCGAAAAATACTTTTGTATATTTGTGTTTTAATTTTTTATTTTTTTTAATTTTTTTTAATTCAAACCACCATAAGGATGAAGTATTTATTCATACTAAAATTTTAGAGGAAAGGTTCTTCATAGTTAAATGAATGCAAACTGTGCTTTTGAAATCTAAATGCAATAAAATTGATGAATTGCACTGCATTAATATTCTCCAATATTCTTACTTACATACCCCAATACTTTCCCTCCCTTCTCTCTACTTCCTCAAATTCATCTCATATCTTGGCCTTCATGTATTATTTTCCCCTTTTTCTTGGTTTACTTTCATATAGATGTACTCTAATGTATATGGCAACTAATTTAAGCACACTGTTTATTCTGGTTACTTAATTGATGTTAAACCGTTGTTAGCTCCTTTTCTGGTTTAGTTTCATGGGCGGTTTTTATTTTACCAAGTAAATGCATGGATCGATGTAAGGGAAAGCATAACATTACCTTACTTCAATAGTAAAGTTACCAGGTCTGGTAGTTCTAATGCTCCTGCCTCACAATCTGGCTATGTGATTGTGTCTCCTGTTACAGGTTCAGGGAAGAAGAGGAGGGGTAGAGTCGGTAGACATAGGAAATATGGTGCTAAAATGTTGACTCTGCCATTGTCCACTTCCTCGCCCTCACTGGGATTATCACTGCCAGCAGAGTGGATTTGTGGATGGAAGCAGCAACTTGCCCCTCTTAGTAAGTTTTCGAGTATAAGTTTCTACTTGTGCTATATAATGTGTTGTATTTTGTCAGCAAGGTGCATTTGATAAGAAATTAGATGTGTTAGGAATATGTAACACCACATATCCCACTTGTTATAAGTATGAATTCATACATATCTCTACATTGGTATGATATTGTTTACTTTGGACCTAGACCCTCATGGATTTGCTCTTTGGATTTTACCCCAAAAGGCCTCATATCAATGGAGATATATGTCCACACTTATAAACCCATGATCCTCCCCACTTTTTAGCGATGTGGGACTTTGGTCGCATACCCAACAATCCTCCCTTCGAACAAAGTACTACCGAGTCTCCCCTCAAACGATCATCTATCCGTCCATCTTCCTCACCAAGAAGGATTCCCACTCCATCGAGATCAACTACTCTTCTCCACCGAGTTGAGGCACACGTCTTATGTGAAGCACCTGAGCACCGTCTACCTCAAGAACTTGCTCTATCCAGATTAACTCCTCTCCACTGCGTTCGGGCACAAGCATTACGTGAAGCATTCGGAGTACACTATCTGTCCAATAGAGCTCATCCACGGATCTCATCGCGAGCTAATCGAGGCACCACCTTCGTTCGGCATTCCGATAATTCATCCACATGGCTAATTCTGAGGCATGGCTCTGATACCACTGTTACGAATATGTAACACCACATATCTCACTTGTTATAAGTATGAACTCACACATATCTCCACATTGATATGATATTGTCCACTTTGGGCCTAGGCCCTCATGGATTTGTTTTTTGGGCTTTACCCCAAAATGCCTCATACTAATGGAGATTATGTCCACACTTACAAACTCATGATCCTTCCCACTTTTTAGCAATGTGGACTTTGGTCGCATACCCAACAAGATGAATAGTTTAATGTTATATTCTACAGGAGTAAATAGGCTGCGAACCTTTTCTCCTGATAATTTGAACCAGTAGACCAATTACAAACTCTATAAATTATAAATAATAAAAATAAACTGTTGATAAGTGGGCAGTACTTGTGGATTATAATCTGTTTATAAATGATCCTTTGTGGCTAGAAGAGATGACAAATGTTCTTCCGTCTATCCATTTTATGGGGGAGCAATCACGCTCATACATTGAACACCATAAACGAAAAGCATGGGGATATTAAGCAAGATTGTTCTTTGGAGTCTGATGTACAAAGGCCCTTGTTGTAATTGGCATCTCATGTGAAGTGGTCAATGTCTACAAAAGAAACAGTTGAAGACCTTGATTGATATACGTTAACGTTGAGTCTTGTTATTCAGCTGTCAGAAATGCAGAAAGAATGAAGATGAATGTGAAATGGCTAAAGATGTTGTTGAATCACTTGGTGGAGCAAAAAAACTCACGAATGAAAAGGAAAGGCTAAAGGAGAATATTGATAATAAGAGGAAAGCTATACTACTATGCCAAGATGAGATAAAGAGACTTAATTCGGAAATTTAAAAAAATAGGTGGTCCAGTGGCACGAGAGACTATGACATTATACGGGTTATATATAAATATTGGAACTCGAACATCCAAATATCAGCATTTGCAGCTGATGCCTTTGATGGACAGGCTTATATAGATTTACTTGAGTGCATGTTTCTCATCCTCAACCCCCTCTCTCGTCACGAATAGATGCTCAAGTGCACACAAACTCCAATGCATGCACACTTCGATGCCCTTACTGTCTTGTCAGAATGAAATCTACTTATACTTTTTCATGGAATATCGGAGATTTGATAATCATATTGATCGATAAGAGATCATGGTAGGACAAGTTAGAAAATGACCGTATTTGGATAATGGGAGGGGAAAATTAATGTAGCAAGTAGATCCTCAACCTTCAATTATAGTAGGTGGTCTCAACCTTTAAATTTTGTAGTCAATGGTCCCCAAGTGACGGATTCCGTCTGACATTAAAATATAAAACACTTTATGATTTGGTTCCGTATAATACTTGCGATCGAATAGACAGAGTGGCTTTATACGCCATTCACCACAATCAGATCATCGGCCGAAACATAAAATTGCTTATTTTTTGTGGATCTTTGGCAGGAATGCATCCCTTTTAGGTAGTTGGTGGTTGACCTCCTATTTCTAACCAACATCTTAGTTCTAACTAATGATGTATACAATGAAGGCATCTCAGTTCTAACCAATGATGTATGCAATGAAGGGTACGTGGTTTTGATGAAGAATTTTCTAATCAGAGATAAGGCGAAAATACTAACATTCGACGCATATTTACACTTTTCATGAGTCAAACATTAAGTACTTTAGTAAGATGAGTTGTGGGTGGATGGATGGAGTGACACATGAAAAATAAAAAGGAAATTTATTGATCGATTGTATTAAGACTTAGTATTTCATCTTATAAAGTCAATTTTATTAAGAGTAGTAGCTTAAACTCTTATATGTTGATCTCTATTTCAGTATTTAACCGATGTGATATTTATCCATTGATATGCCCCGATAAGATGGTGACTCGTTTGACATACTAATTTTGAAATTCGTATGCTCATTTTTTAGTCTAATCGGATTGAATTGCTCAGTGGAGCTTTATGGGTTTCAATACCATATTAAGACTTGGATTTCATTTTAAAAGGTTAACCTTATCAATATGAGTAGCTCAAACTCTTATAGGTTGATGTATATTTCGGTATTTAAACGGTGTGAGATTTATCCCTTAACAAATTGGAATTAATGTAGGTTGAGTGGTCTAATTAAAATGCGTAAAAGTTACCAGTTACTATTTCAACCCACAAGGAATCAAAAGAATGAACTAACAAACATTCACTATTACATGACTTTATATAACAATTTATATTTAGACCATGTGTTTTGCTATGATCTTTTTTTGGTTTTGCAACCATAATTGCTGTTCTTGAAGCAAATTCTGTTGATTCATGGTACTATTAAACAACTGATCATTGGAAAATGTAGTACTCGAATATGGCGTGAATGGATCATTCTCGATCTGTGCTGCAAATGATGCCTCGTTCGGATTTTGAACTGAAAATGTAGGTGCTGATGAAAATATGTGTGTGCTTTGAGCGGCAACTTGCATGTTGGTGGCAGCAACCTCTGGTATGGTAGCAATAGTCCGGGTAGCCACCTCAGGTATAGTTGCTGCCTCTGGAAATTCAAATACATCTTGAAGGAAGGGGTTATAGTGGTTTGATGGCAATGTGCTTTGGTTATACAAACTGTCCAAGGAAGTGGCTGATAAACTGTTATTGTTATGTAGTGGCTGAGTGGCTTGTGGTTCTGTTACTTCCTTAAATAGTACAAGCTCCCAACCATTTCTTGAATGATCTACTGAAGCATTGTTCTCTACTGTTTGTGCCAATTCTTGTTCGGGAAAGGCGTTGAAGCTGTTGGCGGCATTATTGGAGGGTACGTGTGGCGATGCTGATAATGTCTCGGCTATCACAATCTCCCAGTCTATTATGGAAGTAGTAGACTCCGAGGGCTTTGGCTTTTGTTCACGCTCTCGATCTTGCTCGCGTTCCTTGTCATCTGGATCTGACCAAGCGTCTAATGAAACGAGATCAGCCATCGAATTTGACACCGGTAATGAATGGCTTGAACCCGATTCACTTACTCTGAATGCATCATCCTGTTGTGTTCGCTTCTCAAACTGATCAGAATAAGCCTCTAGATCGATTGAGATTGACGGCCTCCTCCCTGTTTCCGTGGCACTAATCAAGTCTTCCAAGGAGGTACCTTGGGAACTGTACTCGGAAGTCTTCACAGAAAATCCATCAGTGGTGGCGGAGTATTCAGACCGTCCACCTGAACTATCATACCATCCAAGCTTTTGGTCAGCATTTGTTGGTGGTGCGGGGAGAGGCAGAGGCAGAGGCAGAGGCCGGTTAGTGGGCGTAGAGTTCGTCGGAAATGAAGATTGATCTTTCAAAAATTCTTGCAATGCTTCGATCAGCTCCTCGGATATTGCCTGGATACTTGGATATTCTGATGTCCTCCCGACGCCAATACTTTTACATAAACTATAGAAATCACTGAGCTCTTCAAATTGCCTCGCAGCCTTGATACAAGCGTGAAACGCGCTAACACAGTTCTGGTACTGTAGATGAAAGAAACTATCGAGAAGAAGGGCGAGTCCATCAGAAATGTCTTTGTATAAATCGAAGCTTTCTTGCACGATGGCATAAAGACACATCTTTACCAAACGATTCATCTTGGCCGCACCAGTTGGGCGTGTGGCTATCGCTCGTTCAAGTAATCGCTGCCAATACAAGATCCTATCAAGTAACATTGCTGGTTTCATGTCACGAACAGGTTCCTTAGGCCTCTTGTTCCGGTGGTAGCTCCAACTTTCCCTATCCCGCTGTGTATATCTACGTTGAAGCTTCCCCGTAAGAAAGCAATCTAAACGCTCATCTAGATAAAGAGCAAAAGTGCGAACAAAAGCCGTGAAATCCCAAGGGCTTGAATTCGAATCATCTCTGAAGGTTGATAGATTAAGAATCTTGGCACCCCTTTTCATCGCATGAAGAACTTCTCGTGGAAAATAAGGATCGCCATCTTGAAAGATTCGAAGAACAAGCATCAACGACTTTAAGGCAACAACCCAATTACGCGTTCTGCCTATGCGTTTCCCAATTGCACGGGCACAAGACGCAGCATAGACTTTGTTGGACGAAACCAGCTGCAAGATTTCGTACACATATCTATCATCAATCGGGATGTCATCATGGGTTGTGGCTTTTAGCACTACAACGTCTAGAGAGGAAGAATTGTTGCTCGCAACCTTGGCAAGACTAATGCTTGTTTGATCTTTAACTGCTCCAATTGCCTTCTTTAGCTTACTTGGCATTCTTCCTTCGCCACTGAGAGCACCAAGAGCAAACGATTTCTATATCAAAACCTCATAGAAATCAAAAGATTATGTATGTAAAATGATTTAGAAGTTTTTTCCTCCTTATTTTTCATCATGGGAAAGATTGGGACACAAAGAAAAATTGGTAGGCACTACTTGGTATTATGAAGAGAGGGGGAGGTGGGGGGGAGGGGGGGATTGAGTGGAGAAAATAGTGGGCTTCCTTAAGTCTCTCCTAGCCTCGTATAGACTTCTTGTAGTTATAATTTTGTGCCAAAGAATTAGGTCCTTATTCAAAGACGACAAGTGCGGGGGATTCCGGCGAGTGTCAAGAATATTTTATTCAATCGTTTTGATGTTTCCACATGGAAAATAACCAAAGAAATTGACATAATTTAAATTTAATTAACAATAAAGTAAGACAAAATTTACTGGTATAAATCATTTTCTAAAGGATCTAATAAACTTTTATTTTCCTCTCTTTGGGTACGGGTCTATATAACAATTATTATTTTATTTGTAGCACTTGCTTGGTGAAAAACAACAATGGAAAGGATGGCACAGTGATGCAAAAACCCCAACTGATTAGTTTATGTGTTGATTAATTTGTTAATTTTGTTGGTTTGTTAAGTGAGGAAAAAACGTGTTTTTATATAACACGACTTTGGCTCTTTGAAGGGATAGATGTGAAGATGCCACATGTCAATCCCACAACCGTTGGATTGGCTGAATGTTGGTGACTTACATAAATATCTTCTAGGGTTTCCTGAACATGAGACTTTTACTCTATGTATGAGATATGTCTCGTTGCGTCTGTTCTTCTACTTCATCTTCTCTCTGAAAATCAAAAATTCTCTTTTGATTTCTGTTACTCTTTTAAATCTTGAGGAATTTTCTGTTAAGAGTAAAGTCTCGAGTTCTTGTGCGAACTCTGATTTCTGAGAGAGAGCTTAGATTTGGTGATCTTGTGTAATTACGGTCTGAGTGCAGTAATTCTAACCATTTTGCCTTAGGGCAGATGTTTTCCGCAGTTCTTTTATATTTTTGAGTTTTCGCTTGATTCAATATATATCTTATAAATTTCTTATTGTTTGATTTGATTACTACAACATTTGTGTTGTAATATTTTGTCTAATGGTTGAACCTCCTCCTTACAACAACATTTATTGAAGAATTATTCTCAATAATACTAAATTTTCTGTGGATTAGATTTATCTAAGAGGACCCAAAATGTCGAAAATAAAACTAAGAGAATGCCATCTGGCATGCCTCCCTCATAATACAAAGGGAAGACTCCAAATTTGATCACTCTAAAAAAAAATTCATATTCCTACTTTTGAACGAGGCCCGAAATGGAAATCTAAATACAATTTATACTCAAAATCAGTGTCTACATTCACTACAAATTGGAGGGAAGAATATTCTTCAAGAATTAGCATATAAGCCACTAATACAAATAGAAGTCATACTTCCAAAGGTTTTTATTCACTAGCAGTGATTTCTTTTAGACCAATGGTTCTTACAAGTTCATTATAAGCATTATTTGCTGCTCGGTTTAACGCTATATCTTTCTTTTCCCGGCACTTACCTGTACCCCTAAGTTGATTATTGATGAAAACTTCGTAAGTTCCTTCTCGCCTCCACAGATCCACTAGTCTAACACTTAGCCTGTTCTTCTGACATATCTCATACAGCTTCTTCACAGGATTTGCTTGTAGCATATCGGGAGTGATTATGGGCTTCAGTAGAACGTTAGCTACCTATGCAAATTAAAACGAAACATATCAGCTTGAATTTGAGAAAGGTCATTGGACTATTTATTTATAAGCAACATCAATATCTACAATCAAATGTGTCAAACATTCTATTAGACACAGACAAAGAGTGATAACGCTCGATAGAGAGAGAAATGACATCATCCAATAAATGTGTATTCAGAGGCGTAGTAAAGATTATTCTAAACACTCAAAGGCCTAATTTGTATCCATATTAGGAGGATAATTTGCCCACTTGGGAGCTTCCTCGAATATTATAGGTGATAAAAGATTTAGGGAAAAAATCACCTTCCATGTCGTATCAATTGAACAATTGCTGTCAATGAACACAGCTCCTAAAGTGGATTCAACAACATCAGCAAGCACCTTTGGAGCATTGATCAAACCATGGGAATGTAAAGGATGTTTAGGAAGAACATCTATAAATGTCTGAATCTGCAAATACCCCAGAAACACTTAAGGTAAATATATGATTGGAGAACAGAAATAGCTAACCACCATGTCGTAGAAGAAGCCAAAGGTGAACATTGTCTGATAATTATGTGAAGCCAACCTGGAATTGTCCTCAGAAATATCTATCCAAAAATTGTCCTCAGAAATAACTATAAATAAACTAAAATTCATTCATGACTAATTCTTGAACATATAGTCCAGGCGTGAAAGCAGAAAGTGGATGGTGAAAAGGCACGTAGATTCCAGAATACATGAGCTTTAATCAGTTACACAAGGAACAGCTGAAGCTGAGAAAGGAAAGTCTAATTAGATCTCATGTGGAATAAATATTTTCCTCCGCAATTGGTGTATCAGTGTTACAAACTCATTGTTCTGATTTTACTTACAGAGTAATTATTTATTTTTGGTGGGAGGAGTTGGATTCACATGTATACTTAGTATATCTCATCTGAAAAATAACCATGTCTATTAATTAACTTTTATCTATGTTTTCAAAACGAACTTGGTCATTGATCCAGAAAAAAGTAGAGGGTTAAAGGCCAAAATGTTTGATCAGGTCGAACTGATTATCAAAAAAATAAATACATATACCACAAATTGGACAAAAATGTGTTGAATAGAACATATGAATTGTCTTTACTATCCTTTATTGGTTGAACTACGTCAACAAAGCCGGCAAAGCATTTAATGCTTAAAACGGTAATCTGGGAATTTGCCGACATCACACACCTGCAGCAAAGTTGAACACTCAAATTGTAACTTTATTCCCAAGAGCCTGGGACCACTTGATATGATGTTATAATCGATTTTTTATTTTGCAAAAAAAGTGCACCCAGACAGGAGCTTAGTTTTTATCATGTCCACTTCTCATTGAATAGAAAATTAGACAACGATTTGAACCAATGACTCTCCATATGGAAGCAATACCCTAACCACTAAGTTAAGTAGGTCATTTATTATCCCAAAGATAACCAAATGGAACCCATGCCATCGATGGATTATAAATATCGGGAATAAAGCAGTTATACCTTTTTTATTAAACTTTTCAAATTAATAAATCTATTTGGAAAACCTTCTTTACGAAACCTAAAATCTTAAACAAACCATTAATGGTATAAAGAAGGAATACTACTCAATTATTCATTTTGATCCCACATAGCTGGTGGTAAAGGAAAACATTGAAGAAACAAGTATAAATTGGTGGGCCAAGAAGGGGAAATGCCTATCTTACTGGGCCTTTTAGTGCTGGATCAGCCTTTAGACCTTCAAAGCCAGAAATTTCTTAATTTAGTACCAGGAAAACCCGCTCCCGGATCATCCGGTCCACGGTTTGACTGGCCAGCTGGTCATTTTTTTCCCGGTTTTGAGTTTTAATCAATAACTGGACCAGTTTTCCAATCGGTACCAAGTAAATCTCAGAAATGGCTGCATCACTTTGTCTTTCTCAGAATATTACAGATGAAATCCATTCAAGTTAACCAAACCTAACCATCAAGCAAACAAGCATAAAGTAAAAATACACATCTAGTCTGGAAGTCAACTTTAAAATATATATTTGATAATCATTAGAATAGAAAATTCTGATATTGTCACTTTTAGAAAATTGACTTTTCCCATAAGTGTGATGGTTTTTATATCATGATTCAGTATTTAGAAGAAATTAAGATAATTGAAAATCTCATGATTTAATTTCTCTCTCCCCTTTCCTTTTCTTTTTTCTTTTGTTATGATGTAAGCAACTTAAATCTTTAGGAAAATAATGATCATGAATCACTATATGTAACTTTATTTTTAGAGATAATTACACTAACCCCTACTCCAATTTGAATAATTACATAAACATCCCATCTCAATTATTTAGTATAACAGGTTCCATATTTTGGCAACAAACTTAGAATACCTAAATACCCATTTAAAATAAAAGGGAAAAAATTACACAACCTTCCATCTTATTTTATTTTCATAATGATATTTTAGGTAATTGACACTGTATGTTTTAAAATTGTTAAAGCTGGAATCAGTTATATAAAACAATTGAGAGGGGAGGTTTTCATAGTTTTTGGAAAGGGAAGAGGTGTCAATGTAATTGTTAATTACCTCAGGAGATGTTAGAGTAATTATCTCATTTTCAATAATAAAATTAAAAAGTGGCGGAAGAGAACTATAATAAGTTGATTTAAAACTAAAATGATATTACTCTATTTGTCACAAAGTGGGCCACACTGAGAAAGGAGGATATATTAGGGCCAACTAATTTGTTTTGTGTTTTCAATCATGAGCCAAATTGTAGCGACCGAGAATTGTAAATTATTATCTTGAAAAACGTGTCACTAAGTTTTAACCTCGAATTTTAAAATAAAAGCGTGTTCGTCTAGCAGTTATAAAATCAATTTAAATCCATTCAAATCGAGTCCAATCTCAAATATTTTAAAGTATCAAATTCCTTGTCATTTTAAATCCGAATTTTAATAATATTAAGTACGATATATTATTAATTAGAGTCCAAACCTTATTAGTCCAAATCTTGATTTTTTTCAGCCCAATTTACTTAAGCCCAATTAGGAAAATTCTTTTAGCCCAAATTCTTGGCCCATTTAAGCTCCTAGAATTTTGTGCCCTAAAATTTCTGTTCATATAATACTCATTTCCTCCCCTCTCACAATTTCACGCATCCAAGCAAGCCAACAAAATTGGTAAGAAAAACCATCACCTTCCTAAATTGGAAACTCACAACTGATGCTAGAAAATCAATTTCTAGTATCAACAAATTCACGTGTGATGCTAGAAAATCAATTTCTAGCATCAACACCACCACCTCCTTAGCTCAATACCACCATTTCCAGCACCAACAACATCACTGAAACACAGCTGAAATTCACGCTGAAAACTCCAGCTCACGTTGATGCTAGAACCTCCAATTCTAACACCAACAACATGATGATTTCACACAAATACTAAGCCTCAAATCCATCCCACAACCCAGCCCAATCGAATCACCACCACAGCCACCTCCTGCAAAATCAAAACGAGCCACCACACCAACTCTACCATCTCAAAACACCACCACCACAGTCGCCGCCTGCAACACCACACGGACGGCCACACACCACCCAATCAACAGCCACTCCACCCCAAAAAAAAAATAAAAATCAACACCAAACTGCCACCAAGAAATTGAGCAACCAACACCACTACTTCACCCAAAAATTCATATCAAACTACCCCAAAGAACCAAGAAAAATCAAACCCATACACTTACCTCAGGAAAAATCAAACCCGAACTCATTAGCCTTCGACCCGTACGCCAAAACCACCCCATCACCTTCACTCACGCACCGACGCCACCACGCGACGGTGGCGCTGGCATCGCTGATGGAATCGGAGGAAGGGGCAGAGCCCCTTCCCGTCGCTGCTTCCTCTTCTCCTCTCTGCTCTCGTTCGAATGTGTGAGAGAGAGAGAGAGAGATATGGATTTTTGTATATATTTTGATTTTGGAAATTATCCCTTAAGCCCCAAGTTTTTAAAAAGTTTTATTTCGTCCCAAAGTTTCTGTTTTAAAGAAAACAGTCCCTAAAGTTTCTTATTCCCCATAGTCAGCCCCCTAATTTCGAAAAGTCTATTTTAGTCCTTAAACTTTTCAAATTCAGTTTTAATAAATTTTCAATTAAGTCCCTAAACTTTATTTTATCATTTTTAAAACTTTAAAATTTCGAAATACTAATTCAAAACTTATTTTCCTATTTTGGCTTAGACGAAACGTACGGACGATAGAGCTTGAGGTTACTCCCCGCTCCACTTTTTACGTAACTCGAGATAGATTGAGGTAGACTTGCCCCCATTAATTAGTTTAAATTATAATTGCATGTATTATGTGGATTTATGTGATTTATATGCTTTAATGCATGAGATGAGATACGTTATATGAGATATATGATGTTCTTATGCTTGTCATAACTTATATGCTTTAATGCATGAGAAGAGACGAGTATCTCTTATGAGATAAGATGAGAATGTTATGCATAACTTATGTGCTTAAATGCATAAGACGAGACTACCCATACCCCATGATTTTAAAGAGCCTATGGTTTTCAAGAAAATGAGCCAATGATAATGATGATGATGATGATATCACGGTATATATATTACATAATTATGTATTCAATTATTCTGTAAATTAATTATTGGCGATGAGTCTACTGAGTATTCATCTGAAATACTCATTCCGTTATTTTAACAATTTTGCAGATTTCAGAGAGAGTCGGTATTGATGGACGGTGGTGGCAACGATTTAATTTACTTTTGAATTTTTACTTATTTGAACATTATTAACGTACTTTGTCATTTCAGTTATTTCAAAAACTTGAGATTTAAAGTTTAATCAATTTTTTTAAGTTAATTCAAATGAGTTTTATTGTCGTTAAAGTTCACAATTATAAATGTGATGTTTTAAAAGTTAGTCATTTCCGCCAAACTTTTAGTTAATTTAGGGCAAAAGACGATAACATGACACTCCGAGTTCGCGGAACTCGGGGCGTTACACAAATGCCCCTATAAAATAAATCTCAATTAGATCTCATCATTCCAAGTTCAAAATTAATCAATTTGTCTATTTACGGACCAATACCCCACCTTTTCCTTCCTTCCATTTGATGAATTCACAAAATTAAAAATTAGTACATTCTAAAATTAACAACTCAACAATGACAATACTTACTTGCTTCCTAAGGACAGGCTGCCCATGACGGATGTATTTATGAAAGTTATGCTGGACAGCTACACGTGCAAGTTTTTCTGTGTCAACATTTGCTGCACGAAGAGGTGTCAACAGCCCTGGCGGAAGATTTGGATACATGGAAAACTGCTCTTTTGTGATTAAAAGATTAAGTACCGAGTCGCCCACATACTCAAGCCGTTCATATGACAAGCAACCATGGTGATACGAAATATGTGTAAAGGCTTGAAGCAATAAGCAACGATTATTGAAATTGTACCCGATGATCTTCTCAATTTCTTCAGGATTTCTTAATAATTCAGTTCTAAATTCCTCCAGCAATGAGTCTTTTGTTTCTTTTTCATCAGCTTTAATACCCTTCACATAATTGCTCAAAATATATCCTGGCAGAGAGTAAACATATAACTGTAAAAAAGTAGATAAGTACAAAATTCAAACCCTCAATATAAATTATGCTCATCTTCGAAAAGGACAAGGAATGAACATTTGAAACATTAAAGAGTTCGAAACAATATTAATGTTTTTGCCAAATTTTAGCAAACAAGTACATTAATCAGCAATTTTCACAATATTTGTCCATCATACATTTGTGATCCATTAACTTTGAGAAAGCAAGAAACAAGCAAGTTCCACTTTGATTTATCATTATTAGGTTTATAGAAGCGGAAAGAGAATGACAGATTTACCAAATAGAAGTTGGAGGCTTTGGATATGCTATCTTATCCTCCTTAAACTAAAAGAGAAAAACAGAAAGAAAAGGCCTTCAGACATCAACTAAAGAAATGAGGAAACATCATTAAATGTATTGCAAGCATTGTTGAACAATACCTTTGGTGATTTTACAACTCCCAGATGAAATTAACATTGAAATCTTGTTGGTATCAAACGGTAAAAATTGCAGAAAACTTGAAAATGTAACACGACATAATCTGGATCATCATCAACATTAGACATATCTTGCATTCGATACTAAAATCACAGCAGGTGAAATATGTCTTTAAGGCTTAATCATTTATTTTCTTCTATTTTAAGAAAATACCCAAAAAATTCTCGATTGATATATACAAATGGCATGGCAAAGGAGGCTGGTGAAATTTGCTAGAATCTTCAATTTTATATGCATTGTATGCTAATTCCTAGAAGAAGAAAAAATGATGATTGTTTATATTGAACATCTGATAATCATAATTAGAGTCCAACCAACTAAAGACCAAAAAGTTATACGGCTCTTATAAAATGCCAAATGAACTGACCTGAACTAAGCTAAACTCCTATCCATCAACTCCAACAATGATTCCTTTGATCTAGCCCATGTGAGGTGAGATTTTTTATTTTCCAATTAAACCAAAAGCAGCAGCAAGAAATATGCTGCTTCTGCCTTAAATCTTTTCTCTTTCTCATTCATCTAGCATTCATGAGATCGTCACAATAAGCAAAATTATCTATAGTAAAAAAAGTGACAATTGGTTTCGAAACTCATGGAAGCTGAGCAAAACAAGATATTTGTGTGCTAACAAGTGGTGCGAATCAGTGGGAGAAAAAGCATTGTTTGCACCGAATTTTGAGGAACTAGTTGATGTAGAATAACTGTTAAACTAAACTAAATTCTACCCCTGCAATCAATCTTATGAAAGAAATATGTTATTGCTATATTCATTTTATACAAAGATCCCAAAAACTTGGGTATAGCCTAAATAACATAGAACTTGCAAAGAGATAATTCTCTAGGATTAGAAACTATTATATCAACTAGGATAACAGAATAATGAAATTTAAAGAATAAAATTACTTGTACAGAAGAGGTTGACAGAATATTCACATGCGAGTGGATTCCATATGAATAAAAAAGTCCAAAAAAAGAAATGGGGCCCTCACATGTGAGTGTTCTATCAACCTCTTCTGTCAACCTCTTTTATACGAATAGTGGGATTGAAATTTAAATGACAAAGAATCAACTATAAACACAAAAAGCCGAGTACTTTATAACCACCACGCTATCCAATATCCACCAAATTCCGTCATCTCTTTTAACTTTCTTCCTAAGTAAAGAGTATAATGGTGTTCAAATCTTAAAAAAAGACGATATTTTTTGGAAGTGTTCAAATTGATAACTTTCTTATCAACAATACTGACCAAACAATACAACCTTAACTCTTGAGTAAAATAGCAACTATGTCATTGTACATCGTGCAATTGTAGTTGTACCTCAGTCGGCCATATAGAGACATGTTCTTTACAATTGATCAAAATTTAACAACGAAAAACCCAAATCCCAATTTAAATATAAAGAAAACCAGAAGCAAGAACTGAAGAACATACCAAAATGTAGAGAAAATTTACGGTATTTTTTGAGTCGTTGAGAAGAATTAACCCAACACTTAACTGGAGAGAACAAAGATTCTAACCACGATGCCATTTGAATCTTTGGGAGATAAATACGTTATACTCAACTAATTTCTAGTCTCAGTTTAAATGAAAATAATAAACGGAAGCGGCAAGGTGATGACAGATCACAGATGAGCTATCGGCGGGGGTAAAATTGGTTAGTTTGGTTGAAAGGGCTGATGAGTCTTTAGGTTCGTACGACTGCAATAGAGTCAGTGAATAATTAGTATTCAGATGTACATATATCGAGAGATGATCTCAGCCCGGATAGAAAGCTGGGTAGAAAACAGGCTTTTGAATTTGCTAATCTGACAGCCAAAATTCAATTAAAAACAATATTTACCAATAAAGTCTATGATCAAACTAAACACTACATAGATTTAAAAATGTGGAAAAGATCTTTCGACAAGTGGATGATATGACAACACATTGCAATTACGGCTGTACCAATCCCGCGTGTCAGAGTTCAAACATAGGAGGTCAGAGCATTAAATGCACTGAAGTCTATGATAAGAAGGTCAGCCGTTGGGATAAGGCCACGTGTCCACTCATCCAACGGTTCTTACTCACTCTATCTTGCTATATAAGCTCACACATTGTGTCATTTGAAGGTAATGCTAAATTGGACTCCCAATACTACTTAGCAATTCTCTCTATATTTTACTGTTCTATTTATCTCCCCAAGGCCGACCCCCTTATGCATTTTGGAGGCTCACGTTTTAGCCTTCCCACACTTATACATATTTCCACTCCAACTGATTTGATCGTCTGAGTGCGCGCGGTCGGCTCCCCCCTTTTCTGTGGAGAAGGCCACGTGCAACTGACGGTTTGTCCTAGTGTGCAGGAACAAAAGCTGAATCGGACGTGAGAGGTCCTGGGATCTGTTGACAGCTCATATGTGCAATTTTTGAGGTCAACAAACGATGACGAGAATTCATCAAATTTTGATAAGAAGACATTTGCTTAAGTGAGACTTGCTGAGATTCTATTAATAGATTTTCGACGATTGAATCAAATTCTTAGTAACTAGAAAGGCATTTTATACAATTTAAGTTGAGTTTACTGTAGTGTCAAGTGAAGCCTTTAATTTTGAAGTTGATTATTTTTTTTTCTGATCAACAATCTCAACAATTAATTTTTTGTGACTTCGAATTCCAAGGAATATGATTCTTTCATTTCCCAACACATCTATCACATTTCAATCCTATTTGTTCTCTATAATAAACTCTCATCAAACTAAATCAAATGGAAAGTTAACTTTCTTTTTAGAACCCTAATATAACTATCATCAAACTAAATAAAATGGAATCACATTCGAAATAAAGTAAAGTATACAAATCTTCAACCGCTATTGTTAAAGATACAACTTCATAAGTCATCTTATTCACCTTGCGTGATATATGGATACACGATTCAGAACCCAAACTTGTAATAAGTCAATCACATTTAGCAAAATATATATACGATTGAATGAATTAGTATGACAAAAGATCCTCGAGAAAGTAAAAGTACACATTTAATCAACTAATCAACGGCTTTTCAAGCGCCATTACTAAACATACGACTTCATGAGCAATTATACTCATCTCGTGTGATAATAAAAAATATACGACATTTGGATTGCTAGAAATAAGTTGATTTTTGAAGATTTGAAATCGCGTGTTGATTGTATTGTAAAACGAATCAAAACACACGTATACAAAATTATGTTTTCTTTGTATCCGTATGTTTTGATTAAATTTGAGTAATGTGTTTTGGATATCTAGTTTGGTTTTATTTCTATATCATTTGTCCGGGAATGTTCGGTAGTTTATGTATAGCTTTTGATTAGTTTTGGCTCGGCTATGTTCGGCGTATTTGTATTTTAATTTTGTTCTATCTTACACATTTACCGATCCAATATATATATATATATACACACACACACACACACACACATAAACGATATGCTTGTAATAGACTAAATGATAGGAGTGAGGTAGTTTCAGTTGAGCTGACAGTCGCAGTATAAAGGTTCGATTCCTACCTCTTATAAGATTTGAAATTGGACTCTTTGTGAGTACCAGTATAATAACTCTTATACCCTGACCTGCTAAGGCATATTTTGCGATTTTCTTTCTCCACGATGTTCTAGGAACTGAATGATGGAGGACTCTAAAAAGCGGGGTTCAACTTTCTTTTTTTTTTTTTTTTTTTTTTGTATATATGTAACAAAAGGTCCTCAAGAGCATGTGGTCCAATTTCCTGTTGTAACGCGTCAAGGTCTTTTTTTTCTTTTTGGATAATGCTTGTTGTATGATTAAGTACATAGGTTGCACACTTAATTATGTACCATAGCATTTTTTTTTTTAGCCCCATCCCAAAGCCCCCAACCACTGTCCACCCATTTCAACTTTCAGTCTTGCTACTTTACCACTTCAATCATCATCATCTGATTCACGCAAGTAGGATGAGGGACAGCTCAATCGGAGCGGTGGTCCCGGCGATGAAGAAGACGGAGGAGGAAACTACAATAACATCAACGACAACAATAACCAGAGGAAATATCGATGCAGAGGCGGAGGTGGCGGACAAGGAATTGCTTTGCCCAATTTGTATGCAGATGATAAAGGATGCTTTTTTAACGGCATGTGGCCATAGCTTCTGCTATATGTGCATCGTTACTCATCTCCGCAATAAGAGTGACTGCCCTTGCTGTTTTAACTCCCTTACCCCAGATCAACTATTCCCCAATTTTCTTCTCGATAAGGTGAACTGAATATTTGAGCATGTTCTCATTAGTTATTTAATTGGATGAGTGCTGAACGATCAAGTTCTAATTTTATTATTATTATTATTTTGTTAATATGTCTATTTTATTGTGGATGTGGAAAGAATGTATAATTTTGTTTCTTCGTAGTCTGCAGCAAGTTCGTAATTTGTGTATTTTGATTCATCCTTGTTCGTCTGGTTTGAATGTTGAAATAGTTTACTTCACAATGCAGCTTATTGTTATACGGTTTTCCTGTACCACATTTGTAGCTATTGAAGAAGACATTTGCCCGGCAATTATCGAAAAACTCATCTCCTGTAGAACAATTTCGTCAGTCATTGGAACAGGTGAGTCATGATTTTGGAGTATAATTAAAGTTTTTATGTTATAATCTTTCATTTTCTTCCCCTTTCTACTCCTAAGACAGTTCCTGACTAATTTACAAAGGAAAGAAAACCCATAAAACCTCGCTGTTGTCACCATCCTTCAATTATTTAGGCCGATGCATAGTTCTTGGTTATGACCTTTAAAAGTTATGTCTAATTACTTACTTTCAAAAAAGTGTTAAGTAATTTAATAATGTTGAAATAATAGTTATTATAATTTATCATAGTTATTATATTTTTCCTACTCATGTACCTTATACCCAATTGTTATCTCTTTTCCTTCACTTAATTTATTTGAACGAATGGTTATGGTCAAAATGTATCTCTACAGTGAATTTTTACTTTAAGCATGATTGTTAACCTTGGGTTGTGTGGTCACACTTTACTTCCCCTAATTCGGTTTCTTAAACAACGAAGGCATGAGATGCAGCGTTTCATGACTTGTGGCTTGGGTGAATTTGAAATGCATTTCACTCTTTAATGATTTGCAACTTGTGTGGTTGCATTTTTTGAATACCTGGAAATCTTGTTTTTGGGTTTGTTTTAAATTGACAATATTCAGTAGTACAGTTCAATCTGATTGTGTTTGGAATCCTACACTTCCAAAGGAATAAAGTCACAGAACATGTTTGGTTGATCCTTTTGAAGTTTATTTTAATGGGTCAACCAAACATGACCAATTAGATTCATCCTCCATATCTTCATTCTCTCTTATCCTGATAGAAGATCACCTACATGGATTCTTCTTCAAAGTGCCAAGGACAAAGCTCTGCGATCAGATTGTTGTATCTGTTGCTTTCCAAATTGTTGGGAAGTTGTGAAAGATAGTTTTATGACTGATACTCATAATCTGCGCTATGTTCTGGTGAAGTTCGTCATGGTTGTTATTATTGTTCCTGAAATGAGATCAATTAATTTTGATTTCTACATTATACATAATGACGAAGTTCTTCTGAAAGGGTTAGAAAGGTTTTGTCTCATACTGTTCTTTTATGTGTCTCAAAGTACTTTTGTATAAGTTAGATGGTCCTTAGACTCAATTAATTGTATCGAACAACTGGCATTCATTCTTATAGTATCTCTAGTCCAATGAACTAATCTGTTGCACCTGAGTGAAAACATCAAATCAGGAGAATCTGACTATCTAAGGAGATATTGAGGGTGTATAGTTGCAATTAAGCCCCTTTGACCTAATCTTCCCTTTTGTCAAAAGATGGATGACATTTCTTGTCATTCTCCTTCATATATGGCTTCTCCTACTCTAAGCAATATGTCTTCCTCATAATTTATAGCAACAGAATTTAGTAAATGTAATGATATTTGGAACAAACATGCATTTAAGAACTACTGGATTATTGCCTAATGGAAACAACCAGAAAGTTCCACTGCAAATCCACTTTTGCTTTCTGATTCTTTTGAGGATTGTATTCTTAAAATGCAGGGAAGTCACTCAACTCTAACACTTGTTTCATATCTATTGTTTGTGCAGAGGCTTGACATATTTTATCCTTCGACAGGGTTGTGAAGTTTCAATAAAGGAGCTGGATACCCTGCTGTCTCTTCTGGCAGATAAAAAGAGAAAAATGGAACAAGAAGAGGCGGAGAGAAACATGCAAATTCTGCTAGACTTCTTACACAGCTTAAGGAAACAAAAAGTTAATGAGCTCAATGAGGTTTGTACATAATAAGAATCAATGAAACAGATCGCAACATCGAATTGTGAACACTTGATCACGAAATAGCTGTTTGAGATTTATATTTGGTAATGCTTCCAATTTTGTTTTTCTATAAACTTATTTTTGGGTGGTGGCTTTAGAAAATCTTTTGGACCACCCGTCTCTGTGGAAGCCCACCATATTTTCTGCATAGGTCCTTCTATTAAGTACATACATGATTACTAACTGCAAAATGATTTCTGGGCTAGGTTTGATAAAATTATTCTGAGGTTTTATGTCAAGAATTTCCTCTTGTTCCACTCCTAAATAATTACTACTGATTTTTAAATCCCGATTACCATTTATTAGAATAATTCATTGAATGCATCTTCATAGTTTGATTGGAAAATTAACGAAATTGTAAGATATCAAAATATTCAATACTGCTTGGTTTGAATCATAATTAGATCAAGGAATATAATGAATTTTGAGAAGTGATTTCTGCGGATAAACAAAGTCGTTACATTGAGATTTTATTTATTTATTTATATTTTTCTAAAGAGGACTTTCATTATCCAAACGTAATGGGGATTCAGTAATTCCTTTGATCTCTAAGGTAGACTCAATTATATATTATCCCCAGTTTTTACCTCATTTATTATATTTTGTGCCTAGTTTCTGAGTGTATTTCTGGAGTTTCTGGAGGACTAATCTTTCTGAATGAGACCATGAATTAATTATCTGGGTCAAATGATTGTTCAGGTAGGACATTCTTAATTATTTGTCATCTTAGTCTTTGGGTTCAATAACCTAGTAGAATTAGTATTTTTTTAATTTTTTGCATCTTCAAACAGTGAGCATTCCTTTGAATTTTTACTGAGAGAGATTCTAGTTTTCCTGGTCTTGCCTACTCATCACCATTTTCTTATAAGTTTTTATGGTTATTCTTGTTTGAGTTGGTTGGTCTTGGTGTTTGACTTTGTACGCACCTAAGAACTAAGAAGTAATGCAGGTAGCATCATGGAATCCGAAGATAAATCCAGTTATCCCAGTTCCGGAAGAAACTACTGCCCTTGGCTTTATTCTTTGTAGTAAAAAGCGTAAAGTCAGTCACCAAAAAAAAAACGAAGATTTCAGTAAGATCAACTGTTGACTTGATAAAGAGTTCAAAATCTCTTCAGAGACACATAGGTAAAAAGGCTATTTTAGGACAAGGACTTAAAAATCTAGAACAAGGTCAAGCTACATCAACATAGAGAACATCATGACCGGGCATATTGCTAGATTAAGCTGAAAATGGAGAATTTTATGGTGGCATGAGCAGAATTAACAAGTTTGAGTTTCTAGATTTGTGATTTGACCTCAAGTTTTCTGGCTCTATAGCCTTATGGATAAATAATAGTTTGAACAAGAGACTGAGAGGCTAGAAGTAATGTCAATCTTACACATGCATTGGAAACCATGTCTGAAGTAGAAAATGTTACTTCATTTAAGGAATCTGTGCAAGAAACAGCTTCTGCATGAAAGTTGGGACATAAAAGCTAAGAGGGTTGAAACAGTTGGCTATACCCTTTTCTGGCCATAGAACAATCGAAAGATGAGTTTTAGCTCTTATCGCCAGAATCAGCTTCTTATTCTGCAAAAAATTGTAAAGCAAATGTAAATGGATATTTCTGAATATTTCCATAATTTAACTTAACTAAAAGATAAGGTGCGATTTAACTTCAGGTTTTTTACATGTTAAAAGTTGGCCTGTGCTATATTCATAGACTCTTATACCTCAGCACTAGAAAACCCAAGGTATTTTCTCCAACCAGAGGAGTGATGCTGGCCATGGAGAGTTCAATGGATAAAATGTGACCATGTGAATGGAATTGCTTAAAATCATTGGCAGACACAGTGGACATGTCTTACCTGCTGTCTCTAGTCAGTATTTATTTTTGCTTACTTTTTTCTTCTGCAGTCCTAGTATACTTAGGTCCCAAAGTAATTTTCTTATCAAATCCTTGTCCAAGTAGAACTCTCTTAATTATTGTGCTTTCTAGCATTTTGGGCAATGTTCTAGTAGAATTGGGGTGTCTAGGAGTCTACGCTTAATATATGGTCTCTCTTAATTTGGAAATGTAGCATACTATCCCTGCAGTTCTGCAGCTTTGACTTTTGAATGGTGGAACTCCTTTAATATTCTTCTCTTACGGATTTCTTATAAGATCTTAGAAAAATTTTAAGGTTTTTTTGCGTTGCTTTGCTGTGCTTTGTCATCTTCTTCGTCTCATATTGTTTCCTTCTATATTTTTGTTTCTATACAAGCTATGATTCTTTAAGTGGCTGTTCTGGTTCGCACGGCCTACAGTGACCTGATCATCGACTGATTTTTTTTATTTTTTCTGCTTTCTCTTAGGTACAAAATGACATCCAGTATGTTAAAGAAGACATAAATGCTGTGGAAAGGCATAGGATAGAGCTATACCGCGCGAGAGACAAGTACTCAGTTAAACTGCGGTTACTTGGTGATGATCCTATGGGATTGAAGTGTCCTACATCGTCCAGTAGAATTAGTACTAGCCATTTAAGCTCTGGAAATGAACGAGGAGTACTCTCTGAGAACTTCCTGCACAAAAATGTGGAGGGAAAGGCTCAACGTAGCTTCCTTGGACCCCAGGGAAAGGACATATCTTCGAGTGGTCCAACTTCGCAGCATTTGAGCCAATCTGGCCTGGCTGTAAAACAGAAAAAGCGTGTCCATTCACAGGTTAGGGAAGATCTAATTGGCAAACTTTTAATTATATATGGTGTGCAACCTGTGGAATTATTTGAAAAAAAATATATATATATATATTGGGGGTATAGTTTTCTAGAGGGCTCGCCATAAAGTTGACTCTCTGACCTATTTTGTGTGTAACGATCCGATTTCTTGGAACTCAAAATGTTACTAAATCAAAAGACAAACATATCGAACCCAAAGAATATAAAATAAAATTTATTATTTCAAACAAAAATTATTTCTCAAGGACAGAATAAAAGTAAAAGAACATTTATTCCTATTTTTGAAATATAAAATAATAATAAAACACAAGCGATGAGTTTTTTTATTTTTAAATAACGTTTGCCACCACCGACCAAGTACCAGTTCCAAGCTCCCGATGTCTAATTGCCTGAAAATGGGGAAAACTTAAGGGTGAGATTTAAGAAAAATCTCAATAAGTGTGTGCAGTGAACAAGTCATTGAATTTAAATTAAGGAAAACATAATTTTCATATCATACATATAGGAGACACATGAACTACTCCGAACATAGGTGGTAGCAATTTCTGTGCGTAGCGCTACTAAACTCCGATCTTCTTATCATAACATATATTGCTCATAAATGGATTTCAAAACTTAAAATACAATATACAAGTTCACATAAACACATGCAACATCACTTACCTCGTAGTTGAATGAAATTTCGATAAACTAATGGTGAAGTCTCTGCCTACTAGGAGCCCCCTTTTTGAATCTTGTGTATAGGATAAATGATTGACTTGTGTGTGAGGGAAGGAAAAGTGACGTGAATGGGTGGGGGTAAATAATTAAATATTGGTTGGCATGGAAAGATGGGAGCTTTCCATATGAAAAATGGAATATATGTGTATACCATATAAAATTATATAATGGTATCAAATTACTCATTGTTTTCCATTCATAAGTGCACGTGTCTGTCAACTAAAAGAAGGAGCCAAGATGATTGATTCTAAAAAAAAGGGATTGACTCCTTTGGTGGCATAAAATCATAATTTTCCTTGTACTATGCCTAGAAAATTGTCTATCACATAATATATAATAATTCATTCAAACTTTCCAAAACAAGGGTCACGTATCTCCCTATCAACATCACTTAATTGTATATTTAACTCAATCAAAAATTTAATTAACTAATATACTACTTTGGTCCCCTAAATAATATAAACTAAGCAATTTGATCCTTAGATTCTCAACTTCTCACTATAAGGTCCTAATTTCTAATAATAACTATAACGAATTTTCGGGGTTTTACAATCTACCCCTCTAAAAAAATAAATTTTCGTCCTCGAAAATTACCTCAGTCGACATTTTCGAACAGTTGGGGGTACTTAGATCGCATCTCATCCTCGCGTTCCCAAGTTGTCTCTTCTACGGAATGGTGTTGCCATAACACTTTAACCAACAGTATCTCCTTGTTGCGAAGCTTTTGTACCCTTCGAGCTATAATGCAAAGTGGGGTTTCCTCATAGCTCAGGTCCCGTTGGATTTGCAAGGGTTGATGTTTTAATACGTGACTCGGATCAGGAATGTACTTCTTGAGTGTCGATACATGGAAGACGTCATGTACTGCAGAAAGCTCTGGTGGCAAGGCCAATTGATAAGCTACATTTCCAACCCTTTTAAGTATCTCGAAAGGTCCGATGTATCTTGGTCGAAGTTTTCCCCTTTTTCCAAATCTTAAGACACCTTTCATTGGTGTAACTTTCAAAAATACACTATCACCAACAGCAAATTCCAGTTCCTTTCGTCTTCTATCTGCATAGCATTTTTGTCTGTCTTGGGCGGTCTTCATGTTAGTTCGAATCTTTTCGATGGCCTGAACCGTTCGTTCCATGATTTCAGGTCCTAAAATTTTACGTTCACCGACTTCATCCCAATGAATGGGCGATCTACACTTTCTTCCGTACAGGGCTTCATACGGTGCCATACCGATAGAGGCATGATAACTATTGTTATACGCGAACTCGACTAATGGTAAATGCTTTTCCCAATGTCCCCCAAAATCCAGGACACATAATCGGAGCATATCCTCTACTGTTTGAATTGTTCGCTCGGATTGTCCATCCGTTTGGGGGTGAAAAGCTGTACTAAATTTTAGCTTAGTTCCCATTGCCCGATGCAAACTTTTCCAAAAGTTAGATGTAAATCTTGGATCTCTGTCTGATACAATTGAAATTGGAACGCCGTGTAATTTCACCACTTCATCAACATATAGTTGCGCAAACTGGTCCATAGAAAATGTCATTCGAACAGGTAAGAAATGAGCTGACTTGGTCAGTCTATCGACGATTACCCAAATAGCCTCATGACCTCTTACTGTTTTCGGAAAACCAACAACAAAATCCATCGTTACATGCTCCCATTTCCATTCTGGAATATCTAATGGTTGTAGCGACCCTGACGGTCGTTGATGCTCAGCTTTCACCTGTTGACAAATTAGGCATTTCTCAACGAACTCAGCTATATCCCTCTTCATATTCTTCCACCAAAATACAGCTTTTAGGTCAAGGTACATCTTTGTACCTCCTGGGTGTACCGAATAAGGGGTTGTGTGGGCTTCTTCCAAAATTTCTTTTCTCAATTCCTCAAAGTCTGGTACGCACAAACGTCCTTGATAATATAATGTTTTATCCTCAGTTACAGTGAACCCCTTTCGCTTTTCCATATCAATTTCGGATTTAATAAATTCTAATAACTGATCGCCTTTCTGATGGTTCTTAATTCGATCTTGGAGTGTCGGCCGAACAGAGAGAGCTGCTATCTGAGCAACAGTGTTTGATGGTGTCGTGAATATTTCGAGATTTAAACTTCTCAAATTCTCTCCATAGAGATTTTTGTGCTGTTAACATTGTCACTTTGCTTGTTGTTTTCCTACTTAGAGCATCAGCCACTACGTTCGCCTTGCCTGGATGGTAATGAATTTCGCAGTCGTAATCCTTTACCAATTCAAGCCACCTTCTCTGCCTCATATTCAGCTCCTTCTGAGTGAAAATGTATTTGAGGCTCTTATGATCGGTATATATGTCACATTTACCTCCGTATAGGTAGTGCCTCCAAATCTTCAAGGCGTGTACTACCGCTGCGAGTTCTAGGTCATGTGTGGGGTAATTTTGTTCATGAGGTTTCAACTGTCTAGATGCATAGGCTACTACCTTGCCTTGTTGCATCAATACACAACCTAATCCCTGTTTGGATGCGTCACTGTATATTACGAAACCTTCTGATCCTTCAGGTATAGTTAACACCGGCGCATTAACTAACCTTTCCTTCAGTTCTTTGAAGTTGTGTTCACATTTTTCCGTCCATTCAAATTTCACACCCTTACGAGTCAACTGAGTCAAAGGCCCTGATATCTTAGAGAATCCTTCTATAAATCTCCGGTAGTATCCTGCTAAGCCCAAAAAGCTACGAACCTCTCCTACATTGGCTGGTCTTGACCAATTCGACACTGCTTCCACTTTGCTTGGATCTACCTCTATTCCTTGGGATGTAACTACATGTCCGAGAAATGCAACTCGTTCTAGCCAAAATTCGCACTTTTTGAATTTGGCATAAAGTTTCTCCCTTTTTAAAGTTTCTAATACAATCTTCAAATGTTCCTTATGCTCTTCTTCAGTCTTTGAATAGATCAAAATATCATCAATGAATACAATGACAAATTGGTCTAGGTATTCATGGAAGACGCGATTCATCAAGTCCATAAACACTCCAGGAGCATTAGTTAGACCAAATGGCATAACTAAGAACTCGTAGTGACCATACCGAGTCCTAAATGCCGTCTTTGGGATATCAGTAGATTTAATTCTCAACTGGTGGTATCCTGACCTTAGGTCGACTTTTGAAAATACCCTTGCGCCACGTAATTGGTCCAACAAGTCTTCAATCCTAGGAAGCGGATACTTATTCTTAATAGTGATTCTATTCAACTCTCTGTAGTCAATGCACATTCGCATTGACCCGTCTTTCTTCTTGACAAATAACACTGGCGCCCCCCATGGGGATACACTGGGTTGGATGAATCCCTTCTCCAACAATTCTTCTATTTGTGATTTCAACTCCTGTAACTCCTTTGGAGCCATCCTGTAAGGAGCCTTGGAAGTAGGTGCGGAGCCGGGAGTTAAATCAATAGTGAACTCTATTTTCCGTTCAGGGGGCATCCCAGGTAAATCCTCGGGAAAAACTTCTAGGAATTCCCGTACTATCTTGACATCTCCCACTGTCAGTTCTTTATCTCTGTTTGTCACTACTGACATCAAGAACCCTACACACCCTTCTGACCTTAATAGTCTTCGGGCTTTCAATGCAGAAACAACTCGTGGTACGGGCTTTATCTTAGTTACTGGAAGGCGAAGTTCTACTCCCCCAGGCCATTTAAAGACCACTTCTCTCTCAAAGCATAAAATTGTTGCATGATTTTTAGAAAGCCAATCCATCCCTAGGATTATGTCAAATTCATGTATATCCAAAACATATAAACTCGCTTCCAAGGTTCTACCATTAATTTCTATCTCAGCTGTCCTTACAATGCGGTTTGTGTTAAGTACATCCCCTGAGGGGATGGCAACCTCGAGAGGTGTATGTGTACGTTCTCCAATAACATTTAGTGTGTGCATAAATTTCGGAGATATGAAGGAATGAGTGGAGCCAGAATCTATCAAAACATAAGCAGGTGTTCCGGATATAAGGATGTTACCTGCCAAGACATTTTGGTCATGATCCTCCTCATGTTCAGTAAGGGCGTAAACTCTAGCTTGTCCTCTAGGTGGGTTCCCTGGTTTCTGCTGCTGCTGCTGTCTCTTGGGGCAAAAACTTTATTATGTGACCTGTCTCCCCACAGTTGTAGCACGTATTAGTCCCCATAAGGCATGTTCCTGCATGGTGTTTCTGGCATTTTCCACAGATGGGGAGCTCTCGATAATTGCTCGAAGTTGGCCCCCCATTGCTCCTTTTCACGAAACCCTGCATTTCTTTGCCATTGTTGTCTTGCCATTTACGCTTCTCCGGTGGTGTAGGTTGTTGCTGTTTGTAGGCGCTGTTGAGGCTTTCTTTGAAATTGGCTAGTTGTGCCTTTGCTAGCACTTGGTGGTATGTACCCAACTCAAAGGTGACCACCGCCTGTCGAAGGTCATCACGCAAACCTTGTTCAAAACGTCTAGCTTTCTTTTCCTCCGTGTTGACTAAGAGTGGGGCATAGCGAGATAATTCTTCAAACTTCCTCTCGTATTCTGCCAATGTTAAGTTTCCCTGTCTGAACATTAGGAATTCCGCTTCCTTCTGGTTTCGAATGTTGGTGGGGAAGTATTTCTGCAGGAATAGTTCTTTAAATTCATTCCACGTCAAGCCTTGTCCAGCTGCTCTGGACCTGCTGGTCATTCCCCACCAATGTCTTGCTCCTTTATCCAGCATAAATGTTGCACAGGTTACCTTTCGAGTTTCCGGGCACTCAACAAGTTCGAAAATTTGTTCCTGCTTGCAAATCCACTCTTCTGCCGCTAGTGGATCTGTGCCTCCCCCAAAGCTAGGGGGTTGCAACTTGCGATATTGCTCCACTATTGCAGCCGCGCTCCTCTCCGCAGGTGGTGGTGTAACAAGTGGTGCGGTGGATGGTGTCATGTTACGTATCACTTCCAAAAATTGCATAAATTGGTTGACTTGGTTGTTGTTGTTGTCACTGTTCGTTTCAGTAGCCCCGGCCTGGGGTTGCTCGTCCCTATTGTTCGAGTTTCTAGAGCGAGTTGCCATAACCTTAATAAAATGTAAACGTAGAATTACTTAACCAGAAAAAAAAAACAAATGCGTATATATAGCAAAAATTTCAGATCATTCAATTCCAATAACTTGCATAAATCAAATGGGATTCATAGTATCAAATGCATCCACTTATTTAAACATAAATTTCTTCAATTAAAATTGTCATATATAATTTCCTATCATCTAAAAATTTCCCCCAGCGCTTTCATCACGGTCTGCCTCTGGATTCTCCCCACGGTTGTGCCCACGATTCTCCTCGGTATATGATGCAGGGTGGTACTCGGGGCTCTCCTCAGAGTCTTCTTCAGTATCTTCCCTCACCGCTTCCCCGATTATGAAACCCCTATTGTCAACTGTCGGTACACTTGGAAAGTGGCCAATGCTAGGTGGGCTACGTGGACGGCGACGATTAGGCTCGTATCCCAAAGGCCTATCGATACTCCTAGTATCCTCCGTGTTTATTATCCACCTGTCTCTCAAACATAAAATCAATACAGCAGGGGAGGCTTGGTACTCAAACATCTCTTCAAGCCTCTCAAGAAATTGCCTCCAATATGGGCTGAGTGTTCTATGGAGATGATAGACAATCTCATCTCTATGAAAATCATGTTCATTCCTTCCCGCCCCCCTGATGATTCGTTCTATGGCGTCTAAATGCTCCAACAGGTTGTGGTTCGGATTTCTCACATATGTCCTATGCAACCTCAAGAACATTTCACGTCTGCGGGCTTGGTCTCTAGCCGATTGCGTGCGCCTATTAACCATCTAAGAAAAATGAATTTACAATCACTTGACTAGTCAATTTAAACCAATGGTTGACCATATTGTTTCATGACTAAACACGTTCCATAAATCATAACGACACTACGTAGTTGAAGGAATTTCTATATATGTATGTTCCTAACTTGCATTTTTTTTTTTTTTTTTTTTTTTTTTTTTGGTACTGTAAAAGTTAGGCACATATAAGGAGAAGTTCGTATGTAAACAAACACACTTTTCATGAATAAAACAAGTTCTAATTTATTTAACTGAAATTTAGTACCACGAAATCATTAATTGACTTCCAGTCTTTCATAAAATTGCACACTTCAAACAAAAATTAAGCATGATCATAACATAATCATCATCACATGAATTGTAATCTGTATATCTTTCTACCTGATTTAGGAGCATCGGAGCTTGGGACGTGGCATTGCGGATGGCGTTCTTATAAAAATCATGTTTTAAGTAAAACAAAATGAATTTGGGCCAAAACCCAATCATACTACCTTGCTGGAGCCCAATAGCATGTCCACTTTATTGAATATCTTTTTGCACATATTTTACACAAATTTTTTTTTTTTTTTTTTTTTTTTTTTTTTTTTTTTTTTTTTTTACAGTGACCTCGAGTCACTGTTCACGTCGTGAATAGTGGCCTCGAGTCACTGTTCATGTCATGAACAGTAAGATTTTTTTGATTTTTTGATTTTTTTTTTTTTTTTTTTTTTTTTTGGGAAAACCGGTCACTGTTCACGTCATGATAAAAATGGTTACGTGTGAACAGTGCAGTGAAAATGAGACTACTGTTCTAAATCATACTCTCACTAGCCACAAATTTAAATCAGTGAACAATGTAATGAATCATGAATAAAATTCATTATTTTATATCAATTGGTGCACAAAACAAGAAGAAAATCAGTACCCACGTGAAAGTGCCAAGGTTGTGCCTTTAAATCAGTGAACAATGTCATAAAAATGCTGAAATTTATTTTTTTAAATCATGTTGTGTAGAAAAGCAAGAAAGAAATTTAGTAACCCACATGAAAGTTATGATTATGCTTCTCTCCCTTTTCATCATGCAGAACATAGAGAACCGTACCCAAATTTTTTTTTTTTAAAACAAGTCTACAGAATCGATTTTAGAACTCTAGGCTCTGATACCATTTGTAACGATCCGATTTCTTGGAACTCAAAATGTTACTAAATCAAAAGACAAACATATCGAACCCAAAGAATATAAAATAAAATTTATTATTTCAAACAAAAATTATTTCTCAAGGACAGAATAAAAGTAAAAGAACATTTATTCCTATTTTTGAAATATAAAATAATAATAAAACACAAGCGATGAGTTTTTTTATTTTTAAATAACGTTTGCCACCACCGACCAAGTACCAGTTCCAAGCTCCCGATGTCTAATTGCCTGAAAATGGGGAAAACTTAAGGGTGAGATTTAAGAAAAATCTCAATAAGTGTGTGCAGTGAACAAGTCATTGAATTTAAATTAAGGAAAACATAATTTTCATATCATACATATAGGAGACACATGAACTACTCCGAACATAGGTGGTAGCAATTTCTGTGCGTAGCGCTACTAAACTCCGATCTTCTTATCATAACATATATTGCTCATAAATGGATTTCAAAACTTAAAATACAATATACAAGTTCACATAAACACATGCAACATCACTTACCTCGTAGTTGAATGAAATTTCGATAAACTAATGGTGAAGTCTCTGCCTACTAGGAGCCCCCTTTTTGAATCTTGTGTATAGGATAAATGATTGACTTGTGTGTGAGGGAAGGAAAAGTGACGTGAATGGGTGGGGGTAAATAATTAAATATTGGTTGGCATGGAAAGATGGGAGCTTTCCATATGAAAAAATGGAATATATGTGTATACCATATAAAATTATATAATGGTATCAAATTACTCATTGTTTTCCATTCATAAGTGCACGTGTCTGTCAACTAAAAGAAGGAGCCAAGATGATTGATTCTAAAAAAAAGGGATTGACTCCTTTGGTGGCATAAAATCATAATTTTCCTTGTACTATGCCTAGAAAATTGTCTATCACATAATATATAATAATTCATTCAAACTTTCCAAAACAAGGGTCACGTATCTCCCTATCAACATCACTTAATTGTATATTTAACTCAATCAAAAATTTAATTAACTAATATACTACTTTGGTCCCCTAAATAATATAAACTAAGCAATTTGATCCTTAGATTCTCAACTTCTCACTATAAGGTCCTAATTTCTAATAATAACAACTATAACGAATTTTCGGGGTTTTACATTGTGCATCACATTTAAAGCACATTTTGGAGTTATTTATAATCGGTTTAAATTATAAATAGATTGAAATGAGTGATTGATAAGTGGGTATTTAGTAGTAGTGGTGGTGGATTCCACGAAATGGACGCTTTATTTAAGGAGTGGATAAAAAGTGGTTTGACCAATTATAAACAGCTGCCAAACATGCACTTCATCTAAAATGGATGCTTTCTGTATCAAACCATCTCAAATCTTTCATCTAAGATTATGTGGTTAACCTGAAGAACAATGATCTCAGCATTCATTATTTTCACAGCCAGATTCCTTCCAGTAACCTTGACTTTGTAGATTGAACCATGAATGCTGAATTGCCTCTTTTGTTGCTTGCTTTTTACCATTAGCTATTCCTGAACATATAAAAAGTCGGGAGCAAGTAGATTTAAGCATAGTTTCATTGCTTTTGCTTGATAACAAGATTCCTTTACATTGTTTATGAATCAGTTTTTTTCTCCTCGTGATAGATGATTATCCTTTTCTGCAGTTTAATGATTTACAAGAGTTTTACTTGCAAAAGAGACGTCAGTCAGCCAGCCATTTATTATCCCAAGAGAAGAATGATGAAAGTACTATTCACAGAGAAGGTTATAATGCTGGTCTAGCAGATGTTCAATCTGTTCTAAGCACATTCACACGATACAGGTAGAGTCATCAATTTCTGTTCCACAGATTTCTTCCACTTGCTTGCTTTTGATTTCTTTATCTTCTATTTACAATCTCTTAATTTATTCTGGAACAGTCGATTAAGGGTAATTGCTGAACTTAGGCATGGGGATCTCTTTCATTCCACCAACATTGTTTCAAGGTAATTTGGATCTTTGGATGGAAGTATAAGGATAACCATATCTAGTAATTTTTGCAGCCTGTTTGGAAACTCCAATACACGATCAGATCAGGTTTGACTGTCTTTAATTTTGAAAATTCAAGTCCAAACTACTGAATGATAGAGTGGATGAACTTAGTGAGAAATATAGGAGACACATTGCTGGACTCTCCTGTATTTTGGCAGAAGTGAATCTATACCTTCTCCATTTCAACTCCTACTCAGAATGAGCTTGCACCCACTTTACCTTGAAATCGGGTGGGACTGAATCTGGAAAAGATTGAATTTTTGCTGCACTAAACTCTGATCACCAGATTTGCCCATGCATGTATTCTAGAATGAAAAGAGGGAAGAGAAAGCTTACTCATATGAATACATTTGACAGAAATACAGTTCTGTAATATATGGTTTTGCACGGAAAAGAAGTTTTTATTTTGATATTTTCCTTTTATCCAAGAACTTATTTTTGGGGATGATGAATAAATCATTTAATTTTTGCAAGTAGGCAGTGTCAAAATTCATAAATACCCATTAACCTACCTAAATTCACTTAGTATAATTAGTTTTGTGAGTTCTCAACTTAATCAGGGGGAATGGGGAAGGGGAATTAAGGGTGTTGAGGGAAGATTGAGAAAGGATTGTCAGAGGAATGCAGAGGAGAGTGTTTGACTGTCTGCAGTGGGGTCCTGATACAGAGTGCTCAATTTTAACAATCTGCCCTGTGATAATAAAATTACAAAATATAGTGGAATGGTTCCACTCAACCCCGTTTATGATCAAACATGTTAAAATCTGTGTATAAATAGTTGGGTCACTTCTCTCCCATCACCTGATTACATCACCAACACCCTATATTTACTTGATTGCATACTGTAGATTGATCAGCAGTATAGATACGTTTGGAGGAGTTTTGACGTGGAACAGAAGTAATGATTTTGATATTACTATCCTGTGATACCACCTAAAGGGTAAATACATTAATTAGGAGAAACAAATGGCTTGTTTACATGGTGGAAGTCAAGAGCAATGTGGACACTCCCTGCAATATTTCTGTGTCCGTACTATTAATTGATGTTTTACATCTTTTGAATTCACAATTTCTTTTGCATTTCAATTTCAATTTGTATTATGTTTCTAATTAAATGTTTTAAATACCTAATTTTTATTGCAGCATAGAGTTTGATCGCGATGATGAGCTGTTTGCTACTGCTGGAGTTTCACGATGCATAAAAGTTTTTGACTTCTCTTCGGTAGGTTTTTACATTTTTCAGTTTTACCAGCTTCCTCTTCTCCTTGATGGTCCTATCCTTTGTTATGATTGCTTCAGTTTGGATTTTGGAATGAGGTTATATATTGTAAAAAAGTATTTGCTTCCCCGATATGAAAGCATTAATGAATCTCTATACAAAATAAATATGGCAACAGCCATACTAATTTACAACTAATCACATTCCATAGATTTGGGCATCAAATCCCAGGACAGTAGAAGGAAAATCTCTTCTCTGGTCAATGGGCATTGACTTTTTCCACAATATCATGTTCTATTACGCATTTACTACATGATTGGAATTACCAATTTCTTTTTTATTTGAATGTATAGGCAGAGATTATGAATGAGATACTTGTTCGTTTTGAAAGTTATAAATATTGAACAGAATTCTGGGCACTGATTGTGCGAACTAAACATAATTTTAATAGCATGATCATTGCAGAGGTTTTTTTTTTTTGGCCTGAGCATGATCTGTATGGCCTTCATATCTTAATATTTTAACATGGTTTTAGTGAGGGAAAAACTAATTGCATTCTTGGAGATCGTTCCCCATTATATGTAGCTGATCAGAGTGCCCCACTTATACATTTTCTACTGCTCAACTGAGCAAAAAGGCGTTTTGAGCATTTTTGCTGTGGGCTGTTGTTTACACGTATAATTAATTCTTTTATGATGATATCTGGAGTTAGCACATGGTGATTGTGATTTCCTTGTGACTGAAACTGAACCTCAATTTTAGCAAGGAAAGTGCCTGTTGATCTGCTGACCGTGCACTACACTTTTGCATTCCAGGTTGTAAATGAACATACAGATGTGCACTGCCCTGTTGTGGAGATGTCAACACGGTCTAAGCTGAGCTGCTTGAGCTGGAACAAATATAGCAAAAACCTTATAGCTAGTAGCGATTATGAAGGAATAGTGACTATTTGGGATGTAACTACTGGACAGGTAAATCTGGGATGACCATCAATGGTAATTTTTTGTTATCCAAATATAAAAACTGTAAACTTAAAGTTAACGGTAGTTGTCAAAATTTGAGAATTTGATTCTTTTTAAAATTTCTTTTAACAATGCTAATAATATTACGGTATATTCAGAGTTTTATGGAATATGAGGAGCACGAGAAGCGCGCTTGGAGTGTAGATTTTTCACGAACTGAACCGTCAATGCTAGTTTCTGGTAGTGACGATTGTAAGGTACAGTAAGAACACTTTTCATTGCTCAACTCGAAATTAGACCTGTTATTTTGCTTAATTCTTGCTTAAAATTTTAGTGAAAGGAAATGCATGTTTACATATGAGCAGTTAGATCCACACTAATCAAAATTTGATGATTTCTTGTACTGTACAAAGGTGTAAGTAAAGATTTAGAGTTGGTAACTTTTACAATGTTTAATCTTTCCTAACAAAATTTATGTGTTGTTTTCTTGTTTAGGTATATACTTAGGGAAGTTCAATAATTAACAATAGTTCTCGGATTGATGTCATTACAAATTTCATATTTTGCATAATATTTACTCTAAAACATTGTTTTATTTATATATATGAACAATGTGAACTTGATTTCATAGTAACGGTGAAGTTCTTCTGTGAAAGGCTGAAAGAAGCCTAGGTAACAACGATAGAGCTTCCTTTACATACATTAGCTTTGGCTGGCTTACCTTCTCCTGCAAAATGATCCAGTTACTGAATGCCATCTTCAAGTAATTCTATTTGGCATCAAATATACAAACTTGTTCCCACATAGTTCATGTCTCTTAACAGGTCACAAATGTGAGACTACAGTTATCATCTCCATACATGCATCTAGGGGCCAGCAACATAGAGTGTGTGTCACTGATGGTTTTTGGTAGTAGATTTGGTGTCCTTGTCAACAAGCTAAGTCTATTCACAGTAATTAGGTCGATGACAAGAATATATGTTGCCACTCTATTTGATTTGTAGCTAACCTAATGAAACATCCTATTAATCAAATCTTTTGTAGTCAAGCGAGGTCACGTCGATTTTTTTTTTTTTTTACCTCAATCTCTAATCTGTTACTGGGGTATTGCTGTAACACATTTGTCATCCTTGACTTGCTTTAAACATTAATCTAAATCACAATTTTTTTTTTCATGCTTTTTATTTGGTAGTGACTTGTATGATGCACTGGATAGGGACTGGACAATATGGATATGATTTATGCTAAACCGAGATAAGGCCATTTAAGGAAAAAAAAATAGGATATAAAAACAACAAAGAAATATTTCTAAATAAATTGTGTCAGCTACATCAATCTCATAAAATAGGATACAAAAATAAAAATGCTAGTTGGCTAAGTTGTTGGCCTAAAGGCTTTAGTTCTATACTTCTAGTCTTCCGTGTCTTCTCATTGTTCCACTTCATGTCAAGATCTTTTTAGTTTATATCTATGTTTCAGTCAATCTTGGTATTGAAATTGTCAGAAATAATCTGACCAGCTTCAAAAACAAGTAAATCTTCCATTCATCTACTGAATAAACAAAATTTGGTGACTGTAATTTAACTTGTTCTGATACTCACTTCAAGTTTCAGTCTTGGAGCTGGAGCAATAAATTCAATCTTCAGCCAATTTTGTTGAATCTACTGAGGATACCATTTCAGTATGATGATGGAGATCCAATTCCTGCCATAAACTTTTATAGATTGAATTAGGTAGCCAAGGTCAGGTCCCTTTGCTTAGTTTCATGGATCTTTGCTCTTGATTCAAAATCTTGTGCAACATTTCCCTTCATAGACAAGGTTCCGCGCACTTGTTTCTGAAGAAAGAAACCCAAAATTTTTTCTGATTTCTAGTTGCATAGAATGTAACAATTATGATATACTCGTGGAGTTTTCAGTACCCAAAATATATTTCATTTTCCTCTGTTTTGCAGAAAAGCGCTACGTATCTGATTATCAAGTTAATTCTCATCATTCAGTTTTTATGTTTTAATTAGTAAGGTCAAATATCTGGGAGAGAATTGGAGAGGTGAAGCCTTAAACCCAATTAGTCTAACAAATGCAGGGGAGAATCATGGAGGAGGTGAGGCCTTAAGAGTTGAAATATTCGAGAAAATGTGGATATGTTTCCTTATATTTGGGATGAAAAGTACATTGAAAATTAACAATGGCCTAATGGGTGCTTCCATACCCAAATTGGGAGGAAAGATGGACGTAAAGTACTAAAAAGACAAGTAACCTTGCAAAACGTGAGAAAGAAGATAAGGGGATCGTACTGAATTACAAATACTATACCAAACAAGGTGAGTAGAAAATATATACTATTTCCGAGGGATTGGTACATTGTCCTTCTTTCATCCATGATCATACATAGCCTTAACATGAAGAAAAAAGATTGAGATAAATTTAGTAAAGTTGGAGCTGTACTCCCAATAGAGCGAGTTCTTCATGGTCTTTTAGGTCCATTTCCCCGTGATACAAGTGTTATTCCTGCTTGTCAATTTGGTGTTTTTGTGAACTGTAGATTAAACTTTATATTTGGTGCAGACATTTACGGTGAATTAACAGCTTCATGACTGTCCATCCATGTAAGAGTGATTGCTATTTATTTGCGTACAATTCCAGGTCAAAGTATGGTGCACTAAGCAAGAAGCTAGCGTCCTCAACATTGATCTAAAGGCCAATATATGCTGTGTAAAATATAATCCGGAGTCTAGCCTATATGTTGCGGTAAAAATTGATTTCTTGCTCCCTGCTTCGACAGCTGTTTTTTATTTTTCTGTCCTTTCTTGTTTTTGGTGGGAGCCAAATTGAAAGGGTAGAAATAATGCCTGTTCAGATAGACATAGTCCCCGTTCAACATTATGGAATTTTTTTTTTTTTTTTTAATTTTCTTGTTAAGGAATATAAGTAGGTGGACGACGTTATCCATGGTAGTGATCCGTATATAAGCATGCTCATGAATATTGTTCCATCCATTTTTTAGCAATATCCATTGTTAGTCCAATCCCATCACAAAAGAAAGAACTTAGAAAAGCAAAAGCTGTAGGAATAACATAGACCTGAGTTATCATCCTTGAAATACTTCGAAATTACTGCTTCAGGAATCCACAACTTATTTATCTGTCATTTTCATTTTCTTTGAAATAAGATATGATTAAGAGCATACCCTGTAATATCATGCAGGTTGGCTCTGCAGATCATCACATCCACTATTATGATTTAAGAAACACCTGCCATCCAATTCACGTGTTCAGTGGCCACAAAAAGGCTGTTTCATATGTAAAATTTTTGTCTAACAATGAGCTTGCTTCTGCATCAACAGACAGCACTCTTCGATTATGGGATGTAAAAGAAAATTCGCTTGTAAGATTCACAACTATGGATAGATTCTTCATTAAGCACTGCAATAGCCATCAATGCAGCTTTTTTTTCTTGCAATATACTTTCTTTTTAGTTGTTACATTAAGTTTTTGGTAATATTTTGGTGATTGAAATTTTCAGGTTCGTACATTTAGAGGGCACACGAACGAGAAGAATTTTGTTGGTCTCACAGTAAACAAAGATTTCCTCGCTTGTGGCAGTGAAACAAATGAAGTGTGCGTCTACCATAAGGTTAGTGGGTACTGAATAAGCATCTTGCACACATTTGACACGCAGCTAGACCATACAATGAACAATAATGCAGTCGAGATTTGATTTCTTTTTTGTTGCATGTTGGGCAACTCAGGCTCTTGCTAGACCTATGACATCGCATAAATTTGGCTCTCCTGATGTGGACGAAACTGATGAAGATGCAGGATCTTACTTCATCAGTGCAGTGTGCTGGAAAAGTGAAAGTCCTACTATGTTGGCTGCCAATAGTCAAGGTACAATTAAAGTTTTGGTCCTTGCAGCCTGATATGTACAGTTATTGGTAATGACTAAAATTTGTAACACAGATTTGATCATAATTTTGTAACCCTTGATCCAATCTCAGTACTTGAGCATTAAACCCCTGTTTGAGCTACATTATTTGAAAAAGAATGCATTTTTACTGTTGATGTGATGGAAAATATGTGGTTAAAAAATAAGGACGAGTTATTGATTTGATGAAAAATATTATTTTATTGAAAAATGTGTGGTTGAAAATGAGTAGAATAATGAGAATGAGAAAAATAATGTGGCTCAAACAGGGGCTAAATCATGAAATCAAGAATCTAGGGAACGTCTTGCGTCTCCATCAGTGGATCATGGTCTCTATTTATAGGGAATTGGATATGAAATGATCTAACACTTGACCTTTATGAGTGCAAGCTAAAATATATTGTAAATTATTTTTTTCAGAGTTTTCATTCAACTAAAATTGATCATTTGACTATCTTGTGGTTATCGAAAAATCACAAATTGGTATCACTTGAATATTTATATTTTCTTTATCATTGTTCATAACTTGATGGTTGAAAAATTCAGTTAACACTGGCTCGTTTGAACAAGGTCTAAAATCTTGAATAATCCCAAACATACAAATTCTCAAACCAAACCAAGCATTACACTTATTTTCGTCTTCGGAAACATTATGTGGCTTGAAAAATCCTCAAATTAACCATATTTTCTTTCTGTTTCACTCTAGTCCATGAAGTTTTGCAAGCTTGTTTCTTTTAGTTATTATTTAGTTAATGTTATTTTAGTCTTTTGACACTGTTTAGATGAGTGATTAAGCTTTCGGTTGGCAAATTTGTAATTCATATATAAATTATCAATTTTCATTTTCAACTATACATACTAATGGATTCACAAGAAGTTTTCACCACTCTTTTTTATATAATTATAACTTTAACGGTTTATAAATTCTTTACAAAAGAGAGAGGTTTGGTGTAGATCAAAATCAAATTTTCAATAAATTTTAATAAAAATTGATGAAAGCGTGGTTGAAAAGTTGTGAATTCATGAAGTGTCATTAAAATTAATCGTTGACTCTCTTGAGATTTTTTAATTTTGTTTTAATCTACATCAAATAGGGGCTAAATGAAATACTCGAAGTTCTATTAAAGCTTCACCACAGTCTGGTACTTGCGTTCATTATCGAAGTGTTGATCACGTGTTCATCTTGTTTGATTCGGTTCCTAGATCATAATGGTATGGAGCTAAACTATGTCATAAGGTTCGTGATATATGATGTCAAAAGCAAGGTTCTGAAATATGTAATGCGTGACAATGCATTTCGATCGAACAACAATCATTATAAGAATATGCGTGTTTATGCGGAGAGTATATGTAATTATGCGTTTTTCAATTTTTAATATTTTAAACTAATAAATAAATAAATAATGCATTCTTTGAATTTTAATACATATTCGTCAAATTTTCAAAAAAAATTATAAATACTACAATTACTTCAAGTTTATATATTATTTTGAAATTTTCAACAAAAACATATTGTTCAAAATCATAAATACTACAGTATTTGGTAATCAATTCCTACAATTAGATTAAATAAGAATATTGACTTAAAAAATTCTAAATCTTGTCTAGCTCTTTATATTTCGGTGATGAAGTTTACAACGGTGCACCAGTTTTCGGTAAGGCGGCCAACGTCAGTTATTCGTGTGTTAATGTTTTCATTGATGGAATAGTATCTTCACATGTACATAGTTTTGAGCTGTGATTTTATTGAAGTAATGTTATAAGGGCAGAATTGGCTCGATGATGAAGTGATGGATTGTTAGGAATTAGACGCTACTAATTCTCTCAGGATCAGTGCGAGGCAAAATATTTAAACTAAGAAGAAATAAAAGCAAATAACCAAAAAAAAAAAAAAGGTGCAAGTATGACACAAGAATTTGCATGGTTAGACAATCGCGCCTACATCCACAAACTCAGCACCAATTTTTTCACTATATCAACAAGAGAACAAGATGAATACAACAATACACTCTCAATATTTTATTTTCCTACACAAAGGCAATCTCTCAATTTTCTCTCGTTCTAACTCTCTGTGCAATGCTACTCACTCTCTGTATTTCTCTCTCAATTTCATTCTACACCTTCTATTTATAATGAATTGCTAGGAAATATAATATTTCTCCTTTTTGAAAATTTTGCTCCAATTGCATGCGTATCCATTCAGTGAATTTAATGTCATTCCTAATTGCGTCTGAAATTTGAGAAAAGCCCATGCATGATATTCTTTGCATTAAATACAAAGAAAAAACTTTCCTGCCAAACTTTTCAAATGTGTGAGCCAACATTGAGAAAATGTGAAACCTAAATATTAGGCTCCACTATTCATGAATAGTGGCCTTCACTATTCAACAATATTCCACTTGCAGATGTGGCTTCACCTTAAGAAATCTTGAATTCCTTGTGCGAGCAGTTCCATTTTAGTGAAAATGGCGTGGATTATATTTTCAATCTTCATTTTTTAAGACTGAAGTTGAGCACAACTCCAATTTTTTTCATGTTAACCTAACATGTCGACTAGGTTTTTGTTACCCTAGATCTTTTCCAATGTTAATATTCCATCATCTAAGAGTGATATGACAAAGTGATAACGAGGTCCTATGTGCTTAGTTCTTGAATGAAATGCCGAATTCTTAACTAGATGTTTAACACTCTGACTATCACTGTGCAGAACATTCTTCACCTGCTTGAAACTCAATTCTGTCTACAGACTTTGCAACCAAATCATCTCTTTGCTAGCTTTTGTTACTGCCACAAACTATACTTCTGTAGTAGATAAAACTACAATCTTCTATTTTTGTGAAATCGAACTTACTATAGTAGTATCAACTTTAAATACATAACCGGTGGTGCTTTACTGTGATCGATCTCGCTGGAAAAATTTGCATCTACATAATCTTGTAGTGTCAACTCGCCTCTTTTGAAGCACAAACATTTATCGATAGTACCCTATAGATATCTTAGTATCCACTTCACTACTTTTTAGTGCTATTTTCTTAGATTGTTCATGAATATGCTCACAACTCCCACTGCATGAGCAATATCTGGTCTTGTAGAGATCATGGTATACATCAAACACCTTTTTTGAAACACAAACATTTATCGACAGTACCCTATAGATATCTTAGTATCCACTTCACTACTTTCCAGTACTGTTTTCTTGGATTGGTCATAAATCTGCTCACAACTCCCAGTGCATGAGCAATATCTAATCTTGTACAGACCATGGTATACATCAAACTTCCAATGGCTGAGACATTTGGAATATTAGCCATGAAATTTTTTCTTATTCTGTCTTTGGAGACTGGTCATTAGATAGATGGAAGTGATTAGTCAATGGAGTGCTAACTGCCTTTGCATTATTCACGTTGAACCTCTGCGAAATTTGACTAATGTACTTGGCCTGGGATTGCTGCAAAATGCCCTTTTGGTTGTCCCCACAGATTCTTATCTCAACAATTTGTTTAGCTAGACCCATGTCCTTCATTTCGAATTCTATTGACAATTGCTTATTTAATACTTGGATTTCATTCATGTCTGGTACTGCCACTAACATGTCATTAATATAAAGTTGCAAAATAATGTAACTAGACTCTAAACTTTTAAAGTAGCAACAACAATCAGCTTACACTTGTAATAACCATTTTTCTGCATAAATCCGTCCAACGCCTTGTACCACTGTCTCAGAGCTTGCTTCAAGCCATATAAGCTTTTATTCAATTTGCACACAAACTTCTCTTTTCCTTTAATTGAGAAGCCCTCTAGTTGCTACACACACACACACACACACACACACACACATTAAAACTGATCGAATTGTTGTTAGCTTTACTACTAGCAAAAAAATCACTATGGAGTCAATTCCTTCTTTCTATTGAAAACTTTTGACCACCAATCTTGCCTTGTGTCCCTTTGAACCATCATGTTCTTCTTTGATCCAGTAGACCCATTTATTGTGTAGAGCCTTCTTTTCTACAGGTCAACCAGCTCCCACGTTTGATTAGAGATAATAGACTTTATTTAATCTTTCATTGCAAAATCCCACTTAATCGTATCATCTCCTTGACATGCCTCATCATAGCATTTAGGTTTACTAGCATCAGTAAGTAACAAATAATTTATGTACTTTCTATTTGGAACATGTGATCGAAGAAGACCTCTTGAGAGTAGGAATAATAATTAGAGACTTTGGTATATAATCTCCATAACAATTTCCTACCGCTGAGGATTCTCACATGTTTGTTGTGGTATACTATTTTTTTGGAGTATCATCCAACTCGACATATGTTGGATCAACATATAACTCACTGGACTACACTGTGTTTTTGTTTTTGTTCTTTACACTTTCAATGAATATGACATCCAGACTTCTAATGACCCTTTTTGTTCTTATCATCCCAAAAAGGATACCTAAACTCATCTCATCCATATCTAATGAAAGTGCATTTCAGTGATTTGGGGTCAAGCTTACCCCTAGCTTGATCACTAATATGCACATATGTGACACGGCCAAAAACTTTCAAATGAGAAAATTTTATTTCTTTTCCACTTCTTAGATATCTCGAACACTTCAGATTTATGTCTCAAGAAGTAGACCCATACTTTTCAGGAGTGATCATCAATGAAAGTCACAAAATAAGACTTTCCACCAATAGAAGGAGTTGCAGCTGGCCCAAGACATCCGTATGAACTGACTCTAGCTTTTTCTACTTCAGAGTTCTGCTACACTTGTTGAAACTCACCCTTTTCTGCTTCCCAAAGATAGAACTCTCACATAGGTCTAGATCAATAGATTGAATCCTCGATATTTTTCCTTTATGATGCTACACTTGAGTCATTTCTGACTCATATACCTGAATCTCAGATGCCATAGATTCAAATCTTCATTGGAATCAGTAAATGCAATTATTCTACAAACACTCGTTGTTGTGTAAAAAAGTGTTATTCTTCTTGCCTCGTGCGATAGTTATTGCACCATTGGAAACTTTCCAAATATCACCATTGAAGGTTGTGACGTAACCTCCATTTGATAGTTCCACAGATATAAAGTTCTTTCTCAAGTCCGGAATGTGTCTCACATCCATTAGTTTCCATATAGATCCATTAAGCATGATCTGTACTTCACCTTTATAGACTATGTCACAAGGTTAATCATCACCAAGATATACTTTTCCCAAATTGCTCGGTACATAATTCACAAAGAGTTCTCTGTTTGAAGTAGCGTAAAAAGAAGCTCCAAAAACTAATACCCAATATTTTGCTTTGCTTTCCAAAGAGCATATCAAAGCATCATCTGATTATTTCGCTACAACATTGACCTCGATCTTGTTTTCTTTTTATTTCTTAGAAATTTGGCACTGATTTTTGTAGTGTCCGATCTTGCCACAATTTCAATATTCAACATTTTTTGATTTATTGAAATTCTTTGGATTTCTAGATCTTGATCTGCCTAATGTTAGCATGCTCATGTTTTGCCGTTTACTTTTGTTTGAACTTCTATCTCTGCTCTCCGTGTTCAAAGCGGCTTCCGAAGTGGAAACACCTTCTGTCTATCTTCAAATTCCCTAGTGAGGACCATACTCAAGACATCTTCAAACTTCAACTTGGACTTTCCGATAGAGCTACTAATTGCTGTATATATGCCAATCCAACTCTTAGGCAATTGCCCAAGAATCAACAAAGCTCGAACCTCATCACTGAAAGTGATTTCGATTGTGTTTAGCTGGTTCGTCACTTCATTGAACTCGTTTAAGTGTTCTCCAAATCTACCACCTCTAGCCAATTCATATTAAATAACATTTTGATGAAATGGACTTTCTTTGTTGCAGAGGTTGTTCGTACATGCTAGTTAGGGCCACCATGAGGGACGACGTGGTCTTCTGTTTTGTTTTTATGTTGAAAGCGACCAATTTTGACAATGTCAACCTTATTGGGCTATGAGCCATTGATCAAATAACTTTCACTCATCGTCGATCATGTCCTTCGGCTTTCATGAAGTAGTCGTACATATCTTTCTTATACAAGTAGTACTCCATTTGCATCATCCAAAATTCAATGTTTGTACCATCAAACTTACTGATTTTAGATATCTTCTTGTCGATCGCCATTTCTCCCACTCAAATTCTGTTAGGGCCTGTTTGATTGGCCAAGTTTTTCGTGAAAGGTGGAAAACGTTTTCCAAATTTTTCAAGGTACAAGTTATTGATGCACAAAAACTAGAAAACGTTTTTCACCATATTGGTGGAAAAATGTTTTCCACATTTTTGACCTTTTTTTTATTTTTTATTAAACAATTGGAACACATTCCAAAATTAATGGTAAAAAAATTTATCCATTTAATCGACAATTTGCGTAAAAAAAAATAAAATCAAACGAACACAAAATTTTTTTTTTTACTTTTTTGCAATCCAAACAAATTTTAATACAGATTGTAAAAAAATTTATCCCAAAAAGTAACAATTTACATGAAAAAAAGCCAAACGAATTAGGTGAAAAATTATACAAATCAAACACCATTAATTACAATTCCATGTAAAACAAATTTTATGCAATTCAATTCCCTGCCATGCATTTTCTTTCCACCCATTTTCCACCCTTACAATCAAACGAACCCTTAGATTTTTTTACTCAAATTTTGTTAGATTTTTTCTTTTATTCTACATTATTTTTTATCTTGCTTCCATCTTTGTGATATTTCTAGAGTTTAGCATGACCCCTATAAATACTAGATTTTTTTTCACAAGTTTTGTATTAGAGCAATATAGAATAATTTTGTAGGAACAATTATTGTATTTGTTTTCTCCATATTCGTCAATTAAATAAAAACACTTTGTTCATCTGTCAATTAATTCTTTACATTTTATCTTGTTGTTTGTTTGCGATTATATACTTCATATCGTGTCATATATATTACATTGATCCGTTTTATTTCCCAACAAGTGGTATCAGAGCTATTGATTGTGATTTATTCGAGGTTTTGTTATTGATGGTAACCATGAAGTATGAAATTTCTTTCTTAGATTGCAATACAAGATTCTCATTGTGAAAAGTGAAGAAGTGAGTTTGTACTCACGCAGATGGATTTGGATGATACGTTATTGGGATTTGATAAAATGCCCACAACTTGAACAACAAAGCATAAACAACGAAAGGATCAAAAGGCACTTTCACATATCTATCTTTATCTCACTAACAATATTCTTAAGGACAATCCAAAGTAGAAAACGATAGCTTCGTTGTAGTTTGAGTTGGTGCATTTGTGCATGACTAAAAGGTCAACAAGCAAATTGCATTCAAAACAGATGTTGTATCTCATCGCATGGTAGAAGGTAGATCTTTGGAAGATCATCTGGTTGTGTTCAAGGAGATCGTCCGTGATTTGGAGACTTTAGATGTATAGTATGATGAAGAAGATTTGACCTTAAATCATTTTGTATTCGTTGCCCGCTTCGTTTAGAGACACAATTTTATATGGCCGTGATACTCTTACCATTAAAGATGCGTATGATGTTTTGTTTTCAAAAGAAAAGATGAAGTGTCTAGATAGATTTGAGACCAGAGATAGAGAAGGCCCTGTTGTTCATGGTGATTGGAGAAGGGGTAAGTCGAGATCAAATTTTAGTAATCAAGTTTGTAATTATTACAAAAAGAAAGGACACATTAAGAGAAGAACAAAGGTAATTTGACTGCAAATCATGAAAAGCAATCAAATATTTCAGACGAGACCAACATAGCTGAGAACTATTTGAGTGATGGAGATGTTTTGACAATTTCTGACATAGAATCTGACACGCGAAAATGTGTTCGACTTATAGTACCGCAAGTATAGAGTTCGTTTCAAGTAATAAAGTGAATTTTTAAGTCCAAGTATCGTACCCACAGAGATTTAATAGTTTAATTCTATATAATTCAACTTTAACCGAAACAAAATACGTGTTTGAGTGTTTGTAACTGAATTGTGATAAAACTAGAAGCTACTTATGCAAAAGTAAATGAATTACCTAAATGAATGTAAATTTTCACTACGTGATTTAATATAACTAAATGCAAGATGTTTTAACAATCAAATAAAAAGCGTACTAGGTTCGCGAATCTCCATGTAACGATCTATTTCAACCCTAGTTCTACAATTTGACAACACGTTTGAATTATGACGAATCAATATTCCTATTTTATTCAAAACTCTCTTTCGATTAAGCTTGAACCTATTTTCATATACTACACCAACTATATCTCTATGACGGGAGCAAATATACAAAAATGCATGGAGTTCTATGAACATTTAGAGATTCACGTAAAGCATAGCGGTATATCTCTATCCCCTATCGGACCCTACGATAATTTATACCTTGTCTAATATATTTTTCCTCTTTCGAATGGATAAAATAAACCACAACAAATCATACAATCACATGCATAATAATTGTAGACTCAAATTAATGTATATAAATCATTCATCAATCCAAAAACGCGTTTTAACGTCAAATATATAAAATTAGGAATTAAAATATCAAATCACATGGTTCATCGTTCACCTAACACTATAAAATCTAGCTTAACATGATAAAACTAAGAAAATTAAGAGAAGAAAGAAAATAAATAGGAGAAGATATCACCCTATCAAATCTTGAAGTGAAATCTTGAATCTTGGAATCAATCTTCTCGTTCTTCACCTTCTTCTTGCTCTTCAATATGTCAAAATTAGTAGAATAATGCGCCACCCCCGTTTCTGGTCGTGTTTAGGGTTTTAAAGGGATCCTAGATTGGTTTCCATAAGAGGTTGAATTAAATAAGGAAAGTAGAAAATCGCGCCCAGAAGTGTATTATGCGGCCGCATAGAGTAATTCTATGCGGTCGCATAGTTATAGCGATCACGGGAACAAGGATTTTTGTCCAAACTTATGCAGTCGCATAGGTGTTACACTATGCGGCCGCATACTGTAACCTACTTTTCAAAACTTGTATTTTAGTCCCTGAATTTCGTTCCTTCATTCTTGAGCTCCTTTCAACTTTCTTCTTCTTTCTATGCCTCGAATCATTACTCAATTCGTACTCAGCTCCCTTTGATACTTGATTTTCTCTTCGAGTCAACTTTTGAATAATTGCACTCAGGTCCCTGATCTTTCGTTTTCTTCCATTTTGGTCATTTTTCGCCCATTTTCGCTTACTTTTTGTTTCATCCATCAGTGTAATCCTACAAACACAAATTGTATCAAATTAAGCCAATATTCAATATATTCAACATATACGTTCACAATAAGTGTGTAAAACGCACTTATCAGAATCCAAACCTGACAAGTAGTGGATTTTGGATACAACTTGTGTATTTCATGTGTCACAATTAGGATTTGGTTAAAACATATGAAACGGTGACGCAATGTGTCGTTATGGATAACAACGAACTTTATCGGGTAGCTGTATTGGTAGAGTCAGATTGAAGCTGGTAGATGAAACATGGAGAACACTTGATCACATTTGACATATTCCAGACTTGAAGAAGAATCTCCTTTTTGTTGAGTACTATTGATTCAAAATGGTATACGTTCTCTGGAGAATGTGGAGTTTTGAGGATTTGAAAGGGTGTTCGTATTGTATTAGAGGGTGGAAGAGGTTCTACTAATACATCTTGCAAGGTTGAGCAGAATTTGTGAAGAAAAATCAACACAAATTTAGTACCATGGTGGAGATTCAATTTGGTACTGTACTTTTGAGATTTGGTTCAGGGTCCATATTGAAGAATATTACTCAGTTGAGTTTGGAGGATATGGATAATTCTGCTTTGCCACCATTATCTGCGATTTCATCATATTCAATAGCTATGGATAGACCCATTGAAGGTATGTACGTGGATATTGATTTGGTTGCACATGCTTTTAGTATTTTTGAAAGTATTGAGATTAGTCAGGGGCCTTCTATGAAAGCATTGAGAGTTGATTCTGCTATATGCCATGTTTCGACGCTGTTTTGTAATTTCTAATTCTTTGTGAATTTTGGGGAGCTCGGTGTTTGGGTTTATGTATCCGTGTTAGATAGCGTGATGAAGATTATTTTGTGCTAGAGAAAGTTTTGTTCTTGTTGAAGAGTTCGAATTTTTTCGTTGCAGATAGATTTATTTTTTCAGATGGAGAAATTTTTGAACTTCATTTATTGCATCGAAATTTGTGTCAAGATGAAGATTGTTAGATTTTTTTTTTACCCAAATTAGGTTGATTTTTTTTTTTGGGAGGGAAATATTGTTTCCTTTATTCTACATTATTTTAGATCTTGTTTCCATCTTTGTGGTATTTTTAAAATTTGGCATGAACCCCTATATATACTAGACTCTTTTCACAAATCTTGTATTACTGAAATATAGAGTAAATGTGTAGAGACAGTTATTGTATTTGTTTTTTTTCCATATTAGTCAATTGAATAAAATACTCTATTTCACTGTCAATTAATTCTTTGCCTTTTATCTTATTGTTTATTTGCTATCATGTACTTCATATCGTGTCATATATATTATTTTGATCCGTTTTATTTCCCAATAAATTCTGGAGCTCTAATATCAATTTTTAGAAAATAGACGTTACTAGTTCTGTCAGGATCAGTGGGACGTAAATTTTTTTCAGTATATCAACAACAGAATAAGAGGAATACAATAATATACTCTCTGTATTTTATTTGGCTACGTAGAGAATTGTTTAGAGATATAATTTCTCATTTTTAACAGATTTGCTCCAATTGCATGCATATCCATTTAGGGAATGTTATGTCATTTCCAATTGCGTTTGAAATTTGGGAAAAGTCCATGCATGATATTCTTTGCATTAAATGCAAAGAATAACTTTTCTGCCAAACTCTAAAATGTGTGAGCCAACTTTGAGAAAAGAGTTACGCTACAAATGTGAAACCTAAATATTAGGCACCACTATTCATGAATAGTAGCCTTCATCATTCAACATGGATGGGGTTTTACAATAATTGAAAGCATGTTTAGATTTGGTCCATTTGGAGTAACAATTGCTACACAAAATATGTTGACAAAGCACTAGTGCAAGGGAAGGTTAAAAGGCAAAAATATTCTAATTTGTGCTCATGAGGCTTGGAATTTTTTATGCGAGTTCTCCATTTTTCAATTTCGGAAAGCAAAATATGTGGTCCAATGAACCTATTGAATTAGCAGGAGACATTAACTGGATGCATTAAGTTGTTGAGGGAATAAGCTAGACCTGAAGGTGACACGGGAAGACAAAAGAGAGAAGAGAACCATAAGTTCCTGTACGGTGGAGTATTGCAAGTACGAGCCCTTGTTTGGTTGTTACTTATAATCGATCAAACTACTTTTTATTTACATATTTTGTGAGATTCATATCTATTACCTACTTATACATCATTCATTTCTATTTATTCATAAATTAAACTATTTATAAATGTTAGGAATTTACTTAAACATGCACAGCGGAAAAATAATAATTTTCAATTCTCACCAAGGATCTACTTTGCGTTTAGATAGAAATTGTGATATAGATTTTACCTTTTGTGAAATCTGCAAATTCTTTTGTGATTTTTTCTACTTCAGCAATCATGATCTGCCTCCCACAGCTGTCCAATTATCCAGCCTCCAATAGTATCGACACAGAGAATAATGTAGAGAGAAAATCAGAGTTTTATTTCTTGCGCTAGCAAGTAGAATAATGAAAAATCTCTACAACTTTAAAATCCTAGCAACTTATTTATATAAGTCCAAACGGGTTTGGCCCGTCCCTTAAAGTTAACCCGATCCAGTATTTAATTAATCCAATTAATTAAATCCGGTCCATGAATTAATTAATCTTATTAATTAATTCGAGTCTATTAATAAGTAACTCAATTAATTAATTATCCAACGATTGTCAATTAATTAATTACCTTGTCAATTAATTAATTGGTAACTCTCAATCTTCCAATTCTCATTTTGTGTGTGACCCATTAAGTTTTCCAGATTGACACTCTTTTGATTTAATACTAATTCACATCCGTCGTCCCAGATTGACATCTAACAATGTGTCAGGGCAATACATGCGATGAAAAATGTCACGTGGTATGACAAAATCAAACTCGTTCGTTTATCGTGAAACTATAATCTCTTCGTCAATATGATCTGATCAATTACGAGATATGGATATGTGTCAATCTCGATTATCGATCATATCTTTCATTCCACTATTAAGTCAATGTAAGTCGAAAACTCTTTTTCGACTTATGTGTACACCTTGACCAAGGATTTCATTATCAACTTAATTGGATGAAATGTAGATCACAAACTCTTACTATTTAAGAGTGATGAATCCTCTATTGATCATTCACAACCTTCATATGATTCTTGACATATCCGAACGATGCCGTATTAGCGGCCCTTGACATAGCAACTTCCAGCATCACCAAAGTATGACTGTCCCCACATAAGATACTATGATGACCTCAAGTCGAATGATCAATTCCACTACCGAACATTGGAGATTAACCACTGACACTCAGATAGCTATCCATGTGGAATCTCCCCAGCGAGTCTCCAATGTTTTGTTCTATAACAAAATATTCACGTGTTCATTTAAGTGTCACTACACTTTAGATTGTGAGATCAGCTACTTACTTCATAAGTAAGAAAGGTCACACGTGATGGTCTATCCGTAATAACGATATCTGTATCTCGTTCTTACTTACGACCATGGATTGTTTAAAATTCAATCAAACGTAATTTGTATCTCACAATCACAACTCCTTGTGATTAACAAACTACTGAAACTTGAATTTACGGACTCTATTATTTAATATCATTCATCAGAATATCAATTTAAATAAATAATAGATCTTGCCAAAATAAATGCATTAAACATATTAAAAGATGTTTACAATCTAAATCGATTGGACATAGGACATAACACTTACAATAAACAACTCCCGAACATGCTTGCTCTCACCTGTGAGTTCTTAAAGATTTACTGCCCAGCTACGAGCTCGCAAGTCGCGCCTTAAAAAAAATGATGCTCTGCTGCTCATCCGTTTCCTGCACCTGTGGGGCATGAACATGACTCTTCTGACCCAACTATATATAAGGCAAAGGTATAAAACATGAAAGGGGTTACACAATCATACATTGAAACAAGTAAAACATAAATCAAGTTCTCGGGTTAAGGTTTGAGTTTGTAGTTCCAGCATTCGAACTCCATATTTCTTTCTTTCTCTTTCAATATCCGGTGATGCATTATAAATTCATATATGTTCTATTAATTTGATGACGAACTAAACTTTTTAGTAAGAACTAAACATGTTGCTTAGTTTCGACAAATCAACTTTAATTTTCACGTTTTGACTAAAGTATGCTTTTATGCTATGTTGTCGATGTTTATTTGTTTATTTATTGATTTATTTTTTGAATGCTTTCAATTATCCAGCACTTTTTGCCTAGTATTTAGTTATTGCTTCCCGGAAAAACTTTTGTCTAAGTCGAGTGATTTGGGGGAGAAGTTACGAACCCTATGGACCATGATTTGTGAACTCAATAAAGAGTTAATCTACCTCCAAATAAGATGACCATAAATTATTAAATTTAGATAGGAGAAAATGTTTTGCATGCTTATATGTTGTCAAAACTTGAGAATTAAGTGATATTAAGATCGTGAAATTACGAGTCCTGACGCTTTAAGTTCATTGAATTTTCTCGAATCAAGATCGTTTGTCACTTTTCCATTGCTTTACAAGTTTAATTTTAGAAAAATGTTATTTGTACATCTCATAGTGTACCAAATGCATTACACTCTCCCCTCACATGAAGGGGGCCCACGATTATTTTATTGTGTGTGGGCCCCCTCCATGTGAGGGGGGTGTAACCCATTTGGTACATCATTATGTACGTATAGCACTTCCCGTTTATTTTAGTTTTAGCTTAAAATTTACTCAAACTGTTATTCAGATAAAGTTAGAATCGATCAATTTTTATAATTAATAATAATGCAATCAACTATAAACGAGTCTACTTGTTTACACTTAAAACATTCTTCTCAAATGAGAATGAAAAATTTCATTTGAACATCAATGTAATCAGTATTGCTTTGGACTGAAATTTTAGGAGAAGAAACTGGATTGCCAACCGTACAAGGCATTGATTGAGGATATAACTTTCATTCAACTCAAAGAGAACGATGCCTTTGAAAACAGTCCAATAATGAAGGGTCATACGGCATGATGTCAATGATAATGTCACTATAGCATAATTCGTCCTTTAATCTTCGACTAGAATCTTAAACTTGTTTTTACATAGATATAAGAAACTTCTTAGGAAAGGAAACAGCAAGAAAGCACAGATGGTCCGGATATCCTTCATGCTCGTAACGAAAATCAAGATTATTTGTTCAGTAACGAATTGCATTTCTAGGGTAATCACTTTTTCCGCAATTTAATCCACACTCGAGATTTCTACTTCTCGTCTACTAATTATTTGTACCTCTTTGAAGTTGAAAATGACAACGGTAGGTGCTTGTAGCCAGACACATCGAACAACTCCATAAACCTTTGATCTGAAACTCGTGCTTTGGCTGCTGCAAAGCGCTGGTACTCGTCAAAAACTGCAGTTAGACACCATCTTTGTAATTTTCTCAAGCAGCCCACAAGACAACCAGTTCGGTGCTGAACAATTAAGCAACAGAAAATATCGATAATCAAGATCAGCAAATTTAGGGATCAAGGCAATATAGCAAATATCTTACCTTCCCTCGTTTGCAATGGATCAATAGAGGGTGATTCTTCACATCTAAATTTCAGGAAAGTTAAGAAAAAAGTACATTAGCGAGTCCGTATTGAAGATTCGCACATAATTCGTGTTAAATAGAAGTGGAAAAATTGTAAAGAAGGTACCAAGGACGACTCTTAATGCATCACGGATTTTATCCTCGGGTATGTTCACAAATGGCTCCTGTACACAAATTTGAAACCAAATTCAGGCAGAAAAATATGAAGCACGAGAAATACAAGTTTCTCTCAAGATCTTAAACAACACCACCATTCTAACAAGTGAAAAGAATCGCAAAACAAAGTGGAGAAATCCCATATACGGACTCGTGCTCTAGTGAAATTATACTGAAGATTAGCATTTGGCAACAGAATTGTTAAGATATCGAATGCAAATCTAAAACAGTAATGCAAAATAAATTCTTTGTCATATATCTGAACATATCAGTTTCATTTTTAACAAATCAGTTAGTGTAATATTCTCGAATTCGAGAATTGTCGAAAACGAAACAACTACATGTCAACTATCATAATCAATCAATGTTGTGAAATTTGTGTTTTTAACATACAGGAAAAGAACAAAAAAAAAATAAAAATAAAAGCATCACTACTTCCAGTTGCCACAATTTAGTAAATATAAAGAGTTGATCGAGAACTAAATAAGATACTTTACAACTAATCTCTAAAAATTGCATCTGACATCATCTAATGTCTAAGATACGTGATAATTAATTCATTGTTAGTATGTCAAAGTTATGCATTAACCTCTTTAAAATATTCCATTTAGGATAAGAACTAATTGCTTGTTATATATCGGAATTATGCATTAGCCCCCCTAAATTATTCCTTCTACAAATTTTTATTCGAGTCAAAACTTAAATCGGATGCATAGGAAAAGGACATTAGTTTTTGGTGATATGAATCTTCCTTTCGGAGACTTTAGAGTAGAAAAAACATAATCAATTCCCTTTCTTCGACTGCTTTAGCCCTTGTTTGAGCCCTATTTTGGGGCCAAAATGTACTTTGAAATAATGTTTTGTTGGCGAAATTTGTGATTAAAAAATAAAAATAAAAAAATGTTTTTATTTTACATGTGAAAATGAGTTTTAAAAAATGGAGGCCAATCGTAGGCTTAATATGTAGCTATAGTCATTTTATTCCCATAATATGAATAGAGTGGCACACAATTTAGCTTCATTTGCTACTTCTTCCCCAGCTATCCAAAGTTGAATTAAGTTAATTTGTCATCATGGTTGACGTCCTCGATGACCGCTATCACATGGAATGCGTGAGTCCCATGTGAATAAAATAATCTCGACCTCCCATGTATATGTGTGATGTCATCTCCACGATCATCCATACGAGTCGTATAAGCGCGATTGATCCAAAGTTGGGCCGATTGTATTCTTACTTTCCTAGCTCAGTTTTTATTTGATGATGATATTTTAATATTATGACGTTGATTGCTTTCAAAAATAAAAATAAAAATAAAAATCCTATAATACACTAAACAGAAAAAATTACTGTTCTTTTGAAAAGTAATTTTATATTTTTGAATAAATAATTAAACTGATATTGACTGAATATCTTGCTGCACAAAAAGTAGGCAAATAAATCCTTCTTGTCAAATCCACTACAATCAAGTGAAAATATGTCATTCACATATCTAGAAACTCACATTATTTTACACATATGGAAAAATCATAAAACAACATGTTTATTGTTCGGCATGACTTCTGAAAAGTAAAAAAATGTCCTCGAATAAGAAGTTACTTATAACTTTTAAGCCTATTTTGATCATTTCTCAATAATTATCTGAAAATTCTCTCTCTGATTAGATGAGCAGTTTTAGAGGAAACTGATCAAAGTATTTTCTTCTAGAATTAAAAGCTATCACAAACAAGCCTTGAATTGGATGCAATTGAATTGGAGATTGACTTACTTTACATCCTTCGATCCCAAACTGAAATAACTTAATCCGATTCGACTTGAGAAAGTCCAGGTTGGGCACCGGATAAGGCTCAGGACACAAACATCTACACAAAAAAAATAAAATCCCACAAACCTAAAATCATCAATTTACGCTTGTATTTATCATAAACGTGCATCAAAAAATGAAGAAAAACTGATAGAGAGATACATATGGATATATGGAGTTAAATGACTTACACGATGGAGCTAAGATTGAGTGATTGAAGAAATGAAAAATTGGCTGAGTCTGGAAAACCAGACCTGAAAATGCCATTATCAACCATAGCAAAGTTGAGAGGTGGCAGAAATAGCTCATCTACTTCGAAATTATCACAGGAAAATGACAGCTGCAGTGGCGGCGGCGGCGGCGGAGGTGGCGGTGGAAACTCCATCACCGCCACTTCTATGGTTCTGCACATGTCACTGTCATTAGTTTCTTCATTTCTATCAAATTTCGTCATCAAGATTTTCTTAAACGAAAAGGATTTCTTCGTATTGCCTTTTTCTATGTGGGATTTCAAAACCAGTTGGTGGATGTATAGAATTGAAGAAAATTCAAGAACTTTTTGGTGTGTTGGCAGTTATATATAGAGGACTTTTGAGGTTGATAGAGTGGGAATTAGATGGTTGGAAAAAAAAGGGAAAAAAAAATTGGTGTATGCGTGCAAGTTTAAACAAGTTATACGTATAATTAGATAGTTGTTTATTTTTAATTTTGTGCTAATAAAAATTTACTTATTTACTTATAGCTCAGTCAATCATGCACTCAATCGATTGGCTGCAAGGCACGGATTTTCACATTTTGGAAGTCTTTGCAATCAAGGCTTGAAGATAAAGTCTTCTTGGCTAATGAACTATAGGATTGAATAGTCAACAACTTGTTTCAATTGGGGAATTAATTTGGCTTTTCCATCTCAATTACGTGACACTTCGTAGTTTTCTTTCGCAAGATCGCTTTTATAATTTTTGTCCATCAATATATAAGCATGTTAGAAATTTCTGAAGTCCATAGTTGAAAGATTTCTATGAATTTTAGAAAGTAAAGAGTTTATTTATTGTATTAACATCTAGGCTAATGTCCCTATACTAATTAGTTCTGCTCTTGCCTTATTTTGTACATCGCCTAGTTGTCTCCATACGAATCGGTAATTTAGGATTCAATAATTTTTTGCAGCACCAAAGTTAGAACTGCATACATGCATGAACAGATAATTCCTATTATTGTTCACTCTTTTCGGGAAGCACGATCCTTACCTAGTGACATGATTCAAGATAAAATCGTACTCATCCTTCATTGAGATGTCTATTCTACTTCATGAAATTGATAAGTAAACTGACCTTGTAAAATCATTCTACTAAGTTACTTATTTTAACGCTTCAATACTAATAATTTTCAAAAGTCTCGTCATGAAATATACAAATGTGATTCAAGGTATAATTAAATATAAAAAATGCTGAACAACCCACTTAGATGACCACACACTCACATGGGTATGTGGATCCTGTAGAAATAAAATAATATTTTTCTCTCAATGTGTGTGAGTGTGATCATCCAAACGATCAAACAAGCGAACACTATAACATGGCTCATTAAATATTGCGCTCTTTAAAAAGCAACTCTTTATTCACGAGTATTCTCAAAAAATTTCGGACTCCTATCAAAACGTTTCATAATTGAGATCGTTCTCGAATGTTGACTTCTCCAACTCAAATTTAAAGCCTAAACTTGGTTGTCATAAATTCATAATTGGGAGTAGTTGGTCAAATAAATAATTGATAGCACAATATTGGCATGTAACAAAAGAAAATTTGTATTTTAAATAGTTTAAAAGGGAATAAAGAGTACATTCTATGGAATATGCGATGGGAAGTACCTTTATGTAAAATAATGAAAGAGTTGTGCGCCGCATAGTTTTAATTTGTCGTTTCATGTGACAAAGTCACGAAAAGTGGCAGCAAAGCATGGGAGATTGTTGTGTTTTGTTCATTATTGAAAAAAAAAAAAGTTGAACCTCAATCTTGAGGGCTCCTCATCGATCCTATTCTAGGCTATTATGGAGGAGGTAAATCGTAGGATGTGCCTCCCAAGAGCCAGGGTGGAAAGCTTATGAATAGGCCAGGACTATTAACCCAATGGTAACTCCCACTTGCAACAAAACCAATTCCCTTGCGAGGAATCGAACTCTGCACACTACTGCGTTGAGTCCTAACCGTCCTCCCCTTTGCCACTGGGAGATATGCCCTGGGGGCTTTGTCCATTATTTTTAACACTTATTGTTCACTCTAGGTTCAGAGTTGGCACTTGGGTATTGTAGGCCCGCGCATGAAATCGTGTTCAAGATCGAGTTGAGTTTGATTTTCAATCAAACTAAAAATATATATATATTAATGCAAAAAATAGAATGGGCCGACTTAAATCAGCCCTTCACGAACAAGGTCGAGTAGGCCTTAACCCGTGGTCAATGAGCTAGCCCACGCCTCATTGACCAATAGCGAGTTGAGCTCATTGACACCGTTAGGAACTAGCTTTTTTTTGTAAGACTAGTGGAAGGCACGTGCAAGACACGTGCTATAGTGTAGTTGGCTATGTATTAGCGTGGGTAATTTTGCGTTATTTTACACAAATTATTTTTTTACTGTAGAAAATTTTTTGTGTATTAGTAATGAAAGCTGAATAGAGAGAAATAATTTTTAGAAAAATTATGAACTAAGATAGAAATTGTTATGGACAATATACACATATAATAAGCTATGTTCATGTTTCTAGAAAAAGAAGGAACAACAGTGTGGTTGTCATCTCCAGTGGTTGAGATTTCTGATGCCTTCTTGTTCTTCTACTTCTGGCGTCTCCATTGGTGCTAATTGTCCTGCGATTTCTCGGCGGTAGTATTACTGTAGTTTCAGGAACTCAAATCTCCAAGATGCCTGGAGGAGAAGCGAAAGGGAAAATCCATCCACCAAAAACATGAACTACACTTACACAGTGAATATTGTGGGTTATCGAGGGATATTATGTTTATATAAACAAAAATAATAATTATAAGCAAGCTTTGGTTGCTTTAAAGCAGAGGCAAACATGTTCAGAATACAATCATTTCAGTGGTTAAATCTTAATGGAGTTTCAAGAGCTGCCTGATTAATTTGTAATAGCTATATGAACCCATATTCTTCGTACCAAATATCTCGTTAGTACCACAAATTCTTACACGCAGAAAATCTCAAATACATGACAAGAACAAAAAACTCAAAAAATGTAAACATAACTTGATTATAACGAATGGAGGAGAGAATGAGCAACACATGACCTATCTGAGTGGAGGATTTCTTTGGTGAGGCAAATAATGGGTTCGATATCTTCCAGAATTTCTGCTTCTTTCTCTTTCCATTTTCGAAAATCGAAGTCGTCCAATCTTGAGTAGGTGGCGTCTTTAGCGCTCAGTCCAATCGGAGTTGAATCGACGGTGCTGCACCAGGGCCGACGCATTATTGACCCGGTCACTGAACGGTTTCATTGCCGGATTTTGATTTTGAGAAGGAAAGCAATTAGGGTCCAGGTAGAGAAAGAAGAGAGAGCAAGAGAAATTAGGGTTAGGACAGAGAAAAATAGGGAAGACTGTGTTTTTGTCATCTTTTGTCATCTCCGTGTCACGGAGATGGCTATCATCTGCTTTAATTTTTTTTAATTTAAAAAAAAATTAGGCATTTATAATTTAATTTTTTTTTCACTTTATTTAAAATATATATATATATTAGTATAATTTTTTTTTTAATTTTTTAAATTTAATTTTCGGTATTTTTATAATTGAATATTTAGGAAATATTTGATATTTTTTTAAACGAATTGTCTATTTATTATATATTAGATATTTTTATTAGTGTGAAGATTTTAAATTTTAAAATTATTTTAATTTAATTTTCGGTGTGATTATAATTGAATATTTAGAAAATATTTGATATTTTTTTTGTCGAATTGTATATTTATTATATATTAAATATTTTTAGGATTAGGATAGGATATATATAGTAACACGAAGAAAAAAAATTTCAGAGGCATGTGCACTCTCGCACTGTGCAAGACATGTGCATTGTACTGTCTCGCACAGTGCGAGAGACGTGTCACGGAGATGGCATGGTCATCACCGTGACGGTGGCTCTCATTTGTTTTCATTTTTTTTTAATTTAAAAAAAAAATAGGCATCTGTAAAAAAAAAAATTTCACTTTATTTAACGAATATATATATATATATATATATATATATATATATATATATATGTATTAGCATGATTTTTTTTTTAAATCTTCTTAATTTAATTTAGTTTTCGGTGTTTTTATAATTGAATATTTAGGAAATATTTGATATTTGGTTTGTCGAATTGTATATTTATTATATATTAGATATTTTTAGGATTAGGATACGATATATATAGTAGGTTTAACAGTAATTGTGAGACGCAAAAAAAAAATATATCAGAGTAAAGATTTTAATTTTTTAAAATTTTTTTAATTTAGTTTTCGGTGTTTTTATAATTGAATATTTAGGAAATATCTGATTTTTTTTTCACGAATGGTATATTTATTATATATTAAATATTTTTATTAGTGTGAAGATTTTAAATTTTAAAATTATTTAAATTTAATTTTTGGTGTTGCTATAATTGAATATTTAAAAAATATTTAATATTTTTTTTGTCAAATTATATATTTATTATATATTTTTAGAATTAGGATAGAATATATATATATATATATATATATATATATATATATATATATATAGTAAAAGAAGAAAAAAAAAAAAAAAAAAGACAATAGCCATCTCCGTGACCATGTCGGAGATGGCTACTGTTAGCAATATTATTATTATTATTTTTTTTTAAATTTATGTTTTTGCCTTCATTTACGGGTTTAATTCGGAATATCAAACGAAATCGAAATATTACATTCCTAATATCATTTTGAAGAACTCACGGCCTAATATTTCACGACATTGATGGTGTGTGAAACGGCCAATCGTAACGAAAGTTACGTTACGTCAAAGTACGCTGTTCCAAACTAATATTTCGAAAATTTCGATAACAAACTAACTTTACAAATTTTTCGACGATTCTACGCTAGCCGAATCCATAAATCTTCTATATTCTCTCGAAACTCATTTCGAGAACTATATCGCAGATATATCGAATGATGTAAATGAATATCGAAAATAGTTAACCGAACGTCAAACGCGTGTATTAAAAAAGACGTATAACTCGTTTTACAAATATATTACTTATATTTTTGTCTTCACTCATTACGGAACATCAAACGAAGTCGAAATATTACATTCTTAATATCATTTTCAAGTACTCACGGCCTATTATTTCACGACGTTGATGGTGTGCGAAACGGTCAATCGTAGCAAATGTTACGGCGCGTCAAAGTAGAACTAATATTTCGAGAATTTCGATAACAAGCTAATTTTAAAAATTCCTAAATGATTGTACGCTGATCGAATCGATAAATCTTCTATATCGAAGTCGAAATATTATATTCTATATTAAGAATATAATATTTCGACTTCGTTTGAATTTTTAAAGATAAATTGTTATCAAAATTCTTAGACGCAAAAAAAATATATATATTAGCGTGAAGATTTTAATTTTTTTAAAATTTTTTAATTTAGTTTTCGGTGTTTTTATAATTGAATATTTAGAAAATATCTGATTTTTTTTTTTTTACAAATGGTATATTTATTATATATTAAATATTTTTATTATTATGAAGATTTTAAATTTTAAAATTATTTTAATTTAATTTTTGGCGTTGTTATAATTGAATATTTATAAAATATTTGATATTTTTTTGTCAAATTATATATTTATTAAATATTTTTAGAATTATGATAAAATATATCATATATAGTAAAAGAAGAAAAAAAAAAAGAAAAAGAGACAGTAGCCATCTCCGTGACGTGTCACGGAGATGGCTACTGTTAGCAATATTTTTTTTTCCTAAAAAATTTATGTTTTCGCCTTCATTTACGGGCTTAATTCGGGATATCAAACGAAGTCGAAATATTACATTATTAATATCATTTTGAAGAACTCACGGCATAATATTTCACGACATTGATGGTGTGTGAAACGGTCGATCGTAGCGAAAGTTACGTTACGTCAAAGTACGCTGTTCCAAACTAATATTTCGAAAATTTCGATAACAAACTACCTTTACAAATTCTTCGACGATTCTACGCTAGCCGAATCCATAAATCTTTTATATCCTCTCGAAACTCATTTCGAAAACTATATCGCAGATATATTGAATGATGTAAATGAATATCGAAAATAGTTAAACGGACGTCAAACGCGTGTGTTAAAAAAGACGTATAACTCGTTTTTTAAATATATTATTTATATTTTTGTCTTCATTGTCAGACTCATTACGGAACATCAAACGAAGTCGAAATATTGCATTCTTAATACCATTTTCAAGTACTCACGACCTATTATTTCACGACGTTGATGGTGTGTAAAACGGTCAATCGTAGCAAATGTTACGGCGCGTCAAAGTAGAACTAATATTTCGATAATTTCGATAACAAACTAATTTTAAAAATTCCTAAATGATTGTACGCTGATCAAATCGATAAATCTTCTATATCATTTATACTTCGTTTGATATTAAGAATATAATATTTCGACTTCGTTTGAATTTTTAAAGTTAGATTGTTATCAAAATTCTGAGACGCAAAAAAATATATATATATTAGCGTGAAAATTTTAATTTTTTTAATTTAGTTTGCGGTGTTTTTATAATTGAATATTTAGAAAATATCTGATATTTTTTTTTACGAATGGTATATTTATTATATATTAAATATTTTTATTAGTGTGAAGATTTTAAATTTTAAAATTATTTAAATTTAATTTTTGGTCTTGTTATAATTGAATATTTAAAAAATATTTGATATTTTTTTTGTCAAATTATATATTTATTATGTATTTTTAGAATTAGGATAGAATATATATATATAGTAACACGAAAAGAAGAAGAAAAAAAAAAGAGACAGTCGCGGAGATGGCCTAGGCTTCAGATGAAGTTTTAATATATATTTTTTATTTTACTTAAAATATATATAATATATTCATTTTTTTTCCCCAACAACACGACGCCGTTTTAGGAAACGATACAAAATGTCAACACGTGGCAAAAAAAAAAAAAAACTGGCTCTTTTATATTGTTAGAAAATATTTGATATTTTTTTTGTCAAATTATATATTTATAAAATTATGATAGAATATATATATAGTAACACGAAAAGAAGAAGAAAAAAAAAAAAAAAAGACAGTCACAGAGATGGCCTAGGCTTCAGAGGAAGTTTTAATATATTTTTTTATTTTACTTAAAATATATATAATATATTCATTTTTTTTCCTCCAACAACACGACGCCGTTTTAGAAAACGATACAAAATGTCAACACGTGGCAAAAAAAAAACTGGCTCTTTTATATTGTTAGGATATTGTTCTTCCACGAGCTATTTTGTATAAAGGGCATGTCTCAAAAGATTGATGTGGAAATTCTGCCCATCACCAATTATTTGAAAGAAATTCAGGAAATACTTTGTAATAAAAAAAAATAAAAAAAATCATGTTTTACTTTAAAAATATAGTAAAATGAAAAATGAATGAACCACTTCACTCATTCTAGGCAAATCAATTGTGAGCTGAATAGATGCCACCAAACACGCACCTTCCTATTTTTAAATAGATAATCAATTATGTGTGAATTCATGCCCCTTCCCATAGTTTTTGAGTCTAAATGCCCTAATTCCGGTTGGTTTTTATTCATTCCCAAAAACTTTCATCCAAAACACTCTCAAGAAATCGAAGAATCATATCTCATCGATCCTCACCCAGAATCATAGCACTACTGTCTGAATCAAAATGTATTACAGAAACCTTGTTTGATCATCAATACAAGCGTGATTAGGGTTTATCCGCCAATATATAAACCATAGCACGTTTGTAAAATCACCACATTCAAACAAATCGAAGCCTTCCTTTTACAGTATTTGTTGTTATTTCAAACATCATCCACAATATGTCAATATTTCAAATTTCATCCACAATGTCACATTATCAAATTTGCAATTATCGAGTGATGTAGTACATAGTTATTCTTGGATTATGGGTTGCAATATACAGCCATATGTACAAAACTGATTGACAAACATAGCCTTAAACCCAGAATATTGTGGAAATCGAATGATGTATGAAAAGAAAAATATATTTTCCACTTGTGGATTACAATATACGGTCATCCATCCTCAAAAACGAAATAGATTTTATCTCAACATCGAGATATCCACACGACAAGATGAAATGTAATAATTATTCACAGACAAAATAGGAGTTTAGAATCAGATTTGGAATACCATATTTACATACAAAAGCTAAGTCGCAGCTTGGTGAATCATGAAACCAAAATGACGGGGAATGTGAATCATAAGAATAGATTTAGTTGTTTTTCGAATTGACATACAAGAATTTATGAAACAATTACATTTACAAACTGAAAATACTAAGATCAAGTTATGGATTTCTGCAGCAGAGACAACCTCTTGATGATTGGACAGTAAGCAAGAATAGAATGATGATTTGCTACACATAAAAATGGGGATATGTTTTGCCAAAAAATCATGCTTTTTCGAATTCTGCTATGTGTTTTGAAAGGGCATTAATGGTGGCGTAATACTAGGGTAATTTTAAAAAATCCGTTAGTTACAAAGACTATACAGTTAAACCTCGATAAAGTAATAACCTCGATTATATAATAATTTTTTTCGATCCTGACTTGAGCCAATGGATTAAAATAATAACCTCGCTAAATGCATTAAGTAATAAAAAAAAATTGAATCCTTAAAGGCCCAATAAAAATATAAAGTAATAATTACTGGATTTCATTGAGAGAGAAAATATATATATATATATATATATATATATATATATATATAGAGACTAAAATCTTTCAATCAATCAATAATAAGTAAAGATTTGTTCCCAAACGAGACGCTACTCTTGTAAACACGCTCTTAGTTTTTGTTTTAAAATATTAATTAAGAAAGAAAAAATAGAAAATAAAAAGTTAATTGTGGCAACATAATGTCATTAGCATCAATCTATGACGATTAACTGATTGTGAAAATAATTATGGGACTAATTTAACATTGTTTACTTTGATGAATAACAAATTGCAATAATTAGATATTAAATTACCTAAGATATAGCTAGCTTAATTAAATGATTTAATTTATTAATTTATTAAAACATTAAAATAAGTGAATTTCTCCCTATCATTCTGTAAGAATTTTTGCAAGTAGTACTAAATTAAATACAATCGTTTTGAAGACAATATTTAGATCAAATAGTTTAACATGATATCATAATAGAGAAGATCTTGAATTCAAATTTCACTGTCATATACCAATTTAATGAATTGTGCAAGTATTAGATTTTGATAGGAATAAATGAATCACTCCTACATGTGGTATAATTGCTTATTGCATTGTTCTTTCGCTATGACCTTTAATTAATCTATTAACTTGGTTTTCAAAAACAGTTTAAATTTTTACATCAAGTTGTCGAAAAAAGCGTTATATTACTTTAATCTTTCAATATCGACCCGAAATAAGTGAATTCCATTTCACTTGAGAAACTCCATATTGGAAACCGGGTTAGGCTTCAGACTCAAATATCTAATGCCAAAAACAAATCTAACAAGAAAATGTCTAGATGAATAGGGCCTCTTGACAGGCCCGGTTGACAGGGACTGAGGTGGCGGGACCTCAGCCCCTAATATGAAAATTTGAATTTCAGATGAATTTAGATCAGGGGTTGAGATCTGGCCAACTCAGCCCCTATCAGTAGGGCCTATCAAGAGGTCCTGTTCGTGTAGAATAGTTCATCTAACAAACCCTAAAATCGTCCAATTAACACTTGTTTAAGATAATTTTTATTATCTTAAACAATTATTACAAAGTTGCCCTACATTTTATATTGCTTATGCATTCTCCACCATTTCTTCTCTCATAAAGGGGTGTCCATATCTTTCTAAAAAGTAAGTAGGCCTCGTTTTCAAATAAAATGTTTATTTTTAAAAAAAATTAATGTATTTTAGATTCATAACAGAAAAAAAAAAAAAATTGTTTAGCTCGGAGAGACTTGCACTTAATCGATTAACTGCAAGGTCACGGCTTTTCTCAATTTGGAAGATAAACGGATGACGGGGTCATGGATAGCATCAAATTGTTAACAATTAGTGTACATTTGGAGAATTATTGGCTTCTTCATTAGAAAGTGACCACAAAATAAGACATGAGAAAAAATGGTTCCATGATCTATAATGCATAGAGTTGTAAAGGAGTGCTTGGATTTGGGGTGGCTCGAAAGGTGGATCGTGTTGTTTAAATAGTTGGGACTTTTGACATGTTCAAAACTTTTAAATAAAGTATAATTATACAAAGAATTCTTAGTAAAATTGTGTTTAGAGCATCTTTTCTACATGGTAGAGCTGTTGGTCGCATATAGCCAAAAGGCACTCTTGATATCAAGCCCATAATTTTTCTTTCATAAAATTAATCAATAAAAAGAGTATTTGACAATGTATGAACCTCGTTTATGTGATTTTTGTATGAATGATGCTATTTATTTCATCAGTGCTTTGACGACGAGTAAGATGTTGATGAAGTACGGAAGGAGTTAGAGTTTATGTTGAAATGGGATCGGTGCAAGCAAAATGGTTCAATTCTATGATTTCATGATAATTTCGAGATTGTTCGTTTTTGGCGAATTTCTAGTCTAATTCGATTGGAAACGAGCTAATGATCACAACTCACCGCCTTGCTTTGACGTACGTCGAATTTTGGGTAAATTTCGTCGTTTAGATCCTCGATTAAGCGTTTTTACTATTTATGGTAATTTTTATTTTTTCAATATCTCATTCAATAAAATTTGAATTTGAATTCCGTTTGTTGGAAGACGATCCTGAATCTTAAGAGTTTCAATTGTAGTTGCAAGTTCGAATTTTTTCATTTATGGAAAAATATGATTTTTATTTTATTTTATTTTATTTTCCGGATTTTGTTAGGGTTTTACTATTTAAAGCATTGTAAACCCTTTGATGCTGCAGTTTTTTAATTGAATAAAATTTTCATGAGTTTTTTTCATATTTGTGTCGTTAATCATCTTTCCTATAATCTTCCATTATGTCAGATGTCATTTTGATTTTCGATGACTAAACCTAATTTATTCAAATTCGAGCTAAGTGGCTTATAGCCAAGCCCATAAAAGAATAAATGAAGGTAATTAATTCATCAAGACCATGAATGAATACGAGCAATGCCATCACCTACTTGAAGTAAGGCAGGATCCGCCCATCTGCCGCTAGGTTCGGGAGTGGCGCCAGGCGAGCCATCACCTGCTTTGAAGTTAATCAAGTACGATCTCATCTCGTGATATGGAGAAGTAAACTGGCTGGTGTATGATAAAACTTGAATTGACTTAATGACTTAATCGAGAATTCTGTAATACGCTTTGAAAATGGAAACCGAAGAAAAAAGTAGGTGGAGAGACAAAGGGGATTCAATAATGGGCCTCGTCAAGTTTTTACTGGGCCACTGTATTAGTAATGGTCTCTTTAGGGCCTTTAAAACGGAGGAAATCAGGCCCTATACCCCATAAAAATAAGTATTTTGATTAAGACCTTTTAAATTAATTAAACATTTTAGAATGGAAAATGATTTCCATTTTTTATTATGTATGGCTTTTCATTGTGGTTGATACAATATCTAATGAGTAATTCTACAAGAACAACCTAGATGACCGCGTGTGAGTGTGGGAGGAAATATTATTTTATTCAAAAGGGGCCCGCACACTCACAGGTGGTCATCCAAGTGGTCAACTGAGTTGATTGTTTAAATTTATCCATATCTAATAGGGTTTATTCAAAAATCTAATAGGGCCCTTGAATTTGTGTCATTTTTTTAAAATTTGTCACTTTTTTGAGTTTGTCACTTTTTTTGCATTTGTGTTATTTTTTTAAATTTTTGTCACTTTTTTTAATTTCTATCACTTTTTTCTAGCGTTTTTCACCTTTTTTAGTGACAAATATCACTTTTTAATAAAAGTAACATTGTATGTTATTTTTAATAAATAAAAAAATGACACTTAACTTTTAAAAGGGATATTGTGTCACTTTTTAATATTACACAGTATTTTAAAGGGAAAATTTCATAAATCCTACTTTAAGAATAGTGTATTTCCAAAATCAGAAATTAAGTTTCAAATTTTCAAAATCAGATATTCATTTAAAAAATATTCATAATTTATTCAAATAATTATATATTTTATTCATTATACAAATTAAGGTCACATATTTACACAATTTGGTCACAGATTCACAGTTTGATCACAGATCGAAATTTATTAGGTCACAAATTTTTTTAGAGATCACGGATCGAAATTTAATAGGTCACAGATTTTTTTTAAGGTCACAAATCGAAAATTATTAGGTCACTGATTTTTTTCGAGGTCACGGATCGAAATTTCAATAAGTCACAATTTATTTTCAAGATCACAGGTCAAAATTTATTAGGTCGCAGATATTTTTCGAGGTCACAAAGGTGAATTTTAATAAGTCACAATTGGTCACAGATTTGTTATTGGTCACAGATTAACCAATTTAGTGATCACAGTTAATCAAATAATCTGTGACCACCGCCCGACAACCATCGCCGCCCCGCCACTACCACCACCTCACAAGCTGATCTGGAAATCACTACCACCACTACATTCACCGCAAAAATCAACAGAAAAAAAGTCTCAAAATCATCACAAATCGCAAACCTCCACCGCACCCAAACCACCTACACCAAAAATTGCCCCTATCCACCAACGTCGCAGCCACCCAAAAACTGCCCCCGTCCACCAACGCCGGTGCCTCCACCACGACCTCCACCACCAAAAATGATCACAATGACCACTCCACCGCAACACAATCCCCAAATGCACGACCATCACCACCACGCAACCATTGCAGTAGCCCAAGGCCGTTCCCACCTTCACCAACACACTACCACCACCAAAATCGCCACCGTAGCCGTTCCCACCTTCACCATTCCACAAACCAGATTCCAAAAAGCGGTGTAAACAAAAATACAGATCGGGGCAGCACCACTGCCAACCAACATAAAAAATGCAGATCGAGGCAGCACCACTGCCGTCCACCATAAAAAACGCAGATTGGGGTAGCAACAGCGCCGGGGTCAATGAGCCTCGTGCGGCGCCGCCTTTGGTTGGGCCGTCTGCAGCGAGGAACGGAGGAGAAGGAGAGACGAAGGTAGTTTCGTCACCGATTAATGGTGCTCTACCGCGCCTTACCTTGTCGCTGAATCAGTGGTGATTTCAGGTGCTGGAATAGGGTAGAAATGGAGAGGGTCTGTGGAGAGAGACGGGGTAGAAATGGAGAGAGAGAGAGAGAGTCGAGGAGGAGAAGGCGTTGGTTGGAGGCAGTGAGAATTAATTAGGTTGAAGAAATATTGGAATATAATATATTTAATAAAATATTTAACATCTCTCTGATTTCGGAAATTACAAACCTTAAACCTGAATTAGGAAATGAGATCTCTAAAAGTAGGGTGGGCTGTAATTTTCACTATTTTAAAAGGGTATTTAAGGATATTTATGTAAGTTGTCCTTCAAAAAGAGTCTACACGTCTTGGATATTTTTTTCTTTTGGGCCGGATGTGGCCCGTTTTGTTCTTATTGCTACTAAGCCTTTTCTGTAATTTACCCAAGTAGACATTTTAGGCAGCCCATTATACTTTGCCCATTATAGCAAAGTCGCAGCCCATGTGTACCCAAACCAATTTGTTTTTTCCTGCAAAAGTCTAATATTACCCTTTGAGGGCTAGAACGAGTACAACTAGATCGAGTTAAGAGACCCTTTTAATATAGTAGAAATTACACCACACTCTACTTTAAAAATTCAGAATTCTAAAATCAGATTGGAGTTTCATTGTTCAAAAATTAGATGTTTTATTAATTAATTAATATAAAATTAATTAATTATAGACCTAACCCATATACCAACCACCAACCACAATCTCAATTTCAAACCCTAATCCTTCTCCTCCCTATCCCTCTCTCTCTCTCTCTCTCTCTCTCACCATCAACAAAGGACCACCGTGCTGCCAAGAGAGCTTCGCTGACAGAAGAGCGTCGCAGTGCTCACGACCCTATAGTCATGTGCAGTGTCGCATGTGCGCAAGACGCTGCGCACAGTGACGATGGCGCAACGCTACTTGCAGGAACTCCAGTTTGCGCTATCTAGCAAGCATGTGTGCAGCGCGATGGTAGAGATGGAGTTGCGACGATGAAATTGCCTGGATCTACAATGGTTTTGAAATGATTTTTAGAGGTTGGGGTGGGGCGACTGTGATCGTGTTTTGTGTGATGGTAGTGATGATGTTTGTGTGGTGGCGATGTTGCGATGGTGGTTGTGGTCGCGGATTTAGCAGTGGTGGTGTTGTCAATATTCAAATGTGTAAGTCAGTGGTGATGGTGTTTTGTCTGGTAGCGGTGTTGCTGTAGAGAGGTGGTGGTGATTTAGGTGGTGATGAGGTGGTGGTCACAAGTGTTGCTGGTAGTCACAAATTATTTAGTTGATTGTGACTATTAAATTGGTTAATCTATGACCAATAAACAATATGTAACCAATGAAAAAGATGAATTGTGACCAAAAAATAACATGTGATCTAAAATATTGTTAATTTGTGATCGATATTTTGATAATTTATGAATGTTTAACAAATTGTGATTTATAATATTTATGATCTGTGATCGATAAATAAATTGTGACGTATAAATTTTTTACCTATGACCAATGAAGAAATTGTGACATATACAATTTTTGAATTGTGAACATAAAATAATTTGTGACATTTTAAAATTATGATTTGTGATCGAAAAATAATATATAACTAACTAAATTATGAATCTGTGACTGATGAACAAATTGTGACCTGTAAATTTTTTGAATTGTGATCTTTAAATAATTTGTGACATTTAAAAATTCTGATTTGTGACCAAATTATATAAATTTGTGATTTTAATATATTTAATTAATTAATTAAATCATAAATAAATTTTAATAAATATCTGATTTCTGAAATTTGAAACATTTATTCTTAGTTTTGAAATGGATGATAATTAACCTCTTAGTTATGAATTTTTCCCTTTAATATATTGAATAAGGATAAACTTCAACCGAAAAATCTATATATGAACATTTCGAGAGCCTACAAGCAACCATAGTCACACGTCTTTAAATGTCAAAAACGTTAGCAACATATAATTAATGTTAGTTGTGTGTGAATACTGAATATTCATGTTTATGAGACACAAACACATATAAAGCAAATCATAGTCACAAATAGTTAGACTAAGACGAACAAGAAGGTCGTTGAGCTCCGACAAACGACTAATAATCTCCTAAGTCCTAGATGATCACTATCAATTTCAACATTCAACTCTCATTATTGTCATTTACGTTGTGTCTCCATTTGATGCAAATGTTCTAAAGTTTGTTGAACAAATCAATGATTGAGATTCATGGTTTGCTTGATATGGGTTTAACTTAACTATAATTAATTATTATATTTTGTATTTATTGAGACACGCTTATATGTTGTTAGCAGATTCCGTGGACACGTTTACTAGGTAAAACTAGACAAATTTATTTTAGGTTTTTTTTTTACTTATTTATATTCAATATTGATCAATCTAACGTGAACAAGTTACTTAAATCATATATTTATTTCATTAGTAATACTACCAAATTCACATATTTTCGTCGAAATGAAATTTGTAAACCATAATAAATAATTTCTTAGACATGTCCATCCAATCATGATTGTAATGATCTTTTACCAAGTCTGAGCAGCAGAATTTATTGTTGAGTTTTGCTAAACGAATAGGGGTCGTGACATGTTCCTGTCACAGTAGCAAAATTCTTTATTGATTGCATCGACGAGAAGATCTCGGAAGACTAGAATGTCTAAATAGAATATAACATGTTTTTCAACTTTGTTTTATTGATAGTGCTTATATAGTTCAAAACTCGTGCAACATAACGACAAAGGATTTTCTTATAGTTTTGCGAAGAAAATTGTACCTCTAAAGTACTGGCAATCAATTTTAAAAGGTGAAAATTATTTAGAAAATGAAAAGAAATTTTACTTTTTCTACTCAAACATGCCTTCTATATGTTGCCCCTATTTTCGTAATTATTCCATACTTTTTAATCACATGTTCTTTAAAAAATTTATTTATCACAAAATTCATTTTCAAAAATTATTTACTAAATGGGACGTAATTTCCTCATTATTTAATTCGGCTAATTTTATTTACATATTTCAACTTTAATTTCCTCATTATTGTCGGAGTAGGTGAGTGCGAAAGTCTTTGGTCACGAATTCGATTTTTCCTATAAATGCTTTTTCGATCGAACATGTCGTATTGGACTTGCCTAGTGTGGTTAACATGACTGGCGTGATTTGCAAATTATTGTATCAGTCCAAAGATTTATCTAATGTGCACTCGAATGATAACGATTGTGAATTTTCCGTCATTTAAAAAAAAAAAAACCAAGAAGTTAGAAAATTAATTTTCAACCGTACTCATATTCCGTACTCCATTCCAATTGATTGCGACCTCCATTTCATCAAATCAAAATACAATTATTGCAATTCAAAGTCATGAATTTTAGCAATCCAACTCTCATGTGGCCCCATGGTTTCCTTTTCTTTTGAATAAATCGAAATTTATTTTTTTGGATTATACACTATTACTGTGCTGCACCTATCCTGTCCTAGATTTTGATAGAGAAGTAAATCGCAAATTATGTCTTCAAGGATGCAGGATGGAAGGCTGTCCTTTAACTTTCACTTACCAAGAATCTCATCCATATTTCAGAATTCAAACCCTTACCCGACAATTACAAATGAGATTAATTTTTTTTTTATCTTTCCCTTTCACTACTTAGAGATGTGCCCTGATAACATCTCATTTAGAATTATCCATCGACATACATAAAAGCATATATTCACTTCATTTGAAGAAACTATTATTTAAAATAGTAAAAGATAAGCGACACGAATTAACAATCATGACCATCAACGAACGATATATGTGATGGGACCATGATTTCTTAGCACATGTATCGGAAAGCTTATAATTGTGTATAAATCAATTAAATTTTATTATATAGGTAAATTTTGTAGAATCCACAATTTTGACCTTTTTTTTTTATCATGACCAAACACCCTTGTATAAATGGCTAAAATTAAGTTAATGTTTGATCATTATTATTTTCAAACTACATTTTGTATCAAAAAATGAAACTCAACAAGGCTATAAGTTCAAATTTATTGTATAATAATAAAGTATCAACTTTAACTCTTGTTTGAGCCCTATTTTTCCATCAAAATATATTTTTGAATAGTGATTTAACTTCTTTCAATAAAATAATATTACACGTAAATTCAAAATTTATTTCTTTTTATTTAATCGCACATTATCTATCATAACACTAATGTAAAATATATTTTTCGAAAAATATGAGAGTCAAACAGCCTATACTTTCAAAAAGTAAATATTAACTTATTTTTTGAAAAAATGAAAATAAAAATAAATTATAAGCAGTGGGGGTTAATTAAAAAAAAAAAAAAGAGCCTCTTTTTGGAGGTGGTGTGGGCATCGCTCAAGGAGGTGGCAAATAAATCTGGTTGTATAGATGAATTTGATAGAAATGGATGACAGATTTCTCACTATAGCACGGACCCCACCTGTATTAAAAAAAAAATTTGCTGCGAGCCCCTATGTGAGGATCTGTCAACCCCTCTATCAACCAGCATCTGTACAACCAGCATGTGATGTGGCTCACCTGTTTTTATTCCCTGTTTCTTCAGCTTTATTCGTTTTCAATTTGTCCAAATACTTTTCTAACGAACTCATCTTCCTCCCTCTTTCACACACACTCTTTTTCCATGGAGAAATGAATAATGACGATAATTATGATGCTTATCTTTCCCTGTTCTTGAAAAAGTTCAGACAGAAGTGGGTTTTTTTACTTTTGTTTTTTCTCTTTTTGAGTGATGTGTCTTAATCTACTTTTTAATAATTTCTTCTTCAAGTGCCTGAATCTAGCAATAAAGATACCCACAAAAGTGATCAAAATTTAAAGAAAAATGAATCTTGAATCTGCAGATTTTGTAGAGGTTGATCCAACTGGAAGATATGGCAGGGTAACTTAATTTCTTCCTCTTTCACTCTTCCCTTTTTGCCAATGAGTTTTTTTGAATTGGATTTGGATTTGAAATTTAGGGTTTCATTTGTAATTCTTTTTGCTGCAGTACAATGAGATTCTTGGCAAAGGAGCTTCAAAGACAGTGTATAAAATTTCTTCTAAGAAATGGGCTAGTTTTGTTTTGTGTTAAAGATCTACACTTTGTATTTTAATGGGATTTTCAGATCACAGTGCAGCAAATTTGTGATCTTAATTTGATTAATTTATGCAGATATAAAGCATTTGATGAATATGAAGGGATTGAAGTTGCTTGGAATCAGGTTAAGCTATATGATTTACTACAGAGCCCTGAAGATCTTGAAAGGCTTTACTGTGAAATTCATTTGCTCAAAACCTTGAAACATAGAAGCATTATGAAATTCTACACATCTTGGGTTGATACTGTCAATAGGAACATCAATTTTGTAACTGAAATGTTCACTTCTGGTACTCTTAGACAGTAAGTATGATCCATTTTATGTTCTATGGTGTTATTGTAGCGCGATTAGATCCTAAATTTCGGTTTAAGAATCCAATATTTTCGTTTTTGTTTGAGTTTAATAGGTATAGATTGAAGCATAAAAGAGTAAACGTTAGAGCAGTAAAACATTGGTGTAGGCAGATCTTGAAAGGGCTGCTTTATCTTCATAGCCATGACCCACCTGTGATCCATAGAGATCTCAAATGTGATAATATATTTGTCAATGGGAACCAAGGCGAAGTGAAAATTGGGGATCTTGGTTTAGCCGCTATCCTGCAAAAATCACACGCTGCTCTTTGTGTCGGTATTTTCAGTTCCAATTCGTTGTATTATTGCCAATATTTATAGATGAAAATTAGTTTCCTTGATTATTGAGCTAACTATTATTTGGGAGTGCGATAAAGATTTTAATCTTGGGAATTTTGTTTGATTAGGGACGCCTGAATTTATGGCTCCTGAAGTGTATGAAGAGGAATACAACGAATTAGTTGACATATATTCTTTTGGAATGTGCATATTGGAAATGGTAACGTTCGAATATCCATATAGTGAATGCACTCATCCTGCTCAGATATACAAGAAAGTTATATCTGTAAGTCTTCCTCCTCTTGAGTCGAGCTTCTTTTCACATTTCTATCATTCTTCTCTAGTGACACTGTCAAATATTTAGGGGAGAAACCAGATGCTTTATACAAAGTGAAAGATCCTGAGGTACGCCAGTTTGTGGATAAATGCTTAGCCACTGTTTCTCAGAGACTCTCAGCTAAGGAGCTTCTTGACGACCCTTTTCTTCAAATAGATGATTGCGAGTTGGAATTAAGGCAAATAGAGAACCACAGAGATATTAATCACGTGGATCCTTTATTGAGACAGCCTTACCTCGAACTAGATTATGAAGAAAATTCATTTGCGAATCATTCATTTGAAGGATACTCTAATGGTTATACCTTTGAAGAAATTAATGGATGGGCTTATAATCCTATAGTGGTCGGGCATAGTGGAATTGAACTGTTTGAGCATAACGATGGTGAACATGACGAGGATTTTCCCGAGCTCGATATAACTATTAAGGGTAAGAGAAAAGAAGATGGAAACATCTTTATGAGACTCAGAATATCGGATAAAGAAGGTTAGCAACATAATACAACTATTCGAGTGTATTTAATTTAATTAATTATTCAGCTGCATTGTGATTTCTCCTTTTGCAGGTAGGATCAGAAACATATATTTCCCTTTTGACATTGAAACTGATACAGCATTAAGTGTTGCAACTGAAATGGTTGCTGAGTTGGATATAACCAATCAAGATGTCATTAAAATAGCCGATATGATTGATGGAGAAATTAATTTACTGGTTCCAGAATGGCGACCAGGGCCCGGATATGATGAGACTCCCCGATTTTCAGATTCCAACTTCTGTCTTAATTGTGCTTCTAATCATACCTCAACGGGTTCATTCTTGAATTTTCTGTCAAATAATCCTGGTGCAAAACCTTTGCAGTTTATACAGTGTTCAGAAGGATGTACTGCTACACATGGACGGTTTGAAGAATTCACTTATCGAGTTGATAGTCCCCGTCAAAATGCATCCAATGCTGCCAATAAACCACCTAATGGTTTACATTGTGCCGAAATTTGGAATCAGAATGAAAGTCACGAATGCAGCTCAATAGACTCCGGTGAAAGTCATTATGAAGAAGAAAAGATGGATAGCACGGAGGACAAGACAGAGGTGATTAAGAAGAAAATCACAAGAATGTTTTCGAAATCTTTATCCGGGACTGAAGATATGCCTGTGGACTGCGACCACAAAATTCAACACGAGTTGAGATGGAATCAGACAGAAGTGCAGAAACTTACAGATCAATGGTCAGACTTTCTTCCAAGATGTTCAAATCATTGTTCGACTTTGGATAATAGTAACCGGAAAGATGAAGCTGGGATCGTATCGTACAAAACTCTCGGACTTTCTGGTTATGATGAGAACACGAGTTTGAAAAGCTGCCCGAGTTCGGACCCCATAAGGGCCGGAAAATTCGAGGTGGATATTCAAAAGAGTTCGTTCTCTAGTTCACTGCTTCCTCAAAAACTTCAAAGGACAATATCCTTACCAGTAAATGCTGTTGATTTATAATCTGTAAGAGTTGTCTTCATTTTTTATCACTCAACTTTTTTTAAAACTAAACTATAGAAGCTATAAAGAGAGCTGCCATATGTGGTGCCCCCTATTTATAATTTTTCACATAACCTTAATTCATAAGATTACTTATCTATTAGGGTTCGTTTGATTGCAAATGTGAAATTTAGATGGAAAAAAAATTGAATTATTTAGAATTTATTTTCTTGAAAATTGTAATTAATTGTGTTTGATTGGTATAATTTTCCACCTGAAAAATATTAAAAGTTTGGTGTCCGTTTGACTTTGTTTTGTAAAAAAATTGTCAATAAAAGTGATAATTTTTTTTTTTACCATTGGGTCTAGAATTTGTTCCAATTGCAGAAAAAAAAATTAAAATTTTGTACTATCAAACAATACAAAATTGGAACTTGAAATTTGAATTCCTAGTTCTAGGGGAAAAAATGGTTATCAACCACATCATTAGTAAAATTTGCACTTCTTTGATATATACATCTTTAAATTTCAATTTTTGTAGCCGGTCGCAACCAATAGGTTAAGAAATGAAAAATTAATTTATTGCATTAATTGCGTCTCAAACATGTTCTAGTTGGTTGAATTTGAGTTTAAAATGGATTTTTGTTTGGCCAAAGAGAGCTTTACTAAATACTTTTTCTACATTGATTAATTAGATCAAATTGTTGACCGTTGATTGCTTATGATGAGTTTTTTTTTTTATGTTCTTTATTTAAAATTAATGGATTGAGTATTTGACAATTAATTTAACCCGATACATGGAAAAAAAATTGTGTTTCCCAATTCGAATTATTGGCATGCATGACTAATTTCTAATCAATTAATGAATTATTAATTGATAGGGTTCATTTCTATATAGTCAATATTATCTCGTTGGCCATTCCAAATGTGTTCGGAACATAAAATATACAAACATGTCGCTTGAACCGATAGGCTGCATAGCTTGACTCCCAAGTTGTAATAGACACACTGAGCTTGGTGCTCGTGACACCATTAATTAAATGTATTTCCACCTAAGCCATAAAATTGGATGCATGCAAGAACTTCTTATCATTAATTATCAATCTTTTAAACATGGTCTTACATTAAAGTTGGTTAAAAGACATACTACCATTATCATCAATTGGTGGCAAACTAATTTTTTGTTTTTATTTTTATTTTTTCCGTGACCGTGGAAGTTCGGACTAACTTACGCGCATCTCTACTAATCCCACTGAACCCTGAAATTTACAATCGGATACTCACATCAATGATCCTGAGGGGACTCGAAATGATGACCAATGGAAAGCAAATCTAATACCTGACCAACTGAACTACCCCTCATAATTGGTGGCAAACTAATTACATTGGCATTATTGAAAGATGTTGAGTAATAGAAAATAATAACTAAAGAAAGAGAAGGATGAAATGATTTCTTAATGGGAGTTCTTTCCTTTTTCACTTGACAATCTTATTAGCCTAATTCATATGCCAACTTTTAGTTATGACATCATAGTTAGAGGGTGTTTGGTATTATTTTTGGGGGTAAGAATTGATTTTTGAATAGTAATATGATAGGAAATGTGTGGTTGAAAAAAGAGGAAAAATTATTGATGTGATAAAAAATATTATTTTATTGAATAATGTGTGATCGAAAATAAGAATTAATTGAGAATTGATTTTCAAAATCAATATCAAACACCTTCTTCATAGTGCTTGCCATGTGTCTTTTGAGCTAAAGGAAGACAAAAAATTGAAAATGAAGTTTATCTGCTAATTATAATATGTGGGATCCACGTTATGATAGATTCTTGAAATTTTTCGTGCTAACAAATAACTTCATGTCCCATAACTTCACATCATCTAAATAATATTAGGTTAGCAATATTAAATGCTCCAAATTATGTGAGTTTTATTATTGAACATATAAATTAATGTTCTTGGACAATGATTTTGACTTGCAAGTCAACTGAAGTGGAATCCAATGCAATTTAACTTTGAAGGTTGCAATTTGCAAAAAGAAATATTTGTGATCCATTCAATTCGGGGCAGTGTCTCTTTCTATATTTTACTTTTATAATTATAATATGCAAAATATAAAGCTGCTTCTATTATTGAACAACTTGCTGTGGGCCCAAATTTCTCATCTATAGTACCTTTGTTTATTAATTTAATTTATGGAATAGCCTGTCATATGCTCTCTTCAAGAATTAAATGGGGTTAAAAAACAATTTCTGACCTTCTTTTATAGATTTTTATTTTTAACTCCACTTTTCACTAGTTTTGAATATATTTTTTGATTTTTAAATCCACTTTTTATTAGTTTTTAATATATTTTAAAGAGAAAATAATTTTAAATCATCACAAGAACAATGTTTTGAGTCACATATCACTATTTTTTCCTTATCCTATTTCACTAAAACATATTTACACGACATGTATTGAATGTTGACAAGGGATCAAGAATATGTTAACGCCGTTATTTGATATTGGTTGGAATTGATCAATTTGCTTTGCATACTTTCAAATCCTGTTAAAATTAGAACAACGTTACTCATTTTTTCAATTGACTATGACAATTGAAAGGATGCACAAAATCCCGACCTGAAAAGAAGAATGGGCGTCAATGAGAGTTTGAAAAAGTGGGTGGATACGATATTAAATTGACTTTCTTTTCTAGACTTGTTCAAACTTTCTATTCCCATAGAAGATCAAGTTATGGCCGTGTGATGGGAAAGAAGTAGAATGAGATGTTCATACCTAATAGCCAAGAGTTTTAATGGATGGGGTAGGGTACTAATATATCTAATACAAAATATGAATGAGAAAAATTATCCTCTAAAAATAGTATTACTAAATGAACTAATTGTACACGATGGCTAGACAAAGTAGGAGCTATTTTCAATAAAATACTCTCTTGCATTTCCTGTGTTTTCCAAGTCGGGAAAATGGTCATGAACTTCAAGCCACCTCGAATCCAAAAGAAATTCCGCTTCTAGGTTTTGTTCAAGTTGGGATTGTTGGTTCTACCGTTGCCTAGGCAATATCGATAGTACCACACCGAAGAATGGGGCGTCCCAGTCCCTTGATAGTAAAGGCTTGCAGAACTTGAGTTATAGTTATGAACTAACATCTGAACAAGCATCAAATATAGCACACGAACTAAATTGCTAAATTATCAGACGAACTTTCTCAGATCCAACAACTTTTTGTGACTTCAAATTTCATAATGATAAAAATATGTTAAAGCTTATTACAAAACTTATTGTCCACTATGTCGATAACAACATAGGCAAATTGTCCTCCAACATTGCTTTCTTCTTGTGGCGAGAGTTATGAGCAGATGGAAATATGGATGTAATTTCTGGTGTGAACAGAATGAAATCCTTCTGGTAGTGTATCTTCTGACCAGTACATCCTTCAAGATTTAGGATCAAAACGGAAATCAAGAAAAAAAAATCAGTAATATAAATGAACATATAATGCCATGTTTGTTATACCACACTAACGAAGCTACAGTGTTGTTCGTTGTACGACAATATTAAAGAATGAATAAAGCTACGTCTGCGTACCAAGTCTTTCTAAGAATGGCCCTAGTGTTGTTTAACATATCATGAGCAATGGTTATGACAGATAGTGTGACTGGACGTCATCTTATCAAGACAATGAAACAAATTAACATTACCTGAGCGGGAACAACAATATATAGGAGAAAAATCATATGGAATGATTTAAGGAGACCATTCTTTGGTTGCTAGCGTTATAGCCCACTTCATGGTTTAGGAGCGCCATCTGCCTTTCAAATGAAGATCTATAGAGTAGAGACAAGAATCATCAAGTGAATCAAGCTCAAGCATTTTTCCTTATACAAACTATTATTATTTGATGCAAGATTAAGAAAGAGAAGTGTTTATTCATTGTCCTGATGTGTACAAGTTTTTCAACGAACCGCGTATTTCATCATGAGATGATGTAAGATTCATAACCTTATAAACAAGGTCATTCTCTTTATAATTCGAAGAAGAAAAAAAAAACCATACAAATTGTAATCCTTTCAGTATACTGGAAACATAAGATTGACTTGAATAAAGTATCGAATTAGGAAGTCCATTACATTGTATACCTTTATATCAAGGACATGAATTATCAAAGCCATGGGAATTCCAATAACCTCTAGATCAGAAATCCCTTACTACAAGAGGGTCATAATCATAAGCTTCACCAGCCTTCATGAATCTACCTTTCACGCGCTTTCTAGTATCAGCTCTAGCTTTACGAGAAGTGTACCTTATTTGTTTACCAAATCTATAATCAGAAAGCACGAGTTTTTCAGCATCAGCAACCGTGAGTTCCATTGGACCATGAATTAAAGGACGCATCATACTAATGATAGAGTATTACTCTATAAATTATGACTTTTGTTATTCTTAAGACAAGACGTTTTTAGATGCAAAACTGTGTATTCATAAATTAAAAGAACAAAATGATAATATATATGTAAGGAAGGACGAAAATAATCACATACATTCTTGTTTTCTTCTTTTCATTGTATCTCATCTTAGCTTTATCTCTTGCTTGTTAACAATTACCTTCAAAGTTCGACTCCCATGGTGCATCGCCAGCAAGAAATATGGGGGATAATTCACAATCTTGAAAATCAGCCACTCCACCTGCAGGCGACATGGTTGAAGGAAGTTGTTCATGTCACGCATTTTGATCTATAACGTGATTACGCTGCAAGTATACGGTACCAAGTTTTGTAATATAGTAAATGAGTTAGAATGTTGAACCCACATGGATTGTAATTCAATTTCTACTAAGTACTATAATTGTATAACATTTATTTTATCTAGACGAATTAAAATTGAAATCACCGATTTTAACTAAATTTAAGTGATGAATGTTGTGTGAATTCAATGGATGCAAATTATATGAATTAAATCAAGAGGAAAATGCAAAGGGAATGATTTCACCTAACTATCAATTATAATTCAATTAAGTCCACCTGTTCTAATCAAGTTTCCATGTTTAAAAGTAAGAATCCTAAAGTATTTCTCTCCCCCTCTCTCAAGTGCAGGCTAGAAATTAATCCTAAATTTCAATCACAATATCTCTATTCCGAATTAAAATCAAATATTTATCTAGATTATGATTCTCTTATGGAGTAAGTTTCATAGATTATATACTTTCTCTCGAAACCCATAAAATTTACGTTGTGTCAATCTTATGATCCAGTCTAAATTACCATCTCTCAAGTGCTGGAATTGACTAGCATCCATTCATTCAATTAGTGATCAATTAATTGAAATCATTAATTTTATAACACAATTAAACATATGTGGAAAATCAAATAAAAATAATTATGATAAAATCAAATCATAATCTCTAGTTTGGCTACACCAAACCTTAGAATATGAATTTAGTTCATAATGTAATATATGGAAATACTCAAATTCATATAAGAAGATATAGGGAAAATGATAGAAAAAACTAGGGTTGAAGATCTTCAATTTCTTCCTTGATGTTCATCTTGCCTCCTTTGATTTCTCCTTTGAATTGTAATTGAATCCCTTTAAATTATCTTCAATCTTGCCCCCCTTCAATTGTGTTTTTGGCCTGTTGAATTCTTCTTCCAAAAATAGATCTTTTCAATTGTATTTATAGTATCTTGAAATCCTTGAACGAATTAGGGTTGAGTTGGGCAAGAACAGAGTCCAAAAACATCAAAAACCTATTCCCGCATGGAGGCGGCAAGGCGCCATTGTAGTGGCGCTGCGGCGCCGCGTATTCTGCTGATTTTCAGCAAGGTGAGCGTTGCAACGCCCACTTCGGGTGAAACGACAGTTGCACATCTTTCAGTATTTTTATCATAATTTTTTTCGTCCGATATTCAAGTGAGGCGATTCAAAATGCGTTAGAAATGTAACTCAAAGGACTACAACTTTACTTCATATATCATTCTCCAATTCGATCCTTTGCTATATCAAAATGGGTCTTAATATAAGACTAAAAATTCAGAGCATAACTTTTTCGGTTGCAAATTGATGTGTAATCATACTTGACTATATTTCATCCTTTTGACATCTTTCTTCATCCAATTGACTCCTAGAACTCTCGGATCTTCATCGTGAAGTCAAACACAACTTTTGAATATTTTCACTTTATTCCCTGAACTTTGGATCTCTTACAATTTAGTCATTCTTATTTCTCATTTTGCCAACTTTTGCTTATTTCATTCAATCTCATCAACATCAAAACATACATTAAAACGCTCTAAAACTCATAGAAATTAGCTAAATATCAAATTTTGATGATATTTAAAGTATAAGTGAAATACACTCATCAAACCATTCTGTCTTCTTCTTCTCTTACCATTCAAGGCACCATCATACACTCGCTAGACCTTTTCAAATTTTAAAGATTGAATAGTCCAATTCTCATCTTCTCTTACCATTCAAGGCACCATCATACACTCACTAGACCTTTTCAAATTTTAAAGATTGAATAGTCCAATTGTCATTCTGTAAAAGCTAAGAAATGGCTTCACTTTATAAGATCTTGTAATATTTTGTAAGAAATGAGAAGTTTTGTGTACACCTTACCATGTGGTATTATAATCACGTGTTAAAGAGTGCTGAACAATAGAAATATTCTCCATAGTGCTAGTACGAGTAGTTGTGATCAGAAATTTGTTATAACAATGGTCACTTTTAGTGTCTTGTTTGCAATGATCTTTTTCGTAATAGTAGTGATTAAATGAGGACTCACCTCGTTTGATGGAAATTATTTGGAAAAAACAATGTTTTAAATAATAAATTTTTGAAAAATATGTGGTTAAATAATATTCTCTATTACACTTTTAGTGTCTTGTTTGCAATGATCTTATTAAAATGAATCTTTTTTGAATTTATTGTCCGAGCAAATTGTTTGGTCAATTTTAATTTTTGAACTTGCCCATGATCTATTCTCATTTTAATATAGTCCAAATTGTTGAAAAAGAAGGTTGCCACCAATTGTCAGATAAATCGACTCATGTTAGTTATTTTGGATGATTAAAAATATTATTCACGTGAAAATATATCTCTAAAATATTCAAAAATAGTTCTTTCTTATTTCTTATAAAAGCGTTTCTTCATTCTTGACATTTAACTACAAAAATAATACTCCGGACAACTTAATTTACTTAATCATGATTCAACATGCTATAATCATAATTTTGTATTGCTCAACCTTTACACACTCTTTCGACTTGACATTAGGCTTAACAAATGAGCCCAATTTACAAAGACGAGGTATCGACATAAAATGTCCACTTTTTCTTTATTGCCCATATTTGAAACTTGAGGGTTGAGAAAAGAATATGGACTGTGACACATTTCTTAATCATCGGGCGCGTCTACTATTTTTATTCACCCATTTAGTACCAGTAAATTCAAAAACCAAAATAGACCAAAAAATCAAAGCAATCAAAATTGAATTCAACAGTACCCTCATAAGACCCCAGACATCCATGGCAGAATCCTTATCCACCGTAGAACAAAAACTCTCAACCCCACTACCGCCGTTGCCGCTGTCTCCACCGTTACCACCACCTCCACAACAACAGTCATATTCCTCCCTACTACTCGTAAAACTAATGAGCACAAGAAAAACATGGGCATTCCTATTCATATCCGTTTACGCAATTTTACTTTCCCTGTCTTGGGAGCTCCTAAAATCTGTCCTTTCAAAGTACGAATCATCCTCTTCAATTTCAACTGGGTTTGAAGCCCTTTATGCATCTGGGCTATTGGGAATTGCCTTCGGGATTCTGTCGATGGTGGCTGCGTTGGCTGTGGCGGTGCCGGCCACCATGATGACGTGGATCACTGTGCTTGTTCTTTTGACTTTCTGTGGGAAGCCCAGAAGGGATCTGGTGGTTGAGGGCAAGAAATTGACAGGTGAAATCACTGGTTTTATGATTAAGATTTTGATCAAAGAAGGGAATGTTGTTGCTGCATTTTGTGCTGTTCTTGGGTATTTTGCACTTGTTAGAAAGAGTAGGGATTTTGAGTAATGAGATTTATTGTATTTTGTGCAAATTTATCTCAGTAATTTAGGGTTGTTTTTTTCTTGGAATTTGGTAAGAAATGGTTAGGTGGAACTTTTATATCTTCGAAATTTATCGAGTAGGACATGATTTGAACTAGAACATACGACGCCTATCTCTGTCCACCTCACGTTACTCCCTGATTGCCGTGCATCGTAGTAGACTCTTGGAGAACACTGTGTGGCACGTAAATCATTTTTGGAGGTAGATCAGAAGTTTGCTTGGTCTAACGAAGTAAGAATCTCATACTTGGTCCAAGGTTCACAAGATTTCAATTACAATTGCTAGACCTCTTCATTCCTTCCCACTTGCCAACGAGGATAACTCGGATAAATCGCTATTGCCACGACATTTTAGTGGGAGGACGTTGTCCTGGAATTTTTTTTTTTTTTTTTTTAAATCTTGTTCTTGTTTTGTAGAAGAAATTAGGAGTGGGATTAGACCATAAATTAATGAGTAAAGTTTGGGTAAGCTCCTTGTGGAGCTGCATTCGAAGAGTATTAATGTGTATTACATTGTGAATTAATCTAATATTTTATTATTATTTTGATCTATTTTCTCCCTTTTTGTTTTATTTTAGCAAGGGATAATGTAGATGTGACAAAGTATCATCATGAATGGTGTGGAAATTTGATGGCAGGAGCTAACTTCACACTTGGGAGTGACATGATTGTTCAATTTTTCCATTTAATTATTCTCTTTTTTCATGGACAGTTTGTTTGGATCGTGCTCTAGACTGGCTAGTATGGAGAGGAGATTCGTGTTAAAACTGGATCGAAGTCTACCGTTCACTTGAGCTTTTTTTTTCTTTAAAATATTTACCCCGACCCTCTTGCAACTCACTTGATTTTCTTTATCACATAACATTTGTCTCCCAACTTTAACTTTTTGCCATCTACATTCACAACTTTTGAAATATATAGTAGACATATTTTTAATATATATGCTTTATGTTTATTTGACTATTTAAATCTCACGACTCTCAAAATTCAATTGTTTTATAAATAACTCTTAACGTTTTAACATGCAAGAGACGATAAGAATTCTCTACTATTGATCGATGTGCTAATTAATAGATTGAGAATATTACTATTATCGGCAAAAAAAAATAAAAAATGCTACAAGACTAGTTGCACAACTTGTTTTGATTGTAGTTTGTAATGGCACTTTTCACTTTTTAACACAATTACAACATGTCATTGAGAGTTAGGATCCATATACATTTGATTTTCAAAGCTAATATTTAATGATATTGTAGATTTAGTGTATATCCTACTTTAGATGTAATAAGAGTAAAGTGAATATAGAAGAGGATCCGAAAGAACAAACCTAATTATTCATAAGGTAAAAGTGATTGCGTGTGAGAATATATGACAACTAAAATATTAGATCATGTCCCTTTAAACCCGTATTAATTGGGCTTCCATCTCAAAACCCTCGTCATCTAGTCTCCAAACTTCGATCCAATAAAATTCGACCACCTCTTGAATTTGAAAAACAATTAGACAATCTCTATAATAATAATTGAGTTGGGCATGAATTACCTCCTCTATTGTCTGTTGACCAATTCAAGTATTTATTGGGCTGAGCCCTTTCTAGTTAAGTCTATTAAGAATAGATCTTGGACTTAAATTTTGTTGTGCTAGGCCCTCCCAGTTAAGGGTGGATCTAGGAGTTAAATTTTATTTTCGTTGGGGTCGGTCAGCCCTTATTTGATGTAGATTAAAATCAAATGTTTATTAGATTTAAAGAATAAAAATAATAAAAATAATTGATAAAATGTGTAGTTGAAAAGTTGTGAATCCCATGAAATATATAGTTAAAATTAATTGTTGATTTTGAGTTTAATAAAAGTCTATGTTTTAATTTCTATCAAACATGGTCTAATTATACAAAATACCTACGTTTGTTAAAAAAATTTCTAATGTATCCAATTTTTATTCTTAATCATAATTAAAAAATTTAATCAAACCTTTAACAAAATTCACACCATTTGAACTAAATCCCAATTTTTAAACACCCTATTTTTCTCACATCATTTCAAACAATATCCAAACACCACCAAACCCTAAATATTCCCTCCTTGCAATTCTCAAGCACACCATCACCACCCAGTGTCCCCATGAGATCAGATAAAGTAATTAGTAGCGGAGCCATCTTGTTGGAAATGGGGGGTCCAAATTTGAAAGTATATAGGTGAAGGGGTGGGGGCCGACGGGGGTTCGCTGCCCCCGAATTTTTTTTTGAAGGAAATTACAAAAATGAGAGGAAACAAAAGTTTACTAATTGAGTCATTTACCTTTTCTGTGGATAATACATCAGTGTAAATATTACTAATAAGTTGAGAATTAACCTAAAATAAGTGGAAGAAATAAGATTAACTTTTTTCACAAGTTTATTTGTAATAAAATAGAAGATAACATTCTTTAATCCTTCCAATTTTAAAAAAAAAAAAATTCTGAAAAAAATGGGGTGTCCAAGACTCCCCCACACCCCCTGCCTTCGCCCCTGAAAGTAATTATAGCTATTAGAATCTCCACCAAGATGATACCACACGCCCCATCACCAACACCTCCATGAATCCTTTTGCGATTGTTGACGATGCGATAGATTTCAAATCTGAAATCTGATTCAAAGAACTTGAATGGATTCTTGATTTTAATTCTAGCGGTACTGTGGTTCGAGTGCTTAAATGTGAGTGCCTACAATGGTTTTACGATGGAACCGAGGAGCTCAATTATGCCAAATATGTATTTCCTTTCATATGATGAAAAGTTGTATCAACTTTCTCAATGAATAATTACCTCAAAGTATTTCAAGAAATCCAAATTAATAATTTGATCCATCTTAGTATCGTAAAGGAAGAATTCATCTTTACAAAATCTTATCATCTCTCCATTCGTAAGTTGGGCTTTGTCGAATATAATCTTGGAGCACATCATAAGTTCTTATGACTTATCATATCTAATAAAAGATCAATGTACTAGTGATCTCTCAATTTTTTTTAATAAAGGAATAACTTTTGTCTTGCAAACATTTATTTATATATCCACTTCTTTAAAAAAAGATATTAAGGTCTATTGTCATCATCTAGTCGAATTGGCGCAACTAGAGCATGGGATTGAGGTGACTAGATTTCTCTGAGTAAATATGAAAGAAGCTCATGGAAAGACTTTTTGTACCAAAGTGCATAAGACATCCTCAGAAAATACTAAAGTATGACTTATGAAAACATATTCGCAAATCACGCATGAATTTCAGTTTGACTCCTCGCTTGCTCCAAACATAATCTTGAACAAGTATTTTTATCTTTTCATATAGAAATGCAACAATGACAAAGACATAATCCCCGTAACGATCCCCTCAACAACCCCCCCCCCCCCCCCCCCCTCCTCCTCCTCCCATTATAAGCAGAGTAGAATTACAAGAAATTTAATTTTTAAGGAGGGAATTTTTTGTTCAATTGTTTGACAATGACATTTACGATGAAAAATTTTATCGATTAAAAGTGAAATTTTTTGTAGCGTAAAATATACTTGTACATTAGTCAAGTTTTAGAACCACCAATTATTATTTTATTATGCAGAAGCCAGCTGGTGTTCAACCCTGTTTTTGTCTTTGTCCAATAAATAATGTTATCTGGGTTGTGCTAGTTTTTATTCAAGTGGGCTCACTCTGATATGAGAGTGTGGACACTCTTATATATACAAAATTGTGTACTACTAGCATTATTCATGTTATTTAAACAACATCAATTTAGGTGATATTAAATAATAAATTCAATGAAATGTAAAATTAAGTGATTTATTTAATTATACATCTTATTAATGCTACATATACTGCTATTTTAATATTAATGATATTAAATAGCATTATTCTTGTGTTAATTGTGGGACATTCAATAATTATTCATATTCCCCATTATTTATGCTCTAATAAAACCTTATATTTTATCCCCACAAGTTGATTTTGATTACACTAAAAAAATGTATTTTTATTGCAAAGATGATAATTATTGTTGTGTAATGATAGGGATGGCAAAAATAGTAAATACACATCAAACCTGATATCCACAAGACCTCGTCTCGAATCGGGAGGGATTACCTGCTTAATCGAGTAATCGAGTTGGTTACGAGGTGAGGAATTTCGCTCAGACGCCAGTACGAGTAACATGGGCCCTTCCCCGCCCAATTTATTATATATATATATATATTTTTTTTAAGAATTCACTATTTTAAATAGAAAAATTTCACGAAATTTCATTAATTTTAATAGAAAATGACAATTAAGATTGTCTAAAGAATATGATAAACAATAAAATTCTTAATTTACAAAATATATTCGAATTATTTAACTTTTAAAAATAAATTTATTAATTAAAAAAATTAATAATTATATTATTTTCTCACTTGAATGTATAAGAGTAATAAAATAAATTTAAAAAAGGATACATAGGCAGGGTATTTCCCCACCCTGCCCTAAACAGGTAATAGGGCATAAAAATGTTCGACGGGACAGGAGGCGAGGGATCTCGACCCACCCCGAATTCGTCCCGTTGCCAACACTATGTAATGAATTTCAACCATAAAAATACGACTCATAATAATTAAGGAAATGGTGGACTAGTTACATCTAGTGGAATTTAATAATAACAAGAACAATCAAACAGAAGTGCACAGTTTACCTGAAGTTAGTCCTCACATGGGGAGGAGATTTATTGGGAAATCTTAGGGTAGACTTCTTAGTCTTAACCGACTCTTCACACCAAATTACACGCCAAAAAATCTTAGGTAGTGTTTGATAATCATGAAAAATGATGGAAAAGAAAAATGTTTTTTTTTTCATCCTTAATTTTGGTGTTTGATTGTATAAATTTTTCATGAAATTCATTTTTGCCCATTTTCTAGGTATAACCATTTAAAACACATTTTCCATAGTTTTGATGGGAAAGTGTTTTCCATCCTTTTTTTTTTTTTTTTTTTTACTTTTTACCAATAAAACATATTCTAAATCTAATAGTAAAAAAATTTATCCATTTAATTAACAATTTGCATGAAAAATAAAGTTAAACGAACACACAAAAATTTTTAAAATTTTTTTTTTAAATTTTTTTTTTCTTTTCCGCAATCCAAACAAATTTGAATGCAGATTTTATCCCAAAAATAATAATTTGCATGAAAAATAAAGTCAAATGAATTATGTGAAAAATTATACCAATCAAACACCATTAATTACAATTCTCTCTAAAATAAATTTCAAATAATTCAATTCCTTATAATTCGATTTTTTTCACCCAAATTCTATCCTTACAATCAAACGTACGCTTACAAGAATCATTTATGGTACATCATTTTTCTTTCGTGAAATCAACAAGTGAGGTTTCAAAAAAGGCATTAAAAAATTGATTAAAATATTTATCTTTTTGCCCAAAAAACAAGGGAAAATGGTAAGATAAAAGATGCAAAGCCTATGTCAGAAAATGGCCCACGAGTGAAGCAGGTATGCCTTGCCTTACACATTACTACAGTATGAAATCTCGAGAAGCTGTCAAATTCATGAATTCCAGATCTTTAGCATAATTTGATACCAATGTTCCACCATTTTATTCTCTATTTCTTTTAACAGTTATCCTGAATTGGTCTATATTGTGGTGTGCTTTCTTCGATTCTCTTTACATTTGTCTCTCACCCTCTTTTTGTCACTTTAAGACTCTCACCAAAAAACACAGACACGCTCTTCAGGTCACCCCTAATTTTTAAGTCGCAGAGGCATCCGCATTTATGATTGTTGTAGCTTGGAGTTGGTTGTGTTCAAGAAATTGACTTACCCTTTTGCAGAAGGGGATCTGGGGTGCCTTTAAAATTCTTGTTTATTTCTTTTTATCTGCAATCCAAAGATTTTAGAATGTTAATAGATTCCTAGTGCCAAAACCCATATTAGAAATCAGTTATTTTGTTTTTTTTTTTTTCATCTTTACCTCAAAGATTTCACCTTGTTACTATAGGGTTTGTAGAGTTTCTTGATTTATTGCTTTAAGGTACTCAAGAATCACTTCCATTTACTCCTAGCCTGTTTGGTAGAGTGTATTATACTCGGGACAAAGTTAAAATCTTGTCTATATTGTCTTGTCGACTCCATGCCCTCCATGAATAAATCACCTTCAAGCAGAATCCTAGGAGGGAATGGGACCCTGTATGCTACTATTGGTTTGGCTTCTTGTTTAGTTTTTATATACATGTCTTTTGGGGATCTGTGGTTCAATCTCCATGGAAGAACAAATTTCAGTTTTGTGAAGAGGAATGGGACTCAGTTCATAGTGGATGGTAGGCCTTTTTACTTTAATGGATGGAATTCTTACTGGATGATGGACCACGGTGTGGATGAATCAAGAAGACCCAGAATCAGGGAAATGCTGCAAACTGGTGCTAAGATGGGTCTCACTGTGTGTAGAACCTGGGCTTTCAATGATGGTGCATACAATGCCCTCCAAATTTCCCCTGGTAGATTTGATGAAAGAGTATTCAGAGTAAGAAAATTATGTTCAGAGTATAATCATTCATTGCTTATGGTGTTCCTAAATTTAGGTGTATTTTCGTTTTACGGTACTAGGTTGTTGTTTGCGAGGCATATACTGAGAGGCTTGAGATTTTGATATTCTTGATTGTGAAAATCTGTTAGGCACAAGTATCGAGGGTGAACCACTATAAATCTGTGTTTGGTGTAGTGTTTCTGATGTTTTGCTTAGTTTTGCTATTCTAATTGGAACTTGGGTGCAATGATGGTGCATACAATGCTTTCCAAATTTGCCCTGGTAAATTTGATGAAAAGTATTCTGAGTGATAAATTTTTTTCCAGAGTATAATTGTTCATTGTCTACTTGTTCCTAATTTAGGTGTATTTTCAGGTTTGAGAGTATTAGGTCGAGTTTTCGTGATACGCATACTGAGAGGCTTGGGGTTTTGATGTTCTTGATTGTGAAAATTGTCGAGTAGAAGTATCGAGGGTAAACCACTATTAATATGTATTTGGTTTGTGTTTCTGATGTATTTTTGCTATCCTAATTGGAACAAGTGCTTAATCCCTAACAACTATTTTCTCTTACAATTTGTGGTTTAGATATTTGTAATCAAATTTGCAGATATATATATATATATATATATATATATATATATATATATAATTATCTATAATTTGGTTCATTTAGCATAGGAAAGTTCAAGAAAATATTCATCTGCTCGACAATTGGCTGGTGTATGATTGTGCGGGCTCGTATGCGACTCTTGTTTGTCTTTTTCCTTGAGTAAGTGCATTTTTGAGTGACTGATAAATGATAACAACAACCCAGTTATAGAACTGCCAAAGGCTATTGATGAGATACATTATGGGCAAGCTTGGTATATACTGTATTGGATTGTACTGCTATATATTCATTGGATATAGTCTTCTACTACTATTTTCCTTATTGGGCACTTCTCTATCAATGCTTATACACGCCACATGCAGGCATTAGATTATGTAATCGCAGAAGCCAATCAACAGGGAATATGGCTGATTCTAAGCTTGGTTAATAACTTGCAAGCATACGGTGGAAAGACTCAGTATGTTAAGTGGGCATGGGAAGAGGGTGTTGCTTTAAGCTCTTCTAATGATTCATTCTTCTACGACCCCTCAATTCGGCATTATTTCAAAAATTATGTCAAGGTAAATTTAGTTTTGGTAATCATTGTTGTTGAAAAACTTATTTTTGTTTTATGGTAATCATTGTTTGGGATTGCACACAAAATCCCATGAAGTCACTACATGTCGATTCTTTTCTCTCATTTTGCACCCGTACATGATTCATCACCAATACATTGATACTGTAGTGTCTATTTCCGATCGCAATTTAATCTTGCTTTGTATCTTCCTATTTGGCAGACAGTGCTAACAAGAAAAAATACTATCACTGGGATTGAGTACAGGGACGACCCAACCATCTTTGCATGGGAGTTAATTAATGAACCCCGCTGCTTGACTGATCCTTCTGGTGACACACTCCAAGTAAGTTGTAAACTTCTTACACCATTTTAACTCTGAGGTTATACTAAGAAAACCATGCTATATATGCCTATTCTTTTAGACGTTGACTGAATAGAACTTTGGAATCAAAACATTTTACAAAGCATTGTGATTACATCCAATAATTGACATTAGGCTGTCGTGCTGAACCTCATCATTTGTGTTTAACACTAAAAATATCAACATCAACAGTAAGATGGTAAGCCATTGTTCCAATTATGAGCCACTTTTGGGATGTTTTGGCAATTTGACATTGCTGATGTTGCCCGTTATTGGTGACAGATTTCATTTCTCGTCTTCTCCTTTTCCTATAAAATGGAGAATGTGTGTCTTGCGATGGCTAATCTTTCCCCGATATGCTTACAGTCAATTATAGAGTTCATTAACGGAAAAATGAGTGTTTATTATATTTACATGCGTAATGCTTAGACCATAACCATCTACTGGCAATGGATCTTTATGAACTGTATCTCATACAATTGCAGGATTGGATAGAAGAAATGTCATATTTTGTGAAATCAATTGACCGGAACCATCTACTGACTGTGGGTCTTGAAGGATTCTATGGTCCTAAAAATTCGAAAAGGTTAAGCTTCAATCCAGAGTTCTGGGCAGCTGATCTTGGTTCTGATTTTACACGAAACTCAATGATCTCAACTATTGATTTTGCATCAGTTCATATTTACCCTGACCATTGGTATGCTGTTTATCTATTTATATATCCACTTACTCATTTAATTATCGTGAAATTTGCCATATTAGGTTGAATAATCCAATCGTTTTCATTTGGTAGGTCTCATGTTCTGAATTTCGAATATAACCTAAGATTCGTCTCCAAGTGGATGATCTCTCACATCGAAGACGGTGATAAAGATTTAAAAAAGCCTGTAATGTTCACCGAATTCGGTTTATCTAACGAAGACCTAGATTTCGACCCCTCTCTGCGTGAGAGATTCTACAAAGTGATTCTTGATATCTCATACAAGTCTGCTAAACGGAACAAGTCTGGAGCCGGGACTTTTGTATGGCAGTTTCTGGTTGAAGGGATGGAAGAGTTTAACGATGAGTTCGGGATTGTTCCGTGGAAAAGGCCATCGACATATCAGCTATATACAGAGCAGTCTTGTCGACTGGCTAGAATCCAAGGAGCTCTTCCTTCACAAGAAAAACACTTGAAAAAGTTGTGCGTGCAAAGATAATTCAAGATTTTTTTTTTCCCAGACTGAATTCTATTTCTTGCAGGCAAAATAAGGTTGTATGTTTTGCTAAGTGCATTTATTAATACTGTCAAACAGATACTTATAAGTGTATAATATCATCATATGAAACATTTGTGCAGAGATTTGCTGCATGGCTTTCGTCGCGAGTTTTTCTTAGATATTTTCCCCTATGGGACTCCCAAGTTTTAAGATTGTTTAGTGTTCATTATTTGATTGTTTCCTTTTGATTTGGGCGCTTATAAACATCTCGTTTTGGCCATGCTGGCTTCTAATGATTTACAATAACATGGTTAAGACAAAAATATATTTAGATTACCAACTTGGACTCGCTTCAAACTTTACTGATCAATGTGAAATTAATAGACTTGATGAACCGTTTGTCTACATTGTCATCTAAAGATTTGCGGTCGAATTCATTTTAATCTTACAAATAGAGTAACCATATCAGAACCCTTCGTTAACCAAAAGCATGATTATTCCTTGATGCTACAAATATAAAGTTAAGTTTCAAGGATTATGTTTTCAAGAGTTTTGAATCAATTAAATTCTAATATATATATATATATATATTATTCAAGTTAAGAGTGTCAATTTGGATTGGCTGATAACAACAGCATTAGACTTTTCAAATATTTTTGGTCAAATTCTTTAATGTGGCAGATATCCCACGTTAGCTTCTAGTAGTTTTGACTAATTATAGATGAGGGAACAAAGTGAACACACTAATGAATTAAAGCAATTACTGATAAGTGTAGTTTCTACATTTATTCAAGATCATAAATAATAATATTTTATTGTTATTTGCATAAAATACTATCTAACTTGTGTTATATTACAATTTATAGGTAAAACTGGATATTTGATAAAGAATTGGAGAAAAAATGGTGAAATCCGAAATTTGGGGACTAAATTGTAAAAAATTCATTGATGAAACGGACGACAAAATGAAGATAAAAATGTCAAGGATTTAATTAGATACAATTGGAAGATATATGAATAAGATTACAAGAGAAAAACGACTGAAATGAAGCAAATTCAAAATAAAATATTCAAAAAGTTGTGTCGAACCTCACGATGAATATTTGAGAGTGTTAAGGGTTAATTGGATGATGAAAGAAGTCAAATAGATGAAATATAGTCAAAATATTATTACATCAACTTTCAGACAAATAAATTATGCTTTAAATTTTCAGTCTCAGTTTAAAACCCATTTTTGGCATGTTCAAAAGCCTCGTCGTTTGTTGAGCTCTTCGCCCATGGCAGCTCGGCTGGGTTAGTTACGTGTGCCATCTAACGTTCGAACTGGAAAAATGATATCTTTGGAAGAATTGTAGTCATTGCGTTATCTTTCCAATATATTTTGAATCACTTCAATCGGATATCGAGAGAGAAAGACATAACAAAAATTCTGAAAGTTGTCCGGCACGAGAAAATTATACATGTGCGGTTGAATAGGTTTAATTAGATGCGACAACATCTATGCTTCTAGAGCACCTCGGACCAGCTATGATTTATTCTATGCGGCCGCTTCAATTTGTACTATGTGACCGCTTAGTACTTTTTCGAGGCGAGATTTTGATTCATTTTTCAATTGAAACTTTATTTTGGTAACAATCTTTTGGGCTTCTTTTAAATACCATAATCTATAAAAAAAAACGTGGGAGATTTCTCTAGACCTAAAAATCTTTATATTTAATCTATTTTTGGAGGCAAAGAATGAGGTTAGATCATCAACATCAAGGGAATTGTACAAGATTCTTGAAGATTATTAATCCAAAATCAATATTTAGTTCACTTTCTTCCACATTTCTTCAATCCAAGTGATATCTTTCACTATTTCTTGTATAATTTAATAATTAGGATAGTTGGCTAAGTTTTCCATTGTATTGGATGAATGATGAATCATATTATTTGTTTATTTTAATTCAAGACAATTAATTTAGTATTTCTTGATTTTTCTTGATTGATTTTGCATTTTGCATTTTCATTGAATTATTTGATTGCTTGATTACCAATTAGATAGTAAGTTACTTGTTGTAGTATAAGAATACTCACCATAAGTTTAGAACGCGACAAAATCAACACATGAGCAATATGTATTAGGAATAATATCTATGTCATGTGCAATCACGTGTGATAAATTTGGTGAATCAATACATGTTTTTAATATGAATTCGGATTAGAAATAAGATTAGGTCGTGTTAAATATATGTTTAACATATCTTGAAAAAAAATATTGAATATAAGTGAATTATCGATTATCTTGAATGCGTGAATTTACTAGATTACAAATTAAGAATTGAATTAAATGACAATATGAAATTCAGGATTCCACCACAAAAATTCAAATATTAGATAAATAATTTTTTTACTTTCTTAATTTAGGATTAGTATATAAAACATACAAATCATTTTCTTTTGATATTACATGATGTTGAATTTTATAAAAGCTATTGAATTAGATATAAGACTTTATTCCTCGTGAGAACGATAAATACGAAACTCGCTGATTTCTATTACTTGTCAACGATCTCTATGCCTACGGGTTGCCACTGAACACTTGTATAACACCATCAAACATAACAAACTAACCTTTACATATTTCTTACCCTCTCACTAACCCTTTTTTCTTCAACTATTGTAACCAATCGGAGTCGTGTGACAGAATTTGTCGATGAGTTCAAAAATGCTCTAAATTATTATAGTTTTCAAAGTTAATATTCATTCAAATTTAGACAATTATCTCTTTTATGTCCTTTTCGTGAAATAAAATTTTAAATTATTTTGTTTCTAGAGGAAATAACTAACAAGAAAAGATAAATGAAAGAAAAATTAGATTCAAACTTGGTGACAATTAGGCAAGATGGACTATAAACAATCATATGACTAATACATACAAAATTTAAAAGGAAATAATATATGCCATGTGTTGATGTGATATAGATTTGAGTAGTGTGGGGCTTTTGATTGACTTATTGGGCGTGAATTTGTTGTTAAATGGCAATTGTGATTTTATACAAAATGTAAGACCAAAATTATAAGGACAATGGCAAAGCGATTCAATAGGCAATTTTTCAAAGTATATTCCAAAATTGATGTATTGCAACTCATTACTTTTTGTAGGATAATTCTCTGAATATAGGGAATGGTTGACAGGGTTTTTACAGGTGTTGTATTAGCAGCACTTGTATGATTTTTTTTTCATCTTGCAATGAAATTGTGTTATGTGTTATCTGTCAAAAAAATCTGTGAAAACTTTTTGCACTTATAACATTATCCTTTTTTGTATGTGGTTAGAAATTTGTGCCACAACATGACACTGAATAAATATAACTTAGTCTTATTTATTTTAATAGTTAAGTTAGAAAAGGTGAGGGACGTTTTTACTTTTCTACAAATTGGACAAGCTACAATTCACATGTTGAATTAACGAATTTTTGGATGATTACTGTCTATAGGTCCTTCGTCGGCTTCCCTAAGGTTAGGGAAAGGATTGTCAAGATTAAGGTTAGGGACCTTGTTGCACTTTTTGAAAAGATTAGAGCCCCTCATTACCTTGTCCTACTTATATTTTCTCGTCTCAATATTTTAATCTAGATTTATTTGTGGCCTTGACTAAGGATATACATTATTCTTTTTGATAAATTAAAATCTCTTCACAAATTGTACAAGCTTCTTCCAAAACATATGATATTTCGAATTTAGATGATGATAGCTATACAGATATATCTTATATTATAAAAAGAATAACCCGTTTGATACACATTTTTTGTAAAATGAGAATGAAAAATATAGTCGTTATGGGCCCCACACAAGAGATATAAAGTCAAATATGGTGACTGAATTTGATGGATAACGGTCATATTTTTCATTTTTATGGTGAAAAAATGGGAACCAAACGGGAGCTAAAACCATACATTTTAAAATATTGCATTATTGCTATATCAATATTTTTGCAAGAGCATGGAAAAAACAAAAGAAAAATGTTGGTGAATATGCAATGTGGTCTTGTTTTATAATAGAGTGCACAAGTAGCTACCAAATAATTCAATCTTCAACCCTAAAAAATGTCAGAAAAACAAGCTCAATTTCTAGATTGAAATTAACGCCGGCATGATATTGAAATATCAATCAATTAAAAGTCCCATCATTTTGATTTTTTTGTCTCAACTTTGACAAATTTGGGTACAAAGTGGGATAAATCCAAACATATGAACAGATATATTAATATTTTGATAATGGTATTTTATTTTTTATGATTATGGGTACATTTAGAGTCCACTTATAATTAAAATAAGTAACTTCCACAATATTAAGAGACAAAATAGAGACTGTTGATTAGGTATTTTTTTAGGTGAATATACTTTTTATTTGAGATTATTTGACATTTGTCTTTAAGGACGATTTTGAGAGTCAAATATGTACTAAATAAAATTAATAATTGAATTGTCAATAACAAGAAAATGAGTTATAGTGAAAATGATGAGAATAGATGATAACGCGTAACTAGAAAGATATCTTATCTTTTACATTACTATATTATGAATTTGAAAAAAAAAAAAAAAATTAATTTGAGATTATTGACAAATGAAAAACGTCGTAAGTAGCTATGAAATTTTTTGGTCAAATCTGGATTCTACCCCCATTAAATTGGAGCACTTGATGGATGGTTTCTATCGATTTCAGTGTTTTTTTTTTTTTTTAATGTTAAACTATTTTACACGATTTACTTTTCAAGGAGTGAAATATTGAAAAGAAAAAAAAAAAAAAAATCGAAATCCCAGAACTACACATATATGATTTTGATTAAAAAAAAATCTTTAAAATAATAACTTTTAAAACATATTTAAGAATAATCTTGACCAACTTTTTAATTTTTTGTTGGATTGTAGATGTTTCCAAATTAGTTCCTCTCTCTTGGACAAGGAGATTGGTGGAAGCTTACCATACTCATTAGGAAAGACTGATTCAAACTGTATAGTCAAATTGTATATTCAATTGATTGTCCAATGAGGAGGTGAAAATTACAGAATAGGACATAATAGTATTTGGTCTTATGTTAATCAAAAGTAATTAAAAGAAAAAAGAAAGGGTAAAAGAGTACTAAACCAAATCAAAACATTTGAATAGGTTGGAAATCTCCAATTAAGGAAAGTATTTACCAGTTAGTCTTACGTTTATATATTTTACATTAAAGATCCTTTTATGTTTTTTTTTATCACACTCGTATCTTTAACATTTATTAACTAGCAAATTTTGTCCTTAATAGGGTTTCGTCCAAAAATACTATTAGCTTACTTTAAAATGAGGGATAAACATTTAGTATTAGTGTTTTTTTTTTTGGCTTATTTAAATATACAAGGTACAAATATTATTATTTTTTTACTCCATATTAATGAAAATTTTGGAAATGAATCGTCATCAGAGATATTTGTGTTAATTTGAGAATAAGAATGAAATGAAAAAAATTTGAGATATAAATATAATAATAAGTAACATTATGAAACTTTTATGCAATTACTTTTAGTAAAAAAGTAATAGTTTCACGTTAAAATAATTGTAAAAGTATGTTTAATTTTTCAAATTTAATATAATAAAAATAACACTTAACTAGATTATAAATTAATGAAAATATTGACAAGGACATTTAAATAAATACAAATTTCTAGCTCCGTACAGAGCCAAAGTCACCAATATCAAAGTCAAAAACCTTCAATAATTGTAACCTAATTAATTGTTAATCAGAAAATAGTCTCCAACTAGAAATGAAGATAGGATAAAATTGATAAAATAATAATAATAATAATAATAATAATAATATTCTTTTCATATTTGATTCATTCAACTCGAGAAAATAATTGACAAATTTTGCTTGTCTACATAACTGTTGTTTTTTAATCATGTTCAATTTCGTCTAATATTACTTACTAAATATGCTCTCCAGAGTTAATACAGACTTGAAGTTTAAACTTCAAAAATTGAACAACTTGGGTAGTTATATAATTTTCAGTTGTGTATCTAACATAAATGTAATACTAATGTGCTTGGGTAGTGCAAATTTTCCCAACTGTTTAGGGTGTGCAAATTCTTGGTTTGTATAGATAGCTATAGACAATTTGACAAATTTAATTTGAATAGACTAGAACAAAATGTACAATAACACACACTTAGCGAAAACTAAAGAGTGGACCATTCTATTAGGAAACTTCAGAGCCTATCTAAATTTGAAGCTATTACACCTGCATGAATGAAACGATACAAGTATTTAATTCGAATTGCTCTTTAATGCGACTCTTATGCCAGTTCAAAAGATGTTTAAACAACTTCAAATACATGGTTGAGGTTGTCCACCTTCAAATCATCTATTGCACTTTCTAGCATTTTCGAAGTTTAAAATATTGTGATTAGAATAAAATTTATTCATAAAATATAGTTTTTATTTTTATTTCTTAAGGAAATAATTTCTTTTTTATTTTGTTAGCATATAAAAAATGTTAATTAACGAGTACAAAACGACATTCCTAAATCGTACAATTCTGAATTGAAATTTAAAAATACATTCACTTGCCAAAAAGTTTCTATAAACCATTAGTAGGTTTGTTTTCACTTTCTGGTCCAATGAAAGAGAGATACAGTTATAGGTTTTGACCGTAGAGCTGTTTGCCGGCTATGATTGTGTATGTCGTATATAAAAGTATATTTTTATATTTTTTATATATAAGCGTGTTGAACAGTCAAATATATATTTCATATAAATTTTTCTTCTAGACAAGTTATTTTTTTGTTCAAGAATTTTTCTGGGTTTTGATTGAACAGCTGAAACAGTCATATCTTAATATAAAGAATTCCTCCGTTTGTTTTTGTTCGATTGAAGATTTCAATTTGAAAGCATTGGATTCTGTTTTTTAATCGAATTGAGTGTAAGGTTGAGTTTAGTTGTTCACGAAGCTATTGAACGAGAATTGGGGTTCTTGTTTTTTTTATTACGCTATTTGGGAATTTGAATTTTTGATGTTCTGATTGCTTGAGAGTATTGACTAATTCATTTAACGATTTTTTTTCCCTCTCCGTGGAATTTCGGCTTATATGATGTTTTATTTCAATAGATTGTGAAAAGTTGGGTGTTTTGACGAAATTGCAAGTGTAAAGAAAGGATTTTTATTTATTTCTGTAATTTTATTAGTGAATTATGGGTTGTGTTTATGGAAAACCCTCTTCAGCTATCAAAGATAGTGAGGAGAGCCCAAAACAGAGAGAATTGATTAGAAAGGCATCAAAATTGGCTCAAAATATTTCATCGAGAAGACAAGAGAGTTTTAGGGTGAAGGAGAAATTGGCGAATGGTGTCTTAAGAATCGGGTCATTTGATAAGAAGGGCGAGAGTTTTAGGGTAAAGGAGAAGTCAGAGAATTGCGTTGTGAGAATTGGGTCGACAGACAAGAAAGGGAACAGATCAAGAAGGGTGAGGGATGATCACTCTGAGAATTATGAAGTTGTGAATAATTTTCCCGGTATGGGAAGTGTTCCCAAAGCTTTAGAAGGAGAACAGGTTGCAGCAGGGTGGCCTTCTTGGCTCGTTATGGTGGCCGGTCAAGCGATCAGGGGATGGATTCCACGCAAAGCAGATACTTTTGAAAAACTAGATAAGGTTTGATCTTGGTTTGGCTTGTCGATTACTAGTAGTATCTTGGTCTATTCTCATGGTTTTACTTGTTTTACTATCTCTTATTTGCTACATCCACGGATTTGAATAATCAGCTTTTAGATGTTGAGTGATTACTGTTTTGATGCTCTCGTTATTTTTAAGAAACTATCATGTTAGAATAAAAGAAGTCTGAGTGTTCAAAGTTCAGCCTTTTGAGTTTGGAAGCAATAGTTTCTAAAGTAGGTCTGGTTTATATTAGATGAAATTCTTATAAGTGAAGATTTTCTCCTATCGTTTTAAGTGAAATACTGTATACTAATTTTGCATATTCATCGAACTTACAGTTTCTGAAGAATGAAGGACTAACAGGGGTGACAATTAGGTCATGCGATGGATGCAATCATACAAGTAGTGTTATAGGCACTTTAGATTCAGTAAAATAAATGTTATAAATGTCAAAAAAAAGAGTGATAAGCCTCTTAACAGATTTCAGTTAATCAACTTCTCTTGTAGGATGTTCTGAACATTGAGCTGGTGTGCTTAGGGAGAACCCCTTGCATTGCATAATGAGCGAGATGGAGGGAACTGATAGTAATACAAGATAAATATCATTAATAACCATTGTTACTAAAACTTGTTATAAGATTGGCAATCACGCAAATTTATTGCTATATGATTGGTTTTGGCTCTTCTGTGATGCCGTATTTTTGTTTCAGATTGGTCAAGGAACTTACAGTAGCGTGTACAAAGGTCGTGATCTCCTGAATAACAAAGTTGTTGCCCTGAAAAAGGTGCGCTTCGATAATATGGATCCTGAAAGTGTCAAGTTTATGGCAAGGGAAATCCTCCTTTTGCGAAGGCTTGACCATCCAAATATAATCAAACTAGAGGGCTTGGTCACCTCTAGAACATCGTCTAGTTTGTATCTCGTTTTTGAATATATGGAACATGATCTCACTGGACTTGCTTCACTTCCTGGAGTAAAGTTTACAGAAGCTCAGGTTCTTTTACGTCACTTCTTCATTTGTACTACTATTTATGATATATTGTTCTTAGTTTATATTTCTTCGTATTGAACATAACATGCCCTTGGAGGATGCCTTACACCATCGATTTTTTAATTTTTTATGATATATGCACCCATGGTGCCAAAACCTCTGAAAGATTGGCCTTTTATTTTTACTTGTCATTTAGATGCACTATTTATATATATTTTTGAATATTAGGTGAAATGTTACATGAAACAGCTGTTGAGTGGACTTGACTATTGCCATAGGAATGGTGTCCTGCATCGAGATATTAAGGGTTCAAATCTTTTAATAGACAATCATGGCATCTTGAAGATTGCTGATTTTGGATTAGCAAGTTATTTTGATAATGATCAAATTGTTCCATTAACTAGCCGTGTTGTGACCTTGTGGTATCGGCCACCGGAACTTTTATTTGGAGCAACTCATTATGGTGTTGCAGTGGATTTATGGAGTACCGGTTGCATCCTTGGGGAACTTTATGCAGGGAAGCCTATCATGCCTGGTAGAACAGAGGTACTATGGAAACCTGTCTTTCACCATCTCAAAAATATGAAACGTCAACTGCCTGTGTTTGAAATTTTTGTTTTAGTTTTTTTATTCTCTTTCCAATTAATATCACTCACTCTATGTCCCCAAGCCATTGAAATGTGTGCTGTTATCTTTTCTTTCATGAATGCATGTGTATATGTTTTTTTATATTTAATTAATATTTCTTCTGTTGTTTTTTTCTTTTTATTTTTTTGAGGAAGAAGAAAATGTAAAACAATTACATTGAATGAGTCCATGAAAGTACGATATTTGTTAACAATAAAAATACTTTGGCTGTTGCGATGGTGGTTTAAAGATATAAAAGTGTTATTTGCATTCATCCGTAGGCTGGATATTGCTGTTAAAAATGAACACTGGCATTTTGCAGGCCTGACTTTATGCTCCTCGGAAGTGGCATCACTATAGTCTATATGGCATGTTGGTCTTGGGTGCTTATGACATGTGGCAATATTATGGGTGTGATAATACCTAGGCCGTTATTTACGTATATTTCTTTGTACCTTGTAGGTTGAGCAATTGCACAAGATTTTCAAACTTTGTGGTTCGCCATCTGAGGATTATTGGAGAAAATCAAAATTACCTCATTCGACTGTATTTAAACCTACTCAACCTTACAGACGGCGAATTGCTGAACTGTTTAAGGATATTTCTGGTCCTGCTGTAGGCCTAATAGGGATGTTACTTTCTATTGACCCTGCAAGTCGAGGAACTGCAGCTGCTGCTCTCAATAGTGAGGTAAGTCTCTTTCTCTCCCACCCTCTCTGTCTCTCTCTCTCCTTTCATGGTTTTCAGTGGAAGGCTTTGATCTTTCTCTTTCCATATTGACTTTGATCACTTCTCCATTAGAGAAGGTGGGAAAGACGAAAATATCTCAGAAGATTACTCGTCTTGGGACTATGAATCAATCAATCTAGTCCTTTGATTTTCGCGGGTATTGCCACGTGTCATCCATACAAGTAATTTTTGGATGGCCTTTTATTTAGACATACAGCTTTAGTGGCTTTGTATTTTGCAATTATAGGTGGGTTTGGGGAGAAAAAAATCAATGTGTAATGTATTTTTTGACTTGGACAACAGTCAAAATTTAATAGGGTGATAATGCTAAGAAGTGCATGATGGGTTGCTGGTGATGGTCATTTAAATTCTAAAGAGTAAGAAAAACATTGGTTATTGCAATTTTTGAAGGGGTTTCTTCGTTTTCTTGGAATGTTGAATTGCTTAGCATCAAAGTTTGTGGATATTTCCTCCTTTCTCCAACCTAAAATAGGAAAACTAAAATATTTGAAAGTTGTCTCAGAGAATGCCTGTTCTCTCAGAAGGTTTCTAGAAGTTTAGTAGCTCCCAGAAGATTTCGGGAAATTGTTTACATTGTTTTTCTATGTTACGAGTATGAAACATGAAAATTACTTGCAGATTTTCATCCTTCTCTTGGGAATAAGGTTTTTATCCTTCTGTAGAATTTAAACTGATTCAACCTCGTAAAAAATTAATTTTCTGAAAAATCTTCTGTTTTCCTTAATTTATATGGAATCAAATGGGGCCACACTCCAGATCTTAAAAGTAGTGTCTTACTATCTGATGTCCTTATTGAGAAATATTTGTTGTTGATACTAATTTTCTCCAACAGTTCTTCACGACAAAACCATTTGCTTGTGATCCATCAAGTTTGCCAAAATACCCTCCCAGCAAAGAGATTGATGTAAAACTACGCGAAGAGGAAGCTAGAAGGTACGTGCTTTTACAGTTACTGGTTTGAATGACCAATCTGCCCATGTACTTGTTTTGATTCTTCTTATATCTTTGCAATTTGTTTACTCTATTCACATATCATAGAGCAAACCCTGCACCTCGTGGTATATTTTTGTAACATTGTTCATTTAAAGTAATTGAGATTCTAGTAGATTTAGCAACGAATCAATCAGAGTGGCGAACTATGATTCATGGAGCTAGCCCGAAATTTATTGTAAAAAAACTTTAGTTACTTCTATTATTTATAAAAAGTCTGTTTAGATTTCCAGAGCACTGTCAATTGACTAGTGAGCTTCCTGGCATCCAGTTTATATATTTCTATTTCATCTTTTGCATCTCTGGATTTAATTTATAATTTGAGTTGGTCGAACTTTAATTTAACCACATATTTCATGGGACCCACAACTACTACCCTTTTCCACCACAATAATTTCATCTACTTATAAAGAATCCCAAACAAGCACTAAGTTTCTCTTTTAACTTAATAACTAATGGGATACCTAATGTTTGTTGAACCAACTTTTACAGGCAGGGACCCCCCGGAATCAGGGGCCATAGGGGTGACAATGATGCAAGAAGATCAAAAGAAATGCGGGCAGTTCCAGCACCTGATGCCGACTCTGCATTAGCTAGGTCAATGCAGGTATATGGAAAAACTGAGAAAAGTTTATACCCATTTCTGTTTCTCTATCTTCTTCCGTCTTTGCCTCTCTATTTTCCAATATTCAATGATTGTTGTTCAAAATTTCAAAATTATAAGGCAACTAGAAATGTTGATGGGTCTTCTGATTTATGTCGAAGTCAAAATTATTCTGAACTTTTAGATGATAAAACTATTGGGCCTTCTCCCAGTACATAGATAACATTCAAACTTTTTGATACATATTAACTAGTTATTTCTCTAATCAAATTTAAACGTCTTAAAATACTACTTTTATGTCGGTGATTAAAGTCTTTTTCGAAAAACAATATTTATTGTTTAGTTTTCTCTTTCCAATTTGTTTCCTGAGGTTCTGTCCTTTCTTGGCTACCTTCTATTGTCATCAGGTCAATGTGTTTTCATTCTTAGACGAAAGATGGTTTTCAGTTTTCTTCATTTTTCACTTCCTGAGTGGTCAATAGTATTGCATTTATGAAAATAGAACATCCATTTGTTAATTATGCTACCATAACATTGCCATGATGTTCGTCTCGTGCTCAACCTGTTTCCTGGTATTTTTTTTTTCCAAATACGCTTTGCATAAATATAGAGGAAGAACATGATACTTGTAAACAATGTATTGAGAAACTAGTTCGTTATATCAAGTCTGCTCACATCAATTACAATTTTTAATAATGGACCTTTAGCTTGTCCACATGAATATCCTGCGAGGCAAAATAAACATCCAATAGTCTAAGATATTGAAAAGGAAAAACCAGTTTGAGGGTAGAGTCGTTGGATTGAATTTCTTGATGTGTACCACCACAGGTGGACCAAAGTCTTACAACTTTGTCCCCACATAGATTAAATCCTGGATCCTCCAATTGGTAAGATGGTTAATTCCATGTGCACATAGGTTGACAATGTTGTAGCCTTCTGAGCATGGTTTGTTTTCTCATACATGAGCTCACGCTCTTACTAGCTATCGGTCCTATTCTGTTACAGAGAAGACGGGGCCATCCCAATCCAAAGAGTCGAAGTGAAGCGTTTAACCCTCACATGGAGGAAGCCGCTTCCGGTTTTCCAATTGATCCGCCTCGACAATCACAGTGTTCGAAAGAAACTAGCGAAGATGTCTTAGATAATCCACCTGAGAAAGTCTCTCATTCAGGTCCACTTGCTCCAGGAATGAGGTGGACATTTTCTGGGAAGAAACATGGTGATAATTCCATTCACTCGGCCCGAGCTGATTTATCCACACTATCTGGTTTAGTGGCATCCAGGGCTCTGTCATCTATAGAACCAGGAGATAAATCAAATGTTTCGGAATCGTTTGGATATCCCACAAGACAGCAGGATAGGAGACGTCACAATTTCTTTTCTAGTTCCCGTCAAATGGAAAATGGAAGAGCTAGTACCAAAGAACCTGTTCCGGTGAGTTTCATTCCAATAACTTAAATTGGCCATATATTAGTAATTGCTTTCTGTCTTTATTCTATGAGATTCTCTTTGCTGTTTAATAGAAACAACTAAATTTCATACGTCTGGTTAAGTTAAGCTCTAGTTTTTCTCAAAATTAAAATATTTTACTGCAATAAACTATTCTGTGGTTTTGTAGTCCAATAGAATCACATTTTTGAAATCTTGTAAATTATGAAGTTAAAAATGTACTCTAGCAAGTAGCAACAGATCATAGTTATGATCTTTTACATTATAAGAAAACAATTATTGATCACATCCTGTTTACATACAACTTTTTATGATTTCATAATTTATTTTTGGAGCACAAGTTTATTTGTTGGTTATATTTGAAATTTCTTTTTGTCTTTCTCATATAAATGTATATACCCATGTATATACATTTATGTTGGATGTGTGGATGTTAATTATATTGCACACTTCCCCTTGACCCGCAGATCGACTTTATTTGGGATAAATGGGTAGTTCATAAATGTATTAGGCTTCCCTAATAATTTGTTTCATATAAAGGGGTATTAAGATGAGCCGTTCCATATCGTAGAGACAGCCGACAGGAGACATGACGTTATAAACTCCCTATAATGCTTCTTTGAGCAGTAGGTGTAGCTCTCACATTGAGAGTGAACCATACTAAAACGTGCATTTTTACCTGCTTGTGTTTTCCTTTTTTCATGGTGTTATATTGCTGTCGGTACTCGGTAGTATTCGATTCTTAGTTGCTAATTTTTCAGTTCCTTTTTTGTTTTTCCTTTTGAGTTCTGATGTGCTAAGATTTTTTAGTTCTATCTAAACAACGATTCTGTTTTCCCAGGATGGACATGATTCGAGAGGGAACAAGATACATTTCTCTGGTCCTTTACTCGTCCAGTCAAACAATATGGATCAGATGCTTAAAGAACATGATCGTCGGATACAAGAAGCTGCTCGACGCCTGAGGCACGATAAGACCAGGGCAGGTAAAGTACGACCACACTAGACGCATTTGACATCCAATCCGGCATATCTGGAATCATAATAGTAGGACAGGACCATTTAGAGTAAGTGACAGGTTTGTCCCTGCAAAAATTTACTTTTCTGTATAGTTGCCTTGTGACGGATTAATCCTCTTGAAATTTTGCTTGATCAACTCTCTGTCAAAATGAAAGTAATATATAGTTAATTGCAAAGAGGAATTGATTTTTAAGTTGATTACTTGGTGATGGCATTTAGTGTTTGTTTGGGAGAGTTCAAATTATAATCTTTTGGTTAAACATACTTGACCTTTGGTTTGCCCCATTTTCTTCACCCTCATTTTTAACCAAATATTTTTCCAATAAAATAATTTTGCATTTAGACCTATATCTTTTCTACTACTTTTCAATCATACATTTAAAAAAAAAAAAATTAAAAAATCACTTCTCAAAAATCCTCCACCAAACAGAGGTTTAATACTCGCACATTAGTGGGATTCTTAGTTATTGACATTTTGTGGGATCTGCTGATTAGATTATAATTTGAACTCTCCAAACCAAGAGCTTATTATATGTGGGATCTTCGCATTTCTCGAAGGCAGCCACCAATATTTGATTTTCACAACCTTCCACTGGCCAAAGTAATCCTTATTTAGCCCGCGAGCCCCTTTTAGGCGCCGTACGTCTTCACACGCATAGAGCACCACACCGCAAGCCCGTGATCAGGGGGTAAATTTGCTCATGTTGTCAAACATCAACTTTCTGCTTGCTGCACCTAATATATCTTCATCAACAATGCGTGCACTAGTTTACTAGAGAATTTATATTTCGCCATCTTAACAAAATCGCGAAATAAAAATCTATCCAAGTTTTCCTCGTGTTTAAGGTAGATATTGTCTTTCAAACTATTCCTATACTTTTGAGCACTGCGTGATTTGACCATTGAAATGACAATTCCACGTTAACCCAATGATTAGTACAATTGACAATATACATGAACATGTAATGACCTTTGCACGTAAAGCATCACCCGTGTTTACCCTCTTAGAATGCCAACCTCAAAACACTACAAAAATGACTAGTACATAAACATGTAAATTGTAATGAGTGTAATGACCGTTGCGTTCTACTAGAGAAGAGAAGCCCGCATGAGTAGTTCCATACATATAGTATTGTCAACATGGTTGCATCAAACGTGTAGATCGGTATTTTAACCACAAAATTACAAATAAAACACAAATTTTCACGAAAAATTATACAGAGGAATGATCACCTACCCCCAGTGGGTAGGTTTTACAAAACCCCCCATGTACAAAAAAAATTCCATCCTTCAAAAATGGGTCCCACTTCAAACATTTTTGTGCATGAGGGGTTTTGTAAAACCTACCCACTGGGGGTAGGTGATCATTCCTCAAATTATACAACAAACTGACGCATCACAAAAACAAATAAATGAAAGAAAAAAAACATACATTTCAAATACAGTGCAATATAAATTTGTATTTCGCATACACGTCAAACTATGCGCAATAAATTTACAAGAAGGTAAAATATAGTCGGAAAAAAGAGGAAATGACGGATTTTAGAGCATCGGTGGTAATTTTCATAAGGGCTATCGAATGAAATACTAAATAGGGTTTCTGGGGCTTATTTCTCTCGACTCATTTTTTGTGGGAGCCGTACAATTAGTCATATCAGAAGGATCATGTGGACATTGTCAAAAAAAAAATTAAGGGCATTTTTGCCATAGTCATAAAATTTTAGATATTTCTTCTTAACTTATGAATAGTAGCATTTTGTATCAAGATTTTTTGCCGCAATTTCTTCTACGTGATAGGGACAATACAATGAGAAGAAATCCGAAGCTGCAGATAGAATTGGAAATCATATCCATTTGCAATATTTAAATGTCTACGGATTGAACTTCAATATTTGATCATGAATATTCATATACTTCATAGGCAATATTCGCATAAGCATATGGAACGTCCAAATTCATTCAACAAGAGTGTACACCAAGTTACACATATATTTTATTAGCGGGAAACCTCTCATGCGAGGGGGCTGTACATACTGTACAAATGGAATAACCCACTTAGAATTCAGTTTTTTTTTTTTTTTTTTTTTGAAACTCTAAATAATATTTTCTATGTAATCTAAGCGAGATTTTGGACATTTCTTTTTCTTTTTCTTTCTGAACCTGTTTCTCCTTAAAGAAATTTTGATGCACAAAATTGATGGGATTGGTTAAAACATGTTAGTAGAAAAATCGATACAAAAATGTTATAATAAGATAGGCTTGTAATGTATTCAATTTCTTCAAAATTTCTATCGATTTATCAATGAAACGAGAACGGAGTGACATAATAGAATTCTTAAGTCCCATTCTTATAGTTATTCTTTGCTGTACCATGAAGTGAAGGTTAAATTGATCTATTTCTTTGGATATTCGTAGAGAGATCTCTCGCCTACACTTAAGCTAAAAAGATAACGTACTTGTAATTTAAGTTCAAACATGGCATGAACATCATTAATAATAAATATATTGACAAAACGTTGCCTATGATTAGAGACATAACCAAAATGTTTTATCAGTCCCTTAACTGGGTGGCACTAGGCAAGTTGTGGGACCCAACCCTGTGACATGTCCGAGAGAAGCTACATGTACAGAGAATATTTTCATAGGAAATTCATAGAATATACAGTGGGGGTGGTCCTTTCTTTACAATATTTTATTTACTGGGGCTCACCCCATGTGAGTATCTGTAATATTTCTATGGGTTGATTCCTTGTACGTGCATCAGTGCATGACCTCCTTCTCATTCCCCTCCCTCACTCCCATTCCCACTTCATAAATATTAGGTCAAGGTAATAAGAAAATGTAATCCAAAGGCTTATGAAATATAATCCAAAGATTTATTTGGTATCAAAACCCAACAAAAGTTTTTATGATCATGTCATCCTCTGTTTAATTGGCCAAGAAGATGTACCTTTAATGTCAAGACTCAAGGATGATTTCAAAGTCAACACAATTAGTCTATGTTTGGTTTAACTAAAAATTATTTTTTTTAGTAGATTGTAATAAAAATTTATGAATTGCGTGGTAGAACAAAAGTTGTGAATTTTATAAAAAGTGTGGTTGAAAATAAATTTGAAAAAAAAAATGAATTTTAAAATTTGGAGGTCAAAATTTTAACAATTAGACAGGCTGAGCTGTACAGATAATCTCGACTTTTGCCCCACGAATAAACAAGTTCTTCATTTGATAATGCTCCAATGATAATTTGCCAGATTAGCTGAAAAGGATGGCCATGTCCATGGCGCCCGGTTCGTCCACCTTGGATAGCTAGGCCCCATAAGATGCCACTACACACCACTATATAAAGACCCTTAATCGGGAACTTATAGTCAAGTTGTAGGCAAGGCCTAATCAACATATAGTAGTTTGGTAGAGTAATGGGTGAAGCTTCCATGGAAAGTCCCAATTTAGATAAAAAATTGACATACTCTGATGAAGTTCCCGACATGATTTTCGGGTTTTTAGAGGAAGATGAGTTTTCAGTAAGTTCTTTTGAGTCTAAAGTTGAAACCATTGATGAAGAGGACGAGGAGGACGAGGAGGAGAATACTAGCAAATCCGAGGAAAGTAAGGCTTTCTGGGAATCACAAGAAGAGCTTCTACAGGTAAAAAATTCACATAAACCCGATAAATACTTCATTTTGTTATTTTTACAACACGACATATTTTGTCATAGGTTTCTCTTTCTTATCCATGTCTTGTCGTATTATATATATCCTTCATATCTAGGGGTTTGTCCAGCATGATTCTAATTTTTACGCAAATGTTATCATTGCCAGGCAACTTTATATAGAACTACATCCCTTGAGTCAAAAATCAGGCAGGCGACGAAGGATGCCCTAAGGGAGTTAGAATCCGCTGGAGTAAATTGTTCTTGCCGGAAAATGATAGCGGATGGTTGCCGGAGCTGTAGACAGAAAGAAATCCGTGACCACCTTCAAACTGCAGGGTTTAACTGTGCCATATGTAGGTCCAAGTGGAGAAGTTCGCTTGAAATCCCTGCAGGTAACTAAAACCATATCCATTTTAGGGTCGCTCGAGTCTAGCCCAGTCGAGTACTAAAAATTAAACAGAAACCAAGTTAAGCAAGTTTTATGTATATTTTCCAGGTGAACACACCTATCTGGAAGTGCAAAATTCTTCCAAGAAAGGGGAAGTGAAAGTGATTATCGAATTGAACTTTCGCGCAGAATTTCAGATAAGTCGATCCAGTGAAGAATTCAATCGGCTAATCAAAAGATTGCCAGAGATATTCGTTGGAAAAATTGAAAGGCTTCGAAGTCTAATAAAGATACTGTGTTCGGCATCCAAGAAATGCATGAAGGAGAGAAAGATGCATATGGCACCATGGAGGAAGCACAAGTACATGCAAGCTAAGTGGCTTGGCACTCCTCAGGCTGAGGCGGCCGCGGCACCACCAACCCTGACCGTGGAGCAAGGCCTACAGCGGCTGAGAAAGCCAAGGGCTTCCATGCTTACCTTCGATTTGTTTGATAACTTTGCAGGCCTGCATTCTAATGCAATCAAAGTCATCTGATAATAAATTGGGAATTAACCAGAGTTTTGCAATATTAGTAGTAACCACGGACAGATCTATGTAGTACTTAAGGTCCGCTCAAGTTTTGCAAACTACTATTTACTTCTATAGTTTTTAATTTTAGTAATAAAATTACTAGTGAGTACACATGGACGTTCTTACTAGATCAAATTTCTTTAGCACCCTTATCGTTTACATGTCCAACGTTTTATTAATAAACAAACATATTCCATACAAGTTAATATCAATTAATAAACAAACATATTCCATACAAGTTAATATCAATTAATAAACAAGCATATTTCATTAATTAAGTTGATTCTTAACCTTTAAAGTCCATGTTTGGCCAAGATAAAATGTACTTGTAATCAAGTTTATTTATTATACGTATAATAAGCAGATTCTTTTCGGAAAGCTACATCTTGTCTACTTTACTTCAAAAATAATAATGGGGTCTACTTCAATTTCAATAAGTTTTTAACTGCATATTTCAGGGTTTATTATTGTACATGTTGCATTATTACTCATTTATAAAAATGATGTTTTTTACTCTTATCTCTCAATCTTAAAAACTAATTAAATTTTCTACATCGTACTTTATGTTACTAATATACATTAACTTCTTGTAATTAATTGTAGTAGATTTATTTTACATAAACATAAGTTTAACACGATTGCTCTTACTTTCTAATTATATAGTATGAAGACTAACATTATGTAACATTATAAATTTTGTCAATATACAGATCAAATTCCGGTTGTTCGATTATTTTTAGCTCCAAGTGTAAATCTTTACATTTTCATTTCTTTTTAACCAACATTACGAGTAACTTAAATATAGAATCAAAAATTTGAGCGCACGTGCACACACACATATATATTGTTTGTGTGTATATATGATTCTACTGGATATAACTCTAAAGAAGTCTTTTAAAACCAAAATTATGTAAAAGTCGTCTAGATTAACAGACATAATTTTTAAATTTTAAGACAACATATCGAATTAAAATGTATTTAATTTCCATTTCTTTATTAACACTTCGCCTATTTTATATAAACGGTGTCGGCTTTGAGTTGCTATAATCGATATTAAGCTTCTAAGAGGCAATAGCGTGGAAATATGTTAAAAAACACTAAAATTAAGGATAGTTCTTTGATCTTATCCATTTATTGTTTCTGCCCATAACAATCATTTTGATTAAGTAATCAAACATAATAAAATAATAAAAAGGTTTTTTTATTTTTTATTTTTATGTGAGTGAAATCTGTAAGTGTTGTGGCATTTATACTGGTTAAGTTCACCATACCAAACGGATAAAAAGATAAAGGCATTTATATATTCTCGTACGCAACTTGTAGGGTAGTATTAACTTCCAATTTTTTCTGTTATAAACTTCCGACTATAAAAGGGCTATGGATTTATAAAGGGACAAAGATACTAAGCATCATTTTATAATAAACAGATGTCAGAAGCTGATATCAGGCTCCACTGGAATTTTCATTTCTTTTTGTGGGTTAGGGAGAACCCTTTGCTGTTTATAGTCTAAAAATCCCTTGCAGGGCCATTGTCAAGATTTAACACGCCATAGGAGCTTCAAGTACTAGATGAAAACAATTAATTGTTCAAATTTATTTCTCGAAACAATTCTTTATCAGCATGGAAATAGATTAATCAAAGATAGAAAGCTCATATGTTTTGATTGTAATCACCAAATCCTCTTTCTTGTGAATACGCATGAGGCTCCCACCTTATCATAATTATCAATTGTGAGTGTAATATGAAGTATTGTGGCGCTTATACTAGTTAAAGCTCATCATATCAAAGAGATAAAAAGAGCTAAACTTTTCCAAATGAAAATTATTTAAAATGAATATGGGGTTGAAAAGGATAAAGAAAAGTGATAAAGAAGCCATCTTGTTTTTAATTCTTTTACTATAAAATAATTATTATTTATACTTCAAAAGTGCCTAACTCTTTGTAACTTTACTGTTATATCAATAATGGAGATCGTCGTGTCATCCAAAAAATTTAAAATCATACGTATCTTGTAAGTAGGTAAATTGATCTTCCACAAGATTGAGATGTGAAAATATCATAGTACAAAAAATTTAGAATTGCAAATAAATATCTTAGACTGAAGTCGATGTTTTACGAATATGTTAATAGTTATATTTATAAAGGAAATTTTCAAAAATGTCACTGTTTTTAAAAATGCACCAAAAATTTTCATTGACACATCATTTGATCAAAAATATCACTGTTGGGTGTGAATAGCCTATATTACCTTTAAACTCACAATTTTATAAGCATTTAATGCTATTTAATACTCATTAAGACTAACTTTCATTACCATTAATGTTTGATGTGAAGATTGAATATAAACATTAGATATTTGTATATTATATTGTTAAATATGAATTTTGTTAATAAAAAAATTCTCCAAAATTTTTTTATGTTAACTCCTCTAATATCTTCCTTCCCCATTAACAAACTCTAATTTTTCCTACATCTTCTTCATTCATTGATCAAACTATTGGAGTCTCCATTTATTTTGAGATGTTAGTTCATAAAAAGTGTTTATATATATATATTTTTTATAGCTTACTATTTATTAAATGTTAAATACAATATGATCACATTTTTTTGAAACTTTTTAAACTACTATTGATGATGAGTGCTTGATATTTGAAATATTTTTTAAAAGAAAATTTTTAACAATATCATTTTGACAAATGTGAAGAATTCCATAATGAACCATAATTAATTAAGCACATTGAGTTATTAATTTTTTGTAAGATGTTACAGTTGAGATTTTATGATCATTAATATTTCTAACACATTCTTTCAAGGAACTAGACATTATATCATGTTTTCAGGCTTTTCGACGACCGGACAATGTGTCATCTTTTTCGGCAAGTCCCGACAGTTGAAATGTCGAATTAGGCATTTCGAAAATGTCGGGAACGACATTTGAACTGTCGAAACCCGACATTTTGAAACTGTCGGAATAGTCAAATCACTTTAATGTGACATTTTTTATTGAAGTAGTCTAATCACTTTAATGTGAAGTAGTCAAACTGTCGAATTTGTACAATATTTTATCTAGTCAAATCACTTTTATTGAAATAGTCAAATTATTTTTATTAAAGTACATGAAAGGTATTTAAATTTATGAACAATGGCAAAAATGTACAAAAACATGCCAAAATGACATTATTGTAAACACTACAAAAAAATGTCATTTTTGTAGATGCAAAGAAAAAAAAGTATCACCCAATACAATTTCCTCTATTTATAATATCACTATTGTCAATTGAAGTCGAATTGTTAGATCTATCCACGCTGGTAAAAAAATGCAGTCCAGCGAAGACTTCAAGCTCAAATACTACGAAGCTATTCATATATTTTAAGATATGTGCTATAGTGTTCCAAATTCTCTTAGGATTCAAGGGACAAAGATTTTACTTGGTTACATTAATTAATTAGAAGCATCAATTTATAATAAATAGATTAAAAAATAAATTGTCAGCAATGTTGTTTGAACATGACATCAGGCACCACTGGCAATTTCATTGCTTTTTATAACTTTATAGCTAAGTTCAATCTTTCGTGGTTGTAAAAGGAAAATCTGGCACTGTTAATTATGATGAAAAACCAAATAATAGATAACGATTTCGTACTATTGTCTTAACAAGTTGAGTTTTTAATATGGAATCACGAGCTCAAATGAGTATTTTTTTTATTCTTCTAAATCTCATACGAACATTGAAACTCAATATTGTGTTCTCAAACGAGTCATCAAATTACGGATGTTAAGCAACTAAAAAAATTGCAGTATCACCTGCGAAATTTTCTGCGACTAATACTGTAAAAAAAAATATTTATAAAGACTTTGACTATTTCTCACAACGTTACATTATCTAAAATTTCATAGTCTGATTTATCTTATAAAGATGCTACACGTCATATACAATATAAATGTAACTATTAACAAATTATAATACATATAGTTGAGCCAAATTACTAAGAGTAATGTGTGTAAAATATTTTACTTAACATGGCCTATTCCAATGTCAGAAATTTGAATCTCGACTTGTTATGAGAATTTAATAATTATATACAAGCAAGTAGCATGGAAAATAATTACCATTTTCCACTGGTAAAACTATTTTGGCATTATTACATGCAAGTTGATCAACTTGCTAGAAAACAATAATTTATATCGTGCACTTAAGACCAAGGATTTCGATCATTTTTATGATGTTTTAGAGAAGAATAACAATAGCTAATTCTAATTACTTAACATGTCCTATTCCAATGCTTATATATGTACAAATTATAAGCTCCTCTTTGTGTTAAGATTTGGGGTCCATCTTAAAAGGTCAACCTTGTTAAGAGAAATAGTCCAAGGTCGACATATGTTTACATCTTTAATCAATGTGAGATTATATCCCTTAACATGTCCCTGCAAAATGGTGGCTTGTTTGAGCAGACCAATCTTGAAATTCATATGCTTATATTTTTTAATCTTACAAAGATCGGATCGCTCGTTGGAGTTTAAATGAGCTCTGATACCATATTAAAACTTGGAGGTCCATCTTAAAAAGTTAACCTTGTTAAAAGGAGTAATCTAATACCTTATAAATTGACCTATATTTACATCTTTAATCGATGTGGGATTATATCCCTTAACAATTTGATCCTCATTATTTTCAAAATACATTTTCACTTTCTTCTTTTCAATCATATTTTTCAATAAAATAATATTACACGCAAATTAAAAAAAAATTATTATATTTTATCCTCATATTCTCCATCAATCTACAATTTCAAAATACATTCTTAACCAAATAATTGGACTCAAACAATGGCTAAACGACTAATGCAAGAATATGATTAGTCTGTTGAAAAATAACACAATTTTCTTTGTAATTGATGATTTTTATGAGCTTGTTAAAGAGTTTAATAATTACATAAAATTTGAGTTTGTCACATTGATTCTCAATAAATCTGCAAGCAATCAAAACACAGTTAATACTTGCATAATCAAGGTAACCAATTAAATTTGTATCACATACATTACCTCGTATTTCCAACCTGAAACACATATCATACAAGCTTCATATACTCATCACGGATAAGGTTACGAACACCCAAGTAGAAGCAAATATTTATAGTGAACAGTCAATAGCAAATAAACTCGCAATGAAGATATAACATATGATAACACACAGATTTTTCCAAATATCACGTTCACGTAGAACAATCAATTAACACCATGTTAATTAAACATATGGTCAACACATATGCAACAAATGATAAATGACCCATGAAAAGATCTTACCAAACTTATCTTATCCCATTCCGTGTTGCTCACACCTCGAGAACACATATCTCCTCTCATCGCCCACCATGCTCACTAGACTAATCACTTAACTCATGTCTAAACGGTAAATCATAATAGATCCTAAGTTCTTGGAATAATCCTCTATCACTATATTACTTCTCCCAACCTATGTGGATAATGAATCTCCATCTAACGGAAGTGATAGAAGTATCTCTCTCACACTCGAGCTGATCAGAATCACTTTACAGATAAATGATTCCTAAAATTTAATCACATCTCCACTCGTGATCCAAATGTCATACTTCACTTCCAAGTGTCTCTCTGTGTTTTTCATATAGAATAAAATAATAATGTCAATCCAATTCCTTTGACCAAAAATATGTGTCTTTGAAATTCTACTGAAAATTCATGCGATAAATTGTTACAAAAACATAATTACTTTGTAATTTTGTACAGAATAGTAACATCTTTGAAACAATGTCCCTAAACGTATAGAGAAAATTAGAGAAAGTCATACTTTAAAATTTCCATTATAAATTTTTTTCACATATCATGTAATTTTATTTTTCAAATATTTCAATTTTTTGAAAATTATTTAAAATATATTTTTATTTTGTCCCCAATCCCGATAATTGTGAAAATATATATTTGATTTTTAATTTTTGAAATTCAAATTATTCAAAATGTGATTCTTACTAGTGTTTCAACTTTCAATATTATAAGAGAGAAACACTTATTCTCTTCCTTCTTCACCGTCATTGTTAGACGTCATATATGTAACACACATAAGCTATATAATTCACAATTGATGTATTTTATTTTTACGTCACGCTTGTTATCAAACAATATTTCGCATGTCACATGATTACATTTACATTATGCAGAGGTCACAATTTTGCATGTCACGTATATCACAAATGACACAATTTTGTAAAAATAAATAAATAAATTTATACAATACAATAATTTCATTGTGCAAAATCACTAATCACGTAATAACCTTATGTGCTTACTATCGATGGTCATATATAACTATTAATATGAATCTCATAACGTTCACAAGGAACAAAATATATATACAATAACAGATTATTGAGTGATACAAATATATATATATTTATGAATTTCAAAAGCCTTCCTGTGTTTCGTAGAATGATGGTTGTGACATATTATGACATGTAGAATGGTAATTGATCGGAAAACAAATAGAGAAAATAATGATCGCCACAATTTTTTATTTCTTTCCATATTCTTAGAAACGTTAAAATAAGAGACATTTACTGTAAGCAGATTTTTAGGGAAGGAATATGATGATAGAAAAATTAATTATCCTTAACAACCATCAATTCATGTCCATATTTTTATCTTATATAAATCAATTACTATCTATTTTCATTAAAAAAATCTTGAATTATGACCTCATTTATGAAAAGTTCCTCAAATTTTGATATTTTTGAAAATATAATCTTAAAGTATGATAGTTACGATTTTTTCTAGTCAATCTCAACATGTTTAGATTCCAGCAAGGGCATGACAAAATCAAATCAAAAGATATCGACCAATAATGAAAATACATCACATTGATTCCTATGAAAAGTTACTACATATATTATAAACCCAATGCAGCAAAGAATATTATTTTAATATCAATCCTTGTAATTTGTAAAGTACTATAATTTTGATAATGTGAAAATGCATAAAAGGGATAAAAAGGAAGAAAATAAAGTGAAACTGCCATCATAAAAGAGAAACTATTAAATAGAAAGGGAAAACGAAATCTCATATATTTTCCAGCGGCGGAGTTGCGGCAGTGGCGGCTTTGAACATTATATCAAAGGCATTTTCAACACAAGATTTGTACTTGAGAGGATCTATTAGCTCATTTTCTGTTCCCACTGCAATCCTCAGCTGTCCAACGTAGCTCACCATTGTTATTGTAAGATTCTGCAAATTCAACAACATTTTTTATGTTTAAAAGAATGAAAAAAATATAAGATTTTATACGGGAAAATATGGATCGGAGACCCTACTATATATATTTGACACATCCATGCATCAATTTTTGTTAGTAAATTGAGGACTTTGTCATTTAAAAGATAACTAAAGTAACAATAGATTTCGACTCAAAAAATTAGGTCGATACAGGTTCTTAGCATTACACTACATAGTTGTAGGGTTGAGGGGTCCTAAGAAATGTGTGGTTAAAAAGTAGATAAAAAAAGTATGGTTTTAAGTAACTGTGGTTGAAAATGATGTCAAACCAACTTATAGACTTGAAAAATCTTAGTCAAACATGCAAGTTACCTATGTATTTACTATTTAATGAAGAAGTAAACGCAGTAAAAGTGCACAAATTATTTTATCTTCCTTGTTAGATGAGAACTTTATTGGTATGTTAGGTTGGTCACGGGACCAAGTAAAAAAAAGATGTACATTTAATACATTTATTCGTTGTCATGTTCAATTCAACATGGATTTTTTAATAAATGTACTATTTCTCAACCTACCTTGTAATTAATTTTTTTTGGGGGTCATTTACAGAGAAATCTTTTGTACTAATTTCCTTATTTTTCAGAAAAAAAATAAAATATCTCTAATTTGAAAAACTAATTGTTTGAAGAGTTTGTGAGTTGTGACAATGTTATCTGATAAAATATCACTAATTTTTTACTATTTATTTTTTTAAACAGAAAAATATGTGATTTGTGAAATATTTGTACCTGAGGAACACCAACAACCATGAAGTACAAGCCTTTAACAGGATGATTTGCCAAAGCCATTCTTTCCACTGGTCCAATCACATTTGATACTGTCATGCTTGTGTTCTTAAGCGTGCTATGAATGTATTTAGCAGTCACCTAAAAATAATTCAACCAAGATTTTACCTAGTCGAGCATATATAACATCGCGTAAAGCACGTACGGATCAATTGAAATACATACCTCAGGTCCTCTATACCTCCTAACCGAGTCGAGTAATTTTCCCGTGAGAATTACTGCTGACGAGTTTTTCTTCCTCATTATAGTTTCTTGTGCTTTGAGTGCAAAGTTTAGAGGATTTGATAACTCATTTTCTGTCAAATGTGGGAGAGAAACATGAATGAAGGCAAATTGGTTCCCCCATGGTGACTCTGCATCTGTTTTCACCATTTCTTGCACAGATCTGTAGCCACCAATGTTTCTGGTATTGAGCAACACCAATGCAGTGGAATCTGCATTCTTCTGCTCATTATTCACTTCTTGCATGTATAATCTAGTCCCCAAGAAAATTACTCCACATATAACATCATTTACAGTCTGTTGAAATATGTATAAAAAAAATCAATATCAGAAAATTGTTTTCAATAATAACACTTGTTGTGCAAAGAGAGATTATGACGTTGTTGGATAAACCTTTTAAAAGTTTAAGTAGATTTTAATAAAAGTTAATAAAATAAAAGATTGAAAATTTGATAAAAATTGTGAGTTTCATGAAACATGCGCTAGTTCACTTTGGATGGAAATTAAAATCAAACTTTTAGTAGATTTCAATAAAAATTAATGAAATGTGTGGTAGAAAAGTTGTGGAACCCATGAAATGTGGTTAAAATTCATTGTTGACTTTGATTTAGATTAAAATTTAAATTTCAATCCATAGCAAACACTAGCTAAATATCTTCGTATCATAAATCTATCCAGAATTATAAATTCTTCTCTTACATTTTCACAAAAAAGTCACATGCTGAACAAATACAGTATATATCCCTAGTATAATTTAAATAAGTGCATCGATTGGGAAATAATTTTCCATTTTTCCATTTATTTCTCGGAACTTTCTATTTCAAGTGCATTTCATCCTTAGTCCCCCATCCCTGCATTTATATAACAATTCATCACTACGTTTCTTGAGCTGACCCTATGAATAGATGTGCAATTCAGACAAGTGAGTAAGGAACATTGATGAGTTTATGGTTCTATCTGCACCTTCTAGATTTAAAATAAATTTAAAAAATGATGCCATTTAATTGTTTCTTCTAACATCATCCATTTGTTGGATGGCAGTTGGCATTAAAAATTTTGTTTTATTTTATTTTTTTGGTTGGTTTTCAGTTAGAATAATGATAAGTTTAATGAAATGATTTATATGATATTGCATTTAAGTGAATATATCATTTAATTACATGCAATTGTCATATAAACTGGTGTTTGACACCAATGATATGGAATAACATTACTCTTTTAGTTATTAATGATACGTGCAAAAATAAAACTACTATATATAAAAAAGACATGTTTGGTATTTTTAACAATGAGTTAAACTAGAGTGTTAAAACTACGTTTGACAAATTTAAGAAATAAATTATAAATGGTCGGACTTCATTTTCAAGTATTCTCAAGAATATACATCGAATGCAAATCAATCATAAATCAAAGAATGGTCAAGAATAATTAAGTTTCGAAGAAGAGTAAGAAACTTTCTTCTCTAGAGTGCATTTAACTTAGGGCGACTTGATAAAAAGACAAAAAAATGTATAGTCTTACCAGTTGAAGAATTTCCTTCATTTTCTTAATTCGATCAAGAGAGAAAGTCATGGTGGTGATGGTGATTGGCCGAAACTCGACTCCAACATCACCGGACCTTATCGGGGACTTATTGTCTTCAATAACACTGCTCTTCAACAGGCTCCATCCGAAATCTGATACAGTGTTAAAAATACCAGTCACGTTCTTGAAAATGCCCTTATGATCATCATCAGTATTCATATTCTGATTCATCAGTGCAGGAAATGTTAAGGGCAGTTGAGGATTTTCTGCTCTTTGCAAGCAAGAAAGAAGGGCTCCCACTAGAGAAAAACCATCTCCCAATGCATGGTGCAGCTTAAAAGCAATATTTCCAGCTGAATTTTTTGTAGGGTATTTGATTATGTGAACTTCCCATAATGGCCTGCTTTTTGGAAGCTGATCCATTGCTAACTTTGATAAATATTGATTAAAACAATCATCATAGAATTCTGCAGATTTCCCTTCTGGAAAAATAGGTTTATACATATGGTCTTTGATATTCACATCTACCTTCTTCCATTGTTTCACTCCTCTTTTGTCTATCACCTGATAACAAAAAATCAATTTTTGGCACAAGTTATTTCTTGATTTGAATTATTTTACGTTTGATAAGGTAGATTAGACAGTTTTTTACTGTATTAAATTAAAAAAACTTAAAAGATTATCTATTAAATGGTCTCGTACAAATAATATTTGGATTAAATTAATTCAGCTTACTTATCCTTCCTTTGTCTTTTAGAATTTAAATAATTAATGAGATATGTTTAGTCGCGATTATTCATTTCTCATAATTCATGTTATGAATATAAGGGGAAAAAATTACAATAATAGATATAGAAAAAAACATGTAAATTTACTTATAAGTAAAATGAGAATTTTAGAATAAATAATTTTTATTAATCGAAATTAACCCTAAGTAAGTTTTAGAAAATATAACTTTTTTCATATAAAGTAAGAGAAAAGTAAGTTCTCGAAACATATTTGGGATATTCTCAACTTGAATTTTAATAGATTTCAAAGATTATAAATTCTATTGAGAATATTATGAATTACTTAGAAGTGATTCTATTTTTCTTATGTTTAACCAAAAACATTCTTAATTTTTTTTTTAATAATTATATATATTTTTCTAATTCGGCGTTGCACCAAACAGGGACTGCATCAATCAACCATTTGCTAATTTTATCCACCTTAATCCTATACGGTCAAACGTACCCTTGAATTTATATTGAATTAATTGAAGAGAGGGGATAGAATACCAAATAAACATTTCTCTTTCTTTCTTTCCTTTCTTAATCTTGTTCATTTATATATAATCCACGACAGCAAACATATATCATAATCACACTGTGCATTAAATTTGCGGTGTTGGAATATCACCTGCCTGAGTTATAAATTCTATCTGTTAGTTGGATGTTTTAAATATTCGTTTAAATTTAATAAATAAAAATTGAAAAGACAGAAAGAAAAGAACATCATCGATTCTTCACAAAAAAGAAAATGTCATTGTTAAAGTTCTCATTCAAATTGATTATTTAATAAAAAAGAATTCTAGTTATACCTAAAAAACACAAACGTTGAATCGAGAGAGAGAGAGAGAGAGATGAAGTACCATAATAGAAGAGAACCTTGGGTTGACAGGGAGAAAAACATCTTTAAGCAATGCCTCAACCTGCGAATCGTCGACCTCAATCGGAACTTCTGATTCCAACACTCCAATAACAAACACTGATATTATAGAGCTGGTGAAGTATTGGCCAGTAGGGCTAACTGGTTGTGATTCTTCTTCTTGATTAATGAAGTTGAACTCCATTGGTGTTTAGTTTTGTTTTTCCTCAAAGTGCAGCAAATGCAGGGAGTACTGGCCTGAATGCTAGCTGTTTTATACCTCCTATTATGGTTGGGGAGTGGGTGCAAATATTTATTAACGCCGATGCAAATGTCATAATTAAACTTCGCGTGAAAAAAAAATAATAATAAATAACTAGAGAAATATAGGGAATATAAGGAAAATCAGGGAATTCAGAAATTGTTATAATTGAAAATGTGGGAGCCTAATAACGATGGGTTAGACAGTTCATAGCCAATTGCAAAGTAGAAAGGGAGAGCTAAGATTTTTCAAAGGTGGGACCAAAATGATAGCTTAATTGTGTTATTTAATATTCCCTCTATTCCAGACTAAAATAATTAATATACGTTGAAACTATAAATTTTACGCACATTTTTCTAAATATACTCTTACATTGAATAATGGTAGTTCATATTTATTTATAACAAGGCACATTAAATAAGGGTGTATTAGAAAATTAAGACAATATTTATAATTTCAATAATGAAAGTGTCCTATAATTTGGAACAAACAAAAAAGAAAAGCAAGATTATCTTTCTCGAAGAGAGTAAATTATTTACTATATATATACTCACTTTAATTAATTCAAGAATGAATGACATATGTTATAGAGTTCGACATCTATGATCTCATTTGACTATCATGAATAAAGTAAATTATTGGATGTTGCTATGTGTACGGTTTCCATTTTTCATCCATAAAAATGAAAAATATGATCGTTATCCATCACATTCAGTTACAATTTTTTACTTTTTATTTCTTGTGTGGGATAAATAACGGTTATATTTTTCATTTTCATTCTACAAAAAATGATAATCAAACGGCTATATATATACTCACTGAATGCTAGTTGTTTTATACCTTCTATTATGGTTGGGGAGTGGATGCAAATATTTATTAACACTGATGCAAATGTCATAATTAAACTTGGCATGAAAAAAGAAGAAGTTAAAATAGAGAAATATAGGGAATATAAGGAAAATCAAGGAATTCAGAAATTGTTATAATTGAAAATGTGGGAGAAAATTCCTAACTCAAGATTCATGCCTAATAATGATGGTTTAGACGGTTCATAGCCAATTGCAAAGTAGAAAGGGCGAGAGCGCTAAGATTTTTCATAGGTGGGACCAAACGATAGCTTAATTATATTGTTATTTAATATTCTCTCTATTTCATAAAATTAGGCTTCTTTCTATTTTCATACAGAGTAAGAAAATTAATATATTTTGATTTAAGACAATCATGCTACATGAACATAAAATTTGATATAATATCACGTGACATTCAATCATTGAACAATTTTAAATACAATCAGTTTTTCTATCCAATCACTTTCTTCCACATACAATTATGTCAATATTTTCTGTCAAAGTAGCTTTATCCAATTTAAGATAAAGTAAAGCAATTTGATTGATATGTAATAATGCCAGTGTATATGCATTTCTACACGCCAAATAGTTTTAAAAAAAATAAAAAACCTTAGGTGGAATCAAGATGAATCTCGGTAAGTATGAAGATACATAGATGCTGGGGCGGATTTAGGGTACTAATAAAAAAAATTAATTTTTTTATGTGTAAATTTTTATTTTTTTTTATATTAGCCCGTTCTAATTTTTTTTTCTGGATCTGCGTAGAGGTATACACAAATTTTGTTGGTCACAAAAAGTAATTTCTGAAATAAAATATTACAATCTCTTAACATGACCGAATAGTCAATATTCTATCAATATCGCATTGCTTATTATGTCATTCTCAATGCTTAATATGATTTTACAACATTAGTACATGACTGAAGTTCCATGTACTAATGCATTACTTGATTTATTACAGTGTTCACATGACTTGACATTTTACAAGTTTTTAGCAAGATAAATATATATCTTAAACACTATAGATATCGGTATGGTTTTATGTTGGATGATAACTTAGTTGAATGGGTAACTAGTAAAGATGATTTGAAAGACAATGATATAATTGATTTGATCGATATAAGATAAAGAAAAGTAATTTGATTGATTTTTAATAATGCAAGGTCCACTATGTACATTTATACATGTACATTTAACCAAAAAAAAAAAGGGGCTCATATGTTCTTATACCAACAAATCAGGAGCAGATGAGGCTCAGACAAATTCTCTTTTAAATGTTCATTTCTAATTTGTATCTTATGTTTAATTATATTATTCAAGTAAATTTTTTGAATTCCACGAGACTACCAAATAAATAGTTCTATGCTCTATTTTTCAAAATTTGGGCATTTTCTTTTCAATAAATATTAAAAGTGATTTACTAACAAAACAAATGAAGAACATAATTACAGAAAGCAACATAACAAAATATATAAGGTGGTCGCCATGGCTCATAAGCTTTGACAGAGAAATTGTGTTTACATTATTATGTAGAAATATAATAAGGACAGAAATGATATATTATTTATTACTCCAATAATGCTCTTTTTTCTCTAGTGATTCATAATTTTTAACTTATAATTCAGAGCAAGTGTTCTTTACAGTGAAGTTTTCACATGCTCTTTTTGTCATAATGATATTTTTTTTTTCAAATAAATAGTTCATATGGTCTATTTACTATAAACACAGGGTTATCTATTTCATCGATTTGATAAAAAAATAATACAATTAACTTATTACTAATTAGAACAGCATAAATTTTTGTTTTAATATAAAAATGTTATTTATTTAAATATTGTTATGCTTGTAAAAAAATTATGCTTGAGTGTCTTGTAATAATTAGTCGTCTAGGGCATCCGACCGACCCTATTTTTATGAATGAAATTGACCTTTGCATTTGCTCAACTCGACACGTAATGTTTGCTTAATTCCAAGTCTTCCCATTCATTGCACTCAATAAATGTTTGAGTCAAAATAATTAGGCCGTTAAATATGATCCATTTATGATAACCACGTGCCTACTTATGTAACAGAGAAATTTACAAAAACAAACCCTACATATTGAAGGTAAAAATAGAAGTATTTACTAATTTTTTATTATTAAGGACTAAACAGCCAAAATATCTCTAATTGGAAATAATAAATCATATTATCTATGTTAAATTACATAACACTTACGTTCCATTTTAATATTATTCATGATGACATCATTTATTTCCAAGCTCGACCTGGAGACTTGGGTTCCCAACCACACACGATCACACCCCCTAGCTAGGCTAAGCCCTGAGGTGATGCGTCATGCTCCAGTGTTATATACCCCAAACTCTCGACTAGCCGTATATTCACCTTTTTTTTTTATGTCCCCGACCATCATCCAAAGTTCAACATTCTTGCCATAAAGGGAAATCTATTTCAGCTCTCCTGTGGAGTCCTACTCCACCACAATCGAAGTTCCAAAAGTATCTGGAGTCTAATCCTATACGGGCATTCAATATTATATGGGTATTCTAATTCATATGGGATTACTTCGTAAGTTTTATTTATACATAGCACTTGTTCGTTAATTCATATAGCTTTACGCATATATTCCCCCCATTCATTTTCTGACTTGAGCCTTCGAGGGGCTACGAGAATAACTCACTTAACCCTTTTAACATGTAGTTCAAAGGTTTCTCGTGCATTCATAATTCAAGACTGAGTATCTCTAGTTACGAATTTGACAGCATCACTTCAAAATTTAACTATCTCTCTCTCTCTCTCTCATAAATTAATTTTCTAATCAATTTAAGTATCTTTGAGGGAGGAGTAAAATCATTTAATCCCTTCTTACAAAAAGAAAAACAAAATTAAGTATCTTGATTACACTATCTTTTTGACACATTCACTACAATATTAACATGACAATAATTTAATTTCAATTTTAACACAAAATTGAATATTTTATCAATAATATTTATATTTATCTTAGCTTCTTAAAGTTCTCATAAAAATTAACATCAAATACATAAACCAATAAATATTAATTTACTTGTTTTATTTATTTATTGTTGAATACAAAGAATTAGATGATGCCAACTAAAAAATTTCTGCTTGTCCATTTAATAATGATTGAAAAAATAAAATGATTTTTTTCTATAATTTCCATCACTATACTTTATTAAAATTTATTTTCTATATTTCAAGTGGCAGTTTAAAGCAAATGAAGATCATAAATTCTGTAAAACAATCTTTACCATCTTACATTAAAGAAATTTCTTTTATAAAGAATAAATAAAATAGTTAAACCACCTGCGTGTAAAGTGTTAAAATTTGGGGGTCCATCTTAAAATGTTAACCTTATTAAGAGGAGTAGCCCAAGGTCTTATAAATTGTCCTATGTTTATTTTTTTAATCGATGTGAGATTATATCCCTTAACATGTCTCCACAAGATGGTGACTCGTTTGAGCAGACCAATTTTGAAATTCATATACTCATATTTTTGAGTCTTATAAGGATCGAATCATCGAATTGCTCGTTGGAGTTTAATAGACTCTGATACTATGTTAAGACTTGTGATTTCATCTTAAAAGATCAACCTTATTAAAAGAAATAGTCCAATACCTTATAAATTGATATATATTTACATCTTTAATCTATGTGGGATTAATATTCCTTAACATAAAGTGTTATGTAATTTAATATAACATGCGTGATTAAAAAAATTAAAAGTATTTTGGTCTTTTATATTGGCAAATTTGTGAATATTTATATTTTCCTACGGAATGGGTTTTTTGATACCAATGACTATAAAATATATATAATATGAAAAGTATAAAATAAAAGAAAATGGAGTTTGAATTAGTTTCAAAGCCAATAAATGTTCCCAACCGTATCTTTATGGTTGCTGACCAACTTTAATAAAATAGTATTTCCAAAAAAATGAATGCAGGTCCAGCCTCCATGTTTTGTCACAGGTCCATTCACAACTACAAGGGATCCATTCAATCACCAATTTCATTAAAACGCCACTACTGATTTTTTTTTTTTATTTTATTTGTTTCATCAAATATATTTTAAGAAATAAATTAAATTTTGATGTGATCCCAACTTTGCTTTCCTAATACTTCATTACCTTCTTATTTTTGGGCAGAAGCTTAGTCAACTGCAGTACACTTACAATGAAACTCCACATCTTCATTTTTATAAGAAGCACTCTGATTATTCTCAATTACGAGTTTTTTTTTTTTTTTCATTATCAGATAAAAAGGAGTTGACTACACAATCTGAAGGGTGTGCATTTTTTTTGGATATAGCAAAGGATTTCTTTGCTATCAAAGTGAAACCACAAACCCAAATCCTCAAAATGGACTCGTTGAAATTACTTCTATGGATTAGAATACCTCAACCCTTAATCACACGGAATCACAGAGACTCAAAGGTTCACACGGAAGAATCCAAGAATTGTCCACCCAGAAGTTGAAGGCGAACAAAAAACCAAAAAGAAAACTCAAGAACCCATAAAAAATCAGACGTTTGGAATGAACAAATGCAATAGTAAGATCAACGGTTCAGAACAACTATCAACTTTTTCAAATTAGAGGCAACTAAAGTTGCACTTCGTATATGCAATTTCTACAATTTGTATAGGATCCTGGTTTTGGGTTTCACTTTCATCATATAATTTTAGGATTTTAACTGGCAATAGCTATTAACATTGGGACCAAAGCCCATATCATCAGGTTCGGGTTGAGAACACTATTTTAGACCCTCCTATAATTAATGGGATCATTTTTTAAGCAATTGTCCACTTAAAAATCAATTATAGAAAACTGGACTCAAAATATTCGATTCAAAGTTGGAACACTAGTCCAGTATTAGGCCGTATAGGCTGAATTTCGTGCATAATGGTTAGGGATGAAGAAAAGTAAAGGAGAGGAAGCGGGGTGGGGGGGGGGGGGGAAGAAGAAATTGGTAGAAAAAGAAAGCAATTTCTTGCATGTAATCCCATTTCCCCACACACACACACACACACACACACACACATATATATATATATATATATATATATATATATATATATATATTATACTTTTTGAAACCGAAATGGACCATCTATTTTATAACTATAGAGTTAAGAATTACATCATTGAAAGGTGGCTGCTCCCCAATCCAGTCTTGAAGAAAATAAAGTGCATGAGCTATGTTGTTTGCCTTCTGTCAAGTTAATATTCTGAAGCCAGGGGTGGATTCAGGAAAGGAAAAAATTTAGCATGGACTAATACGCAAAAAAAATAAAAATAATAATAAAATAAAATAAATAAAATAAATAAAATATTAATTATTATTATTATTATTTTAATCAGCATTTGGGCTGGAGAGCCCTGCCCAGCCCTAAATCCGCCCATGCGGTGCACCCTCTTGAGCATGAAGGGCCAGTTCCATCATTGCTGCTTTTACAGTTGCTGAATCTGATTCAGTTTATGTGATTGACAAGGCTTGTGATTTTGTAAATTGAAGGCCCTCCAAAATTGCAAAACATTCAACAAAGAAAGTTGAAAGATTTCTCGTGATTTATTTTTGCGAAATAAGCTATAGTACTCCCTCTATCGTTGCTGCACGCTCCTTTGACACCAGCAAAATCATTTCCATAATTTAGTGAAAATCATCTACGAAAATCCAAAAGTGCCTTTTCTCTAATTCAAGATTTTATTTGGAAGTTTATTTTTATTTTATATTAAAGTCAACTAGCTATGATCTGTTAAACGGGTGGTTTATAGTTTCATGCTCTTTGATTTCAATCTCATTAAAATGATTCATGTCATACCCCTTCTTAATTTATTAATTGGTTGAGTTGTCCATAAACACCACCCATTAATATTTTTGAATTTCTCGATATCGCCCTATACTTACTCGACATAAACTTTGCAATGATGTTTATAAAAGTTTGAATATTGATGGCCAAATGTTTGTTTGTACTCGATGTTGAATCCTCTAAGCCTTACTACTCATTCAATAATCACTAAAAGGTTTCACATTGCTTAAATTTATGTAATCGATGAATCAAACATTTATGTAGCAAGGTAAAAGCCTAGCACATTCATCTATTTCAACCTTGTACTCATTATCAAAAAGTAGCAACTTCTCATAAATCATAATCATCAATCCACAAACATTCCTCCTCGTAGAAAGCTTTTAAGGATAGATGACGTCTATTAGAGGTTTCTAAGTAAGACATCCAATCAGATCTTGCATTTTTTTTTTGAACGTGTCTAACTTGCATTTTCCATATAAACGCTTTCTATTAATCAAACACACAATATCTTGTTTGGTCACTTTTCTACAACTATTTTCGCTTATGTATCAACATTTCTTTCTATTAATCCATCTATTATTCATTTTAAAATTTTCTAGTAAATGGCCTAGTATTTTCCGGTCTAGAAGGCATCACCCTAACAGATTGTCCCGTAGTCTATGACAAAGTTGGTTTTACCTACTCTCAGTGGTAATATACAGTTGTCCTTTGGACACACCGTTTGAGATTTTTTTATTATTATTATTATTATTTTTCATTTTAGAATAGCAAAATTCTGTATAATTTTTATTTTTATTTTAAAAAAGCAACTATTTCACAAAGGGGAAATTATTTGTAAATAATAAAATTACATAAAAGTAACAATAAAGCTACGAATATATTTAGCTAAATTTAAAAGGTATTTTTAATTAAATTTACATTTTAGTTCGAAATTTATGTAACAAGTTCTTTTTATTTCTACATGAAAATATATTAAAAGATCATACAACCATAACATCACAATAAATAGCTCATTATTTCATATTTTGTTATTCTAAATTGTTAGTACTTAGTACAATACTATACATAGACTTATTTAGTACGTAAAATTGAATAAAACTAATGTGAGACGATTTATGTAAAATCGATAAAGGTTAAATTAGTCCTTTCAAAGTTAGTTACTATCTTATAAAAAAATTAGCTGTTGTTTGATGCATATTAAAATGAAAATAATGTATTTTTTGGGGTGATGTGATTGTGAATATGTGATTGAAAAAGAAGAAAAAATTATTGATGTGATGAAAAATATTATTATATTAAAGAATGCGTGGTTAAAAATAAGTAGAAGAATAAAAATAAAAATTAGAATGTGAATCAAATTAGGGTTGAAATATGTTTAATATGTTTTTTTGTTTTGTTGTCTAAAGGGATAGAGGTTAAATTTGTCCTTTCAAAATTAGCCACTATAATATATCATCTTTAAAATGAACGCCTCACTTTGAACCCAATTGCGGTCTTTTTTATTGGATAGTGACGCCATATTTATGACCCACGGTGACACTATCCCTCCGCAACAACAATACAGCCTTTGAGTTTGACTCCCATTTTACTCTCGGAGACAAATACCCCCACCGTTTCTAAGCTCACGAACACAAAAATTCTTCACAGAAATTCACACACAGTACATGAATATATAGATATATATATACACACTCATGCATTTATGTGTTCGTGTATTAGATTGTATGAATTTTGTTTATAACAATCTTTGAATAAAGAAATGGATAGAAATTGTGATTTTCTGGTACAGAATTGACCGGTGAAGGTCGTGTAGTTGCAACCAGAAAAAGAAATTGATTTTCCATATTTTTTGGGTTGTTAAGCTCTCATTTTCTCTGTATATTTGATCGGTGTATTTCATCTTCTGTTGTGGGGTTAGTTAAAAATTGTTAGACTCAATTTTAAGCAAAAACCCACCTATCATTTATTTTGAAAGCGAAATTTTTTATTATTTTAGAGTTAACCAAATCACTTGAAATAGAAGAATTTGTCTTGATCTTGACAATGAGTCTGATGAAAAGTTGGAAGTTTTTGAGGGTTTCGTTTCGAATGGTGTTCGGGTCATGGTTGATATCCGCTGTAGTGTTGCCAGTAAATGGATTGAGGCCATTAAGGCAGAGGCCTAAGTCATGGGGCGATGAGGTTAGTATTGGTTTTTGGTAGTCATTTTGTGATCAATTATGGTTGAGTTTCTTACTAAATTCTGAATTTCCCACGATTATGTTCTGAATTTGGTTTTCAACTGGTAGCAAGAAAGCTTTTCTGATTGTGTTTGAATTGCATTTTTGAAGGAAGCATATGTGACTTGGTACAAATCTATACTTGCTTCATTTTTAGTTAAGTTCGATTTTATTTTCTATGGTCTTGAAAGTAAAATTTTGAAGAATTGATGGTTTGAGTTTTGAGGTATTATCAATATCATTGCATCTAAAGGATGGTTTCTTTTCATTTTTATGTTCTCGAAATAATTTGGTGTTATATCATTGGTTTTATTGACAGCAGGGACTCTATTTGGTTAAGCGTACAATAGAGCTCTGAACTAGAGACAAATTATTTTATGAAATCTTAAGAAAAAAGATTCATGTCAACTTTCCGACTTTTGAGCTCTTTGAAGATCCTATAGTTGCTGCACGTATAAATACTGATGGTATTGTTGCTTAATATAAATTAGATAAGGGGAAAAAGAGACATTTATGTTTATGGTTTAGAGGGTTTGATTTGCACATTATCTGTAGAAGGCAATTTGTTGATTGAATTGAATATTGTTGCAGTGAAATTCTTTCTGAATTTTGGATCTTTGATGTCTTGTTTGCAAATAAATTCAAATGCAAGCAATTGCATTTACAAGTTTTCTGCTATGTGCTGTTCTGTGAGATCGCTTACTCAAATTGTTGATATGTGACCATTATTTGAAATAATGTATTCATCAAATATGTAAAGACTTTTCATTTTTATAGCTCTGTTGCGATGTATTGCTCCCACCCCACCCCTCCTCTCCTCTGGACCTCTCTTCCGTCCTAATTCTTCATAAGACCTTAATTTCTAACCCTTTGCTTCTTACAGTGGCTTCTTGTCAGCAAGGACGAGCATGAGTGGGGCCCATTTTCTTCTTGGAATATAACAGGAACATATAAAGGTTTGTTTCTGGCTGTAATACATTGATTTTTGCTCATAATTTCAAGAATCGTTCCTCTTTTCGCCTTTTTCCATTTATTTAGTTATTGATCACAGTGTGCATCTTTTTTCTTCAACAAATGTGTTTCCACTTGTTGTCTATAGCTGCTAATGTTTTTCATTTGAGATCAATTCTGCTTATATTGGGGGATTGCAAGCTGATGTATATGCCAAGGAATGGAAACAAATGTTCTGACAAGTTAGCAAGCTTGATGCTCTTGTAATGCTAACGGGTCAGGTAGAGCTACCCCTATCCCCAGCATCTGGCTTAGGCTTATTACCGAATGTTTCTTGGATCTCCACTGTACCTGAAAATATGAATGAGAAAACCTTGTCATAACTTTAAATGCTAATGTATATCTTACTTTCTTGTTGATTGCTTGAGCACTGTGAGAACTTCTCACTTTGCAAACCTCTTGTGATGAGAAGAGAATTGTGTGCACTTGTTGCATCTTCTGATTGATTGCCTTGTATCTAAGCATACAGATATCCCAAAACTTAGGGGAACACATCTGTCATTTATGATTATCTTATGTTCCACAAGGTAGCTTAAAATAATTATAATTTTTTGGGAGTGCTACTTTGGAAATATTTTACCATGCATACCCTCATTAACAATAAATTGATAAACCATCGAACATAGTGGCTTGAATCTAACTTTGGCAGCTGTGGGTAATTGGGTCCAGGAATCATAACTCCTTTCCAAACAAGAATACCCATTTAATTGACTCTTGTTTCTTTGAATTTGTGCACATTTGCCAGCTTGAGATTTCCCTGAAATTGTACTTCCAAACTAAATTTTTTATCTTTGTTCTGTTGTTTTTGAAATTCTTCTTTATTTGCTACATGCACGGGAGAAAACATCCTACTGGATTAAAATACCTTGATGGTCGCATATAGTATAAACTTGGTTTATTCCCCTATTCACATTTTGCAAGAGAGGGCGAGGGATAGTGAAAGATATGGATCCAGAGAAGGAAGAATTTAGATTTTTTTTATGATTATTGGATTCAACATTACAACTGGGGGAAGTACTATGGGATATACAGGGTAAGAGAAGGATGTTGCTGAATGGAAGGACAGCAAAAACACGTCACTCTACGTGTCTCGCATCATCGTGGAAAGGCATTTCATGTTGGGGTCCCAGAACTAGCAATATATGGAGGGAGATGGGTGTAAGATCAGGCTTTCGCCTCAAAGTATTTGTGTCAAATGTTATCATTAGATGTGTGTAAGTTCTATCAGGAAAGAAATCCTGGGTAAATTTAGTACACCAGATCAGAGAAGATACAGTAATAGTTGCTTGTTGGTTAGGATCTTAGGGTGTGTTTGATAGAAAGATGGAAAATGAATGGCAAATAAAATATTTGGCAGGGAAGTGATTTGCCTAGAATTTATTTTAGAGGGAATTGTAATTAATGGTGTTTGATTGGTATAATTTTCCACCTAATCCGTTTGACTTTATTTTTCATGCATATGGTTACTTTTTGGGATAATTTTTTTACAATTTGTATTAAAATTTTATTTGGATTGCCAAAAAGTAAAAAAAAAAATTAAAAAAAATTTATTTTCATAAAATTTTTATGTTCGTTTGACTTCGTTTTTCATGCAAATTGTCAATTAAATGGATAAAAAATTTTACCATTGAATTTAGAATATGTTTTCATTACCAAAAAGTTAAAAAAAATAAAAAAAAAATAAAAAAAAAACACCCAACAAGGTGGAAAATAATTTCTCACTAAAATCATAAGAAAATATTTTCTTACTTTTGTGCTTCAAGGGATTGTACATTAGAAATTGGTGGCAAACATTTTTCAGGGCAAATTTGGCAAATCAAACAGCCAAAAGTAGGAACTAGGAAAATATTTTCCTAGTTCCAGGGCAAATTCGGCGTATCAAACGCGCCCTTAATTTTATTAATCTGGATTGAGTGGAAGCAATTTTTAAGATGACTCGCATCTTGATGCTAGGGCTTCTGCTTAAAGAGAAATGGATGTGTGATGTACATGCAGTAGGAGTTAGTTGAGGGAAGGAAGTTTGGTGGTGGGTGGCAATAGGTTAGGTAAGAGGGACATGTGTGTTCATATGATGGCAAGAGCATTAGAAAACTCAATTTGAGACTGTAGAGCATCTTCATGCGCTGATGATATACAAGGGAGATCTCAATAAGAATAAAGGTAGCAAGAGTGGTGGTTTTATTAAAACTCTGTAGGAGCATGAAGGATTGGGTTGTGACTCAAGATATTTTGAAAGTTACCATAGTTTTTGGCAATTGATGTTCTTTCTTGGTTTAGTTTTCCTTGGAGCTATAGACAGTTTCTTCTGGAGTAATTGTAGGATAGCTTTTAATTCATACCAGTGACGCTCTTCAGCCCTTGATTCGTGTCGAAAAGGATCCATCTGAGCCGTCCAATGAAGAATAAGAGGAGAGCAAAGCGCCAATTGCGCGCGAAAGCTAAGGGGGCTTCAATCCTTACTCTTTATCCCCATCTTCGCCCAGGCTAACGGGTACGCATCGAAAGAATAAAAATACATGATATCTGGTGGTTAAACATTTACATATCAAACTAAAAAACTACACGATACCAGCTGAGTAAATCTTTACTTTAAATAAAACAAAGAGTATTTCAATGTGATATCAGGAATTGCACTACACTTATTTAAATAATTGCCAAATTCTTGAGGTCTTTCTTGGCACAATCAAATTTTTGATGGTCTTATAGTAGTGCATGGATGTCAAAAAATTAATAGTTTCCACCTTTGGTAATCCTTAATTTTCTGATAACTCAATCCACAAATTGTGCCCATTGTCTAAGATAACTAAAGACTGGTATAAATTTAATAGCTAAACCAAAATCACACCTACTTAAGCAGCATGCTACTATTGATGAATTTTTCTTTCTCAGAATGACAGAATGAGTTATTGATGAGTAAATTGACTGGTTGCATTAATCTCATATATCTGTCTTTCTGTTTTTGTATGAAAGGATTTCAGAATGAATTACTGGCAGTTAAGATATTGCTTGTTTTGATAATTTGGAAGTAGGTACTGACCTTATTCGGAATATGATTTCATATTCTGTCTGGTAAAATTCTTTTTTTTTTTTTTTTGCTTCAAGAAAGTGTGCACTATTTTCCAATGCTTTAGAAGTCGACCCAGAAAAGGAAAAGGGTTCAAACCAAGGGTGAAAAATAATAAAAGAAAATTTGAGGTGAACAGGTCAGTTCATAGCTTGTTTTGATGGTCTCCAACTTTTGTTTTTTTTAAACCTAAAATCGGATCGGCTGGGTGGTTCCCAGTTTAGCCAGTCGAAGCTGGTCCTCCTTTGACAACATTGTTTATTTCAATATTGTGTAACTTGAAATTCTGAAAGGATAGTATGGATTGGTTTGCTACTGTTTTTTGGGATTTATATATCTATTTTTTATGGAATTTGCGAGGTACAGGAGATTGGAGTTTTCTAAATTCTGCAAATAGCTCTTCCAAGTTTCCTGATTTTAAGAAATCAAAAGGCAATTCTGTATTAGAATTGATGAGTACACCAACAAAAATAACTGGTGTACATTATGTTCAGGTAATATGATCATTTTTCTTTATATTATTGGTGATGGTGCTGACACTAAAATGACCATTCTTGTAATTCTCTTATTGCGTGATTCTTAATTGCAAGAGTTTTGATGAAGTGGAGAGAGCAAACACAATCATTCCACTCTTTCCATTTTCTCCCTTCTAAGCAGATTTCAGTTCCTATTATTTTCCAAGTTTTTTTAATGTTTTAGTATTCTTTGATTTTGTTTCTGGAGACATTCAAGAATATACCAAGATATTATTTTTATTCTTTTTTCCTTTGGTAGGTGTATACTATATTGTTCTTTGTGGAGCTTGATATTTTGATGTCTCGTTGCACTCTGGCCCTGTGAGACCATGTATAAACATAAACTCACAAAATCATCCTGTAGTACATAAATGGGAAGAAAGAAAAGTCTGCAGCATTGTAGAGTTGTTAATGATAAAGTGGAGATTAGCAAAGTCATCGACAAATAATTGTTATTCGAAACTGGAATATCTGCAGCATAGTGATTGTTTCATTCTTCCGTTTCACATTTAAAGAGTTTGATGTTTTCTATATTATTCTCGTTCAAGAAAAATGGAAGAGTTACTTTTTTCTTATTCAAGGAAAATTTCTATAAATGTTTGGATAAATTACTTGTTTCTTATTCAACTAAAAAATATACTTATTTTGATAGTATCTCTTACCATATGACGAAATAACTAACTTGTTTGTTTTCAACTTCAATAAAAAAATTATTTGTTTTAGAACTTAGACTTATAAGTGAACTTTTTAAGCTTAAACATGCTCTCATATATGGTATCAATACAAACTCAGTATATTGGTGAATTTATTGTAAATGCGTGTTCCATGTAGTAAATGAATGGTAGAGGTGTGACGAATGCTCTTCAATATTATAGAATACATTGAAAAAGAGAAAAATATGATGATGTTTAAATACCAATTAATCTAGGGCAATTGAACAAACAGGATCATCTGCACACACACTTGCTTTCATCTGCATCATCCATGTTGATACTTGATAACCGCCAGTCTTATGGGACCCTTGTTCAGTTCCAAGAATATATATGCTAATATACTATTAATAGATAATTGGAATCATCATAACTTACATCTTGTGATCACACTGGTAAATGAAATTTACTTCTACTTTCTACATTTCTTCTCTTTATCATCTTTGGCATCCCAATATCATGTGACAGTCTTTGATCCATTTGCAGTATTCTGCATCATCAGCAAGTCTGTTATTTGTTTCATGTAAGAATATATTTATGATGTGCTCATTTGAGACTGTCAAATCATTATCAAAATCTGATATTGCCATCATGGGCATAAATTTGTTGATAGAACATGTCATCCTTCACTTTATCTGCTTTCTTAATATAATTGTCAATTTACCACAGGGGGTAATAAATTTCCATGGCGTTTTTGACGATGAACATGATGTTGGCAGTGCTAAAATTAGGGTAGAGGGTGTATACATTTGGCCTTTCAGACAACTTCGGATGGTTGGTAACAGGTAGTCACCCCTTATACATGTATAATTTAGTTTTAATTCTACTTAATAGGGTAATATGCATACTAGCAATTTAACCTGTAACCCCTTATATATATGTATAATTTAGTTTTAATACTTGTTTTACTTAATAGGGTAATATGCATACTAACAATTTAAATGTTCATTTGGAGCATGATGTGCAAAATGATCTGTGGCTAGGATTAGACTTATTTGAATTAAACATCTTCTTTAGAAATGTTCCAGATAACGTCCATCAATTTTTTTTTAAAAGGATGTATATGGCACTTGATTTTATATAGTCTTCTAATGCATTGACAATACATGTCATAAATAAATTGAGTAAAAAACGTATTACATTTACATGATGGATTTGCTCTAGATCTTTCTTTATATTAACATGTGCAGCAATAGTTTTGTCACTATATTTCAGACTACTAAACTTTCTGCGTGATACAAAAGATTGCAAAATGCTTTTTGGGCAAGAAAATGTGATAGAAAGTAATAGTTTGTGGGGTCATCAACAATTTCAATGTCTAAACGTGCTTGTTTGTGAACCAAAACAGACATCCTTTTTGGTCCTTGATAATGATTTCTTTTATTCTTCATCCTCTTTGGCCTTTATATGGTGAAGGAAAGATCCTTAATCTCGGTCTCGGGTTATTTATGGATCATATTCTTGAAATGTAACCTTCACCTTTATTTGAACAATTCTGTATAATCTAAGAACCCTGTTTTTGGCCCTGGCTTTGAGCCTGGGCCTTGAGGGTTTTTGATAATCTAAACTTGCATTTTTTTGTTCTCTCCTTATCACATTTATGTTCTTTTATTTCGCTGTTTTTGTCTTGCTAACAAGCAATGTGATTCTATATTCAGATCAAACATCAGACTAGAAATTTTCATTGAGCTGGAATACGAGACTTTACATTTGTGTAATAACTTGGCATCATATTTTTTGCGAAAATTTTGATATAGAAACTATACCCATCAAGAGGATTTCTTGTGTGGACTAATGTAGGAACGTAACAATTTGACAATGGAAAATTGAAAAGGGAACAAGAAAGAGAAAGGGGATACAAGAAGAGAAGAAGAAATTAGGGCAAAGAGGAAATCAATTTATTCTTATATTCAAGGGTGCCTATTACAATAAATAAGCCCTCTTTTTATAATCTAAAATCAAAAGAACTAATAAGCTAGAATTTTATCGGAATATAAAAACTAATTTAATGTAATCTAAACAAACATAATTTGAATTAAACTTTATTTTATAGTCATATCTAAACTCTATCTATATCTCCATCATGGACACTCTGATGTAGGTAAAAGTTAATGCCTGCTATCCCCTCACGTACGTTCCGTAAATGTGTCAACATTATAGCATAAGTTTCTAATATGGCAAAGATATTTGCTTTTCCTGATTAAATGACGGAAATATTAAACTTTGTAATGAAATCTATTTTCTATCAGTCTGAAATCTTATCTCCGCAACTTGGGGAAAGAGGGAAGATAGATATTCCTTCAGGTTTGCCTCCACTAAGAGGAAATGTAGACTTATTTTCTCTTCATTTTGTTTGGCTTTGTTTCTTTCTTTTATTCTTTTAATGATTAATGATAGATCCATCTCTATAGATGCTACATATATACACACACACACACACACACTATTTTTGCAGTGGAAAAGAGAGTGAGTTTGGGCAGGAAGATGATTACATATTATCCAATCCATATCACTTGGTAATTACTTTTACTTTGTGATATTATTTTGCCTTTTATAAGTTTATGATGATATCCTGATTATTATGTGTGCTATTGGAAATAACATCTTTTGATTTCATTTATGCAATGCACATATGATGCTTGATGATGATCGTGGAGATTTGGCGTTTAATTTTTTTATTTATTATTATTATTATTATTTTTTCAAGTGCTACTGAGTTTCACTAAGATTATCTACTGGCATATGCCATTATGCATCTAAATCCATGAATGATCTTATATCCCATGTTGTACTACTTTGGGAACTATTGGATTTGTGAAGAAATTCCACCTTTTTAAGTGGCCCTGCCTATTTTGTGAGTTTTACTACCTTTTGATTGCTGATGCGTGTTACTAGTATTGAATTTTTCTAATTGAATTCGGTGAACTTATTTCCATCTGAGTACCTGACAGTTCTCTGACACATTATGATATTAATGTTTATCTCAAACGATAGGAAACTTGAGCTTTTGATGATCTCTTCCGTGTCATAATTTATTCCAACCATTATTAGTGAGCTAATTTCTAATTTTCTCGTTTGGAAATGGTTCTGGCATTTTAAAAACTGCCTTCATCCTGTATTTATTACTATGCTTAGCATGATTAAATGTCTCATAAAGTGGCTTCATTTCAACGGTCAAGTAAGCTATGTTCACACAAAAGGCAACTTTGAAATCAGCAGTTATCATTCCATCACAAGTTTGAAATACTGTTTTTAAAATAAGGGAAAATAGGTAAATATACAATTCAAATGTCAATGCAACAGCACAATGCATTAAAGATTACTTTTCCGAAATCAAGCTAGAGAATAATCAAGCCATTAAAAATTTGAAGTTATCAAAAATTATGGACTTGAAATAAAATAATTGTCTGGAGTATGTAGATATAAAAAATGCAGATGATGAAAGCTGATCTGACTTTCTTATCTATGTCCAAAACTTATACCTTGGGAAAAAATATTGTATTTTAGGAGTATAAATCTATTTGAGTATGTCTTCCATAATATGATTTTAAGTGGGTTACACCAAGTTTATACTAGGTTAAATTGTATCTACAAGTTGTTAATCTCTCTTAAATGGACATATTAGACACTGATTTTCGAGTTCACTCTAATGTGCCTAAATTTTTTATTTTTTTAATTATTATTATTATTCTTTTTTGTGTGTAGCTTGGAGTTTTCTCCTCCCAGGTGTTTCAGGAGTCTCCTCAAGAGAAGATCTGGAAGAGGAAACACTGTAATTTTGTGTAATAATGATTTGAAATTTTTTAGACTCCTGTTTGAAGTTGCTAAAAATTATTCCATTGCAGCTCCCATTTATGAAATGGAGAAACATTGCAATATTGAAATTGCTGCAAAAATCTCTCGTGTCTCCTCCGTGCAAAATGGTAATTAAGCTTTATAAAGCATAAGAAATACTCCCTTTCTGCTGTTTTTATTCTCAATAGAGTTAGCATATCTTAAAAATCATCTTTCCCTGCTTTTTACTGTTTTGTCTATTTCGTAGAAGCTGGTATATATACACTTGATTATTCAGAAGTTAGGACAGTTCTTGGTTCTACGTCTAATTGTTCCTACAAATCTTACTCCTGTGGAAGTGTTTTACTCTATGAAACATGAGAGAGAGTACATTTCACCTGGATTCTCCATTTGTGATAGTTTGAAAATTTTAAAATTAATGAAACAATGGCAATATGTTTGAGTAAAGTTGTTTCTGATGCCTGTTAAAAATTGAAGATGTACAAAGATACTGTTGCACATATGCATGCATCTTTGGATCTCCTCAAATTTAATCTTTGGGAATAAATATAGGAACCTAAGGAGTTGGTGGATCGGATCGGAAAATATTTTCTGATTGTTTCTTGTTATCATTGCTTTGTTCTTTTTGCCTTCGGAAATTTTATGATAGTTTGATTTATAGCGCGTTGATCTGGAAACGAGGTACTATAAATCTTGGTGAGAGATATGACTTCCTTCCTAATGTGAATGTTTGTCTCATCAAACCCCAAGAAGTACGTGGTTTCTTATCATGCTCGAAAGAGCTCCATTTTGCCCGGTCAATACTCATGGCCTCTCTCTCTCTCTCTCTCTCATTAAGTTCATGTTGTCCAATACCTTAAGTTACTCTACGTATGTTCCGTGGAAAAATTATGTATTGCATTCTAATATGGCCTTCCAAAACTTGTCATACAAAGTTCCATGATGTATTGTAATGTTATTGCATTAATCTGCATTTAAATCATCTACTACAAATATATTAATTTATGTTGTGCCGTACTTGTTCTAGATGGAGATCATGATCGGTATCATCTAGAAGGATTAATGGAAACCCCTTCGGTGGATGATGATGGAGATTGCTTCTCCCCGATGCTTTTAAATGCAACTTCGGTCAATGTTGAGGTTTATTACAATAAAGCAGTTAACTACACATTGATGGTCACCTTTGTATCCTTTACATCTTCTTATACTTGAAGTACTTCATATTGTTCTCTAAAATGAAAAAGGAAACCTTCATATTGCTATCGACCCTGTTTGGTTGGATTCTTTGACCTTTTATGCAATAGATTTCTTTTCTCCAAGTTCTTTTGTTGATCCGGCAAATGGAACACAGTAACACACACTCTGTAAGATTTTTTCTCATAATTGTGAACATTCTCATTGCACATGTTACTTACAAATGTTAATTGATACCTTTCCTTTGTTATTTTAAGTGACATATCGACCACTTATTTCAAAAAATTTCCCAGGGAGCTGCCAAAGTTTCTATTATGATGATTGGGCAACAGGCTATCATGGATGCGTATATTTGTCTTCTGCATCTTACAGCAGGGATTTTAGTTGGTATGTTTAGGAGTCATTATATTAGTGCATATAATTCTAATTTATATTAGCGTATATAATTCTAATTTGCTTTAAGTTATCTTTTATAGTATTGGACAAGTGTCAGTTTTATACCATTGGTTTTATTTGTGAAAATAACTGTTGTATTAAAGAAGTCTCCATGTTTAGGAGTCTTAGTTTCTGTAGAAAGTAGGTTTCTATTAGATTCTCTCTATCTCAATAATGTTGTGTATCTATGTCCTCTATAATAATTTGACCTTGTCCTTTTCTTTTGTCAGCACATGCATGGATTTAGACATTGCAGTTAACATGATTGAAATTTTATATTTAGAGTATGTAATTTAGATATGATATTCTTCTTGGTCCACAATGTGATCCACCCCTACCATGATGTAGAAAATTTCTACTTTCTATGGTCCTGTTATTGTCATTGTGTTGTTTAGAGGTACGCGATATAGAAGTGAGACAGTTTTTTATGGTGGTCCCAATTTACCCTCTTACCTACTTTTAATGGCGAAGCTCCACATTCCTTATGCTATACATAGCATGTAATGAAACTGGATATTCGATTTGAGGCAAGTACTTAAATTGGCCTAAAGTAACAGGAAATACTTGTAAGACATGCCATGATGAGACTGATTTCCAAATTTTGAACATTCTTTGAATTTGTATTTTCTTGATTATTGAAAATATTGTGTCATCCACTGCGTTACAGCCGTTAGTAACTGTCCATCTTCATAATATGCATTGCAAGTTACATTTCAGGTTGGGTGTATCTTAAATGCAAAGAATTATACGAATTAAGAGTGGTTGGAAAGTGGCCAGATGTACAATAAGCATGTAGGGAGAAAAGAGAAAAATAAATAGACGGGTGACTGAAAGTGAATAAACTAAATGCTGGTCATTTTATCTTATATGTTTCACATTTAAATTATTAGTTGCATGGATTTGAGATAAGTGCGTATGGTGAAGTAGAAAATTATGAGGAGAAATTTGATATCATGTTACTTTCAAGTGTCAAATGGAATCTAGTTATTTATCTTGCAGCTGAGTCAGAATGACCTTTACATAGATTTACTTGTTAAATACTCCTGCTGCTGGTACTGTTAGCATCTCTTTACTCTTCACTTCTCTTAATAGTAAGCAGTAGTTGTGGGTTACTTCGCAGACACTACTCAAACAATACTATAATTTTGTTTCCCATTTGATACCCATGAATAGCTTTCTTTTGTTTATTTTGCTATTCTTCTGTTTGTTGTCCATTGATGACTACTAAAAGCTCGTGCTTGCTTGCTTACAGAGTCCCTATTTAATGCTTTTGCAACTGCTGCATTTTTCAAGTTTGTGGTCTTCTCAATATTTGAAATGAGATACCTTCTCGCTATATGGAAGGCGAACAGGCCTATGAATAATGGAGAGAATTGGGAAACAATGAGGAGTGAACTTTCAGCTCTTTATAGCCGATTCTGTAAGTATTTCTCCTGTTATTCAATGACTTAGAAGTGTCCTTGTTTACTTACACCAGAGAAACACTTCAAGCCATATTGCATTCAGTTGATAGCATGTAACCTATGATGTACCGACACGGACTTGTGTTTGACATGATACATGTTGACATAGATACGTTGACACGTCGACACGCGATCTTTAAATAAAGTACTGACACGACACATCGCCAGTACATTGATTAAATTCTTTACAAATCTTCATTTATATAGTATAAATTTAGTTTTATACTTATTATTAATTTTTTTGTTAAAATCTTTTAAATATGAATACCCATTTGTTATTTACTAATAACTTTGAGATTAAAATATATAATATTCTTAATAAAATTAGAAAAATATTTATGGTAGAGTGTCCAATGAGTGTCAGTATCGACACTTGTCGAACACGGACATGCTACCCTAGTTGAAGTGACTGTGCTACAGAGCATGTGACTGTGGCCTTTATGAATTATAATTATGAAGCCATGGCAACTGGATTTTTAATTAAGTAATTAGGATTAGCATGGAATGGAATGGTAATAATTAATTAGACAGGAACATATGAATGTCGCAATCTCACTGAAAAGAGAAGATAAATGCTGTGGCATTTTGTGTAACACGATGAAGGAGCAAAGATGCTATCATTTCGAAGGATCCTTTTAATCCTTGGTAATTCTTCCATTGTCAAAATAGAAATGGCTTGTTTCCCAAACATTGACAGCTTTAAGAACGTACACTTAAGGTAGCCATAAAAGTCCAGCCTTATAAGAGAACTACGGTACAATGAAACTACAAGGTGTGGTTGCTTTGAATGATTGATCTATTAATAGATTCATTCACGCACAAAAGTACTCAGGAACTCGGGGATAGGTACGTGATAGGCTTAAAAATAGGGGTGTGTGTGTGGTGGAAAGGGGGGAGGGCTGCAGGTAGTTCTATTGAGTTATGTATATGATAATTGAAATGAAATCTTCTCTTTTTTGCTTAATTTTAACATTTGACAGAAATAATAATAAATATTATCACATGATCTAATACTAATCTTATAGTCTGATTTTAGATCTTATTTATTGATGATCTCTGAATTTTTCTGAATGACTGGTATGCTAATATATTGATTATTTTGCAGATGGGATCCTATTGGGGGGCATTTTGGTCACGTATGAGTTTCTTAAATATTTCCGCATCATTCTTCTCCTTCTGCACTCATTTTGGATGCCGCAAATAATCATCAATGTAGTTCGTGACTCGAGGAAACCATTGCATCCTCATTACATTTTAGGAATAACGATCACTCGGCTCGCTGTTCCATTATATGCATTCGGTTGTCCACATAACTTCATGCGAATAGAGCCAGACAAGAAGTGGTGTGTGTGCTTGAGTATTATTATGGGATTCCAAGCATCTATTCTTCTTCTACAGCATTATTTTGGATCTCGGTGGTTCATTCCCCGCCAGGTTTGTGTAATCTTTATCATTTTTTCCATTTGCATAGTTACTTCCATAGTTCCATTTATTAATATTAGTTTTCGGATTGCCTGTACTCGTAATTCATGTTTGCTGCATTCTTCCACTTACCCCTGATTGGTCAACTAAGTAGTTAATGCTTGCATAGCCTCATAGTTCATCCATACTCGTTCATTGAAATAAGGTGTCATGATTGTTTTATGCTCATTTTAGTGTAAGAAAATGACTCATACCATCTTTGTCTTGTTGAACCTTCGAGTATATTGGCTCTTGTGCCCTCGTTTTCTACTTCTGTTTATTGAAGACAAATATTTCTACATCACCGTGCATATCTTGTCACTCATAAATATTGATCTATGTACTCTTACAATTTGATTGCAGATTTTACCCGAGAAATATAGCTATTATAGAAGGCTTGGTCCAGCTGCAAATAATGCCACAGACTGCGTCATCTGCATGACAACGATTGAGCTAAGCCATCGCTCCAATGATTGCATGGTATCGTATCATTTCATCTTTTTCGTCATTTTAAGGACATTTTCTCATAAAAATGTGATTTTGACTCCAAATTTTTCCAGGTAACACCATGCGATCACTTCTTTCACTCAAGCTGTTTACAAAGATGGATGGACATAAAAATGGAGTGCCCAACTTGCCGGCGTCCTCTTCCACCGCCCTAGGAGACTCTTAATAAGATTAGCAACGTGGATCAATTTACACCAACTTGTTAATAGCGGTATAGTGGCATAGTGGCTTCATGGGATGTAGATTATTCCTTCATTTCAAGAACTTCCGGTAAGGATTTTAACCTCAAAGGCTGCACGAACATGCATAGACAAGAGTTGACACAAAAGTGGCAGAGTCTTCGCGTTGTATATTCCAGGGTTTGTAGTAGACATTCGACAATTTTCACCATTATGTTCGTAGTTTCATGCCAATTATAGATTTACTTGAAAATGGTTCATCCATCTGAATTCTGAAAGGTTATGGAATTGTACTAAAATGTACTTTTTAAACAGTTTTCTTGTAATAACAAAAGCAAAGAACCAAGTTTACAATCCTATTTATGAGATTTTTTTTATTTTTTTTTTTCAAGAACATGGCAGCATATTTGGTACGTACATAGGATTAAACAATAATGTACATTATGAAATCTCAAGAACTTTCTTTCAAATTATCAGAAATTTTTACCATTATCAAACCACTGAGCAGAATTTCTCAAATCCTTAACAATGTACAAGATAGACAAGTAGCAAAGGATGCCAATTATGTGACAAGACTTGTATTAAAACTTACATAGCATATATAGAATATTACTCACATTACAACTCATTATTTTGTCGTTTCCTAAAATGCTGGAATGATTATAGCATGTGTATGTACAACCTAGGACGGTATATACACACCTAGGTTGGATCTGGTCACTGCGTCTCCCTTCGTGAGGTATCCCTTCTCCCAAAGTTATGGGATTATTTGGCTGAGATTCTTGAGAGTTAATGGAGAGAATCACTACAGTTTTGGGTGCAATCAACTGGATGTTGGTCCACTGCATCACATTCTTTCTTGCTCCTCTGCTGAGGCTTGTCTGGCAAACAGTTTCGACGATCATCAAACATAATCCCTTTCGAAGTTAGATTTCCACAAATGCCTTCTTCTTCACAGAAGAAGTTGTAAGAAAACGTAAAATTCGACAAATTTGGCAAACAACAAACTCCATCTGGCACTATTCCAGTCATCATATTGTGGCCCAAGTTCAGGACCTCCAAATGAGCCAAACCTGCAATGCTATAAGGGATTGGACCAACAATTTTGTTATAGCTAACATCAAGTACTTTCAATTTGTATAGAAATCCAACTTCTGGTGGTAAACAACCTTTTATGCTAGTGTTGATTAGTAATAATTCTTCTAAAGTATTCGCGAGATTGGCTATACTTGGAGGGATGCATCCTCCAAATTTGTTGTTGGCGAATACTATAACGGATGCTGGAGTCGTGCCAAAGTTCGGTGGGAGCACGGAAGTAAAGTGATTGTTATTGACAAATATGGCATCGAGGTTTTTGTTGAAGAGTTCGGAGGGCACTTTCCCTTCGAACTCATTGTAGCGTAGGTCAAGGTATCTTAGCGAAGGAAGCGATAGCACGACAGATGGAAAAGGGCCAACAAATCTGTTGTTACTCAGATCGAGCTCGTGGAGTAAAGTTAAGTTGGATAAACTTTGTGGGAGGATTCCACAAAAGCGATTGCTGTTTAGATGAATCAAGGCAAGGTCACTTAAGAGGCCTATTTCATCAGGCAAGAATCCGGCTAGGTCACAGTGGTTTAGGTCAATACCAGCAACAACTTGAATTTTCGTGTTGTTAGGATATGGAGAACAGTAAACTCCTGAGTAGTTGCACACATTTGGACCATCCCAGTTGGAAGTGAAGTTGGTTGGATCGGAGTAGATCACGCGCTTCCACGCTTGGAACGCGATATAAGCTCTTTGAAGCCTGTTGTTCGACATGGCCTTCTCAGGGAGGCGATTGTGGTGATGCTGGTGGTGGTGGATGGTAGTTGTGTGACCATGTTTGGCAGCTAAGTTGTTGATCAAGGTAGGAAATATTAGTAGCATGAGAACCAAGGTACCGGGCGAGATGGATGAGTACAAAGCCATGTCTAGCTAGCTTAGTCTCTGCTAGAAATCCTCGATTCTTATAGGGATTTAAGGGTATGCAGTGCTCGTTACAACAACCAATTATAGTGACTTCTTACCATCACTAATGGCTGCCAATATGATTATGTCTTTGCAATTTTCCATGCTTCTATTGGAAGGTCTGGTGTTTATATGATATACACTTCGCACATATATAACTGATAATAACTGAGAGATTTATGTGCAGACATGAAAACGACGTATCTCCTTCCTGGTAGTTTTCTCGGAAGTTTGAAGTGGGAAAGGAGAAAGACAGGTTCAGCACCATAGTTAAAAGGAGAAAGGGAGTTGAAAAACATCACTTTTCTTGAATTTGAAGGAATAAAGAGTCCTAAATTCAACTTTTGTTAGTTGAGTACCCCTTATCTTTGATGATCCTGATGAAACCATTGAGTCACTCCTAGCATTAAGATGAGGATCGTTTTGATACTAAGTAGTTGGGGTCATTCATGTTAGAAAATCGAAGAAAAGCTAGTATCAGGTTTAGGTCATAGTCGCTCCAACACACTATCTGAAAGGAAAATGACTTTGGATTTTACACTGGTTTGGCTTTTATCTGATGTTTCCCTTCATAGGAAGATCTCAACTTACCCCCTTTTTAGCAAATTCATCATCTTAAACAATTTTTTCATTGCAATATATCTCAATATTACACAAACACATCAAGACTCGAGTAATACACTGCAAGATTATTGATAAATTCTGTTTCTTCAAAATTATCCCAACACACAGTAAAGGCCAAGAGTTGTATACTGAAAGAAACTAATCTCGTCTTCATCATTATCGCAATTTTAATAACATTAACCACCACCACCAGATCCGTATTTCTTGCCAAAGAAGAGGACCTGCATTTTATCATATCCAGCCAGAACACCAGCACTCGCAATATTGCGCATAATGTTGGCTCCAGCACCCTTGAAAAGTGACTTTGGACCTTCATTCTTGATGATTTGTGAAAATGCATCCATTGAGCTCTTATATTTGACAGCCTCTCCCGATGTCATCATCATTCTTCTACGAACTGTATCAATAGGATAAGAAGCCAATCCTGCAACCATGGATACTCCCCATCCCAATAAGAAGCTAGCCAAGAAACTATCCTGCAGATTCCAAATATAGTAGCATTACGATAATATCTGAAATTTGGAAATTCCAGTCAACCCTCTTAACTCATGAAGATCGCAGAAGGCATGTATTCGATATATATCCTAAATACCACGGACGAATAGTATTAAAGAGAAAGAAGAGGAAGAGGAACAAAAATATTACAAGGCAGAATGTCACTTGCCTGCAATGGACCAACCAGAAGTACGGGCTTAAAAGAATCATACATTCCAAAGTAGAGCCCGCGGTAGGGAATAATTCCAACAACCGAGATGTTAAATCCACGGTAAAGACCAGCAATTCCATCAGATTTGAGTGTTTTCTTGTAAACATCGATTATGCCATTAAACTGCCTTTCGCCACCCTTTGCGGCAGCCTTAGCATCATTTGCTAACCGTGTTCGGGTGTAATCCAGGGAGTAGACAAGCAGAAGAGACGAAGCACCAGCTGCACCACCAGATGCCAAGTTTCCCCCAAACCACTTCCAGTATCCATCCTTATCTTTGTTAAAGTTAAACATCCTCTTAAAATAATCTTTAAACGCAAAGTTGAAGGCCTGAAAACACTCGAAACTACAGGCATCAGGGTTAAGGGTAGAATCTCGAATCAAATAAATATGAAACAAATAAACAACGTACAAGAGCTTGGACCACTCTTAATAAGGTTGACCATTTAAGAACCCGGTCCTTAATATGGTATCAGAACTCAATAAGCTCAAACAAGTGATTTGATCCCTCTAAGACTCAAACGAGCAAACAAATTCAAAGATGGTGTGCTCTCACGAGCCATTATCTTGCAGGGCATACTAAGGGTGAGCATCAATAAATGAGATGGCCAGTACGTCACTCTTTGTCAGATTACAATTACATGCCTTAATATCGTTAAATATTATCTTGAAGCAGCATTTTGAATAACAAATTTATTGGAAAACTGATCAAAAAAGTAATTGAATTGCACTTTTTAGAATCTATCTAAAATGTGGACTATATCTTGCCGATCAATGTTGGCATGGTTTAATCATAGAATTTCTGATGAATCTAGATATAACCAAGAATTCAAATGAGAAGGAAAACAGATATTTTAAATGTATATTTTAACCTGTGTAGGGAAATATCTGATAATGTTTACACCGTTGCTTCTCCACAGAGAAAGGACACCTTCATCCTTGATCGTTCTGGCGAAGCAGTCAGTTATTCCCTTGTAAGGTTCAGACAATCGACCGGCCTTGATCAGCTCGTCCTGGTTCTGAATCAAGAGTTTGACTCTCTCAATTGGTGCAGCAGCAGTTTTCGAGACAGCAGCAGATACCCCTCCCATGAGAAAATCTACCATAAATCTGGCAAATCCTTTATCCTTTTCTGCTGGAGCCTGTATGAGTAGCGGAAACATCGGTGAAACAATTTCTGGGCTAGCTTGATTGCATGATGATGGTGTTGAAAGACTCTGCAGACCACCATTGATATATCGACCATTCAAATTTTTGTGTACACTTGGAATGCATGTGAGGAGAAATCCGGTGAAAGAGAAAAGACTTGACGTGTATCAGATGCTGTGTACCGTCTGTCATCTTTGCATATAAAGCAACCCCTGCACGGAAAAATTAAGAGAAAATATAGCTAGTAAGCCTAGTATGATAACTGCAGAAGACTTTCACAATTACAATGGCAAAGTCGTTGAACAATAATAATATGTACACTGGATTAGCAACAAGAATACCGAGTTTATCAACGTAATGAGAAAATCAGACCACGAACACTACAAAGCAAGTATTCAACTAATCAAGAAAACTAAAAACATCAACATAAAAATCAACATAAGCGAATGAATTATTTATATTATGATTATAAAACATAAGAGAAGAATAAGTGTGGAACCTGACCAGAAAAGTCTGCCGAATGATCAGAGAGGAAGCAATGATATTCTAATTAGTAGTTTTGGTCGACCACGGAAACCTTGAGGACCAAATGGTGAGCAACTTTGACTGTGACTTTGAATGTTAAGACGATAATACACTTTTGGCCCTTAAATAGGAATTTATTTATTTATTATTATTATTATTTTTCAATTCAAGCAAAATGTTGATATTAAGCACAATGGACACGAACACTCAACGAAAGACAAATAGGGCTACAATTAACCCAACATGAAGAGGTTGGAAAAAGTGTTTTGAGTGTACATTTTTTCCTTCGATCACGACCTAACTAGTTGGGGTTATTTATGGTAAAAACTTGAAGCAAACCTAGTATTAGCCTATTTTCAAGATCACTAAGGCAAGTGCTTTGGGGTTCTTAATGCTATCTCTTTGTTCAAGTATTTTACTTATATGGTGTGTTTGATTATAAGTATGGAATTTGCATAGAAAAATAAAAAAGTTTTAGACAATTGAATTGTTTATAAGTTACTTGTATGGGAATTGTCAATTAATTGTATTTAATTTCCAACCTAAAATTTTTTGTGCTATTTCATAAAGTTGAGTTTTGGGTAAGTGTGAATTGTCTAGAAAATAACTTGTCCCCATAAACAAAATGTTTTCTTTGTTTTGTGGAAAAAAACATGATCTATAACAGTTTATGCGGATTGAAAAAGGTCGTTGTTTGGAACTGTTTTTGTCCAAAAACGTACGCGCAGTTGCATTTGTATATAACAGAAAATGGGCCATTGAAATGTCTATCTGCCTGCCTGCCTCTCTTTTTTCAAGTAAATTCCCCCCTCTTTTTCTCTCTCTCGCATACACATGAAAGAAACAGATTGATTTTGAAGAATCGTTAATTTGAATTCGACATTCTTGGGGTTTGAACGTCTTGATTTTTCATTTTCATTCTTAATCAATAACGTCTAATGACTAAAATGGATCTTCGAGCAACTAGAAAAGTGGTAGCAATTACTTTATTCCTATCTACAGGGTAAAACCGTGATTTGTATTTTATAAGAAAACCAATTTTTGGTTTGATGAACACGACGCGAGAGTGTATTCTTGCCAGATGTCTGAGTTCTCAATTGTATGGATCTTTAGCCTTGTTTGGATTGAAAGAAATGGGAGAAAATGAAACGGGTGGAGAAAAATACAAAAAACGCATATTTTCCGTCAATCATAGTGGGACCCTGAAACGTGCTGGCTTCTTCTAGAATTTCAAATGGGAATACATTTCCATTTTTGCCACCCTTTGCAAAACTCCAAATGGTGGGACACTAAGCAGCCTTTGACCACTTTTCCATTTCCATTTCCATTTCCGAGGAGAAGCTGACCACGTGAAAAACCAGTAAAAAAAAAAAATGCGAACAAGTTCGTTGCCAATTATTGACATTCAACGTCCGGTCAGAATTTGCAACACCGTTCCAGGGCTTCAAATGAGATGCTTCGGTAAAACGTCATAGTAGACAAATGTTCAAATTTAAGTTTTCATCTTCACTAATTTATGGAAATTGAGCAGTACCAAGCTTTCGATAAAGCACTTACCTTTTTAATGACATGATTCATCTCTAGAAATTCATATAAATTAACTTGAATATTTGAAATGATGTGATTCATCTTTAGAAATCCATATAAATTAACTTGAATATTTCAAAACAAGAAATTTCTAAGAAACTCTTATAATGACCATCCATCCAATAACAACAAGATTTGAAGTTTCAAACTTTCTTATTAGGATTCGAGCACGAAGTGAAAATAAAAATGAACACTACATAATTCAACATACACATTTACACGCTGCTTACAACAAGATTGTGACAATGGGGCATTGCATGATGCCCTTCAGCTCAACAATGGTTGACACTAACGGAGAGTTTACCCCATACATTCCAGTTTCAAATACTCAAACATATCAAGTGCCTCTCACCATTGCTCTCCTATACACTGGTGATGATACACAGTAACTTTGCAAGAATCATTACGATACGTTCTAATAGAAAATCAGAGGTATGCAGGGAGATAAGAGAGACACGCCACTTGTAATGTAGCAAGAACCAATGGACACACTTGGAAGGAGACGTAAACTTCATCCTAAGAAGAACACAGGGAAGTTCTTTGCTTCACCAATAACTGCTTCAGCTTTTTTATTAGTTTGGGATCTGAGCACATGTAATCTTGGAATGACTCCCTCAATGATTGGAGCAATTTTTTGTGATCTTCGCTTGGGTTAATGTTTAGCAACTTGGTAAATAAGCTTCTCCAGAGCTCGATATTCCAGTATCTGGAGTTGAAAAGTTTATTTGAATGGGAAAACACAGAAGATTCACGAGTATAACCGATAGATAGATAGTTGCAAAGGGGACGAAGAGGACATACCGTTTATAATGTGATTTGGGTTGATAAACGTAGCCACCATCAGGAGAGGCTTTCTTTTCAATATCCATGTACGAATTGTGAAGCATCATGTGAACAATAACACACATCCCGTACATGTCCACCTTACCTCCCAATCAAAACGTGACAATAAGTAGATGCGATCTATATAAACTGTACATGGACCATCCAAAATGCTAAATTTAGTCGAATATACACCTTACCTGAAATGTCCACGGCTTATTTTCTTGCATTTCTGTACAGCGAAAGCCTGAAGTTCTACTGTCTCCAATGAATTTGGTCTTTTCAGGAAAAAGACTAAGATCGATTCCTCTTCCCCAGTCGACGAGACAAAGCCCCTGCATTAAACATCTGTAGTAAATATCAACAGATCAACCATATCTCCATACTTGAATCATCTGAAAGTTACCTGATTACGCCAAGGACCACTACACGTGAGAAAATCATCTTTACATTCTGTTAGATCATCCCTGCCGAAAGGTCAGGAAGAGACACCAAGATGTCGCTTCAACATATTAGCACAAATGAGTTTAAGCAGAGAAAATCATATAATGCAATAGTTATTACTAAACATTCTGCATAAAATCCTTAGTACCATGAAAAAGAATTGACCTCGACTTTGTACCCCACAATGTAAATCACAATGTTTCAAGCCGCACCCTTCAAGGTTCATATTTTTAAAACTTTCTTGAAGTTTATTTCTGTAAAACAATATGAAAACTAGAGTCGTCCTCCCATACAAGACAACACCCAATATGCATAACAGTATTTCCTCTTTACATGTATCTTTTACAACTGTCATCTGGTAAAGAAAATGTTCAGTAAAATTAGGCAAAACCCATCTAAATCAAGGTCTGGGAGTTCACTGTTTCATGATGTCATATAAAATAGGTTTGTGTTACAATTGGGCACCATTAGTTACCTGGAATACCGGATGAGCAAATTATCAGGTTTGAAGTCACCATGGAGAATTGCAGTATCGTGCAGAATTTCAAGAATGTGGAGCAGCTCTATGGTATAATAAATACACAAAACTTCTTCCATAGACCCACCTATGACAGCGTTGGAATTAATGGCATCCTGCAGAATATTAATAAGAACTTCATAAGAAATGAATAAGACAATTTCAACTGAACAAAATAATGAGATATCCACCTGAAGTGTCCCGTGAGCTAAATAATCAGAGACCAGAATGCTGTAGTCAGAATAGAGGTGCAATCTGTGAGCAAAGCCAAAATTCATCCTCTGAAAAATGAAGAAACTGAATGAGCGCAGCTTCATGACCAACAGGTTTCAATATATATCACAGTCCAATAATCACATACTTCTTTTTTTGAAATCCGCATGTCAAGTTGGCGATACATGTAGAATTCCCAAGGAAAAGGAGGCTTTTGAATCTGTAACATATTGAAAGATTAAGAAGATACCCAATAAGATCTTTCACTACTGAGTCCTCATTTAGTAGATGTCAGGAATTGATGCCTTAATTACCTTAAGGGCAACAACATCATCTGGATTGTTGTCAACATATGCTTTAAACACTTGGGCAAATCCACCTTGTCCTGCACACCCTTTGATCTGGTACTTATATCCACCTTTAGTCGTCATACATAAAAACAGACAAGATAAGTGAAACAGAGAGTAAATCTTGGAATGTAAAACTGTATTGTTCATACATAAAATTGACCAAGTTCTTAATGTTATACTTGTGCTTTCCACCTAATGACAGAATACTTCAAATAGAATGCAGTATCTTACAGTATGGAATTACAGCATAACCAACCAAACCAAAGATTTGGATTGGCTCTTTTTATTTTATATATATCGAGATCACTTTCCTTTTGGATGGAATGGAAGCTAAAGGTAGTTTTTACATCATCATTCTGTCCTTTCGCACTGGTCAACTCCATTTTATCTTCAACTTGTATTAAAGAACCCATTAAATACCATGTCCAGCCAAACGACCCAAAAATATAAGGCTTGGAAAGCATAAAGCTATTATAATCAAGAGAAAATTTCTATCCATCGAATATAAATTATAATTTATCTGTATCCTATTTATCAAAGAGTATACATAACATTTTCAAAAAACTAATTTTTGAAGGCTTAATGATAACTTTAAAACAAATTATTATGACCTCCACTCAATGTCAATGACAATTATGTTTTCCATCAGATGTTCGGATTAAGAGGACAAAAATATTGTTGGGGCTATGTTAATGTATCAAGAAATTGAGCACTACTATAGTTACACCATCTTCTGTATTTCCCTCTCAATAAAAAATTGAGCCTGTCAAAAACATTTAGGTTTAGAATTTAGATATTTTATGAGCTTCCATAGGCACTTCTCTATGGACTAAAACTGCACACTGTATACCCAGTCTTACTCCAGCTATTCATACATCCTTTTGTTTCAAGATGATATCTCCATAACTCTAATTTAGAAACTGAAATGGAGATCCACGTCCACAACAAAATTGACAACACAATACTCCTTTATCTGAGTTTCAGAAAGATTGTATTGAAAGCACAAAGACATAAAATGTGTAAGCAAAGTAGTTAATAAACATATACATAATTTTGCAAAAAGAATAAAAAAGATCTATATATCACTTGGAAAGAAAATGAAAAAAGTTCCCTTGTGATTCTTCAAATATTTAGCCTTTGTTTGGCCTCCTATCATATTATATTTTTTTTTCTCTCTCCTACTTTCAACCACATAATCTTCCATCAAATAATATTACACGTAAACCGAAAACTTTTCCTTCTTTTTCAACCACACATTCTTCCATAAAATACTATTCCAAATACAATATCTTTAAAAAAAAGGGGGCCAAACACAAGCTTAAGAGTTTAATTTAATTTTTTAAAAAGCAACTTTGTATTGAATCGGACAATTTTGGTTACTATAGCACGAATATAAAATTTTAACTAAAAAAGCACGACACATGTTTGACGAACCTTTGAGAATGCAAGTCTTTTTCAAAGCAGATTATACAATATTATTTAAAAAATATTTAATGCTACTTGTACACAAGTATGCATGCACATGTAGCTTTCAAGTAGGTTAACCACTTGTGTCAAGAATGTTAATAGCTAGCCATCTGTGCTGCTAAGAATCATAATTGGGACACTTAAGATATTCTTAGACCATAGGAAGCATGAACATCATTTGTTTTACCTATGTCAATGGTCTTCTGCCTAGCTGATTTCTGCAAGGACGATAACGAACCTTTTCCTGGATATGCTTTATTACTTTGAAGGTATCCCTGCAGAATAATATAATTGCCTATCAAAACATATCAAGCAAACTCACTACAAAAAATTCACATAAATACTAGCCAATTCGGTTTACCTCATATTTTACTACTTGTGAATTCATCTTCTGCAACAAGTTTTTGAGGGTTGTGACAGACCATGGATTAACAAAATTTTCACCATTTTCTGAAGAAATATCGTTTTCCATCTGAATAAAGAAAATGCAAAGGGGCTTACCATCAGATGTTGACGTTTGCAAATCAATCGATCAAATATGTTTAATAGATCTCTGATTAGAACAACACAGTGCAATTAGTTGTAAATGATTTAAATCAAACGATATTCAAGGAAATGTGAAAGATCTATAGGTATAACTTTACTATATCATACGAAAAATATAAACATGTAAATAAACTGAAACTGAAAAGAACAAAGTACATACATTTTGGAAACAGAACAGAACTTACACAATGCATCCAACTAAGTTATGCCTGAGACATTGTAGACCCCCTATACGATTCACTTACGCAAGAAGAGGAAAGAAAGGAGTGAGGTAGCCAAGTCAGCCAGCATTCCAGAATATTCCACCAAGTTAGTTACCTAAGAGGGTAAAAGAGTAATAGAGATAGGAACATGTCTATAAAATGTAATGGAGGGAAATGGGAGAGGCAGGCATTGATTGAGTGAGTTTCAGTTAGATACGAGGGATTCCAGACCTCTCGAATAGCCTGTAACTGTTATCTTGTTATTCAGTCTTCAATAAACTTGCTGTTATTAAATCCATTACCTGCATTCAGTATCTTCCATCACAATATGTATAGCTTCATTATAGTCTCTTATTCTTGATCTTTTATTTCTTGATTACAGTTTCCGGTGCTCAGTTGTATCAGAGGCAGGGGTCCTATCAGCCATCTAAACTCTAAAGGCTAGAATATGAACCATGTTCGATGGATGAGTTATACATTATGCAAATATAAACAATTGACTTAATTCAACACACTAAAGAGCAGACTCCATGAACCTAAATTTTGAAGCTTTGAAGAATAATACTTCAATTGAAGAGCTTATTTGAAGGGAGAAAATTTGATACAGGATAACTATAAAGCACAAATAACGAAAGGAAAAATAAATAAATATATATATATATATATATATATATATATATATATATATATATATGAGATTTCGTATTTATTAGCAAGCTTATTTTTAACTTGGAATAGTTATTGGGCTAAGAAATGAAAAAGAGCAAATTATTCTCTGCTAACTTTCACCACTGTTTCTCAGATTCTCGAACCAAATTACCAACACATTTAGTGCTTGTTTGGTGATTATAAGTTGTGAGTCTTTTGGAATGTGTAGATTATAAGTGGTAGTGATTGTCGGTCCTACGAAATGTGTGGGTATAGTGTTTGATCACTTCCCAAACATGCTCTTAGTAAAGCTTTTAAATTATATTGCTAGGGATTTATCACCTTGAAACTAGCTATGTGCTAATTAAGTTTGTCAGGCCTATTGGCATATAATGCACCTAATTTTGGCATAGAATTATAGAGGGTGAATCTGAATTCAAATTAGAAAACAAATTTATTTCCATATAGCCTAGAGACACATATAACATGAAAATCGAGTTTTTAAGATGAAGAGTAATATACTAATTCACAGAGCTTCACATTTTTCTCATTTACATGAAAGCATTACCACAATAATTGATAGTCTATGAAATAATCATTATTTCTTAAAAGGTTTAAAAAAAGGAAACTAAGTAATGAGACGATTTTTCTTTATGAGGCGAGACAGATTGAGGTCTAAGCCTCAAAAAAAAAAATCTAAGTAAAAGAATTATAAAATAATACAAAAAAATCAAAGTTGGAGCATATTGTAAATAGGATATATATAGCCATTAGTTTTTAAAGCTGACTTTTGAATTTCCGTTTTGGTCCTCTAATTTCAGGTTGCCGTTTAGTTTTCTAGGTAATTTATTGTTTTGTTAGGGTCCAAAATGCCTTTTTAAATGAGTCATTTTCCTTTTTAAGAAGGGTCCTTTCCAATTTTAAATGAGGCGTACGTCTCATGCTCTATGAGGCGCGCGCCTCAGATTTAGAGGAGGGAACCTCATATTTTTAGCCTCAAAAATACCGCCTCGAGGCATACTACATGCGCCTCAAGGTGAGGCGCGCCTTCACTACCGCCTTTTTAAACCATGATTTCTTATCTGCAACAACAATTTCATTGTAAAGGTTAGGCTTGTTTTGGGACAAGAGCTATCTTATTACAGAATAGGACCTTATGTTTCACCAGCAACCAAAGAATAATGGAAAAAAGATAAGCATATATCTTTTATCAGACAAGACTGCTCTCATATGCCAAGAAACACCATCATTTATCAACCATCAAAGTGCTATAATAAATGGCAAATAAAAGTAATGATATAATCATGTAGAAAAGATTAAGTTGTGTTTTTCAATATCTTCTTAAAGCTCAGACTAGAGATCCACCACACTCAAAAGTTTTGGCTAACTTTCCAAGTTGAAGTTGTGCCTTTCGTGCTCAAATATCACTACAAATAAGACAAACAACTTGAGACCTATTGTGCTTAAGTATCTGAGTACGTTGTAGTTCTTCTTATATTACATACAAGTTTGTGCTCTATCCTTCTCTTTGTTGTACCATTTCAAACCATCAAAATTAGTTGAACTCTACGCCCAACATACACAGCATGGCCAAATAGGAACGTTATCTTATTCATCCGCAGATTAACTACAAAAACAAAAGAAAATTGGAGTAACCTCGAATATGGAATACAAATATATAAATAGTTGCTAGATTCAATCAAAGTCAAATATTAATTTCTACCACAAATCGATAAATCATACTCATTATTACCCACATATTTCGTGGAACCTATTATTATTCCTCTTTATAAACCATTTATAAATTTACCAAATGAAACTTACGTTCTTCATTCAAGAAGAAAGATGAACTACATTAACACTAGTATCATATTGTTCGTAAGAAAATCACATGGTAAAATATAGCTAACATGTTTATTTCGTCTATATAATTCCGTGTTGATTTTTGGTAACTATGACTTATAGAACACCACAAAATCAATTTACGGACTAGGTTTGAGTCCCTTCGGGTAGAAAATTGCATGTGTATATAAATACAGATTTGATTCTCAGCAAAGATCGCTTCTTTTTAAAAATAAATAAATATATATGTGTGTGTGTGTGTGTGTGTGTGTGTGTGTGTTAGATATAACTCATCGAAACATACCTTCGGAAATGAACCATTTGTCACTCTTTCTGACATTCTCTCAAGAAATAAAACCTGCGCTTTCTTCAATCTCCCCAAAGGCTGTGCATTCCTGAAACCCAAAAAGGTCCTAATCTCATCAACTATTATCACAAAAAACAGCAGTATATCCTAACATTTGATTCATTAGGATAGGTTAATCACCTAGAAATTCCCAAATGGTAAATCATACACGCGTCAATTAACTTCCCCTTAACTTCCAAAAACAGCGCAAACGATTCATAAAGCAAAGCATTACGTAAACAAATCTTGTTCTGCTCCATTTCCTTAAAAACTCTTTCATAATCCGAACTTCCATCCATCTGTCAAACACAAATCAACAACTCGTCAATTGAACCAACAAATTTTAAAATAATAATAATAAAAAAAACCATAAATCTCAATCTCGCTTAATATTACATGGAGAAACCAAATCTTGAGAAATCTGACGTCGTCTCGGTAGCGTGGGTCGGCCTTGAAGGTATAAATACATTTCGATACGAGCTCGTCGACATCGGTGGAATTGTTCGATTGAATTGAATTTTGCAGTGCTTTTTCAATGGATTGTAGCCAGGGTAACAGAGAATCGTCGGTGGTGGAGGGATTGGAGACATCCTCCACATTTCTGGTAATGACAACCATGTCCTCTCTCTGTGTTTCCGCTGTGACTGTGGAGAAGATATGATTTTGAATTCCGGATCTGACAGCAGCGGGAAATAATATTTGAACCATTTTTTTTCCTTGCCCAAAAGAATATTCAGAGAAAATTGCCATTTGGCCAACTAGGAGGCGTAGCAGGCAAGGGTGGCCACAGACCAATCTAAGCCATGGCTCGATCAATTAACCGAGCCAGGCTCGGCTAGTTGAATAAGGGATCAAGTTACTCAGTCCTCGATTTTGTCGAGTTGAGTCAAACATATGAAATATTGACCAATACAATCAAATTATTATGATCAACTTTATGTAAAGGGCCAATAGGTGAATTTTAATGTAAACTAGATCAGACTAGTTTCAACTCGAGAGTCTAACAAGATTGGTCGTTCGAATCTAAATGATCTAATCTATTTTTAAAATCTTACATTTTAGTAGACAAGTTTTATTTTTAATCACATATTTTGTTTCGATTATCCACTTTTTATCACGCATTTAATGAAATCCACCGACACAACAAGGTCCCTTAATCAATGCTAAAAATGGTCAATCAAGTTCCTAAAAAGAAATATATTAATTAGCACAAAACGTCATTGTCTTTCAATGTTATTGTATAAAAGTGTCATCACCTTTCATTTTTTGACATTTTTACATCTATTTTCACCTTCCACTGTGAAAATCACTATTTTCACCTAATTTTTCAATAAAAATGTAAAATGACAAATATACCATCATATTTAAATAATAAAAAATAAACTCTCAAATTTTTTAAAAAGTGTAAAAGAGTCCAAGCAAATTATTAAATGGATAATTAACACAAAATATCCCTACATTTCAATATTATTGTACAAAACGTCCATACCATTAATTTTTTAGCATTTTCACATTTCATTGCAAAAATATCATTTTCATCTATTTTATCAATTAAAGCTGCAATATGATAAATATACCTTCATATTTAAAGAAAATAAAAATAAAGAACAAATTGCAATTAAAGCGATTTTTGTGTTTTTAATTATTTATTTAAATTTTTTTTGCACTTTCTTTAAAAATTTGGAAGTATAATTACAATTTATTTTTATATTTATTTTCTTAAATTTTATTTTATTTAAGTATGGGGTATATTTGTAATTATACAGCTTTTTAATTGAGAAAATTGATGAAAATGATAATTTTCGTAATAAAATGTGAAAATAAAGATTAAAATGCTAAAAAAATATGAAAGATGATGACGTTTTGTAAAATAATATTGAAAAGTATGAAAATTTTGTGTCAATTACCTTTTTAATAATTTATTTGAATTCACTTGCACTTTTTAAAAAAGTTTGGGAGTGATTGCAATTTTTTCTTTTTTTCTTTTTTTTTTAAATGGAGGTGTATACTTGTCGTTTTACATTTTTTTTTATTGAGAAATTAAATAAAAATGATAATTTTCACAATGAAATGTAAAATAATGGGGAAAATATCAAAAAATAAAAGATATAAATATTTTGCACAATAACATTAAAAAATAGAGACGTTTTCTCTGTGAAAAGCGATGTCACCGATCATTTTATGATTACTAGTTGTTGCCCGTACGATGTACGGGTTAGATTATTTTGTAGGAAGTGTTAGCATATTAAATGCGTGAAACTATGTTTTATTTTGAGGTGTGAGATAAGATAGAAAAATTTTGTTTTCAACATATAAATACAATTTTGGATATATTTCTGTTAAAGTAGTAGGGAAAATAATGTGTTATTTATAGAATGAGTGAAAAGATAATAACTTGTCAATGTGAATAGCTACATATTTGTACTTTATATATACAATAAAAAAAACAACTATATATTACAACTGTATAATCAATAGACAAATTATGTTGTAAAATCGAATATACAAAATATAAAAAAAAAAATGAAGATTTCAATGAATATAAAGCCAACGGTTTTGAAATATTATAACTGGGTAGAACTTCACTTTATTTTATAACTATATTCAAATTAAAATGATTAAACAGGATAAATGGGAAAAAATTATGTAGGTCGTTTTAAACTAATATTTCAAAATAATATTTCGAGAATTTTGATAACAATCTAACTTTAAAAATTCAAACGAAATCGAAGTATTATATTCTTAATATCAAATGAAGTCTAAATGATATAGAAGATTTATCGATTCGACCAGCGTACAATCATTTAGGAATTTTTAAAGTTAGCTTGTTATCGAAATTTTCGAAATATTAGTTCTACTTTGACGCGTCGTAACATTTGCTACGATTGGCCGTTTCGCACACCATCAACGTCGTGAAATAATAGATCGTGAGTACTTCAAAATAATATTAAGAATGTAATATTTCGACTTCGTTTGATGTTCCGTAATGAGGCTGACAATGAAAACAAAAATATAAGTAATATATTCAAAAAAACGAGTTATACGTCTTTTTTAACACACACGTTTGACGTCCGTTTAACTATTTTCGATATTCATTTACATCATTCGATATATCTGCGATATAGTTCTCGAAATGAGTTTCGAGAGGATATAGAAGATTTATGGATTCGACTAGTGTAGAATAGTCGAAGAATTTGTAAAATTAGTTTGTTATCGAAATTTTTGAAATATTAATTTGGAACAACGTACTTTGACGTAACATAACTTTCGCTACGATTAGCCGTTTCACACACCATCAACGTCGTGAAATATTAGGCCATGAGTTCTTCAAAATGATATTAAGAATGTAATATTTCGACTTCATTTTTTTTTTTTTTTTTTTTATTATAACACTCACATTCTTTTTTCTTTTTTTTTTTACAAAAAATATCTAGTTATTTTTTTTAAGTGTACAGAGCAAAAAAAAAAATTAAATAACAACTTTTTTTTAAGTAATATATAGCAAAAAAAAAAAAAAAAAAAAAAAATTCACACGTAAAAAACGACGCCGTTTTTGACCAAGACTTTCTACAGTAAAAAACTTCCTCACTCTTTTAATATACTAGTTGTTGCCCGTACGATGTACGGGTTAGATTATTTTGTAGGAAGTGTTAGCATGTTAAATGCGTGAAACTATGTTTTATTTTGAGGTGTGATATAAGATAGAAAAATTTTGTTTTCAACATATAAATACATTTTTGGATTCATTTCTTTTAAAGTAGTAGGGAAAATAATGTTTTATTTATAGAAAGAGTGAAAATATAATAACTTGTCAATGTGAATAGCTACATATTTGTACTTTATATATACAATAAGAAAAACAACTACATATTACAACTGTATAATCAATAGACAAATTATGTTGTAGAACCGAATATACAAAATATAAAAAAAAAAAAAAAAAGACAAATTATGTTGTAGAATCGAATATACAAAATATAAAAAAAAAAATGAAGATTTCATTGAATATGAAGCAAGCGGTTTTGAAATATTATAATTGGGTAGAACTTCACTTTATTTTATAACTATATTCAAATTAAAATGATTAAACAGGATAAAGGGGAAAAAATTCTGTAGGTCGTTTTAAACTAATATTTCAAAATAATATTTCGAGAATTTTGATAACAATCTAACTTTAAAAATTCAAACGAAGTCGAAATATTATATTCTTAATATCAAATGAAGTCTAAATGATATAGAAGATTTATCGATTCGACCAGCGTACAATCATTTAGGAATTTTTAAAATTAGTTTGTTATCGAAATTCTCGAAATATTACTTCTACTTTGACGCGTCGTAACATTTGCTACGATTGACCATTTCGCACACCATCAACGTCGTGAAATAATAGACCGTGAATACTTCAAAATAATATTAAGAATGTAATATTTCGACTTCGTTTGATGTTCCGTAATGAGGCTGACAATAAAGACAAAAATATAAGTAATATATTCAAAAAACGAGTTATACGTCTTTTTTAACACACGCGTTTGACGTCCGTTTAACTATTTTCGATATTCATTTACATCATTCGATATATCTGCGATATAGTTCTCGAAATGAGTCTCGAGAGGATATAGAAGATTTATGGATTCGGCTAGCATAGAATAGTCGAAGAATTTGTAAAGTTAGTTTGTTATCGAAATTTTCGAAATATTAGTTTGGAACAGCGTACTTTGACGTAACGTAACTTTCGCTACGATTGACCGTTTCATACACCATCAACGTCGTGAAATATTAGGCCGTGAGTTCTTCAAAATGATATTAAGAATGTAATATTTCAACTTCGTTTGATATCCCGAATTAAGGCGCAAATAAAGGCGAAAACGAAAAAAATAAAATAAAATAAAATATATTGCATGTTTCGCACTGTGCGAGACAATTTTTTTTATTTTTTTTTTATTTTTACAAAAATATCTAGTTATTTTTTTTAAGTGTACAGAGCAAAAAAAAATTAAATAACAACTTTTTTTTTTTTGAAGTAATATATAGTAAAAAAATAAAAAATAAATCACACGTAAAAAACGACGCCATTTTTAATCAAAACTTTCTACAGTAAAAAAACTTCCTCACTCTTTTAATATAGTGAAAATTACACAAAAACCTACTTTTCAAGATCCACTTTCAAAAATAAGATGGAAGGTTTGATTATACAAAAATCAGAATTTTTTTCCTAATTAATATATTTTAAAATTAATTAATTTATCCTACACAAATCAAACCCTAAATTATTTCTCCCTCAGTTCCCCCCGTCTCTCTCCCCCCCGTCTCTCTCTCTCCCACTCTCTATGAGAAACTCGTTTCTTTCCTCTTTCTCTCTAATCTCACCCCTCTCTCTTTTTCTCTCTCTCACCGGCGACAGCGAGCGTGAAGTAGATCCACGACCACGAGCATTGCTGGAAGCTTGTAGATCGCAGTTGCAGATCATGCGACTATGGCGGCATAGATTGCAGTGCGGATTGTGATGATGCAGATCGCGATTGCAGCGACACGATTGACAACAACGACGTAGATCGCGGTGGTGATGGCGCGCGGCTACAACGGCTTAGATCTCGGTGGGGATTTTTTTTTTAATTGGATTTGGTTTCCATGTTTTGGTAGTTTTGGGGTTTTAGGGTGTGGTGGTGGTACTGCAGGGAGTTGTACTGAGGTATTGACGGTGATGGTGGCAATGGAGACGGTGGTTCAGGTGGTGGAGGTGGCGGCGTTGGAGATGCTGATGGTGGTTCAGGTGGTGGAGAGGGTGGGTTGGCGACGACGGCAGTGCGGTGATGGTTTTTGTGGTGATGGTGGCAATGGAGATGGTGGTTCAGGTGGTGGAGGTGGCGGCGTTGGAGATGCTGTTGGTGGTTCAGGTGGTGGAAGTGGTGGTGATAGAGAGGGTGGGTTGGCGATGACGGCAGTGCGGTGATGGTTTTTGTGGTGATGGTGGCAATGGAGACAGTGGTTTAGGTGATGGAGGTGGCGGCGTTGGAGATGCTGCTGGTGGTTCAGGTGGTGGAGGTGGTGGTGGTGGTGATGGAGAGGGTGGGTTGGCGACGACGGCAGTGCGGTGATGGTTTTTGTGGTGGTGGGGGTGGGGGTGACAGCGAGACGGCAGTATGATGGTGGCTTTTGTGGGAGTGTTGCGCGATTTCTATCTGGTTTGTTGGTGGTAAGGTGGTGCTAGTTGCGGTGTTTGAGATAAGGGGGCTGCCGAGATGGTGGTGGTGGGTTTGGTGGCGGCAGCTGCGACATCGATGTGGCTGGCGGCAGTGGTGGTTTGGTGGTCACATATTGGTTTCGATCACAAATAATTTAATCAGTGACCTGTGACCAGTAAACATGTGACTAATAAGAAAGAGGAATTTGTGACCAGAAAATAACATGTGACGGCGGCAAAGGCGACGATGGAGGATCTGTGACTAATGAAAAATATAAACTGTGACTAAAAAATAACGTGTGACATTTTTCACATGTGATCAAGGAAAAAATTGTGACCTTTAAATTTTTTGAATTGTTACCGTAAAAAAATTTGTGACATTTAAAATTTTTGATTTGTGACCGAAAAATAATATGTGACTAATTAAATTGTGAATCTGTGACCGATGAACAAATTGTGACCTATAAAATTTTTGAATTCTGACGTAAAATAATTTTTGACATTAAAAATTTTTGATTTGTGACTGAAAATAATATGTGACTAATTAAATTGTGAATCTATGACCAAATTATATAGATCTGTGACCTTAATATATTTAATTAATTAATAAATAAAAATTAATAAAAATCTTATTTTTGAAAGTTGAAACTTATTTTCTTATTATTGAAATGGGCCAAAATTATATTCTTACTTACTTATGAAAATTTCCCGGATAATCTATTAACGAAATTTTTCTTTTACACCATACAGGCCCATATCATTCCATGATGTGGGATAGGCCCAATTCCGCATTATATTAATCGGAGCCCAACTTGATCAACTATCGTAAAACGAAGAACACCATTCGCTAGATTGCTGTGTTCTTCAAATTTAACACAAAATTTAAGCTGCTCTGCTGGTAATCTCGCACCCTCTCACTGTATCTAATTTCTTTTATACAGATTTTGCCATTTTTTTTATAAAAAAAAAGAAAGAAAGAAAAGTATTGTGTATATTCTTTGGCGCGCTATTTAGAATATCAGAATCTAATAAGAAAAATCATTTTCTTTATTGAATGAATCGAATCGTAACTAAATTTTGTGTTTTCAGTACGATCAGAAGCTACCATAGTCGAATTTTGTGTGTATAAATTATTATCCAGTTTGATTCTTGTTTGTTTCGATTTGAATTTAATTTTAAATTTGCGTGTTCTGCAGATAGGAATTTTTAGTGTCGTGGATAGTTTTTCTTTTCTTTGTGGGATATGGTAAAGGACTTTAAAATATCGATTTTTGCAGGATTTTTCCAAGTACTTATTTGAAAGCCTTGTGTTGGACATAAATTCTAGTGAATTCCGAATCATTTGGTGAAACTAGTGACTAAATGAATAACGGGAAAGTAAACATTCTGGAGTTTAACCTCATTCATGAGCTAATCTTGCATTCTCACTAATAGCCCGATTGTTGCATTTGAGCATTTTGAATTCCTTATAATCTTTGTAATCCAGAAAAGTCTGATATACAGTTGTTATCTTCCAGGGTCTATTGAGTTAAGTGGTTGAATCGCTATTAAACAAGTTCATTGGGTTTCCATTAGGGCTGCTATGGATCAGAAAATGAATGTTTATATTTGGGACATGGATGAGACTCTCATATTGCTCAAGTCTTTACTGAATGGGACATATGCTGGGGCCTTTAATGGTTTAAAGAGTGTACAGAATGGTGTAGAGATAGGCAAGATATGGGAGAATCATATTCTTCAAGTGTGTGATTCCTATTTCTTTTACGAGCAAGTGAGTTTTCCTTTTTCTATGATTATCCCATCCTTTTGTACTTTCCTAAACTCTTAGCTGATACATTTTTATATTGCATTGATTTAGATTGAAAATTTCAATCAACCTTATCTAGATATCTTGAGCCACTATGATGACGGTCAGGACCTCTCTAATTATAACTTCAACCAGGATGGCTTCGGTCCCCTATTAGATGCCAGCAACAAACAAAAATTAGCATATCGTCACCGTGTTATAGCTCAAAAGTACAAACAGGTACAAAAATATCCTCCCAAATATGATTTCATATTGTTTGCATTTTTCGTGTTCTGTCATCGTCTTTCTTGCAATTGGTATAACTTTTGACCAACTAATCCTTAGATATTGGTTAGTTCTATCTGATGATTCAATTTTTTGACAATATTGCACATCTTTAGGGCATTAGTTTAACGAATACTCATATATTTGGTCTTGATGGTAGATTCTCTTTGTACTATGAAAGTTCAGCTTAGTGTAAAGACCACAGATGCCCTCATGGAAATTGAAAATGTGAATGAAAAATGACATAGATGATTTAACATTGTTCTCAAATTGAGGAAAGAATAGCTTCAGATTTTTTTTTTACTTTCAATTGAATATAACGTGTTTTACAAGGAGAGGGAGATCAAGTCAAACTGGGTCCTTAATTGTGGGATTTTTAGAGCTGATTTGGTCCAAATCAATTAAATTTCCACCTTTTTTCTTCTTTTTCTCCAATTTTGCTCCTATTAACCTCTTTGTTTCTCTTTTTTCTCCAAGTTTACTACAAAATGTATAAGAAACTAATAAATAATATAAAGAAATAAAAAACAATTAAAATTATGAGAGAAATTGATATAGAAATTGTGAAAAATTAAGTGCTTATCAGTTTGCTCGGTTAACTATAATGGTACTGTGTGATTTAGTTTTTGTACTCTCTCACACTCCAATAAAATATGCATCTATCTGTAACACAGGCCAACATGAGCAAATAAAGATTCATGGAACTTTGAGTCCTTGAGTCCTGAAAATAATTGGTGTGAGAATGTGGTTGTCTTAACTCCATTAGTTTTAGTGCTATTTGTGTCATTCACATGGATTGTGCTAGTTCTATTTTTGGACCATTGGATGAGATCTATGGTTGAGATTAATTCTTGATAGATATTTTGGTAGCCTTGTTGGAGAAGCTATTGACCGATTTTCTCACACTTAAGAGCCACTCACGTGACTCTTGGAAGACAGAGAAGGCTTCCCTCCCATTTTTGACCTCTCAGACTGTCTTCCATATTTCTCTTGGTTTTGAGCTTGCTTGAGTGATAATCCTCTGGGAACTTAGGCCTTGAAAAAGAGGCTAAGTATATGAGCTATTCCTCATAGCTTGGTGGGTGAGGAGGCGGCGTTGGAGGCGTGGAAGGAGGTTCTTTGCCGGGTTCTTTCTTCTCTCTCTCTTGGTGGGGCGATTTGTGTGGATTGGAAGGGTGTTCCTGAGCCTAGAAAACCCCAACAATTGGCATCAGTTTTATTAAAGAATTTCTGCATTTTTTGAGTAAACTATTGGACTAGCAAAAAAGATTATACGATGTTCAATACAGTTTGCTAAATGATTGTACATTTTTACTTGTGCAGGGCCTGTATAGTTTTCTCAATCAAGATATGATAAAACTCTGGGATAATCTCTATGCTTTATCTGATAATTTTACAGATAGATGGCTCTCTTCAGGTAAATTACTTTGTGATAAGTTATCCCCTAAATGTTCTCAAGTTGACGGGTCCAATCTAGTCCTGTATTTTGAAAAATAGAAGAAATCTCAGTAGTTAGATTTTGTGCGTCGTATGAGAAATATCATTTGAAAAAGGTGAATGACTTGTAAATGGGAACCAAACTCAAAACATGAGAATTGGGCAGCTTTTGATTGTTGACTAGTTCACTTTTCAAAAATAAGACAGTCTAAGATGATTGCTGACTTGTCCATAGGTAACGCTTGCACATGAAGTATTCCACGTGTGCCATGGTTGATTTTCTGGCTGAAGCGTGTGGGAAAGGAAACATCAATTTTATGAATTTCTTAGATAGGTTTTGCATTTGAAATTTGACGAAGATAGAACATGTAAGATATTTTATCAACCTTAATCAAGAAAATTCAGGCTAGAAGTTGATGTATGTTGCTGTCCTTTGTTAATATTCTATGCTTTCTAGTCAAAAATGGATGTTGGGATCTGTCGGTGTCTGTTTCTAGTTGGCTTTCCATTAACCACAGTGTATCTCTCTCTCTCCACACACACACACACATCTAGACACGCATACACCTCACATACATACATGTATATCCCTTTTTTTATCTCTCTACGGAGGTAATATTTACCAGGCCCCTCAATAGTTGACGCGACCTTTCTTTGCTTCTTTCTATTCAAATGATACCTTGTAATTAATAGTTTGCTCCAGTATGGAAGAATGCACTATCTTCTTGGATTTTATTAAAATTTCATTACCAAACTTGTAAAATATCAACTTCCCCTTGTTTTCAAAATAGCGGAGAAACCATTTTTTGCTTAAGTTACTTGTCTTATTAATTGTACTCTTTTCCTCTTGGAAACAGATAAATATAAGAAATAGGAATATAATTATCTAGCTCTTTACAGAACTAGTTAACAATAGATGAAACTCAATTTACCTTTTCAAGAAGAGAACTTTGTTAGTTTTCTTTCAGGTGCACTTGGGATGAGAAGAGAAAATGTTAATTTGGTTTGAACATCTACCTCCTTCTAAATTGTTGATCAGATCAATATTTGGTAGGACTTTACCCTGTTTTGCAACTTATAATAGTCTAAAAATGACAACTTTTCGCAGAATCCGTGTGGATGGAAGCAGATTCTGCTTTTCTGCTCAAGCCAATTTTAAGAACATGTTTTCAGTCTCACTCAGATAAAGTCGGTTCTTACCTGAAAACATCATAATTGGCATTTGATTGCGCATGATATCTGTATTTTATGATATATATGCTTCATGTGATATAAGATGAGCAAATATCTGCATTCAGTTTTCTATTAGGTTTCTGCATGTGCTATCTTTCAATGCATGAACTACCCTTTTAAAAACACATACCAATTCCTATTTTAGTTATTTCAACGAGGATCTGATTTGCATGCTTGAGTAATGTCTACTTGGTGTTGTACATTGTGCTGCATTAATATCCTGTCCTACATCTTTATGCTGTTCTCAGTCCATTGGATGAGAGAACTATATATGGGGAAAAACGAAATACGATACTATAGTCCATGCTCGCCTATTGTTGTAAGATGAATGATATACTATTATTTTTTGTTATTATTCAAATGGCTCAATCTTTGTAATAACCTTCTTTCGCAATGATGCAGCACGAGCCTGCTTGGAAGAATGTGTGGTTCATAAAAGAGTTATGACCCCCTGTTTGGATTCAGCTGATGCCAATTCTCATCAGCATGTGAATGTCTTGGTTACATCTGGACCGTTGATCCCCAGCTTGGTCAAATGCTTATTCTATCGACTTGATGATCTGATTACTTGTGATAATGGTTAGTTTATTCTTATATTTCTAATACTTACATATAATATTGCTGTGTTTATGGTCTCCTCCCCATTGCTTCCTTTTGTTTTAGTCAAACATATCGTTCTAGATCCAACGGATATTATCAGCAACTCAACAAGGTTATGATTAAGAACACAAAATTAAATTTCAGATATTTTGATCAATCTGTATCAACACATCGTCTAGTCGTCTTGACAGTCTCTTCGATTTATGCTGCATTAAATTGGTTTTGGTTTCGTGCTTACGGCTATACGATTTTAGAGCAAAACTGACAAAGGTGCCAAACTTTTTCAGTCTACAGCTCATGGGATGTGGGGAAGCTCCAGTGCTTTTCATGGATCCGGGAGCGTTTCAATGGGCCAAATGTCCAATTTTGTGTAATCGGGGATGGTTTTGAGGAATGTGAAGCAGCAGAATCCATGAGATGGCCTTTTGTAAAAATTGATCCACAGCCAACCAGTATTCATCGGTTTCCAGGTCTTACACCAAGAGATTTAAGCCACTATTTGTCTGTGGTATATGGATCTGCTAATGAAGAAAACGAGAAAACCACATAAAATGGAAGGTCGTAAAACTGCAGCTCGCTGAACAAAATCTTGTCGAAGAGATTCAGTTCCCAGGTTCAATCTAAGGAACTCGATAGTTGGCTATTACTTACAGGAGAAAATGACAATGCATGATAGTTGTAATTTTTGTATTTGACATGACCTCTTTTGATTTTTCTTAAAATGTATGCATTTATCCTTGATGGTATTTAGTAACCTTAAACTCTTTTGCCAATGAAATCCTTTAATCAATTGGGCTGTCCAATATTAAGATTCAAAGCACTTACATAAACTACCTATGGTTATCTTCGGTAGGATTATTCGTGCAGTTTATAAAAGTGCTTCTATAAAAAGTTGTACACATACAGAGTTAACAATATCAAACTGCTCTACAAAAACATGAGATTTAGAGTGACCCAGTGTACTAAGAGGATGGCCATGGAGTAAATACAGAACTCAGAGCAATGGATCCATTGCATTGGGTTCAAGAGTCTTGAACGTCATGTGGCATAACAACAATCACCTCATATGAGAGGCAGTGCTGGCCACTGGTACCGCTGGACGCACTATTCTTCGCTTCTCTTTTCTTCGATCAACACGTAGTTTTGGGGACTTCGCTTTCGTAACCTCTCTACCAGATCTGTTCATTTTATAGGGACAAAAAATGCATGTATTAGAGAAAACCAAAAAGACTAAAACAAATGAGTCGTTTCATTATTCTTACTTTAGTGGGAAGAAAGGATTATCGAATCTAGGCACTGGTCTTGCATGGGGAACTAGTGTTCTTCGCAACTGTTTCAAGGCCTTTTCTTCCTCCATCTGAACATTAAAAGAAGAGTCAGATCATACATCCACTACGTAATAACATTTTAAATAAATGTTAGTAGTATGTGTGTATACGTACCATCCTTTCAGATTCCGCCTCCTCTCTATATCTTTTATATATCATTTCTTTCTCCTTAATCTGTGCAACAATCCTCTGTTTAAGTATCCAAACCAACAAGTTGAAAGTAAATAAATTCAAATGTGCAAAAAAATGAGAAAGAAAATAACCTTCTTATCGAATTCGGCTCTATCAACAGCTCGGTGATCTACGTGTAGATTGAACTCCTGAACTTCTGTCAAGGGCTTGCGAGCTTTATCAGGAACGGGAATGGGGTCTCTGCAATAGGAAGTGTACAGTTCGACCAACTTGATGATGAGTAACAAACATATGAATAAAAAAAAAAAAAATTGTTTTTCGTATTCGTACTCTTTCAAGATAGGAAGGGCCTTAAATACTCTCATCTGAGCTTCTTCCATCTCAATCCTCCTCCTTTCTTCTATTTCTCTCTGCATCTCCTCTTCGTGCCTTAACAGACTTTCTAGTTGAAAAGGTTCAGGTTTCGTGCACGTCTTTGGCTCTGGTTTTGGTGGAATCTGCGCAAAGCGATAGTAATGAGCATAAAAATTTAAGTCGGGTTGATCGTCTAAACATGTTAACGAACAGTGGAGGAAACCCATACCACGGGATAATCAGTTGTATAAGGATAGGGAAGAGCTTTTGGAATCCTAGCCATCTCTTCTTCAAGCTGTTTCTGCATGAGTTCCATGGCGATTCTATTCTCTTTCTCGGCCCCTCTTTCCTAGTAAGACGAAGGAAAAACATGAATCAAACTCGAAAAAAGAAAAGATATATATCCACAATTATTTTATATATTTCTATCATATATGAAAAGAATGTAGATACCTCTGTGTAAAGATGAAATGGATTTGGTGTAGTAATTCTCGGAAGAGGCTTATCATGGTGAGGTTCTGAATTTATGGAAAGCTGAAAGGAGAATGATATAAGCTATATAGTGAGGAAAAACAAGAAAATAGGAAAAATTGTTATATCTAGAAATATGTAATTTCTTTCTCTATTACTAGGAGAATGATATAAGCTATATAGTGAGGAAAAACAAAAAAAAAAGGAAAAATTGTTATATCTAGAAATATGTAATTTCTTTCTCTATTACTACCTTGTCGAATAGATCGACAACAGCAGCTGGTGGTGGTGGTGGTGGTGGAATCCTTTTATCTATTGCAAAGTGAAATTCCTGAGGTATAGTGACCTGCTTCTTCATGTTACAGAATATCCCCATGCCCCCTTTACTTTCGAATATCTGAAAAGTTTAAAAATTGTCAGTGAATGAGTAGGCTCCAAGAGTGCTCTTCTATCTAAATTATCATAAAAAGTTGAAGATGCCAGGACAGCTACCTTTCTATTCAGAGGTCTTGCCTTGAATTCAGGAATTTTTTCAAGTTCCTCCTTTTCTAGTTCCTCAGAACTCTTTATCTTGGGGGGACGCGCTCGCAGAGATGTTTGAAGAAGTGGTGATTTTGGTGCTGTAAGGTGGTTAGGTTTCCATTGATGACGGTTCTGCAACAATTTTAATTCATTATGTAAACCGAAGAATTGCAATGATTAAACTTTTTAAATTAAGGCCAGAAAAAACTACCTGTGTTGATTCTGTCGAAGCTACAGTAGATATTTCTGAACTTTGAATGGCTCTTGACATTGTTTCCAAACGGAATTCCTGTACAAACGACTCTGTTTAATTATCTAGGTATCATAATTTGTTTTTCCTACTGATTTAGCATGCTAGTGAATTACCTTAAATTCTATAGGCTGTGGTGTACTTCTTTGTAATGCTGGTACTGTTGGTGCTTCCAGTATCTGTCATGGAAAAAAAAACAATCTTATGAATTAATCACACGACCTGCATTTAACTAAGAAAATCGTTTACAGGAAAGGTGAAGTATTACCTTTTTATTTAATGGACGAGCCTTAAATTTGGGCATTTTAGCCATCATTTCTTCCTCAAGCTCAGCTGAACTCTTAATTTTCACTGATCTTGCCCGCTGAGATGTTTCAAATTCAGGTGTCTTGGGCCTTGTTAGTGTAAGCTTAGGCTTCCTCTGCATTGTTCCAGCAGCCTCGTTCTAAAAAAAATGATTGATAACTTTAGAAGTTAAGTGTGAAACTTACGTATATGTATAGCTGAAGCGATGCAACTTTTCTTATAAAAAAGCTCGAATTACCACTGACTGTGAACTACTCATGCGAGTTCTTGAAACCTCCCTTGTACTAGATTGAAATTTCTTCATCATTTCTGCCATTGAAACAAACGGGGCAGCTGGTTCTCGAACATACATCTGCACGTAAAATTATGTGTTAGCAAATCAAATATGTTTCAAAAGAGTTCACAATTCATGACGTATATGTGTTAAAAACTAACCTTCCTGTCTTCTTTACGAGTTTTCATAGTTGTAGAGGATAAGTAGGAAGGATTGCCATCAGAGCCAGGTTTCGATTTGTGATGTAGGTTTGGAGGCTTGCTGATAGTAAGAATCTGCATATGAAAGGAACAGGAAATTAATTTGACAAATAAAAAATGCTACTTACAGTGGGGAAAAAAATAATTAACATTATAGTATTCACCTGTCGGGATTTTCCTCCTTCGAGCTTTTGCCTCTTTATTGCTTGGTTTTCTTGAGCAAAATTCAGAGCTCCAACAGTGTTCTTCACCTTTGTGTCCCTGCAGATATATGAATCACGGAGTTGAAATTAGCATACTGAACATTTTAGGACACGTTAGGGAAAAGAAAAAAGAGGAAGGATGAGGCGAAAACGTACATTGGTAGATAATGAAATATAATTTGACCATTAGGAAATTAGGACTGTTAAATTTACATATATGTACCTTGTAGCAGTAGCTAGTTTACTACTTTTGGCTTGTGATTTATGTAACCGATTCTTCGGATTTAGTGTTGAAGGATTTCGAAGCATACTGGCTATCTTTTTGGCTGTCTGACGATTTTTGGTGTCAGTTTGATTCACTGGTGCTGGGGTACAAACGTCTGTTACTGTTATTAGGTAAATTTAGGTTGTTAGAAACTATCTTGTGGAATATTAAATGCACAAGACATAAAAGTGAAGACTTGCCTTGGGCAACTTTTGCAGGGGAAGAGGAATTTTCACTTGCTAAAATGCTGAAATCAACAGCAGCAACAACAAATGCAATCAGACTACACTACCTTTGACACTTGACAATTATCTTCTTCAGTAGAAACATTCACATGGTGTATTATCTTTATAAGGAAAAATGAAAGAGAACACACCTTTCATTGTTCTCAGCACGGACAGCTTCAACGTCCAATGCCTTCTTAAGATTGAAATTCTGAAATTTGGCTCAGTATAATGAGAAATGGACAGATCCCAAAGACCCAAACCAAAAACCAATCTAATATGTTGAACAGCTGATAGGCACTCACCACAGTAGCAAGATTTGTACCAGCTTCTTCCTTGTGTTCTGGCACACGCTCTTCTTGAGACCTAACATACAGTGAGTGGATTAAATTTTAAGTACATCTTTCTCAAAGAAATACTAAAAATGAACAAAATGAATGGAAATCATACAGAGTATAGAAAAACTGACTCTGTCAAGTTTGGTTGCTCTGAAACTGCTTCCTCTGTATTATTTGATATGGTTGCTGTTTGTACTGGCTCTGTTGCCTGTGACAAGTAGTCAAAACTTTAATCATTCGTTATAACGCCGCCTAAACCTCAACAAAGATTCACAAAGAAATGATAATATGAATATAACTTCACCTTCTGTAGTTGCTCATCCTCACCAAAATTGCAGAGACTCTGCAGTTGAACTGATCTGCTTCCCTTAATTCTCGGCATAAATGCTGCATCAGTTTAAACCGAAGACCAAACACGAGTTTTCACACCCCCTCATTCAAAACATGAAAATGGAACTACTAAAAGGAAATAAATTTAGCATTCTTAAATTTAATTTTCTTTAACTGACTTGAAACTACAATATTTCCACGTAATAGCAAACCCTAGAATCCGAAATTACTAAAATTGAAATGTTTTATCAAAGAATATCATATTTACAATCTTTAGTTTGAAAATCAAGCATAAAAGAACGTAACAAATAGTCCATGAGTACGGTAACAATTCACTCAAACTCTAACTTAAAGAGCCAAATGGGACGAGGGGAAATGAAATCAAGAAATTCCAGAGAAACTCAATAGACACGTATGAAATACCGAAAAGAAAGTTTAAAAAATTAAAAGAAAAAATCAGAATTAGATGATCAAGAAAATTAAAAATTGAAGAATTACGTACGAGAAGGGGCATGGGGTAGGGTAATCTCGAACCAAAGCTCGGCCTTGCGGCGATCTTCATCAGTTTCCCCGTGTATGAAATCGTAAAATTGGGGAGCCGAGAACTCGTAGGCCTCATCCATCGCGAACAAATTATTCGATATCTCGTCCACCGCCATTAACAATTGATCAAAAACAGAACTCAATCCTGTAATCAAAATCAAATCCGAAAGCAAAATTGTAGGGAGAGAAAGGGAGTGTCTAAATTTGATCTTGCGAGAATGTAGCGTAGATGTGAGAGAAAATTGGAGAGGAAGAGGGGTATTAACGTTCAGATTCTAACGGTCCAATTTTCAAAAAAGACACGAAAACTGTGTAACGGCTAGAATCAGGAGTGGATTTTTTTTCTTGATACGTCGTCGTTTCATGGCGACGAAATTATTGAAGTGACTGTTCGTATTTGAACAGGAATTAATTGATTTGTGGTTTGATTTTTGAGAGATTTCCAAATATATTTCTTCAATAATTTTTAGTTAAAGCCGAATTTCAAAACAGTTAAGCTTGGTGATATAAATATTTTAATTAACATTCAAGTTGAAATACTATTAATTGAGTAATCTCATAGTGGTAGTAGACGATGGGGCAAGATTTTTCGACAGAATGAAAGCTTAAATTACTTGGAGTAGAAGAATTTTTTGACAAGGGTAATTAACACAAAACGTCCTTATTTTTCAATATTATTGTGCAAAATGTCTATACATTTCATTTTTTGACATTTTCATTCATATTTTTAACTTTCATTGCGAAATGTCATTTTCATCTAATTTTTAATAAACAAATATAAAATTACAAATATACTCTCATATTTAACTAAAACAAAAAAGAACAAATTGCAATTATACTCACAATCTTTTTTAAAAAAACTGAAAATGAGTTTAAATAAATTATTAAAAGGATAATTAACACATTCCATACCTTTCAATATTATTGTGCAAACGTCATTACCATTTATTTTTGGCATTTTCAACTTTATTTTCACATTTTCATTGCTGAAATCATTACTTTCATTAAAAAAAAGTGATTTTTTAAAATTATTTATTTGAAATTTATTTGTACTTTTTTAAAAAAAAAAAATTGGGAGTATAGTTACAATTTGTTCTTTAATTTTTTTTTTTTTAAATATGATAGTATATTCATTATTTTACAGCTTTTAATTGAGAAAATTAATGAAAATGATGATTTTCACAATGTAATAGAAAAAATAATGGTGAAAATGTCAAAAAAAAAAATAAAAGGTATAGATGTTTTGCACAATAACATAGAAAGGTGTTGATATTTTGTGCTAATTACCTTTTTAATATTTTATTTGGACTCATTTGCAATTTTTTTAAATGTTTGGGAGTATAATTGCAAATTTGTTCATTTTTTTGTTTTATTTAAATAAGATGGTATATTTATCATTTTACATTTTTTTTTTATTGAGAAATTAAATGAAATTGCACACTAACATTGAAAGATGAAAACGTTTTGTACTAATTACCCTCTTTGACAATGTCTTTGGATTGAGTGTTAGAATTGTGAGTGAAATAATTAATTTAGAATGTGTTTAAGTCACATCATTTTGAAAGAATTAATTTTGGAATAGTAGATAGATGAAAAATGTGTGGTTAAAAAATGAAAAAATAATTTGGATTTGCGTGTAATATTATTTTATTGTAGAATGTGTGGTTAAAATGATATCAAATCATTAATTAAAAATGTATTTTTTGAAAATAACGTGGCTCAAATAGAGTCTTTGAGTAAATTGTGTTTATATATGGATGGACTTTGGGTGGCACGCATGATTACATGGCAAGGTACCAGCTAGCATTGACTACACCCATGTTCAGGTAATACAAATAGTCATACGGGGACGCATTTTATCCGACCGTTGAGGGAACGAGTCTTCTTGTTTTCTCTCCATGCTCATTCTTGCTCTTTTCTCGCGAAGCTCTCTAGTTGTACTCATCGCCTTCTCGTAATCTATGTATTCTTCACTTGCCTTAGTAAGTTGACGGTTGACTTAGAAGGCGGCTTCAACATCGATGCCTTAAAATCGTGATTTTTGAGACTATTGACAAGAGCATTAACAATCCAAGACATCTGAACGTCTTTTGTTCTTAAATTTGCCCTGTTGAACCGTACAATGTACTCCTAGTCTCCTACAAAGACTCATCTCTTACCTCATTACATGCATTAGCCTGATAGCTTCTTCTTCTTTCTAGCACTGCTCAAGAAGCAAGTAGCAAACTAGGTTGCAATATCAGTAAAAGAGGAGATAGATTGTGGGCAATGAATTGTACCACTCCCAATCATCATTTTCAGCATTATTTGTGAAAGGTCAGAGTGCATACTTTGACATCTCTGTTAATCTTGTCATGTCTTGGAAGAAATTAAAATGATCGATCGGGTCTATCGTCTCATCAAATTTTTTGATTTCTGAATACTTAAACTTTGGATGGAATGGAATCGTCATGATCTTCAAATCAAATAGTTCTTTGCTTATCAAGACAAGTCGCCCTCTCTTCTTCCTTCGTGCTATGGCACCTGTTGAGCAAATATCGACCACCACACGAGGTTATTCCGGGCTCAATTTGCTCCAACCGATTGACACCACCAAGAATCACCAATCGACCCTTTCCACCCACTATTCTCCACCTACGGTTGCTACACTAGGTACCCACAATCCTCACCTACACAGGGACACTCACAAAGAGAAGGAGGTAATATGGGTTGCACACAACAGAGCCACAGTAGCAAGGAGCACGAAGGGAGAAATCACAGAGAAGAAGAGAGAATAACGGCGTCGGGCTCCAAGAGAAAGAGAGGCCAATGTTTCATATAGCCCAAGTCCAAGTAAATAAGGTAAGTTAGGTTAGGTTAAACTAATTGGGTCAAGGCCCAATTAGTACCAAAGGTGGGATACAAGATAAATGGGCCTCCAATTAGTGAGCCGTCCAAGTAGGTGGAGAATGGGTCATGAGCAGCTCTAATTAATTAGGCTACTTCGAATGACCCAAATAAATTCTAGGGTCGGGGCATTTCAACAGTGGTATCAATCCAACGTTCAATCATTTGGCTAAAGTCGACTGAATATAAAATCGAGTTTACATCATCGCCCGGGGGATTTATCGGGTATCAAAACCCAACAAATCTTCACCTTGATGCCCAATAAACCTACAAGCAATCAAAACACACAGTTCATACTTGCCTAATCAAAGCAAACGGTAAAATTGGGATCACAGACCTTACCTCGTGTTTCCAACCTGAAACACATACCATACATGCTCCATATACTCACCAGGGCTAAAATCAAGAACACCCAAGTAGAAGCAGATAATCACAGTGACAATCAAGAGCAAATAAAACATGCGATGTCGATATACTATAGGATAACACATACACATCTTTTTCAAATACGTTCACACAGAACAGATTAACACCAAGTTAATCAACACACGGTCAACACATATACAACAAATGCATAAATGACCCCACGAAAAGATCTTTCCACACTTATCCTATCCCATTCCGTGTTTCTCTCACCTCAAGAACACATATCTCCACTCATCACTCCACCATGCTCACTAGACTAATCACTCAACTCACGTCTAACTGGTAAGTCACAATAGATCCTAAGTTCTTAGGATAATCATTTATCACCTCATCACTTCTCCCAAACTACGTGGATAATGGGGCTCCACCTAACAGAAGTGATAGAAATGTCCTCTCTCACACTCCGCCTGATCAAGGTCTCTTTCTGATAAAAGGATTTTAGACATTTGATCACTTCTTCACTCGTGATCCAAATGTCACACTCAACATCCCCCGGTACAAACCACAATGTACCCCTAGACATCTATACTCCACCTTACCAATAGACATCCAACACACACATTTACTCTTAATGCTTCATGAACCCACTATACATGCAAACAAATACACCAAGTATTCAAGTCACATTGATTCATGCAATTACACACATCAAACACATTGAAAGTGTAACATACAACATGCAACCGAATGAAGCACTCACACACATGCAGAAAGGATTACACACAGATGCAACGCAGTAACTAGGTTTACACTAAATAAACCTCACTAGGGTCATCACTCGACCCCATAGCCACATTCGCCTCATCTCTCATCCTACCCCTCTGCTTATCCTTATTCTTAGGACAGTCCCTTATAAAGTGTCAAGTTCTACCACAACTATAACACCTTCTACCATTAAACTTGTCCCATCCCTTGCCCTTCTTCTTACAATCTTCGTCACTCGAGTCACAACTAGGAAGTGGTTTACTACCTATAGAAGCACTGATGGTGGAATCGTGTTGATGGGTAATAACCATTCTTGTAAAACGGTGGGGCTTGGTTCAATTAGAATTAAGATGCATGATGGAGTGGTTAGAACATTGATGGATGTTAGACATGTTCCTGATTTACGAAAGAACCTTATCACTGTTGGTGCTTTGGATTCCAGTGGTTGCAATATTGTAACATGGAATGGAGTAAAGAAGGTTGTTTGTGGTTCTTTGATTGTGATGAAGGGTATTCGTGAAGGGAATCTTTATGCTCTTCAGGGTACTACAGTTATTGAAGATGTGGCAGCTGGAACAAGTGGAAGTGGTGGAGACTCATGTGAGTGCACTCGGTTATGACATAGGTGGCTTGGGCATATGTCAGAAAATGGTCTAAATCTGCTCAGTAAGGAAGGTTTGCTGAAGAACTTGAATAAGCCTTGCATGAATTTTTGTAAGCATTGTGTGTACGGTAAAGCACATCGGGTTCAGTTCCAGTCAAGCAAACATAGAAGCAGAGGGATACTAGACTATGTGCATACAGATGTTTGGGGTCCGACTTCTATCACTTCCAAAGGCGGTTCCAGGTACTTTGTCACATTTGTTGATGATTATTCTAGATATGCTTGGATTTATTTTTTGAAGCATAAGAATGAGGTATTTGACACTTTCAAGAAGTGAAAAGCAATGGTTGAAAACAGAATAAGAAAGAAATTGAAGATACTGTCATCTGATAACGATACAGAGTATACAGACGGTGTTTTCAAGGAGTTCTGTGGTAAGGAAGGCATTGCGAGACACTGGACAGTTAGAAATACACTGCAACATAATGGGGTGGCAGAAAGACTGAATCGCACATTTCGAGAGAAATCGATGTGTATACGATCCTATGCTGGTTTGGGCAGAGAATGGTGGGCAGAGTTGATTGCAAATGCTTGCTACTTAGTGAACTGGTCTCCACATTCAAAGTTAGATAGAGATGTACCTTTCAGGGTATTGATAGGAGAACGTGCAGATTATGATAAAACTCAGAATATTTGGATGCACAGCCTACTACCACGTCAACGAGGGAAAGCTTGATGCGAGAGCTAAGAAGACAATATTCTTGGGCTATAGAACAGGTGTAAAAGGCTATCGCCTATGGTGTGTAGAGGATTCTAAGTTCATAATCAGCTGAGATGTTACTTTTGATGAGAACTCTATGACAGCTTCGTTAAAAGCTACAGTGCCCGGTGGTGATGATGTTGAGACTTCAAAGTCCCAAGTTGTTGACATAGAACCTAAAAATCAATCTGGTTCTAGTCAAGTTCGAGAGGAGCATCATGCAGACACTCAAGATGAGAGTGATGATGAGCTTGAACATGAGGTGATTCAACAAGATAATGTACAGGCACAACAACAACAACAGCTTGAAGAGAACTTGGCTTCCTCTAGGCCACGACTTACATACAAGCAAGTTCTGAAGTTGGGGTTAGACGAGCCTTTGAGGCATTATGGGTAGTCAAATTTGGTAGAGTATGCACTTTCAGTGGAGGATGATGAGCCTGCCACTTTCAAGGAAGCTATTCTTAACAACAATAGTGAGAGTTGGTTGGCAGCGATGGAAGAAGAGATGGAATCATTTCACAAGAACCAAACATGGGAGGTTGTCCCATTACCCATAAGTAAGAAAGTTATTGGTTGCAAGTGGTTGTACAAAAGGAAAGAGGATCCTACCAAGTTCGGTGGTACAAGATTCAAAGCAAGGTTAGTGGCTAAGGGGTTTGCACAAAGAGAGTGAGTTGATTACAATGAGATCTTTTCTCCGGTGATCAAGCATACTTCCATTCGGGTGCTATTAAGTATTGTTGCTCATCGTGATCTTGAGCTGGAACAACTTGATGTCAAAATCGCCTTCTTACACGGGGACTTGGATGAGGAAATCTATATGCATCAACTTGAGGGCTACAAGGTTGAGGATAAAGAACGTCAGGTATGTCGCTTGAGAAAATCACTATATAGATTGAAGCAATCTCCTCTGCAGTGGTACAAGCGATTTGACTCCTTCATGCTAAAGCATGATTTCTCCATAAGTGAGTATGACTGTTGTGTTTATATTCGAAAACTTCGTGGAGGTAACTATATCTATCTTCTCTTGTATGTGGATGACATGCTTATCGCTTCGAAAAGCAAGGTGGAGATAGATAGGTTGAAATCTCAACTTGGAAAAGAGTTTTAGATTAAGGACATGGGAGCTGCTAGGAAAATACTGGGTATGGAGATTAGAAGAGAGAGGTCGAACCGACGAATGTTCTTGAGTCAGAAAGGCTACATTTGAGCGGGTTATTGCTAGGTTCGGGTTGCAAGGTGCTAAGTCAGTGGTGACTCCATTGGCTCTACATTTCAGGCTCTCTGGTAAACAATTTCCCACTACAGCAGATGAGAAGGTACGCATGGATCGTGTACCTTATGCTAGTATAGTTGACAGTTTGATGTATGTCATGGTGTGTACACGTCCAGATATCTCACGGGCAGTTAGTGTGGTCAATAGGTTCATGGTGAATCCGGGGAAGACACATTGGGAAGTTGTGAAATGGATACTGAGGTACTTGAAAGGTACCGCGGATACGAGTTTGTGTTTTGGTGGAGATACTTGTCATATTAGCGGGTTTGTGGACTCAAATTATGCAGGTGATCTAGATAGACGACGGTCTACTATTGGTTATGTGTTCAGTATACAAGGTGCTCCAGTTAGTTGGCGATCGATGTTACAGGCTACAGTGACACTTTCTACTACAGAGGCCGAGTATATGGCTATGGCAGAGGGAGTGAAGGAAGCATTGTGGCTGTGGGGTCTTCTAGATGATTTGGGGATTGAGCAGGATTGTGTTGACTTGTGGTGTGATAGCCAGAGTGCTATTTACTTGGCTAAGAATCAGGTTTATCATGCTCGTACCAAGCATATTGATGTCAGGTATCATTTTGTGGGAAATGTATTTTGTGGGGAATGTCATAGAAGAAGGTGATATTTCTCTTATGAAGGTACACACAAATGAGAACCCAACAGACATATTAACCAAAGTGGTAACGGGTAGCAAGTTCCAACATTGTTTAGACTTGCTTCATATCAGCCCGTGTTGATATGTCCAAGAGGACATGTCCCTTCGGGGCGGGGTTGGAATGAGGTGGAGAGTATATGAAGGTGGAGGTGAACTACGGAGGCTTGATCCTGAGTTTTGGGTACGTAGGCAACCATGGTTTGAATGGTGCAGTCGAGTTTGTGTTCGTCCAAAATTTGAGGTCTATCAAATGATGAACGAGGTGGAGAATTGTGGGAAGAAGAAAGGGGGTGCCGGGGTGCCCCATCCATGAAGCTGCGACGCCAGCACCTGAAGGCAGGGCGCAACAGGGCCACCCACCCGACGTCGCGACGCCTCGACATATATATAAGCCCAGTTTCCTCCATTCATTAGAGTCTGAAAAAATAGAGAGGCTTGAGAGAGATTTTACAAGGTAAGAGGTTGTTCTTCTTTGGGTATAAATCAAAGCTATTTTTATTTCTTGTGAATTAACTTGTGGCTTGTACAAGTAATCCAAAACCATTGTTGTTCTTCATATATTGGAAATCATTTCTTCTCCAAAATTTCTTCTTAGTTCAATTTTTCTTGAATTGTCAAATCTTGTGGTTGCTTCAACATTGATTCAAGGCATTGATTGGGCATCGTTTCCTAACACAATCCTTCATTTAATCTCTTCGACTCTTTCGTGCTTCTCTCTTTATCAATTGTTAGATTAACATGCTTCATACTCGATTGCTCATGTCTGCCTGACTTCCTTATTTGTGGTTGTAGATTTATATGTACCTCGATATCTTGTTGACTTTATCGATCTTTCACTAATATTTCTTGATTTGTACCATTTTACGAAAGATTCTGTGTCGCTCTTGCAAGCTTTTCTTTATTTCTTGACACTTGTAGATATTAAGATTCCCGAGGACTTCGTTGTTGGACTTCTATAATTTCCTCTTGTTATTTGTCTTTTATTTCCTTTAAGTCTAATGGCTCCACCCTCTACTATGTCTGCCCCATTCTATGTGGTGTCTCCAAAGACTATACTTCTTTAAACGCTTTTTCTGAGTTAAGTAATTCCTCCTTCTACAAAGTCCACCAAGAAGACTCTTCATGAACCACAATGTTCTCTCCCGAGTCATCGATCTAATCATCTTCGCAATCTATTTGTTGAGGCAAGACTATCACTAACGTTGTTTCATCCTTCACATTTGAATTGAATTTCTTCTCTCAAGTCTACTCAATTATTGTTGTTGATGCCTCAGCATCCTATCTCTTTTTCACTATTGTATTTCTCTTTGCTCGTTGGAGGTTGCCATATTACCTTCTGCTGGATCTTTTTAAACCAACAATGCATAATGGCCTCGTTTTCCACATACAAAGCACAAGCCATTAGATCGTTGATATCTTTTACCTCTCTTCTAGCAATTTTGTTGAGCTCCCATTGACTGATAGCTTTTTTCACGTTTATTTTCTTTATTATATTTTTGATGAAATTGACATCTTCTTTTATAGCTAAATAATGTTTCTTCCTCTTGTTTCTTTATTGAGAGCCCTAACATTTGTTTGGTCAATGCTTCTTGGTCGGCCAGCAAATTTTCAAGATTAACTAATAAAAGTTGCTTTGGTCAATCTTGTATTATATCCATAAAACCTCTGAATTCGAGCCTTAATCCAAATATAATTATTCTTCTCATTCTAAATTTCGAAATCTTACTAGAAGCATCTAACTCATAAATTTCACGATCGAGAGTTTTAACTTTGTTGAAACATTGATATACACTCTATTCACCTTAAGTGATCGAGAGCAGCTTGTTTTCTAGCAATTGCAACCTCGGATCATTTTTCTTTTAGAATAGTGAGGCCAAAATGTCACATGCTTCCTTTGGTATATTTTTATCTCTTATGTGCTCCAACAATTCTTCCTCGATAGTTGGCTTTATAAAGAACAAAGTCTTACCCACTTTGATTCTCCACTTCTTCAAAGTTCCAGCTTTCTCTGGCAGCATCATGTCACTTCCGCCAACTACCTCCCACAAGTCTTGCTATGTAGTATAATTTTGATTATTGTGCTTCCTAATTCCGCCTACTACTTAGAAGTCGTCCATCGTGACTTAATTTGTCTTCTCGTAATCAAACAACTTTAATAAAACTTCACAATCTCAATTTGTGCACGAACTCGAGAAGCTCAAAAAATTCGTCCCCTACCGCCTTGCCTTGATACCAAATTGTTGAATTTAAATCCCAAATAAAATTATTTTTTGTTCTAAAGAAGCACTCAAAATAATTTTACAATTGGACACTAACCAATCACACTAGGACACCTCGCTATTTATTTTGTAAATTCACAACACTTTCACTATTATCCCCATTAACTCTTTCTTCACTTTCTCTCAATTCTCGTGCTTGCACTATCTCATTCTCTTTACCTCATTTTCTCTATTCCTCTCTTAATTCTCTCACTTCACTTTTTCTCCTCATTCTCAATTCTCTCGTTGCTCACTCCTATCTTCTCACTTCACACATGCACAAAACCAGCACGGCAGCACACATATATATAGGCGTGAATGGCGGTGGAATTGTATCGAGAGAATTCTTCAAATGATGGTGGGCAGCCTTCCATTAATTTCTCCGAATTCTTCTAGGAATGCTTAAGGATTAAAGAATTTGACGAGCAAGGAATCATCACCGAGCTTCCTCAAAGTCGGTAATGACCTTCGGTTTGATCATGCACTTTCTATACTTCTTACTTTTTAAAATGTTTTTTTCATAGTGGTTTAAGAGGTTTATGAGTATTGAGTTATTTTTTTAGGAGCCCGTTGGAAGTTTGTGTACAAGGTTAGTGGCCTTCTACGAAATACTAGTTTCAACTTTCAAGATAGTGGTTCACAAAGGAGAGAAAAAAAGAAATAGTTTCAAAATATAAAAAATCGACTGAATTAATTAATTTGATTAGAAAATTTGAAAATCAATTCGAGCTATGAATCAAAGAGACCTAAAAACTAGCAAATGTTTAAAGTAAAAAATAACATATTTACCTCATTATTTAAATTTGACGATATAGCCCTTGACTTTTATCTTTTCATTAGTCGATGTTAATCCGATTTTCAAGCATTGGCGAGGAAGAAAAGGCACCGTCCAAGACATGTCGTCGTGGCACTACAAGGAAAAAAGAATGTAAAGTCGGAAAAAGATTAAAAAAAAAAAAAACGCGTATTCAAAGTAGAAAAGTCAGCGACAAGTTTCATCAATGTCAAAATTACCCGTAAATACCTCGTGATGTCTATTCATTCATTAATTCGTAGATAGATTTTCCTCGTGTATACAGTAGTTCAAAGGCAGTGCCATCTTTTTCCGGGCTTTACAGAGAAGATATTTTGGAATTGGAATTGGAGAAGAAAAGTCTTCAGTCATGGCAGGAAGAGAAATTCTTAACAAGATGAAGGTCAAATTCTTGCCTTGACTTCGATTTTTTCTTAAATATTTTGCATATTTTTTTATTAGAATGATTTTTAGGGATATCCCATTTGTTTATTCATGTTTGATTCTAAATTGTGATATGCGGTTGGGGTTCTTTCGGCGTAGATAACATTAGCAATAACAAGTTCTTAGCAAGATGAAGATCAATTCTTGTCTTCACTTCGATTTTTGCTTAATTATACTAGATGGATTTATAGGGATATTCCACTTGTTTGATTGTAATTATAATTTTGCAGGGTGGGATGGGGTGGGGGTGTTCTCTTGGTGTCGATAACATATGTAATATAAAATTCTTAACAAGACCAAGGCCAATTTAGGTTTGATTTTAAATTATGATATGCATTATGGGGGTGTTCTGTTGGTGTAACAACATATGATAGCTTGATAGTTCAAGAGTTGCTTGGCAAATTCCTGCCTTTTTCATCGTCTTGCGTTTTCTTATGGACAGAGACTTACGGTCGGTATATCTTTGAAACCTTAGACAGAGAGAATAAAAGAACTCTTGGAAGAGGCTGCTTAAGCCACTTTTTTGTGGGATGTTGGAGTATTAGATCATATAGAGATTAGCTCAGCAGTAGTGTAGCTAAATTGATTTTTGCTTAATTATTTTGCATACATGTAATAAGATGGATTTATAGGTGTATCCCATTTGTTTGTTCGTGTTTGACTGTAAATCATGATATGCAGTCTGAGGGGTGGAGTGGCGTGGGGGCGTTCTCCTGGTGTAGATAACATATGGTTGTTCAAGAAATGTTTGATATATATATATATATATACATACATACATACATACATACAATTGATATGGCTAAAAACTAAAAAGTCTATGATAATGTACATCTCGAGGTTTAATGATGATCTCTAGAACTGTTCAATTAGAAGTCCTTAACCACTTGAAATTTATAGCAGAAGAGATAGTGTACTAAGTTCCTCAATGTAGCATTCACTTAGAGAATCAAATTTTCGGTTTGCAATCTCAAGATATAAGGTTGAGGAAATAATAGAAAAAAAGGGGAATTAAAACCAATTTAGGGGTTGGGCTGAGAGGAGATTTAATAGCATAAGTTTACTGTTTACAGTGGTACAGCATGGTTCATTTGTTGAGCAGGACATCATGTCTTTTCCCACAATAAAAGAATCAGTGGCTCCATACGAATTAAAAGTTGTATGGACATCACTTATAAGAGGATTGGACAAGAGTTTGGCATCGGAGGGATGAAAAGTGGTGCCAGACTGAAGTTTCTTGTGTTCAGTACAATAAGTTCTTTTTATATAAAAACACATAATGACTTAATGCTCCTAGCTTGACTCAATAGGTTCCCATCAACTTTACCACATCATCCTCTGTTGTCAACACCCGTGCTTCTCTTTCAGCAATCTGCCAAGTACCATCTTTTTTATTTGAAATAATCTGTATCTTAAAAACATACATTAATTAAAATTTCTGTCAGAAGCTTCTGAGGTTAAGAAATATTCAAATTCTTATTGCGTTATGGAAATCGAAGTTTTAGGCGCATCTCCTTTTTGAGTATTTGTCACATTTTTATGTGGAATTACGTGCAGGTTAGCACTGTTGATTTAATTGTCATTCCACGTGGTACTTTTTTTTGTCATCATCGTTTATTTGGTACATTGCCAATGTAATCGGATTTAGTGCATGCTTGGCACAGTTGGTCTAACCTACATTTTATTCACTCATTTTGAACAACTACTTTCCACTTATTATCCATACATTTCATAGGATCATGGCTTATAAGCACTTAAATGTACTAACCACTTATTATCCACACATTTCGTAGGAATCATGGCACTACCCAACATACTCTTACTAAATCACAACAAATTCTCAACTCGATGTACCTCCTAAAGATCAGAGTGTCTTATGCAGGGTCTTATTCTGATGGTTATCTACGGATGACTTGCTACATTTTTCGGATTAACTCCATTTTTACAATTATTCAGGAAAAAGCATGTTTTTCAACTTCAGTCTCGCCGGAAGCAGGAAAAGGCAAAAGTAAATTCTCGAAGAATATTACTTATGGCTTCTATCTTGAGAAAGGAAAATCAAATCATGCTATGGAAGATTGTTTAGTTTCTGAATTCAAAAAATTGGATGATAATAAGTTGGGTCTATTTGCTATCTTTGATGGGCATATGGGGCATGACGTTGCAAAATACTTGCAAGGGAACCTGTTCGACAATATTCTGAAGCAGGTAATAATATTATTTCTTCTGTTTCATTTCCTTAAATATCCCAAAATAATGGCTATTTCAACATTCTTCTCTAATTTGATCTCCACTCTTTATTTAAACAGCATGATTTTTGGACCGACACGGAGAAGGCACTAAAGAGAGCTTATAAGACAACAGATAATGAAATATTGGAGCAGTCCTTTCACTTGGGGAAAGGAGGGTCGACCGCAGTTACTGCAATATTGATGGATGGGAACAAGCTGCTAGTTGCAAATGTGGGGGACTCTCGGGCCGTAATATGTAAGAAGGGTGTTGCAAAACAAATATCAGTTGACCATGAACCGAACAAGGAAAAGTCAATGATTGAGAAAAAGGGTGGCTTTGTATCAAACATTCCAGGTATTCTAAATACGTCCTGTGAAAGTTGAATGATATCGATGCTTGAAAGAATTTACAATTTTTGACTTCTTTAGCCTTTGAGTCGTAGAACTGCTATTATTTTTCCCTCAGATGCAACTCAATGTATTTTTATCAAATTCCCTTATATGTTGGGTGCAACTTATAAACAGTCAACCAAGCTTATTAGCCCAAAATCCACCCAGACATGTCTTAAGATGGCTTATTTTCAAGCCCAAATGGGATTAAGCAATAAGCTAGACCCATCCAACTTATCCTAGCTTATGAGATTGTTTAACTAAATGAACTACGAATTCACCATTCTTTATCTTAGTATTTACCATTAACCTTCTGTTATCAAAGAAACCACATCATTCATTACAGAAGAGATATCATGGAAAATTTGATTTAAAAAGTTGGCTTATTGTTTTAAATATTCATTTAAACACCCCATGGGCATTTCGATAATTCACCCCTTGCCAAAAGCTTATAAATAAGCACAAACGATCCTAAAATATATTTTTATTGTACTTATAAGCACATGGAATCCAATCACATATGCTTTTTTAAACATAGAAGGTAGATCTTTTTGGTAACCCCCCCCCCCCCCCCCCCCCAAAAACATGCTTATCAAATCCATTATTCTTCTAAGCTGAGATTTTGTGATTCCCGTAGGTGATGTTCCTCGAGTTGATGGTCAGCTGGCAGTGGCGAGGGCATTTGGTGACAAGAGCTTGAAGAGACATCTTAGCTCAGAACCAGACGTTGCTGTCGAGATGGTAGATGACGACGTAGAGTTTGTCATTTTAGCTAGCGATGGATTATGGAAGGTGGGATATCACATAAACCCATAGTTACAATTGTAATTATTGAGTTCTTAATTTTGTACACTTTTTGGTAGGTGATGTCGAATCAAGAAGCTGTTGAATCCATCAGAAACATTAAGAGTGCTCAATCGGCTGCAAAGCACTTGGTCGAGGAGGCTGTTTCTAGGAAAAGCAAGGATGATATCTCATGCATTGTTGTCAAGTTTCAGTAATCTGTACATTATCTTTCGGTGGGCATTATGCTTTATGTAACTATGTTCAACGGAGTGAAATTTCCATTTGCGGAATTGTGCTGTTGTGCGTATTGGCCATAAGTTATTTCTCTAGTTTAAAGACAGGTTTGCATCCCAGATTGAAGTGTGTGTGTGTATATGAAGTTGTTTTTGAAGCATTATTTAAGCCTTTGTTTGATAACTATTATAATGAGAAATTTGGGTATAATGTATTTTGGAATGGTAGTTTTTGCAATGTTTGATAAGTGTTTTGATAGGATAATCACTTTTGACTGGAGATCAATTAAGCTGAAACTGAGAAAGAAACAATTCATACAATTATGCCTTAGCTTATAGATTAAATTCAAGGTCGATTTTAATGTCATATTTTTCATTAGAATTATTAATGTATTTCTTTCTCAACTTGGATTAGTTTGACTTATAGGGCTTAAGCCCCTGGACTTTCAGATTGATAAGATTTTTTTTGTTTTGTTTATTTACACTGGTATGCAATAAAAATAGAGGTTTCTAAGGGCCTGATTGATAAGGTCAAATTTTCCATGGAAGTCGGAATTTCAATTTCAATTTTCACTTTTGACTTGTTTGATTGGCCAAATTTTTCATGGAAAATGCTTTTTACTTTTTGAAATTTTCCTTGTTTTAATGGAATTCTTTTTCCCACCACTTTGGTGGGAAAAACAATTCCCCCATTTTTTTTTGGTAGCAATAGAAACAAATTTTAAGATGAAGTGAAAAAAAATTAAAAAATTATCCTTTTAATTGACAAATTTTATGTAAAACAAAGCTAAACAAACACAAAAAAATTTCCTTTTTTTTTAAAGCAATCTAAACAAATTTTGTCCCTAATGGTAAGAAAATTAATTCATTTAATTGACAATTTTTATGAAAAACAAAGTCAAACGGATACCAAAAATATTATATTTTTCAGGTGAAAAATTATATCAATCAAACACTTTTAATTACAATTCTCAATAAAACAAATTTTAGTTAATTCAATTCCCTATAATTCATTTTTTTTTCCACCCAAATTTCTTCTTTCTATTAAACGGGACCCTAAGTGATTTCTCGAAAAATTGAAGTATAAGCTTTGAAAAACATTGATGGCACCTTCTATTCTCGTAGTGTATTTTGATTAATCCATGTTTGATCATAAATATAACCCCTCTTGAATTACTCTAACAAACTCAAAACCTGTTGATTCAAACTAGATACTAGATCTACTATCAAGACTGAATGTGATCAATCTATGAATCGTTTGTGTAAAAAATAAATTTTGTATGTTCATTCAATTGAAACACGTCATGTAGCTATGGTAGACATCGTGCTCTTCAAGTTGACAAAATTCAATTGTTACTTGATAAGAAAAAATATGTGAAAATATATGAATTCACAAGCTCGGTGACAATATTGAAAAAGAAAAATACTTCAGTGAGATGATTTTATATGCTGATATGACTATTCATAACACTTCGAATTTCAAATTACTCAATCGATATCTAAGAGACTGAGTGAAAAAGAGAAAAACATGGTGGGTCGAGCCAACCCATTTGGATTCTAAATATCCTAATTTGAGTGAACGGTCTTACCACTTGAAGCCATTCTAACTTACAGGTGAGGATATGAAAACCTCATAAAATTACAAATTGCTTCACCTAAAATCGAAACATGGAGTCTTGCATGCACCGTGTAATATGTAGCTGCCACATATACAATTTTGCATGTAAAACCCTTAGTACTATTACGCCACGCGCCTCTCTGCCATACCTCACACTATCCTCGTCACTCTCTCTAAACTCTTCTCTCTCTCTCTATAGCTCTCTGTATATTATATATATCCCTTCTTTAACTCTTCCATTTCATTCACCAAATTCTAAGATGGGTAGTATTTGTGCTGAGATGCAGCACAAGTTTCATCACTCTCATCAGCTTTATTCCAACAAGAAAAGTATCGAAATTCCGCCGAGAAAACTTTTTGGCCGCCTGTCCACGCCGGCTGCAGTGGAGTTTTTCATAGAGTCTCCAAAAGGTGAGGCGGCTATTTTCCGGAGATTCTTGCCGTATAACAATGATGACGACGAGGATGAGGATGACCCTTACTCGGCCGACGATTTCAGAATGTTCGAATTTAAGGTGCGAAAGTGTAGTCGGAGTAGGAGCCACGACTGGACGGATTGTCCCTTCGCGCATCCCGGAGAAAAGGCCCGGCGAAGGGACCCGAGGAAGTATAACTATACTGGAACTGTATGCGCTGAGTTTCGTAAAGGCTACTGTGGAAAGGGAGATCTGTGCGAGTACTCTCATGGCGTATTCGAGTCTTGGCTACATCCAACTCGGTATCGAACCGAGGCGTGTAAAGACGGCAAGAATTGCCGGCGAAAGGTTTGTTTTTTCGCCCATTCAGCCCGTCAACTTCGCACTCCATCATCAGTTTGTCTCGAGAAATTGCACCACCATTGCTGTGTTCATTGTCATTCAATTACTAATTCTCCGTCTTCGACTTTACTTTGTATGTCCGATTTGTCTCCCCCGGTCTCCCCGGGCTCAAATTCGCCGATTGTCAATTCGGGTCGAGTGAGTTATAAAGATGCAACGACTGAATTGACGAGCTCCTTCGAAGCCATGAAAGTGAATGATTCGTCTCCAGCTAGAAATTGTAATTTTCCTTGGATCGATGTGAATTTTTTGTTCGATGAACAACCTCCGCTCATTTTATCTCCTTCCACATCGACTACTAAATTGATTAATGGACATAGCAAATTGTTCATGGAAGGGGATTTTTGTGCAAGAAACTTGATGGAAGATACTAAGTACAATATCAATGAAGGTAGCTTGGGTGGACCTGATCTTGGGTGGGTCAATGATCTCTTGACCTAAATAATGAAGATTTTTGTATACAAGGGTTTTCATATTTTGTGGAGGATTTTTAAATATTGTTGCTTTTAATTTGAATTCGAGTGTAAGTTATTGGTAATTATCTTCCAATAATGTAATATTTATCTTGTGAATTTAATCAAAATCTTGAATTTTCCTCTTTTAGGATTTTTAATGAAATTTTGATTAAATTTGAGTTTCATGTCGAATATTGGTTACTTCTTGCTTCACGCTCGACACAAGTCACGAGTTTAGATTGATCCACCTAGTCGAATGGTTTTCTAACAATGTTTTTAAAAAGAATAAAATCCGACTCCTGCACTGAAATATTAAGGGGTGTATTAATTTGGTACTTTTAAAGATTTCTTAGAATTTAAAAAAATTTAAGTGTATTCAATTGAAACTTTTTTAAAATTCTGGACTTTTATAGATTTTACAAAGTGGGTATTTAATTATTTTTTTCGAAGTCTCTATAAGCTAAGTGATATTTAAATAAAAATAAAAAATCTCCTTTTTTCTTTCACTTTTTTTTTTTTTTTTCTTTTTCATTTGTTGTAATCAATTTATGATTATTCTATATGTACATAATTACTTTTGAATTGAAATTATATGCAATTGTTTCAAACCTAGAATTCCATGTTTTCAATCTATATTTTTCTTTTTCTTTTTTTTTGGTTAAGATCAATTTTTATTCTCAGAATTTATGTTAATTGCGTGAAAATTTTTTGGTTATGTTATTAGAAATTGATGTAATAATTTTATTTGCGTCAAAATTGAACGATTGGATCCTGACTAGTGATTTTACCTAAAAATATATATATATTGGGCAATGTGGTTTTCAAAAATATTAATTATGTAGTAAGAAAAATTGTATTTTTTTTAGGTATATAATGATTTTGCAAGATGAAAAGTATTTAGAAAACGTTAAAAGTCTTTAATTAAAGTCTACAGAAGTTCATGGAAGACTTTTATTAATTTTTAACAAATTCATAGAAGTCACTTAAAAGTTCATAAAATTCATAAAAGTTACTCATTTAAAAAAGTGTATAGAAGTCTTTAAAAGTCATGATTGAACACATCCCCTGAATTGACCTATGATATTAGACCATGATTCGACACCCGACAATTATGCTTCTTTTTCTCGTTTTAGATAGAGAAATGAGACATGAGAAGTTGATTATATTGAATCAAATTAATTAGAGTAGTTAAGAGTGTGAGGTGCAAATGTGCTATAATTTGTTTGGAGATATGAATGATAGTGTCATGTCTTTAATAGGAGGGGAACTTATGTGTTGGACAGCGAGAATTGTAGGGAAGATTTCTTGACATAATAATCGAATCCGAGGATAGGATTGTAGGGTTAGGTGGGTTCTTGTCACAAATTCACAAGCAATGCAATGTGAACTTTAATTGAGTGGGGTGGGGATATTATTGTCACTTCAGTCTTTATCTCCATAACATGCCCATATGCCTTTTTGTATTGGCTCAATGACCCACCCTAAATTTTCTTATTTGTTTATTTCTTTCTTTGTGGAAATGCATGAATCTAGTCTCTCAATTAATTTACAAATACGAAAAAGTATTGCTATTTTGCCCCCATTGAAGTTGCAACATCAATTTAGGTGACGTTAATATGGCATTAAATGATAGGTGAAATTAAATAAGTAATGTAATTTCACATTTCATTCAACCTATTATCTAGCACCACATAAACTCGAGTTGTAATCCTAGTAGGATTATATAGCATTATTCAATACGAAAACGTTGTGTATGACATTAAACCTAAGTGTATATGGACAGAACAATAAGTGAACTCCAATTCCTGACAAATAATACGATTATGATGTGTTCGATACTCCACGTAAAAAATAATTATTTTGAATCTACGTAAATGAGAAACGGTCATGATCCGTGCTACCAGGTCTATTGAAGCTCGGGAGCTAAATGTGGTGTGCGTCTATAGATGTGCTAGTTCACAAGACGATCCATCTCTTCAACTTCAAGCACGTTTTCGTTCACTAAATGTACAATTGACAAAAATTACCTTCTTGTAATAACTTTTGAAATGAATCTTTCTTTTTTTTAGAGAGAGAGAGCGAGAGAGATGAAATTGGGGGTGATTGAAATTTGGAGGTGGGTGGATTTGTTATAATAAATTTATAATTATTAAATTAATAATTCTTAATTAGCACCTGATTTATAAAATTAAAATTAAAATTTCTTATTTATAAAAATTAGTCTTTAAATTTAGGTTTGTAGGTAATTTTCTCGTTAAATAATGCTTCTCAAAGCACAACTCCAAGAATGAGGAAATGAAGCCCACATTAGATATGTTTAGTGGGATGGGCCCAAACGTCAGAAGAGTGGCCTGTCCAACATCATCTGTGTCTTGAAAAGCCTATCAATGTGCAGACGTTCAACTGTGCTAATGTGGAAAATGACTCGATGGTGTGACACTTCAATCCCCTTATTTATAACTCAAAAATAATAATAGATGAAAATCCAAATCATGTGGCCCAGTCCATTGTCTACAATCATTATCAAATCCAAATAAAATATAAAAATAAATAAATTCTAAATCTAGGGTTCTTGTTACCATATTTTGATTGCATAATTAAGCCTGATTCGGTTTAACATAAAATATATATATATATATATATATATATATATATATATATATATATATTAGATTTTTAGTGTATTTTAAGAAAAAATAAAAATAAAATATATGATTGAAAAGTTAATAAATTATCAAGAAGAATGATGAAATTTTAAGGGTACAAGGAATAAACACAACAATTCAAAAATAACTTATTCCCTACCATATCTCGAAACCGTAGGATGCCGGCATGGGGCGGCTAAGTCAAAATGTAGAGCTTTCATTGAATTTTAAATGGAGTCAATAAACATTAATTTACACAGCATCAATTTAGGGCTTGTTTGATACCCATTTTGTTGGAGAAAATACATTTTTTGGTTTAATGTGATGGTGTATATGTGGTTGAAAAAGAAGGAAAAATTATTGATGTGATAGAAAATATTATTTTATTGAAAAATGTGTGGTTGAAAATGAAAATAAGAATGAGAATGAAAATGAGAATGGGTACCAAACAGGGGCTAACCACTGACTACTAAACTTCAATTTAGTTTTAAATTTTAAAACCCTCATTTCTTAAAATTTATTTTTCTTCAATATTTTATCAAGTTTTTAACTATGTATTTTATTAATAGTTATCAAAATTTGTTAAAAATTAATTTGTAACTAAACCAAACGTAGCCTTAAATTTTATTCAAAGTTCAGTGAGTGCAGATGAAATTTACCCGTAAATTCAAAAGGAAAAAGCTAAATCCAAAGTCTACACTACAACCAGACATATTCCCTGTAGCTAAAGATGGCCCCACCAAAAGCGGCTGCCGGTGGCTCGACCTCCGTGGGCCCACCGCGGTGTCGCCTCACCATCTCCTATGCGCTTTAAGATATATATTAAAAAATATAATAAATATATTTGTTTGGTGTATTTTTTGGACGGCAAAGTATTGACAATGTAACACGTGCCGTCCACCGTAGTCACAACATGTACCAAAAAACACGGTGTTTTTAACGATGGGACCCATGTTAGGATGCTGTCGGTGGATTGAGTTTTTCTTTGCTTTTACTCTTTGACCACAATAATGATTTCATTGCTTAATTGATTTTTTTTTTCTCTTCTATTATTCGATTTAAATTCAGTTTTAGCCCCTGTTTAATAATTTATTATTTGAATTTTTTCTATATATTCATTTTCACTCACATATTTACAAAATAAAATATTTTGTATGTCAATTTAAATTTTTTTTTTTTTTACTTTTAATCACATATATTTTTCTAAAAATTACTGTTCAAAATATTGTTTTGACTAATGGTCTGTTTGTTTCAGATTAAAATCTGATTTTAATCTAAATCAAAGTCAAACAATCAATATCAACCACATTTTTCTTGGATCCCACAACTTTTTAACCATGCATTTTAAAAACTTCTATCACAATTTACTGAAAATCTAATTTTAATCCCCACCAAACACCCTCTAAATAATGCCATCAACCAGGGCTAATTGTCTAATTTAACTATAGTCCCACCTAATTTTAACACAATGACACAATATTTTAATAGTAAATGGAATTATGTTATTTCAAAAGTAAAGTAAAGTAAAGTGAGAATGGTCCTCCAAGTTATTTAGGCGGATATTGATATTGATATTGATATTGATATTGATATGAGATGTCTCTATATTCTTCTATCCGGGTAAGATAAGATGTGGATTATTGAATCAAGAAGTATAAGTTAATTAAATTTGAGGACGGCTACTAGTTGATTTCTTTCCTTTGAATTCTAATCCCGATCCTTTGTAATAATTTAATTTCTTATGATGGTTATTCTTCACTTATAAACACTAAAGTAAATGGAGAAAATTATGTTATAACCAAAAGCAAGTTAATTTAAATATTACATTGAATCAAAAGCCCTAACTGCCGATTATAACAATCAGAATAATTAAAAACACAATAATATTTTTATGTATTTACAATCAAAAGTTAGTCTCTTTCACTGTGAAGATTCAAGCTTCATCCATGGCGGGTGGTAGATTAAGATCAAAATCCAAAACTCTCTTTGTATCGATTTGATTCTCATCAACTACAGAAGAAGAATCAGAATCACTCTGCACGACGCCGCCCCCGCCGTTGGGAAAATGAACCGCCGCCGTATTCTTCCGGTATGCTGGCGGCGGATCAAAGTACAGAACCGGACGTCCAGGGGGCGAAACCGCCATGGCTGGTTGGTAATGAAAAAACTGATACCCATTCACAGCAGTGGCGGTGGAATTTACTCCAAGGTGGCGCGTAAGATCAAGCTCAACCGGCGGATGAGTATTGATTGCTCCGGCGCTTGATGACTCCACGGTGCTGCTCTGGCTAGGGCTGTGCACCTCCGATGGTGAAGGGAAGTTAGTTTTAGCTTTAGACCCACGGAACTCACGAGCGGCGGCGTCGTAAGCACGGGCCGCCTCCTCCGCCGTGTCGAACGTTCCCAACCATACACGGCTTTTCTTCCCGGGATCACGAATCTCCGCCGCGTAGCGACCCCACGGCCTCTTCCTCACGCCCCTGTAGTGCACCTCCTTAACACCATTAAAAGCCTTATTAGCCTTATCCTTAACTCCATTAACAGCCTTATTAGCCTTCTCCTTCGCCGCCATGAAGAATTCTTAAAATCTCACTCAAATTGCTGTGAAACTGAAGAGAAAGTTAGTGGTGAAAATGGGTTACAGATCTAGAGAAAATGGATGTTGATATATAGAAGAGAGGAAGTGGATTCAACGAGGGGTTTTTGACTAGGGGCGCCGCCCAAGTGAATGGTCAAAATTCATGGAGATAAAGAGCGTGGCTGCGCGTAGTGTATTGATAATTGTGGGTTGTGGGCCTGAAATAGGGCACGTGGCACGTTAAGGGCGTTGATGCGCCGGCAGTTGTGTTATTTCTCCCCATATTCCTCGCACACTGCACCGTGTGATCTTTATGTGTTAGGTTTCACACTGCCGCTGTTTGGTTAGAAATTAGAATTAAAGTCAACAATATATTTTATGAAGTCTACCATTTTTAAATACATATTCTACAAATTTTCATTAAAATTATTAAAAAATTAATTTTAATTCCTGTCAAACATTGATCATAGATTAATGGTACATAATTAACCTTCTATAATGGTTCAAAACTTTAATAATGCTATTTGTACAAATTTTATTTACAATTTTGGTTGACAAAATAAGTGTTAGTAAAATTCAGATAATTGATTTTCAATGATTTAAAAATTTATTTTTGAAATGATTGGTGTAAATATTATTTTATCAACCGTTTTTATAGACTAACTTTTTACATATATCATAACTCACGTTTAAGGGGTGGATTTTTTGTAGTTCAAGTCACATGAAAATCTAGTGTGATTCTAATTTTTATAGTTCTGCTATGGTTACAGAACTGTAGCTTACCACTTCCCTGACCGACCCTCACAATAGGGGAGTCACACCTTTTTTTTTTTTTTTTTATTTTTTATTCACGCGGATCCCACTATATGTGAGTGTCGATCATCCAAGTGGTAAGTTATAGTTCTGGCAAAGTAGTTTAATCGTAATTTTTACATGGTCTTTTCATTATCATAGTACTTACCTTCGTTGAAAATCGGATGCAATTTTCATACATCACATGAGGACCTACAATCACATTTTAATCCTTAACAATAATATGCTCGGCTCATTAACTTTATACACATTAGTTTTATGTTAGACATTAATTAAACTTGGTACAAATCATTATAGAATACTAGTTTTTAATGTTAACCAAAAAGTAGGGGAGGAGTTGTTCAAACATGCACATACGGCACAACATAGACATAGAGCCAGCCTGCCGGCCGCCGACTATTTTGTTTAGTAGTATTATTAATAATATTATCGTAATAAAAAGAGGAATCGTATTTGTCTATCCCTCGCTTTATCCGACAATTTATTTAACGTTAATGGCTCCAAATCTACGCATCTGCCTAACAACCAGTGTCGTGCGTCACTTTCTTTCCTTATCATTTGAGAACCATTAGGATTCTAATAGAGTGCGTTTGGTAGAGGAATAAAGGATGGTTCAAAAAGAAAATTATTTTCGCTCCTTGTTTATGATATACGTAAATTTTTTTAAGGATCATCACTGCTTTGTTTAATGTTTTGAAGGAGAACACAAAGCTTAAAAGATTTGATAGGTACCATCCATACTAATAAGTTGCATTTTCTTTTCCGGAAGTTCATCGTTAGAAACTCCACAGTTAAGCGTGTTTTACTTGGAGCAATTCTATGACGGGTGACCCCCTGGGAAGTTTTCTTGGGGAGCGTGCGAGTAAAGACAAAGCATGTTAAAAAGATTCATGTTGGTACAGTGAGGATAGTACGTCGTCGATCTAACGGTCGGGATAGCCCGTTAAGTGGGACCCGGGTTGTTGATGTTTTTAACATTAGATTCTCATCTACGTATGTCGAAGGAGAGCACGATCCAATGAGCGATCAACCTAATCAGGTACCTTTGTGGAGGGACCACCCAATTGCATCCTCAACATAACTTAACCGAAAGATGGTTCCGTAAGCAAAAGATGTTGAATAATTCTTCTCAAACAAGGCCAAGCAAGTCATGTTTCTATAGCACGGCTCAAAGTTGTTTTATGGCCGACTATGTTATTCTCCTAAATAATTAAATTGCAAGAACCACAAATGAAACAGTGTACGAAAGAATAGCCACACACACACTTTCGTTTCCTTTTCACTCACTTTTCTTCTTACCTAACTTTTGGTCTTCAATGATTTAAATCAGTATTAATTATTGTACAATAATCACAATTCGAAGACCAAGAAACAATAAACTCTTCACAGTAAATTTACAGTAGAACTAAATCACCAAATGCATCAAAATTTTACATATAGGTCTCATATTTATGATACCCTTTTATATCAGAGTGAAGCCACAAACCTAAACTCTTAAAATAGACTCATTGAAGTTACTTCTATGAACCAAAAGACCTCAATTGAGAATCGAAATGAAGAGTGGAAGCTCCTATTTATACCCTCATCCATCATCGTCGATCTCAGATTAAAATCAACGGTCCAAAGTAACTAGCAATAAATCCAAAATCAATAAGTTGCACTTTGAAAATGCGATTTCTATCATTTATATTGGGTTTGGATTTTGGGCTCACTAATTAAATTATCATGCAATTGCTACTAGTGGAAATTACACCAAACTAGATTTTTAATATTCAATTTCAAAAATCAGATTTAAAATTTGTTTATACAAAAATCAGAAGCATCGACAAATAATATGTAGCCTAAAAAATGTTATTGTGGCTCACAATTTAAATTGTGATCGGGAATTAACTTGTAAATAATTAATTTGATAATATGTGACCGTTAAATAAGTTGTGACCTATTGATTTGTGATGGATAAATAAATTTTGACATATGAAATTTTTGATTTGTGATCAATAAATAAATTGTGACTTATAAATTTTTTTTATTTGTGAAAAAAAAATAATTAATTCAATAATTTGTGATCAAATTGGATAGAATTATGACTTTAATATATTTAATTAATTATTTTATAAATAAAATGTAACCATAACATGCCCATTTTCACCATAGCCCAATTGGACTGAATTGGCATCACAGCCCAACATTCGTGAAGTAGGTCCACGCTGCAATTGAATTGCCATTTTAGAAATATTGGTTCAATGTAAGTTGAAACTAGTTTTTAACGAAATCTTTAAGATGCAAACTGAGTTACAACTTTTCTGAAAAGGTCACCGAGACGATAGCATGAAATATTAACCATGATAGAGAGCGAAATTAAGTAAAGAAGGAATATTGAATTTGATCGAACTCATATTATTTTTTGATTACTAATTTGAATAAACTTAATTGAAATTTAGTATTGCGTGAACAACAAAAAAATTCATTAAAACACAATTTATAATCCACATTTAGCATTTGGAAATTTGGTTGCGACAATTTCTTTAGGGATGGCGTCATAGCACCAAGGCAAGGCCCTTTTCATCCGAATAAATCTACTTGTACACACAATAGTGTACATAACACCCTACACCCCTCTCGAATGGGGTCCACAAATATTTTATTATATATGGGCCCCTCTCCATGTGAGGTGGGTGTAGAGTGTTATGTATATTATTGTGTACATGTAGCACACTCCCTTTTCATCCTCACGTTGTTGGAGATTTTCGTGAGACGGGTGAGAAAGTGGTTGAAATATTTTATTTTTTTGTTCCTTTTATTTATTTATATTTAATGCGAATTAAGTTTAAAATTATATTAATAAAATAAAAAATAAGATTCAGAATAAAGATCGTGTTTCCCGCTGTTGCCTTGATTTCTGAGCCGCGCAAGGACGGGCATTTTGCCAACCTTACAACTCACATTTGCTCATCTTTTTTTAAAGTGGAAATTACACTCTACTCTACTTTAAGTATTCAACATTCTAAAATCAGGTGGGAAGTTCCATATTTCACAAATCAGATTTTTTTTATATTAATAATTATATTACAAAATTAAATATACACCCTCCACTCAAACCCTAAAATTTAATTACTCTCCTCTCGCCCCCCCCCCCCCCTCTCTCTCTCTCTCCCCTCACCTTCTCTACATATTCTGGCGCTCAAACCTGCTCCGAAACCCTCATTCGACGGCGACGACGACGACACGCAGCAACGCGCTCGTCGCTTGCACGATGCTCAGAGTGCGATCGTCGCGATGATCCACCACCACCGAAGCGGTGAGCCGATGGGACAACCTCGCTGATGAGTGATCAGTCCTATGCACTAACACAAAAAAAAAATGGAAGAAAAAGGGGTTCAAACAGGGCCTAGGTAAAAAAAATGTTGGGTTTGCGACCCGAATTTGGTCTAGGGTTGCACATTTTGGACTATTAGGCTTGAAGATGTCAAAATAGGATCCAAGAAGGAAAAGTCAGATTTTACGGCGATGGACAGCCGTTGGCTTTACGCTCGAGCGAGGGGGGCAAAATTGGAGCAACGAGCATGTCGCTCGCTTGTTGCTCAAGCGAGAGCGCTGCCGATTTTCCAGTTTTACGTAATTTTTAATCTAGTTTTCATATCTTGTATTATTATTAGAGTTTGAGACGTCCCCTATAAATATGTGGTTCTCTAATTCAGTTTAGGTTAAGCGCTTGAAGCATTATTGTTGAATTGTAATATTATCTTCATTGGTTGTCAATAAAAATCTTGATTCCTCCTCCAATTTTCTTCTTTACTTTTAATTTTGTTCTTATTTGTGTAATTAAATACTTCATATTGTGTCATTAATCTCCCTAATTTTTTTCCAACAAATAAAATAGTTAAACTCTCCTGTACCTAAAACAGAAATAAGGCATCTTTCAATTTTTCTCAAAATCCACATAAAATTATGAATTGCGTTTGGCGGCGGATTATCCCAATGTGTTTAAATTAGAATTTGCAATATTTCTCAAATGACAATTTGTTTCTTTGGAATTAATCTCTTAAATACTAGTGCTGAGCTTATGAGTATCACTGCTTTGGACATCGGTGATAGAGTGAATTTTCTTTGAAAATATTCTAATTTTTATCTTATTAAGAGGGTGTTTGGGAATGTTTTTTAGGAAAAAAAATTAATTTTTGAATAGTGATATGATAAAAAATGTCAGAAAAGATCTCTTCCCCGAATCGGGGAAGAGATAACTTTCCCGATTGGAAAAGTTGGCCTAGATGCCAATTTTTTTATTTTATTTTATTTTTTTTTTGGCAATTTCGTCATATTCTATACCCAATTGTAAAAAAAATTATCCCTTTAGTTGAAAATTTTAGTATAAAACAAAGTCAAATGAACACGAAAAGTTAACTAATTTTTATTAACTTTTGAGGTTCGTTTGGCCTTGTTTTCTATCGAAATAAACATCAAAAGGGATAAAAAATTTTTTACAATTGAGTATAGTATTTGATAGGATTGCTAAAAAAAAATTCAAAAAAGAAAAAAATAATAATAATTTTGGCCCTTAGGTCATTTTTTTATTCGGGAAGAGCCGCTCTCTTCCCGATTCGGGGAAGAGAGCAGCTCTGTAGAAAATATATAGTTGAAAAAGAAGGAGAAGTTATTGATGTGATGAAAAATATTATTTTATTAAAAAATGTATAGTTAAAAATAATAATTAATTTTAAGAATCTATATCAAACAAACTGTAAACGTGATGGACAAGCATGGAGAAGTCATTCTTGATTTTTGTTTATGACGTTCTTTCCAAGAAAGACCGCAAAGGAAAGTACGCATGAACGGTGCATCGAAGATAGTTGAAATATTTTAACCGTCAAAATTCAACTTTTATTTTGGACCACTAGTCCTAATTATCAATTAATTAATTTAATTTGTCGTACGTCTAAGGCACGTAGAACACTACTTTAAAGAGATTCCTATTTGATACACATTTTTTTTTTTTATATTATTTTTTTATTTATTTTTAATCACACATTATTCAATAAAATAATTTCATCACATCAATAATTTTTTCTTATTTTTTAACTATATATTCACTATTCATCATATTAAAAAAATTTGTTTTTTTTTTTTAAAATGTGTACTAAACAGGAGCGCTGATTTTATTTTTATTTTTTTGGTAGTGCTCGATAGGTCCATGTCTTGTTCATTTTGGATGACGTTTTACTCGTACAATAATGTCAATTTTTGGACTACTTTTCTTAAACTTGATGGACAAGTTTTAAAAAGGAAGCCGTGTTTGATTTTTTCATTTAACTCGACAAAATCCCTTTTTTTATTATGTAAGAAACCCCTTAACAATTAATTAAATATCTTATGGATAATCGTGTTAAAGTCTATATAGTTTGATATTTAGAGCAAGTTTAAATCCCATTTTTTCTTTGACAAAAATATATTTTAAAATAGTAATTTGATGGAAAATGTTTGATTAACAAATATTATAAAAATTGAATTAATGTGTAATATTATTTTATTAAAAATGCATGATTAAAAATAAGAGAGAAATATATTTTGAAAATAATGAGAATCAAATAAGTGCTTAATTGATGAAAAATTAAATAAGACGAGACGTAAAGCTCTAGCCCTCCAACTTATTGGGTTATTTTTATTTTTGGTCATTGAATGTTACTAGGTAAATACACTAAATATCGTGTAAAATATTGAAATGGGATGAACAGAGTTTTAAGTGTGCTACTTGGATGAATTACTATCGATTTTTAAACAACATTTATTTTGTTACATTTTTATTTCTAAATATAAGACATGCTATCAAATTTTACTTTCACATAGTACTATGATGTCGAATTTTAAAATTAAAGGATTTTAAAATTGAGTAATGTTATTTAGTTTCAATTAGGTTGCAATCCTAATTTATGTGACATTAAATGATAGATGGAATTAAATAAATCATTTAATTTCACATTTAATTTAGTTTATCATTTAACGACACCTATATTGGGATTGTAATTTCAATGAGACTATATAACATTATTCTTTAAAATTAAAGGATGATTAATATGGAAAGTAAATCAAAATTTAATGACGTGATTAAGACAAATTAAAGTTGAGTGACTTAGTCGAAATAGCCATCTATATAATACGTCACAAGCCCTCTCAATTAACTCACTCTACTTTGCCTTCTTTCGCTGGTGGTTGCTGCATTTTCGCCGCTGTAATCCATAAAAGATTCCAAAAGCTTGAGGGGATTATAGCGAGAGAGTGAGTAAGAGGGAAAAGTCAAGGGACAATGCCGGAGCGATACAGTGGCGTCTCAATATGATATTCATCGAGAAGTTAGACAAAGATATTCAATATTATTTTTTTGCATCGCTTCCATATGAAATCCATTGCAGTGGATATCTTTAAAACCAAACAAATTTTTTTCAAATTTGTTAGAATAAAGTATATCATCAATTTATAATTTTGTATTATTTGATAAAATAATACAAATTCTTCTGGAGCTTTCAATAATATTCGATACACCTGATATCGTGTTAACATTATTTCTACTAATGTTAAATTTTATAGTACTTTTATCTTGAAGAATTGTGTGCATAGTTGCACTCTCTGCTAAACGAATATCTTGAAAATTCATTTTAAATCTTATTACTATTTCTAGATTTATGTTTTTTCAGAAGTACTAATATGATATTCTTTGAGAATATTGAAACATCGAGTTGAAAGCTCCTCCAGGAGTGATAAATTAATATTCTTCTTGAATATTAATAAAATAAAAAATATCTTCCTTTAAAAATTACATCTAGTATTGATTTGTGTAATTTGTGTTTCTTCAGGAACACAATATATATAATTTTTCTAGACACGTGCCACTTCAAAAACACGTTATATTTTATTATCGCATCCTCAAGAGTAATAAATCAATATTTTTCTGAAATATTGAAACATTGAATTCATGCTTTTCAAGAGTAAATAATATTCTTCTGAAATATTAGTTATAATATTGTGTCACTTTAGGAACAACAACAAAATATTCTTTGAGAATATTTCTAGATCTTACGAGATTGTAAACAAGATCTTCTCGAATTTAAAATTACGTTCAACAGAAAAAAGAATTAACGAGTACAAATTATAAGAAATATATCAAGATTCAATTAGACCCAAATAATATTAATCCACATAAAGGCATGCATCGGAAAATCAAAGTCATAATTGCATTGAATATTATGGGGGGAAATAGCTAATTAAGATTAGTGAATAATTAGTGTGTAATTACAATAAATACGGTAAAGATGAATCTTTCATATCACAACAATCAGAATTTGATAAAACGAAAATTTGGTGGTAAACAAAAATCATAATTAATTGTTACAAATGAATTCAAGAATATATAGTGGCAAACAACTTTTATTGGAACCTTTCTAGTCAAACAAGTCAAAACGTGTCCAATCAATCAACCCAATGCATTTTTCACATTTTGACCTAAAATTGATGGACATTTCGAATAAATTCTGAAAATTAAAGCCATTAACACACACGCAAAAACTTCAACCCACATCAAGATCTGCTCACAGCTTTTTTGTATTAAAAATCAAACCAGCCCTATTTCATAATCTAAATCATAGCACAATAACCATTTCTTACACAAGTATATATATTGTGATGAGGAAGAAGAATCACTTGAAAGTAAAAGTTTCCCCCTTTCCTTCTTTAGGATGACACTGCGTGTGTGTGTGGATATAATGATAATAATTTTTAAGACTGCAAGAGTAGAATTGTTATTCACTAATAAACCTTAATAAACTTACAATTTACAGTATTATTATTATTATTATTATTATTATGTAATAAATGATTGAACCCCTTAACAATTAATTAAGAGGAGTGTCCTCAATTGAAATTGTGATGGAAATCAAAAATCTTTTTAAATTTAGACATTCTCAATTGAGTTTTTAATGAATTTTAATGAAATCCATTAAAAATTAGGTGCCCTCAATTGATATTTTAATGATATTCAATGAAATCTTTTAAAATTTAGGTATTCTAAATAACTAATGGATTTATAAAGATCTCATTAATAGGGAAATTTTAAAAGATTTGAATGGAATTCAAACTTAAAAATACATATAACAAAATCTTTTAAAATTTCACCATATTTGATGAGATTTTTATGAAATTTGGGAAAATTTATTTAAATTCACGAAATTAATTAGGATTTATAATATTTTAAAATTTATCAAAATCTTAGTTGAGGACACCCCTGTAAATATCTTATGGATAATCATGCTAAAATTTATATAGTTTGATATTTATATGGCTGTCTTCAATTGAGATTTTGATGGATATTAAAATATTATAAATCATAATGAATTTCGTGAATTTGAATAGATTTTCACAAATTTCATAAGAATTTCATCAAACATGGTGAAATTTCAAAAGATTTGGTTGTATGTATTTTAAGCTTAAAATCCATCCAAATTTTTTAAAATTTCTCTATTAATGAATTTCTTTATAAATTCACTAGTTATTGAGGATACCTAAATTTTAAAGGATTTTATTGAATTTCAATAAAATCTCAATTGGGGACACTTAAATTTTAATGAATATTACTAAAATTTTTTAAAATCTCAATTAAAGATACCTAAATTTAAAAATAAAATTAAAATTCATCACAATTTCAATTGAAAATATTCTCCTTAATTGATGAAAAATTAAATTAGATGAGACGTAAAGCCCTAGTCCACTAACTTAATGGGTTAATTTTATTTTTGGTCATTGAACTTTCACTGAAATTTCAAACAGATCACCTGATTTAAATTTGTCACAATCACAACACCTAACTTCTATTTATTTTCAATGTTAGCCAATATGTTAGTCTTTATAAAGTTCCAATCCTTCATTAGCCAATATTTTTGAATAAATATGCCATCCACTTATGTAAGGACTGCAAAATCTTAAAATTAAATATGACTAGAGCTTTGAGTATATTCGACGAATGAATTACCTCAATTTTTTAAACATGATTTTATTTTCATATTTTATATTCACGACGTGATTATATGACATATTAACGTAGGATCTCGAGAAATTTTATGTTCGTTAATTGAACTTTCAGTCAAATCTCATATAGGTAATTCTGTCAGCTATTGATGTTACTAAATTTGACATATCGATTATTCTTTGACCTATGTTACTAGGTGAATACTCTAAATATCGTGTAAAATACTGAAATTGGGATGAACAAAGTTTTAAGTGTGCTTTGTGGACGAATTACTATTGATTTTTAAAAAACATTTATTTTGTTACATTTTTAAATATAAATATAAGACGTGTTATCAAATTTCACTTTCACATAGTAATATGATGTAAAATTTTAAAATTAAAGGAGGACTAATATGGAAATTAAATCAAAATTTGGTTGAGTGAGTGAGTCGAAATTGCCATCTATATAATACGTCAAAAGCCCACTACATTAACTCACTCTATTTTATCTTCATTTGCCTGTTGTGGTTCAGTGGTTGCTCCATTTTCATTTTTTACCGCTGTAATCTATAAAAGATTCCAAAAGCTTCAGGGGATTATAGCGAGAGGGTGAGTAAGAGGGGAAAAGTCAATGGAGAACGGCGGAACGATACGGTGGCGTTTCGGCGGCAACGATGAACTGACCAAGGCCTCTGCAATCACCATTAGAGGTGTATTGAACGCGTTGATGGAAAATCTTAAACCCGAAGACTCCCGGCCGGTTATTCCTCTAGGACACGGTGACCCTTCTGCCTTCCCGTGTTTCCGAACGACGCCTCTGGCCGTGGACGCCGTCTGCGACGCCGTACGCTCCGCCAAGTATAACGGTTATGGCTCCACCGTTGGTATTCCGCCTGCTCGAAGGTACACATTTCTACTTAATTTGGTATTTTAGAGCAATTGAGTAATCATTTTGGGCAGTTTGTCTATACATGCATGCGCGCATATTGTCAATTTCCAATGCCTGTGTCGTACCTTGTGTGATAGGAGTCTCCAGATTACTGCTGCTTGTTTACGATCATCTCGCATAATTCACACAATTCATCAAGTTATATCATTGAGGCTTGGCGGAATTTTGCTATTGAAATCTTGAAGCAGACATTTTGAGTTAAGATCCAAGATCAAACTTACGAAAAGGTTAAGGAATTTTACATTCGAAAAAGTAAATTTACATGGATACGGCTTTTTCAGATGTAAAATTTTGAAATTTTTTGACTATCATATCCAATGTAAATTTCTTGATAAAATAATGTAAATTATATTGAAAATTTTGTTGCATAAAAATAATAAATGTTAATGAAATAGTTGAACATTTTAATAGAAAAAACGAGTTAGACGCCTTTTTTAAGACACGTTTGATACATCTTTAACTATTTTCGATGTTTGTTTGGATCATTCGATATGTTTATACATAGATGGTTTGTGGATTCGACTAGTATATGATCATCAAAAAAAATTTAAAGTTAGCATATTATCGAAATTCTCGAAATATGAGTTTGGAATGGTCTATTTTGAAAAGTCGTAACATTTGATACGATTGACCATTTCGTGCGCCGTTGATGTCGTAGAAAATTAGATCGTGAAAACTTCGAAATGATATTAAGAACGCAATAATTTGATTTCATTTGACATCTGTAATAATCTGAAATTTTAGATAAAAACATACAAAATTTAATGATGGTAAAAATAATTGTTCCAAAAGTTGGGGGTTCACGTGACCCCGTGTTACTCCGTACGTCCGCTGGTGCTTGTAAGCTCCATTTAAATAATGGAAAATGCCAAATGTAAGAAAACTCACATGCACCAACCCTCAATGTGTGAGAAATATGTTATAAGCCTGTCAATAGGTTCTTTTATCATTCCTTCCCCTCTGTAACCTGTAGCACAACTATTAAGAGTGTGTTTGATGTACATTTTTGGAGTACAAATACATTTTTATAGTTGATATGATGAGGAATATGTGGTTGAAAAATAAAGAAAAGCTATTGATGTGATAAAAATATTATTTTATTGAAAAATATATAATTAAAAATGAGTAAAAAAATAAGAATGAGAATGAGACTCAAACTAACCCTAAATAATAGAGAACATGTTTTGAGTGATTGGTGTTTTAAATAATCTGTATTCTTTGTTGGGGCACTTAAATTCAACTGGTGCTCTGAGCTTTAATTATTTCAGTTGGAGCCATTCCGCAGGTATAGAAAAAGGACCGTGCTACAAGTATTGATTTTTTTACAAAATTTCTTACTTATTATTTACATCGGAGGTGGAGCCATGGCTCGAAATAAATTAATACACACGGGATCCGCGTGTTTATGTGAGAGGGAGTACACAGTTTGGTACTCCCTCTTCGGTGCATCTGGCTTCTTCCATAGAAAAAAGAGACAGAAACTGTACAAAGCAGCACACGTGTGGTTCTTTTATTATTAATTTTTTTTTGGATATTTTTGCCATTTTTCAATGATAATCTATTAAGTGTCTATTTGTATGATTTTTGTGAAAATTTTTCTGTACCTATAGCATTCTTGAGTCAGTTGAGTATGAATAAAAATTTAAATTACATACTTTTTGAGAGTAAAAGAAAATTTAGTGTATAAGAGATTACATACTTTTTTTTTTGCATATTTTAAATTAAATAAGCTCATATTTATTGAAAAATTCATTAGACATGTATTGTGTGTTGGTTGTGTTCCCGTTCATAATGGTCCATCTGGAACTTTCTGAACAGTGCAATAGCAGAACATCTTTCAAAAGATCTTCCATACAAGTTATCTCCGGACGATGTATATCTGACAGTTGGATGTACTCAAGCACTAGAAGTCATTTTACAAGTTCTTGCTCGCCCCAATGCTAACATTCTCCTCCCAAGACCAGGCTTCCCTTATTATGAATCTAGGGCTGGATTCTGTCATCTCGAAGTCCGACATTTTGATCTTATTCCAGAAAGCGGCTGGGAAGTTGATCTTGATGCGGTTGAAGCTCTTGCAGACGAAAATACTGCTGCTATGGTCATTATCAATCCAGGCAATCCATGTGGGAATGTTTTTTCATATGAACACTTGAAGAAGGTACCTAATTGCATGGTTCGAGCGGGACTCACACACTATTTAACTGAACGTTTAGCTTATAGTTACTCTTGTTCATGTGATCTCTTAGGTTGCTGAGACTGCAAGAAAGCTCGGGATCTTAGTAATCTCTGATGAAGTTTATGATCACCTCACCTTTGGGAGTAACCCTTTTGTTCCAATGGGAATCTTTGGGTCAATTGCTCCTATTGTTACAGTTGGATCTATATCAAAGAGATGGATTGTTCCTGGTTGGAGACTTGGTTGGCTTATTACTAATGATCCAAATGGCATCCTTAAGAATCAGGGGGTAATCTCTCCTTCTCTCCATGACTATAATTGTTTGCTAGTTTTGCATATCATACTCTGCAAGACTGAAATTCAGCAATGCATCTAAAAGTAGTTTTTTTCACAACATTAATGGATTGCTATTTAATAAATCTTGATAAAATGTTTCTATCATCAAATGATCAAATTTTGAAAGTCAATTTTTGCAAGTAATGCAGGATCAATTGAGACTCTTCCTTACGAGACATGCATATTGTTACATGGCTTAGGATTGGAAACTTGCTTGTTGTATTGTGTTGCAACTGATAGATACTTTTCCTTATATCAATACTACTGCTGAATTACAAGATTTCTACATCTCAATTAGCAGAGAAAGCTTCATCAATGAAGATGAAATAAACCGATAAATCATTTTTAACTTGGATAACCCTTCCTAAGATTAGTGTTTCATGAGTATGGGGATTCTCTTTCATTGAAGGAAAAAGGTCATGCTATTTTTGTCCTAATGATATAATAGACTTTTCAGTGACGTCAAAATATTCACACAAACTATTAGTAGTAAGCTGCCTGTTTAGTAGATGCAATATTATACTAGAAAAAACAAGTGCTTGGTGCATTTCAATCTGCGGTATCAGAGGTCTGCCGAGCACGAGGTGTATCAATGTCTACGATTGTGTCAGTTTGTATGTTTTTAACTTTTAAATTTAAGCGGTATAGTTTCTGTATACCTTTTTATTTGTACAGATATTCTAATGACTCACATGAAATAAAATCCACTTGTGTTTCCAAAAGTGCAGATTGTTGATAGCATCAAGGGTTCTCTGAATATTTCCTCTGATCCAGCAACCTTTGTTCAGGTTCACTTTAAGCCTTCTAGTTTTTTCCCTTCAAACCAGTATATGCTAAGTGTTCCTTTTGTTCTTTCAAATGCATTTTTGCATCCATGGAATTTCCTATATGAGTTGGTCTTGTACCTTTTATGCGTTGTTTGATAGCGTTTTTTTTCCATGGAATTGATTTCCATCCAATTTCAAGGTACAACCACTTGAAGCGTGATTCCGTGGAATTCAATTCCTTGCTATACGGTGGGAATTGGTTTCCACCTTTTTTTTTTTTAAGCAATAGAAACAAATTCTAAAATAAAGTGTAAAAAAAATTATCCCTTTAATTGACAAATTTCATGCAAAACAAAGCCAGACGTAAAAAAAAAAAAATAAAAAAAAAAAATTTAATTTTTTTTTTGGCAATCTAAACATATTTTGTCCCCAATGATAAAAAAAATTATCCATTTAATTGACAATTTGGATAAAACAAAGCCAAACATATTATAATAGAAAAGTGGAAAATTATACCAATCAAACACCTTTAATTCAATTTTCGATAAAACAATTTCAGGCAATTCAATTCCCTGGAATCCATTTCCTTTCTACCCATTTTCCACCCTTGCAATCAAACGGACCCTTATCTTTTCGTCAAAACTGTATGTAAGTGGGTATAGGGATGATTTACACCACAATAACGGGCAGCCATAGCATTACTTAGGGGCAACAGAACAAACAACCTGTACATAAACATGATATTCAGATGAAATGATGCACAGAATAAGTTTCTATACAATGTGATCTTGGAAAAAGACCAGAGGTTGCTGATAGATATCAGTGTTGGAGAGTATCCTGCCCCATCTAAGCTTTTGAAAATCAGAAGTCTTATTAGCTGAGTTGCAACTGACTGAGGACAATTTGAAATGTCTTTCACTAGTTTTATGGGCTCATTGCTTTTGTATATGAATGGCTGAAATCGCACTATGCAGGACAGTTTTGATCCAGTTCTTGATTTTAAGTCGAGTTTCCCAAAAACTCTCTTTTCCTTGAAACTTTGACCTGAATCTGTCACTTAATTACTGTAGTAGAAACCAGAAATCGAACTCCTCGGTCTTCAGAATCACATTTTACTCCAGCCTCTCTCTGCACGCTCGAGTCTCTTCCTCATGTTGATTTCTGGATCTTTTCTTTGCATCACATGGCTGATGTGTAGACCACCTTCTCCTTTCGCCTTCCTTGTTTCTCTTATACTGTCATATTTCTGGATCTTTTTTTCATTTTTTATTGTCTAGGCCGTTCCGCGATTTACTTTTCATTTTTTTTTTTTCAAATTTTTGGTTGCGATGTCTGAATGGAAAAGTATAAAAATAATGAAATACCACTTTTCTGTTTGTACAATGCATTTTTGGCCATTGTGTTTTAATTTTGGTTTTTTGTTAGCTTATAATGCACGGACACTCCTTGGATGTTCTAGGACATGTGTCCAACAAGCCATGTGCCCTTGTCCCATTTTCTATAGTTTTAAGTTACCGAATCTCGAGAGATGCTTTAGAGACACCCCTCAGGCAAGTATCTAATATGGCATGTGTGCCATGTCCTATATAAAAAATATGTAGATATAATAGTAAAGATATTATATATTAGATTTAAAATTTTAAAGAATTTAGGTCAATGTGTCCTAGACATGTCTGTGCCCTACTTTTTTGGAAAATCGGGTGTCAATGTTGAGTCCATGCCCGTGCAACTTAGTTTGTTAGTTTCTGTTTTTGCATTATTTGTAGTTTTTGCAAGTTATTTTGTGGCTATATTCTGTTTGTACAATGTGCTTGTCAGTTCTGTTTTGGCATTTGCTTAATTTCTGTGAAGTTGCCCATTGATCCGGTCCCAGTCTTTACATATGGAACCATGTAAAATTCCCTATTACCAATGGTCCTGTCTGGTATAAAACGAGATGAGAGTAAATTGCTGCTTTTATAAACAAAGCTGTAGATTACTTATAACATTGGGAGTGACACTTTCTGGAAAATCAATTTTATTTTTTTATGTCAACAGGGAGCAATTCCTCATATTCTTAAAAATACGACAAAGGAGTTCTTCACCAAAATTGTTAATACACTTAAGGAAACTGCAGACCTATGCTATGATCGAATAAAGGATATCCACTGCATTACTTGCCCAAGCAAGCCCCAAGGATCCATGTTTGTAATGGTAAGACACAAGAATTGATATTCTTATGATCTTAGAAATGATATGGGGAATAATCTGCTAAGAGTTTTTTCATGTCAGGTAAAACTTAATCTGTCCCTTCTGGAAGGGATTAAGGATGATGTGGACTTCTGTTGCAAGCTAGCCGAGGAGGAATCCGTGATAGTTCTCCCAGGTAAAAAATAAATTCAGGATTCTTTGATTAGCTTAATTACAGATAACTGCTAATTTGTAAAACTCTGAAATGCTAAATGTATGTGATTATGCCGTGAAGTAAATCTTGAATATACTAAATGTGAAATAGGAGGTAGTAATATCCAAGTCCAGGTGACGTGATCCCAATTATGCCAGGTCCAATACGCCATGAACAGAACAACCCTCTCGCTACTGCATCTGGACCACTGACCACAACAAAATTTAGCTATCCAGATAATGTTAGTCACCCTTTGGTCAACTACACTGCTTGCTAAGATTGAAATACACACATCAAAAATATGATTTTTCTTGCCTTTTTCAGTTATTTATTAAATTGTTTTGATTTGAGCTTTAGGAAAAGCTCATCTGGATGCTACCTACCTCGGTTGTGCTGCCTAGCTTCTTAATCTCCAAATCAATGTTGTCCATAATTACAAGTATAAACTTCTTGATAAAGACTAGCATCATTCAAAGTTTTGAGTTTTTGGAAGGCATGCGATTACCAAATGAAGTTCGGGTAGTTTGCCAATGCTGCAATTAAACTTTAAATATATGTGCCAAGAGGTCCATATGCATCCATATTATCCAAACCCTTTCTTAGAAATGAATCTTCTCACTCCTGCTTCAGTGTTGGATCTATGTCTGCGGTATCAAAAGCTGACGAATGTTCCAACTGCATAGTTTTCATACGAACTTTCTCTTCTGTACTGACCCTTTGATTAGGATTCATGAATCTGTTTGTGTGAGTTAGCTCAGTTCTAGGAAGTTGAGTTTTAATACCAACCAAATCAGAACTATAGAAAGTTTCAAAAACCTCAGTCATGCTGTTCGCATGCACAGGACAGTTTTGTTTGCAATTTTTGCTTAGAATTTTTTAGTATCAAATTGGTTGTTTCAATCTTCATTAAGTGGATTATCAGATAACATACGAGTAAAATTATCCTTGCAGGGGTTGCTGTAGGACTCAAGAATTGGCTCCGAGTAACTTTTGCCATCGAGCCATCATCACTTGATGATGGCCTCGGAAGGATAAAAGCTTTTTATGAGAGACACGCAAAGAAACAATGAACATTGTTTCTAGTTATTCTGATAGTTTCCCCATTCCAATCGCGTGTTGGATCAACAAGGGTTGTTCAATAAATGTTTGTTTTTCATGGAAGAAGAAGTAGGATTCTTCTTCATTTTCTATTGTAATGAACATGGTGCAAATAATTGTGGAGAATATTCACTAATCTCCACTGATTGTGAAATATTGTGAAGTTTGCTGAAAATTAATTTTATTTAAAATAATTAGATTATGTCAATACTTGTTATGTTATTATGATATAATGATTCTTCATTGAGGTTGTGACCTTAAGCAAATAAGTGATTGAGAGATTTATTTACTTTTATTTATTATTTATATATAATCGTGATTTTTAAACTAAATGACTATATTTATGGAGACATTTGATTAGGACTTGCGTGTAGAACTTGAAAATGCCTATGAAATGTCGGAGAAGAGAAGACTACGTGAAATAGAGGAATGGAAAATTGTAAGTAGAGGACCCAAAGATATTGCTATGTTCAGTTATTTGGGGGGTTATTGGCGAGGAGTGAAAAGTAGGAAATCTCAAGAATTCTGGGATAGAATCACTTTTTCAGAAGCTATAACTAATGGTGAAGTTGCAACTCACCCTATATCATCCAAAATTAGGCCTCATAATCCACTCCAAACTAAACACGTGTGGGCCTCACTTCAAAAGGACACCTTACAAAGGCGCTAGTGGGTCATTCCCAAATGATGACTATAGGCTCATACTGTTCAAGCATGCTTTTGCATTATAAACTCCATCTCTCGCTCTGGTACTAATTGATGTAGAGAGATGCAACAACTTTTTCTCAAAAGCTATAGCCGATAATGAGTTGTAATCCCTTTATATCACCTAATATTAGGCACACGAATTCATTCCAAGCCCACTTCATTTGTGCCTCACTTCAAATGATACCGTACGAACTATAGGGTCATTCCTAAATAGCAAGAATTGGTCGATCCATTCCAACCATGCTCATGCATTAAATTTTTTGAGCCGGTAAAATGATATTGGATGGGAGAAAGAAATGAGGAGGGTAATGCTCGGGAGGGGCCATGATTGTGGTGTAACAAATATTTACATACGACCCTTTGTAGCTCAAGCTTTCAAGATCGAGTGGTGCAATATGGTAACATTTAGTGATCTGGATATTGTGCTTTGGTTCTTTAAACTTCAAGACACAAAATTGTACCCCAAGTATGCACACTATCCAGAAGTTGATCTTGGATAACATACCCAATCTGCATTGAAATATCTTTTCGAGAAAGATTCTTGGATTGTTGAAGAATGACTGAATGAGACCATAATTTGAAGTACCTTTTAGGTATTTGGGTATTCTTTTGGCAGTTTTCGAGTGGATGCCACTTGAGTTTTGCATAAACTGGCATATCTTCTTGACAGCGTATGAAAGCTGGTGCCTCATCACAGTTGCATGGTACAGTTTACCAACTATGCTTCTGTAGAATGAGGGATCTCCGGCAGTGTCAGAGATTGTAGAACCAGAAATCATCGGCGTGGATCCTGCTCATGAATATAGCATCTTCACCTTCTAAAGGAGATCTTGTAAAGTTGACGATGTTGAAATTGTGCGCCATCAGTTTTTTCAAGTATTGTCTCTCTAAAATAGTTTCCTGAATTTTCACTGAAACTTTTCCGATTCCCTTGAAGACTGAGGTTAGCATTCATATAATTGTTCCCGAAGCAGTGCTGCTATTACAGCTTTCTATGTGTTTTTCATGTACCAACAACATCAGCAAAGGAGTAAATATACAGATTGGATGTTACTTGGACAACAACAAACTCATATTCTTTGTCCAATCCAATAGTAACTATAATAATTTGATCCACAAATTATATCTCCCACAGATGACAAAGAATCAATCAGAAATTGCTTTTGATTGAGAGTACTCATGTTCACCCAATCCTTTCTGATGAGATGTATTACCACCTACTAGTTGAGGAACCAATCCTTTCAGGTATTTCTGTTGGGCATTCTATGGCTACTTCAATGTCTGATATCAACTGATTTTGTTTGGTCACAACATTTTCCTCGTTCAGTAACTTAATATAGACAATCTGCATTATTGCGTGAGTGAATTATTCCCGCACCCATCTCTTCAGCGTCGATTCTCCTGAAAATATGTCGTCTGTGGGCTGTTTCCAACACTTCCCTCAATAAAATCCCAAAACTGTAAACATCTGCAGTAGTCGTCACTAGTCCTGCCGATCCGTATTCTGCAAGTTTCCGTTAAATGAAAGGTAAAAAATAATGCATGAATTCTAAGTCAAAGCTCTCATTTCTACCGGAAGATCCCATTAGTAAGCTCGTTCGGACTGATTTATTAGATTCTAATATTATTGATCGATTTGAAGTTTACCTGGTGCTGTGTGCCCCGAAGGTACCTAAAGTCTTCGTCTATGAAATTCTTTGGTCTTTTGTCAAAACCTTAAAAATTCCAAAATGAGCCCCATGTCCTACCATATTTTCATCCAAAAGTATGTTGCTTGGCTTCAAATCACAATGAACAACTGGAGATGAATAACCTCGATGCAGATACCAAAGTGCAGATGCTACATTTATCAAAATTTGCAATCTTTGAAGAATAAAGCCGCTTGTGGAGGTAACAGTTGGGCATAAACTCAAGCACAAGGGCTTTAAACTCGAGATTTGCGCCACTGCTGAGTACTTGGACAAGATTTTTGTGGCGAATATTGCGAATTATGTCGCATTCTGCCTCAAAACTTTTGAATGCACCTTGTATATTTGAGTCGAAAACCTTTATAGCAGCAACCATACCAGTGCTGCCCCTCCCCCAACAAATGTCTGTCATCTAAATCATTGGTAGCTCTTAACAATTTCATAATAGGAAATGCTTTTATGAGTCAGGTTAGACAAAGAATTGGCTTGAGATGGAAGAGGCAAATGTCTGTCACGGCATCCCAAGAAGGCAAGAACCAGACAGTAATCAGCGTTTAAGCTAGGATCGAAGCAAGGGATGTTAGAATAATATCAAAAGCCCTGTCTTGCTCACTGGTCTTGGTTTATTAGTTTTGCATGCCTCGGCCTTGAATCGAGATGCTCCACACAAATCTATGATACCTGTGAAACATTCAGCAGTGAAGTTCGAGAAAGGCTCTTCGTCGAATATATATAGAACATTATTGTTACTTGTATATGACACTACAATCGATAACATTTTAACATTTTTTTTTTACTGTATTACATTCAGAATAATTTTATTTATACACCCAAAAGTGAACCGAATTGTTTACCCCCTCTCATACGCATGCGAGCCCAGCGTGAATAAAAAAAACCACAAAATGTGATCCAAGAATTAGGTAAAAAAATTCGGTACGTGTAACATGGTTGTTACATTTATGTAGTGTCCTATAAAACAAATATTACATTCATGTACCTTGTTCATATTGCATATTCTTTTCAAGAAGCTGCCGTGAAGTCCGAAATTGTGATGTTCATACATGAATGTCAATGAAAGAGCGGAGAGGTCCCTTGAACAAGACAATGAGTGGCTTCATAACGTGTGGGTACAGCTTTGGTTTTCAAATGTGGGGACTCCATGTCTCCATCCATAATGGTTACCATTAGGCTAGGGGTTGTGAAATACGAAAATAAACCTAATTACATAGGTTTGTTACAACTAAATAATTAAAATGAAAAAGATATATAATTTTTCCTTCACATTGTCGAGTACTTTTTAAGCCATCTTTGTCGATATGTTACTACTTGGATTTTCTAATATGTCAATGCATTACACCTCGATATGCATAGAATAGCAACACGTGACTTGATAGACCTATTGCACACCTTCGCTCACAGGCCACCCTAGTGCGGGGGACGGAAGTGTTATAGCAGTACATGGTGAAGTTCGCACGTGTTTCAAGCTGCCCTAATACTCTCCTCCTACATAAAAAGTATTAGGACGAACCCTCTGCAAAAGGTTAACGTAACTTTCACATTGAGAGTAAACCCACGTAAATCTCGTATTATTCTTGCTTCCATTTTTCATGTTTCGCGTCATTAATTGCTCTCCTTCATAGAGATTATTCATTTAATACATAACACTTGTGAGGTCCTCGGGTTGAAGCCTCAGGTCTATCACAATCATCCATACTACAGAAATATATTTCATACTAGAAAATAAAACTCGACTCTCAAAACTTATTGCATTGGATGGAGAAACAGTAAGACATAAAAAGAAAAAAATGTAAAAGCATGGTGTTTTTTTTTTGGGATCAAGTCACAAATTTACAGTGCAGTACTTCATGAGTTACACAAGGATGATTGCAGAAGACTAGATATTGAATATGCCAATACAGAACATGAAATTAATAGTTCTATGCATTGTATCCCTATTTCAAAAGACAGAACACGTCTCGTGAGCTCAGCAGTAAAATAGATAAAACTTGAAAAATAGGAAAAGGAAAAGGTCATCGGTCAGCCATAGATATGTATGTCATAGCGATTTGTTCAAGCGCATGATTCTGGACCAGATTGGATTAAAAATGAGAATTGAGGCCACATGCGACCTAATTTAGCATCAATTATCCTCTCTGTACTCTGGATTCTCTTTAAGGATAACGAAACCCTCAAGAATGGGAGACAGAGGAACATATCTGCACAGCCAATAGATATTAGCATGTAATGCGTACGTTCAGCCTTAACTGAAATTTTAATTTAAGCTGGTCAAACATACATTTTATCTACACATTTCATAGAAACTACAACTATCCGCTTATTATTTACACATTTTTGTAGGACCTATAACTTATAGGACTCCCAAACACGCACAAAATAAACAGCACATTTCACAAGGATAATATAACTTACTTCTCAGTTGCTAGCTCTGCTCGGTCACCAGCAGACAGAAGAACGGGAGTTGAGTGGGTCTGGAAACCTGTTATAGTCTTGGGGCGACCAGCTTGACCCACAACATCAACAGCTTGGCCCACACGAACAGGTACCGACAGGGGTTTCAGGTTTTCATCCACAGTCATCAGCATCCTTGGCTGTAGACAATATACACATTACATTGTAAGCAGCATCAAGAAAGAAAAGAAAAGACGTGGAAGGTAGAAAGACAAACAAAAGGGGACATAACAGCCACCCAACAAGAAAAAAGACAAACCTGCATAGCAAGAACAAGGAAGTATAGAACATAATGGTACTTCCCCAAGACAATAGCCTTCATATCAAGACATGCGTGCAGGAAAGTCACGAGTCCAGCCAGTGCAGTCCTTCAAAGAAGGTAAGAAAAGAGATCATGAATGCAACAAATTTAGTTAAGAATAAAGATGATGTCAACAGCACTGAGCTCTATAATATTCCTTTTCAAGATTAATTTCTTAAATTAAAAATGTAAGGATTAAGGACACTACTAACTAAAGGTGATTCTTAGAATTTTGATGTGAGCAATTGTCACTCCACTCAATCCATTGCTTCTGGATAGATTAAGAAAATTATACACATAAGTATTGATGCTTTCCATTGGCCAAATCACAGGGCTTAAGAATTTGCTCAAGCATGTGAAATTTATCAAACCATCCAACATCAAACACAAATCCAAAAATTCACTATTTGCAGAGTTGGTGGTTCAAGACTGTTCCGAACCAAGTTGCCCCATCGACTGTATTCATATCATGTAAAACAAAATCACTCACTACACTCAGCAAGTACCTGACCACCATAATTACCTCCATCTATGATGACACTGTCTCATGCAGATGCAACATCAAAATGGGTTTGATGGAAATATACACACTAAAATGGCAACATGGGGCATACTGCTACTCCTTCAAAACAAGATTAACTTACGGGGATAGTAAAAATCTTTCAGAATGATATGGAGCAAGGGTCAACAATCCTTTGCCAAGATGGACAAGACCTTGAGCAATCCGTACCTGCACAGGTAGCAGTGCAAATTATTTAGACTGTTAAGACATATTTGGCCTCTGGATGAAAGAATGTATATTCGTGAACCAAGGTTAAAATGGAAACTTTACACAGAAAAGAAGGCTGGCATCTTTGTAGTAATAACTTGATAGATTCCTAAGCATTCCAGCTATTCTTGCATTGTTGGTTCCAGCTCCTATCAAACCCAAAGACACAATGGCTGCCTGCACGATTCAGGAAATAATAAATAAATAATAAGTTTTTATGCCTCAGAGTACTTGCATGAAGAACAATTTCAAAACCAAGCTAGCCTGGAATTGCATTACCATTGCAACTTCTGTGTCAGCATCATGACTAAGCCTGCTTAATGTGTCCATGACGTTGACCTGTACAGAACACCGGAACAATGAATAGAAAGGCTAAAATGGGGTATCGAGTCATTTTTCTTGGTGATGCAAGGCAAAAATAGATGTAAAGGTAGAAATCACATTACAAGAACACTAATCCACAAGGAAATTAACATTCAAAACAAACATGCCAGTTAACCAGCTATTTTGATAGCATTTGGTTTACTTTCAGATTTTAAGGGAAAGGGAAAAACACAAAGAGCACTAGCAAAATATATAAATGAAAGACGAGTCGCTTGTAGCGTGCGGAAGTAGGGGTCACATTTCAGTTGCATCAGTAGAAGGCAAGGTGATAGGTCATGCACGGGCTCTTCATTTCTTCTTTTCCCTAATTTATACCCTATATTAAAAATAAAAGTGGATCGGACTGTGTTTAAAGCCTAAACCCGTGACAAATTCTGGGCTATGATAAAAAATCTAGAAAGGGGCAACACTGAGCAGGGCACACCTTAGCCACCCTGAGTTTGAACTGCTTACACGATTTATTATGCTATTTTAATGAATGTGCCAACATGAGTTTCCGTTTTCAGCAGTTTTTTTTCCTGCTTCCAGAATGATTCTCAAGATAAGAGAGAAGGATTATATTTTCTGTCTCTGACCATCTGCTCAGACTTGCCAACAATAGAAAATAATTTGAGAACAGCAGACCTTTAGCTTCTAATACATTGTCACCCCAAATGAAGACTTGCAACTATCAAAGGATAGATATCACCTTTGGGTTTGAAATGCAGAGGAGACCCAGCGCCAGAGGAACTGCCCTTCTAATGTTCTGCTCCCCATACTGCAAAAGATGCTCCAATGAACGAATAGCCATCTCAAGCCCCAGTTCCTCAGCCATTGCTACCATAGCAATTCCAAGTACAGCAGGTCCTTGGTATGTTTCTCCCTTCTCAAGATGCTGTGCACACTGACCGAGGAAATGTTGTACCTGTAATACAAAAAGCAGTTAGTAACTTAATTAACTTAGCAGCACTACAAGCCTGTGTCCAACAGCACAAGTTCATAACCTTGAGAACATTTCCAGTCCCAGCGTAGGCACATGAAAGCAGGGTCATGTCACAATGTTTTCTAATTTTCTCATTAAATGTCTTTGAAACCTCAGCTGTTGCCTCCACGCTTTCCTGTCAGAGATGAAAACTGCAAATTAATACTTACTGAAGTCTACCTATGATCAATGTTTTGGCTTCCATCTATAGCAAGTAAATATTATATGCCTGCACATAGTGTCAGCATACACCTGAGGTAATTTCTAAAAAATAACCAGGAAAAAAAGAACCTAGAATGTTATCCTCAGATATGATTTTTGGTGAGATTAAATGCCACAGCAGGAGCAACCATAATTACCTGCTTCCCAAGATACAAAAGACCAAGACCCAGAGGCAAGAGACGGGTGAGGGCTTCCCCCAACTCTGACTCGCTTCTGTCCATCAATGCAAATATAATTGCCTGGGCCACCTCTTCATTACATGAACCGACATATACCAAGCCTAGAGAGATTGCAGTAAATGCAATCACATCAAGTGATGACTTTGCATCTCCAAGTATGGGGGTTAATTTACTTCGAATCTGGAAAGAAGTAATAACATAGTCAGATTTAGGCAAATGCAGGTTCTTCTCAAGCAGACATGAAAATGGAAATGCGTGGCAAGAGCTAGCTATAGGCTACTCAAATATGGTTTAATAAATTTCACAAATAAGGTCATAAGATTTAGAACAATCATCAATTTCTTCTGGGTTGATCAAACAGAAACTCACCTGATCATTTTGAGACCCAGCATATGCAAGTCCTAGGCCCATTATTGCACCTATTCTAATAGAAGAATCTTCTTTGTCTATGTACTCCGCTAAAAGGGCCAATGCCTAAGAGGACAAATATTTGTTAATATTGTGGATCAATCCATATGAACAAAAGTAAAAAATTTCAGGAAATTTGTCTGTATGCAAGACTTCAATCAGGTTTATAAATTTGGACTTACTGGATCACAGTCATTCTTGATACCACAATTTACGATCCCGACTCCTAGTAATGCGCCCGCAATGACATGCGTGTCAGTACTGTGGAAACATTTGTCGAGTTGTGCGAGTCCAGAATCAACATCCCAAAGCAGAATCATACCCTGTAGTGGTGACATAGCATGATCAGGATGCCTTCACATTACAGGGAAAAACAAAAATGACCTAAGGCACATACCAGACTTGCTGCAGCACTGGCCTTTCCATGATCTTTATTTTTGAAAAGCCAGCTTGCTGAAGAACCACCGCTTGATGCCTCTGATGGAACTGTCATCAACTTATCCTGAACAAATAAAAATTAGGCAGTTTGAGAACATGGACAAAGGAGAACCAACCCTTTTCCAATTCTAGAATGAACCTACTCTTCATAAAAAAAAAAAATTTACCTGACCGAAGCCAGCATTTACAAATGCATTGACAAATGTTGCTGCCAAGTTCTGTCTAGCAGAATCAACACTTCCCCCACCACTAGCTCGGCCATCTAGTAAATGTGCCTGAGAACTCGGGCAAATTATTACGAAAAATAACTTTATGTTCAAGATAACCTCAAATATGCTAAAATACCAGTCTCCAAAATCCTAACAGAGGTAAGGAAAAATCCACTAGATCCAGACCTTGTAAATATCCTCGGGAGATTTTGGCTCCATGACCTCTATATCACGAGCAAGTGTAAGATACCCTTCATTCAGTTTAGTATTATTTATGATTTCTTGCAGAGCCTCCCTTTCTTCATCTTCCGAACACATTTCATCATCAAGTTCAAAAGTAATTCCCTGTAAAAGACCATGCAGTTTGGTGACCTTAAAGAATACAGATTAATTAAGAGTATAAAAGACAGAATTATATCTCTAGCTTCACACCACAGTGGCTCACTCTCTAAGTACAAACCCTCCTGCCCAAAAGAATTTGTGCTCATCTGTAGTACAACTCATCAGTATCTGAGTGCACAATGAGAATCTGTACAAAGACACTTTACCCACCACGAGCAACGCATAACGATTGGGACAGGTTAGACTAGAGTTCACTATAATAACAATCAATTCAGGCCCCATTTGTTTCCATTAATCATCCATAAAAATGAAAATATGATCGTTATCAATCACATCCAGCCACCATTTTTGACTTTTTATCTCTTGTGGGGCCCATAACGGCTATATTTTTCATTCTCATGAGAATCAAACGGGGACTCAATATCAAACTGTAAAATCATGAGTGGTAAATAAAAAGCAAGCCAATGGTGAAACGCAATCAATATTAGGACAAGACATAAAACGTGGGTGAGTATCCATTCAACATTACATCACACCTGCACTCTGGTCAGACTTAGTCCCTCCCTTTCACCAAAAAAAATAGGCACCTAGGACAAGAACAGGCAGTATAGCTAAATGCAGAAGCAAAATTCAAGAGCACTTACATGGCGAGCAAGGATAAAGCAAAATTGCTGCTTCTTTCGAAGATCATTACAAGAGGTGAAAACCTGCTTTACATACTGCAAATGAATACCCACATGAGAGTCAAATTCGAAAAAGATGAAAGCATGGATCTCTCTCTGTGTGCGCGCGCGCGCATGTGTGTGTGGAAATAAGATGTACATTTTATACTTGGGATCCAGATCTATATCATGCCTTATCATACAAGAGAATTTGATCAAAATTACTCCATAGTTTTAAGACCATAGAAGTAAGAATTGCTTAGTCCTTGTGAGTACAAACCTGCATGTTGTCAAGGTACAAAGCAATTTGCAATGCTCTAGGAAACTCTTCAAATTTCATATAAATTGTGTATGCAATATCCAAAACTAACATATCATCTGGTCCAGGAAGGTATCTGAAAAGAAACAACAGTAAACATCAGTTAGAGCTTTACTTGTACAACAACCTGTGCTATTCTTATTAATTAATGAGTTGTAAATGGGAAATTTTGTTGATGAAGAGTCCCTCAAATTCCAAGCCCTAGATCCACTTTATAATGTATTTGAATGAGTGATAACAAGAAAAATTCACCCCTCACAACGAAGGAACAAAAGATTTTTAGAAGTTCTACTTACCATCCCAGATGACAAGGTTACTACTGCAGATGAATGCCGTACAGAATGCACTCTCCTTGTAATTACCAGTTTAAAAGGATGGCTGGGGGGGGGGGGGGGGGGGCAACCTTCCAAAAGTGCTATTGTACGTCACTTGGCTACATAATGAAGACAATCCTATGACAATAATAGTTTATTTTACTGATTACGGGCGACCAGTGATCTTTGAATTATCAGTAGGCTGCTCTAGCATAGCAAATAAGACTGAAGGTTTTGCTTAACCTGTTCCACCAATTCTATCATGCATGATACTGTCAAATACCTTGCCACTCTATATTAGAGGTAAGAGGTAAGACAACAGCACCGACCGTAGCTCAGTGCAGCAATGATTGGTTATAAGAATGTGCTAATGTACTCAAAACCTAGACTTGGCAACAGACATATTTTCCACAGAACATATCTACCAAGACAATGATTAAACCATGAAATATTTGGGAAAAATTGAGAACTTATCTCTACAAGGTGATACATTCTAGATCAAATAAATAATCATAGCTTAAATTAAAAGGCAATCGGGAAGAATAACAAAGTTCAAGTGGCTGATATTTTCTTGCACATTATATCCCCTGGATGATGATGCATCAAATATTTCAGTGTGGTCTGGATAAAGAGGGGTGACTTTTAAACACATTCCACAAAAGGATAAAAGACTGCAGAAAAATAAAAAAGAAACTTCCAATGACTGTTTATGGAATATACTTACTTTGCCGAACTAGTAAGGTATAGGCATGTCCTTTTATAGTTAGCATTGTCTACATGCTCCACTAGCAGATCAAGGTCTTCCACCTGGACAACAAAATGCCTAGATCACAAATACATTCTTTTTTCTTACAAGCATTTTTGTGATTTTTTGAGATCCAGTTATGAAGGATTAGAAGTACCTCCATTAGAAGATCTACCGCCTCAGGTTCAGCATTGTGCTGCAAATGAAAAGGAGGGAAAAAGAGATTTCATAATTTTGTTCCAGGAAAAAGACATGCACATATGCATGGAAAATGATTGGAAGCTCAATGGTGAGATTGCTAGTGGTAAACAATCACACCTATGCCGCTCAACAGAACAACTAACTCATGCATCAGTTCAAAGCAAAATATCTTTATTCAAATAAAACACAAGGAAACAAATTTTACCTTCATATGGAAAGCAACAATCTGCCCCACCAGCTCCATTAGATCATCAATTAAGGCTTCCTCAGTCTGAAAAGATTTAAGCAGAAAGAAACATGCTTATAGATTCTATTTATTTCAGCTCTTCTGGATGCAGAACCATTTATTAGTTCTACCTTGCAAACATACATTTCTGAAATGAGCAAAGGGGGAACAAGTGACTTCTTTGAAGAAGTTTAAGAGAACAGCCAATTCATCAGTAATACTAACAGTATCGAGCAATTTTTTAAACTCGTTACCATAGTGGCACTGTCAGTCATGTGTGAAAGTTGCCATCACATAAAAACTGATAAACAACCACTCAAAACTGTATATCAATCTTTGGAATATAAACTCAAACACAAGCATGCATCAAGAAATAGTAACAGAATTGCACAATTTTTTAACTCATGAACATAGTGGCACCGATAGTCAAAGGTGTGAAAATTAAAGCATCACATAAGAAATTGATAAACCACCACTCAAGACTTTATATCTCTTTGAAATATAAACTCAAACACAAGCATCCATCAAGAAGTTCACTAAAGTGCTATACTAAAACCAAGTCAATCTGTGATAGTATCCAATATGGTAGAAGTTCTAACCTGCCGTTTTGCATACTCTTGGGAGATTTCCCCAGCCAAGTTCCTGCAAAAAATTTCAACATTTGAATAAATAATAGCTTGGAATAAATTTCCATTACAAGATTCCAACTATTGAAAAAATATGCCCCCTAAACCATACAGATGAAAACTCATTTCATGCACTACAAAAAGGATATTTTGAAAATACACGAAATTAAAATTTCTGGTTTGATAAAGTTGTGTTGCACTGTATCCTTCTAATAAATAATAAACACCAAGTACACATTTCACACACTCAATTCTCGGACGAGGGCACATGATACGGATCCTTTAATTTTAATCATGAAGAAATGGAATTACGGCAAACTGTGTTGCATGGACACCTCAACTAGGGCGACATGTCCGTGTTCGACACTAACATGTCATGTTGGATACTGACACTCTTCGAACACTCTATCATAGACATTTTTCTTTCTTCATTGTAATATTAGATATAATTTAACATTGTATAATATAACAAATAAGTACTTTTATTTAAAAGATTTCAACAAGAAAAATTAATACTAAGCATAAAACTCAAGTTATACTATATAAATAAAAAAAATTAAAAAATTTAATCAAATCAACATGTTGGGGATATATAGTGTTGGTGCTTTTTCGAAAATTGGGTATCAGGCACCTACCGTGTCGACACACGTGTCCGTGGCGATACATCACATAGTGAATATCACACTAACATGGACATGTTATACACAAGTATGTGACACCTCTAACACAATAATAAAGTAACACGTTATTCATAATCAATTTACATATTAACAGAAATAATGTGTGACGAAGAAAAGAATGAAACACAAAGATTAGACAATAATGTCAAAATCACAGACTTGTGTGAACGTTATTTGATGCCAAAATAGACTATATAATGGTCAGAAATCCTCACCTGACATACTCATGACCCCATGAACCAATATCACCTTCGGAACCTAGCAGCCTATATTTCAAGCTTGCCTGGAACATTAATAATTGCACAAATAATTATATATATCTTACACCGAGAGCTTTCAAAAATAACCTAACATTCAATCTCAATAAAATAATATACATAACTAGTAAGAAATCTAGGCCCAACATATATGTAAGACCCTCCATTTTTAGGTAAGTTGGCCTAAAATCCTTATCAACAAATGAATGGCTTTTATCACAAAATTAAATGGAAAAAAAAAAAAAAAAATTATATGTTCATCTGACTTCAAAAAAAGTCTTGACCTGAGAAATGACTTGCTAATGACGTGGGAGTGCATCTTTGGACTTCATTATTCACATAATGAACTTAAGAAAATGTTTTTATCCTAAAAATGCTTGCAAGCTTCTTTTATGGGATACATTTGTTTTATGTACCTTGCAGTGAGCTTGAGATCAAAATGGGAAAGGACTATTTTATACTTTAGGTAAAACTTATAGGTGCACTATATATGGATAAAATCCTCCCTTAATCAGAATTTTTTGAGAAAAAACAGAAACGAGCGGTGAGGTCAAGGATATACTATAAGTCTATAACCAATCATTCAGCCTATTACAAAGTTGCATTTCTAAGAAGATGGCTTAAAGTTTAAAGGGAATATCTTAACAGCATTCTATATCGGAACTACTGAACTTATATTTTGTGGTCATAGTATCCATTTTCGTACTTAATTTTGAGTTGCCAAGCCTCAGTTTGGCTAATTTATGAACGATTTCATTTTCAACAATACATTTCAATGGATTCAGAACTACTATCCACTTATCCACAAGTTATTTCTATTTATTTATCAATTAAATCATCTATAAATTCTTCCCAAAGGGAGGCTAAGTGTACTTACTTAATCTCAGTTCAAATTCAATAGTAGATGCATTCATGATTTATACAATTGAACTCAAATTACTTTGTAGAAAAAGAGCTGTAATTTTTTATCCTTTTGTAACTTATATATGGGTTGGGTACAATAAGCAATCACTGGTAGCTGAATGAAACAACTAAATAACAGGAAAACATAAAGCAAACAGAGACCGTATGAGATGATTGCAGATGCTCATAAAACGGAGGGCACAAAAACCAAAACAGCAAAAATGCCTACTGAACTACAGCAAGCATCTGCTATCCTACTTAATCAAACTCTCTAATTGTCCAATCCAAGGGGCAAAAGTTAACCTCTTCCTAATTATATTTGTTTTACGGACTATAAGGTCCATAAGTACTTATTCTGAGCTTATTAGCACAATTAAAAAAAATGGTGTTATACCATTCTATCAAGTTTGTAACTCTTAGTTTTATTTCAGTTTCTTACTCAGTTAGCCTTAAATTTTTAGTATAAATAAAATGTACGTTCTAGTACTAATATAAACACTGCATGTAGAATTAGTCATACTTATCATTTTGCTCTTTTTTTTTTTTTTTTTTTTTTTTTTTTTTCAAATAATTCATGCAAGAGTAGACATACATGCCATGAATATAACGATATTTGAGATACTAATATTTGAGAACTTTATACAACTGCATAGGATTAAAAAAATACAGCCTACCCTTTCTCCTTCTGGGGACATCGTCAAAGCCAAAACAGAGAGTATATCGGCTAGGAGTTTCTGCATAAAAGAAAATAAGTATTAGAGAAATTTTGTGTGAAAGACTGGCAAATGTGAGCACAGATTTTTAACTCAACAGTTTTTACCTTTAAATCAGAATCAGTCATTTTCTCATAATGTGCTTGCAGAGTTCCATAATGAGGACGCAAGAATTTCAATGGCTTTGGAACTGAAGTCATAGAGCTTGTTGCGGTACGAATCTCCTGCCTAAAGAAGCAATTATGAAAACCAAATTCATAGTTCATGACAATCATTAGAATGTAGGAGTCCTTCATATTAGATCATTAAGCAGATCAGATTGATCCTCATCAAGTAACCAGTAAATTATGTAAAGATTTGACTAGTCCAATTTTACATTCCCTGACCAGGAAATAATTATTCCTCTATTTTATTAAAATACCTTATCAAAATGAGACCCATCCACCAATTCGTATTGCTCTACACAATACACACTTGAGATACCCCATTCAAAAGTCCTACTAGATGGACTAATTCCTTTCCCATTTTTCAATATTAGGACAGTGAGACATTCCACCAAAATTAACGCTCGACTGAGCACAAATAAAGGAAACAGCTTAGACTACTGATTCCCAAACTTGCAAACAAGGTCTCTCCCTCAATAGACTTGTATTAAGTAATGTAGATGGAACTTGGTCAGAGTACTATATCATTTATTCAGCACTTTACCCTGCAAATTCTGTTATTTCAGAAATGGACATTTTGATTAGAATTCATCTCACACCAAAACTAATCCACAATGCATTAAGATTTAAAATACTGCCCACGTATAGGTTGTGGTTGCTGTGAGACTCATTCTGGATACTGGACTTTTTTTTAATTCTAGATTTCCATAGAAAAGCTCGTAGGTCCTTTTGAGGAACCACTTCTCAGCATTTAATTTAAAGTCCACCAATAAAAAAATCAGATATAATTTTATTCACAAGGAAACTAAATTAAAACACATTCAATTTTCTGAACAGCAATAAATAATAATAATTTTAAAAAAAAAACCTACAAACCTCATGCTCTCTAGCGCAGCTTTCTGCAATCCAGGATCAGAATCCTGAGCCCTCTCTACATACAACTCCAACTGTTGTTTTAACGCCAAATCCTCCTCAGACTAAAACACAAAGTAACAGCATGAAAATTCATTAAACAATGAATAATCCACCAAGTTAGAATAACAAATTATCAAATGTATTCTTAACCTAAATAACAAAAACTAATAATCAATCGAGCTGGGTAACAAAGTTTAGATTTTTGCATAAATTTACTAGCTGCATAACATTAATTTCTTCGAGAACTTACAAGATCTTCGTCTTTCTTCTCGTCCTTCTTTTTAGGGTCTTTGGCAGGGACCTTGACTGTTGCCTGGTCTCTGGTGGCTCCGCCACCGGTGCTTCCAGAGCTGTTCGGATCTGCAGCCGGCGCCATTTTGATTAACGGAAACTAAATCCCTAGAATTGAGTAACTGTGAACCGAGTTTTCGAATCAATAACAAAAAGATGCAAATTTTGAATTTAAGAAGAGAAATTGGGGGAAAGGAAGAACCCTGCTTAAGCTGAAGGCTAAAGTGCGCTAGGTGTGTATAAAGGAAGGGGTTTTCGTGTTGCCCAATATTGTGACACAATGGGCTTTTTGTTTTATATAATGGGCTTCCTTAGATATTTGCCTTCTCTTTACTGGGCTTGAAATCATTTTGAGATAGTTTTTTCACGGAAAAAACGAAGGGATAAGATCAAAATTACCCTACTTTTATTTATCTAAAAAGCTTCCCTAAATTAAAACTTAATTTAAGTTAAAATCATCTGTAAATTTTAATCACATATATAATAGGATTCACAACTTTTCAATCACACTTTTCATTATTTTTTTTTATCAAAATTTACTAAAAATTTGATTTCAACATTACATTCTTAACTACTATTAATTATTATTCATACATATCGTTAGAACTTCTACTATTTCACTTTATGAAGCATTTATAAATTTGTCAAACAGATGCTTACTCTTCTATTAAAAATCAACGTTACTATCATTAAGTTACGAACACGAGTAACATAATTTGGTACTTCGTATAAAACAACTTTACACCACCGTCTTTCAACACCACCACCACAAAACAAGAGTAACACATTAAAATCCTTTTCATTTACATCCTTCTATGATATTTAAATGTACATCCTTTTCATTTAAAATCAATACTTTAATTTTCATTAAAAATCGATATGTTTTACGAATTAAATCTTTGGATGCTTGTGGATTGTTGTGGTCAAATATTAATTTCAAACTCACATTCATAACTACTATTCATTAGTATCCATACATATCATGAGACCTACTACTATTTCACTTTATAAAGCATTTATAAATTTGTCAAATAGATGCTTACTCTTCTATTAAAAATCAACATTACTATCATTATGTTACGAACACGACTAACATATTTTGGTACTTCGTATAACACCACTCCACACTACTGTTTGCCACCTCCACCGCAACAAAACATGAATATCACGCCGTCAACCAAACCACCGCTATATATATATATATATAAGTTACGCATCTAAAATAACTCAACCACTATTAAAAAACATGAGTAACATATATGTTATCAATTTGAGACCAACTCTGCAACCATTGAGTGTACGTTTTGTTGTAGTATTATGTAAGAATTGTGGCGAAATGTACATGGATAAAGAATAAAAATTGATTGTCGTGGTGAGCCAGCTACTGAAAAGAGAAAAAAGTTTAGACTAGAATAACCAGAAGAATTAACTATGCATGCCTGTGCGCGATATATTAATAAGTGTTTTATACACTTATATATGTTGTTAATTATAAATATTTTAGAGTACTTTTGATCAATTATATCTTAATCTCTTGTATATGTTTGTTTTGTTAGGTAAGACTCGATGATTGTAAGTGAATTTGGAAGAAAATAATGAAAATGAAGATTTTCAAAGTTCAATGACCAAATCACAAATATCTAAAAGTTGATTCGAACCAAGAAAGAATGATTGAAGATTATATCGAGTCAATTGGATGAAATTAGAAGGTAACGGATAAAAATTATAGGAAAAAAGGACCAAGCGGAACAAAGGAAGAAAAAATAGGAACTAACTTGAATGAATTTGGAAGATACTGAAAATTATAACTATGCAATCGCATGGTTATATGAGACAGAATTTATTTTGTTTCCTATTTAGATTCAACCTCTTCTTGGAAACCACTTTGAAATTTGAATGTGATTTTTGACCTAATTTCAATCTCCTCAAGTATACAACAAGGGTTACGGTGAAAGAAGTCTTTTGTATCATTCATATCATACAAAGTCTTACAATTATGGAAGGTCAGTCTATCATTATTTGAAGAGAATTAAAAATAGAAAAATAATATGTGAATTCAAAATTCCAACACATATTTCAACAATTTTTTAGATAAAAAAATTAGGATAATTTAGCCATAAACAAATAAACTCTTTTATGTTAGGATCATATTTGAGTTTAATAACGAGTTAATATTATTCAATTTGAGGGTTATTTATTCTTTCTCGTTAACTTATTACTTATTAATGATCTCGTAAGTTTGTAGGATTTCACCGAATATATATGTTCGAGCGTTCTAATTTTGTATAAAGAGAAGTTGTGAGGGTGAGAAAAATATTGTATCATGTGATTTTCTCAACTAATAAAAGTGTTATTCTCCAATAGTTATCTGACGGTTTCCTAACCCATGTTTAATTGTTGTTTTTCTCACTCTTGCTCATTTTGGCTTTTCTCATTTCCACTACGTTTGATGCGCGTCGGTTAAAATTCTTTTCCCAACAACATCATATATTAGCAACACTTGCGAGCTCTAGTCCAAATACTAATATAAAAAAAAAGTTAATTTTTTTTCTTTATTAGTCCGTGTTAAAATTTTTCTTGGATCCCGCCCTTGCGAGGCTATTAAATTTGAATAATAATTTTACATGTAATATCCATACTATTTTTTAACCAAGTCTAAAATAGATTAGTAGACTTGAGAAGTAATTGATTTTGTAGCTTCTTACCAATCGAATTACATGAACATCACCAGTCAATTAACTACAAAGCTGTTAGCAAAAAAACTACCATATTGAAGGATCTTATAATATCGTAAATGTGAAATTTGTCTTCCTTTTTTCCACACGAAAAGGAAACTTGGTAATGAAGTGAAGAACACAATCATGAATAGAAGGAGAAAAAGATAATAAATAAAGATACATAAAGATAAAGGGCTAAAGTTACATGGCCACTGATTATCTTTTCACTTTTGTATGAAAATTCAAAATAGTATGCGTTTCTTCCATTTGATTTGCATTTTCTAAGCCAAAAAATGTGTAAAATCACATGGCCCATTATAAGTTATTTGCAGCTTCAAGGAATGTATTGATCGCTTAGAACATCTGGATAGTTATTCTTCTTCTCATATTCTTCCATGGAGTCGAACTCATATTTCGACTTCTGATTATAATAGCCTTCCTCGTTGCTGGTTTCCCTCTCTGGTTCATACCCACTATTTGGATTGTAATTCTCATTCTTAATGTCATAATAATACTTGCCATTCTCCAATGATCTGGTGTCACTCATTCCCTGTGGCTCAACGGTATAGCTTTCTGTATTCAACTTCGAGTAGCCATTGTTGTTGTTGTTGTTGTAATTATCCGGGGAAAATTTGTTGTTGTAATTGTTGGATTCCCTTGAATTCAACTCGTTGAAATTTTCCATTCTGAACTCTTCAGTAGAAAATTCATCGTCACCACCTTCCGTGGTGGTGGTGGTGGTGGTTGTTTTGAAAGGAAAATGATCGCTAGAACTTCCCTTACCATAAGACCATAATAAGCATTTTCGCTCTCGATTGGGGCCGGGGCCGGGACCGGCACGTCTCCGATTTCTGCAGCAAGGGGTGCCGGGGCATTGCTGATTTGGCCAGTGAGGGGAGCCGGGGCTGGAGTTGGAGCCGAACTTTGGACAGTACTAGGCACCGTCACATAATTTTTGTTGTTGTTATTGCTAAGATGAACGTATTTGTAAAAGAACTTGCTATCTCTAGCTTCGACTTGGGAGCAAGTAAAAAAAAACAATATGAACAAGAAACATGAAAATTGTTTGAAAAATGTATTCATGTTTGGTTTTTCACTTGGCATATCTAAGAAATGTTGATTTGGTGTCCTTTTATAGGGTATAGATTTTCAATCTTTAGGCGAAATGTCTTGCGGAGATTGAGGAATTAGAAGGATGTGGGGTATGAAATTATGACATTTCCAGAACTTTGCATGTGAGAATTTGTACCACGCGAGACCTAATTTTGCATTATTTCAAGAATCGTGGCTTGTTTATTCTGTTGTTGTACAATCTAATCAAGTTTAATGTTGGCTATTTAGCCCGCTTGGCCCTCACTATTTGAAATTATAATTTTTGAAATTGTGTTTTTTTAAAGATTGTGTCGTTAAAAAAGACATTCTTATAAGAATTGAAAAGAATCAGCACACTCCACAGAAAAAACTAGTATCAGTGCAAAATTTAATCTAATCAAGTTGCTCATTTGAGATTTAGAGAGTGTTTGGTGGGAGTTAAAATTAGATTTTTAGTAGATTGTGATGGAAGTTTTTGAAATGTATGGTTGAAAAGTTGTGGGATCTATAAAAGATGTGGTTGATATTGATTGTTTGACTTTGACTTAGATTAAAATATGATTTTAATTGGTACCAAACATGCTGTTAGATGGATGAAATTGCTTGTTTAAATTTAATGAACTTTGATGTCATATTAGATCTTAGAGTTTTATCAAATTTTACACACGAAATATTGTGAGTCAAAAGGTGCAATTTGCTCAAAAAGAGGCATTATTTTGCTTTTAAATGGGGTAGCATGAAATTAAAGAAGGGGGACACATGGTACTTAATTCGCGGTTTAGTTAGTTAAGATTTGGGTTTGTTGACTTCTTTTTCTCCCCAATTGAAGCCCGCTATCAACGTTTAAAGTATGATTATTGAATTTGAAATGTTTAACCAAGATCGAGCCAAAGTCAATAGTCGAACGGTATTTTCAGAGAGAGAAAAAGACATGATTGTTAATAAATCATTCAGACAAACGTTATCATAAAAGTGAAGTGAAGTCAGAGATTGCTTGAAAGTAAAGGTAACATTCAATGATAAATCATATTTCAAATTAATATATTTTTATATAATTAACTATATTATTGTTATAGAGCATCTATACCCACTATGTCAGCAATAAAAAAAAATTATTTACTAATTTTAATGTATTTCTTGTTAATTAATTGGTTAAATCTCCACACAACATACAAATACACTATTTTAAAATTTTTAGGCATCGTCAACGCTAAATCTAATTCATTAGTGGATAAAAATGTAACTTAAAAATAACATGCATACGGTCACAGGGTTTAAGACCATATAATAGATGTCACAACATAACTTGGTCGTGTCGTCACGTGCTTCAATGCCTGCGCACAATTTTGCAACGAGTTCAATTTTTCATGTATCCATTCTTGAGAGATAAAATTGCTAAGCCTTCGTTTGTCATCCTTTAAAAATTTAAATTGTTTGCTACATGATTATTCTTCACCACACATTCACACAATAAAATATTCAACACACAAACTAATAAAGTTTTCTTGCTTTTTAAACACACATTTTTAAAAAAAAAAATACTATTCAATAACTTATTATTCCCAAAAAATTCTATCAAACAGACCCTAATTTGCTTTAATGCAGGGTTGTAATTTAAGTGAGTGAAGGTATCTTCATATATTAATGTAATTATAGGATTCTTTTAATTTAGGTAACATATCAAATCGGAACACAACATTATTTTCTTATAACATTTTTTCAATTATTACGTGATCGTATTTTTGCAAAAGAAATATTTGTTCATCATATTTCAATTTTTTTTTAAACTCATTTTTAGTCATACATTCTCACAATAAAATTTATACTTGAATCCAAATTTTCTTTTCTACACTTTACCTATATATTCTCCAAAATTTTATTATTACAAAATTCATTTTGATGAAATAATAGACAAATAGGGGTTAAAAGAGTCTTAATTTTTTCCCCACCAATTAAGCTGTAAAAGGTAACAATTTGGATGCATTTTGGACTGACCCAAATAGGTATAGAGCCTATGTATTTGAGACAAGTGGCCCAACTAGGCTTCTGATTAGCCCATAAATAAATGGCCCAAAAGCATTATATGTGACACGCGGTTGACCCATATCCCTGTAAAAATAGCCACAAGGAACAACTTTATAAGAGAAGCAAAAACGAGTGATGATTCAATAAAAACGAAATGTCAAAAAAAGAATTTTCATAGTCGATAAATTCTCACCATCGAAAATGAGAGGCTTTAAATTTTCATTTTCTAAATTTTATTTATTTATTATTATTATGAGTAGAAGGTCAAAGAATTGGGCTTCGTTCCCATGTGGTGGGCCGACGCTGCAAAATTCTGACGCTTTAAAAGTTGGATTGGACATTTCAGTAATTCCAAGCCATTCTGCTGCCGCACTTTGAACTGCGTGGCTGTAATATTATTCAAAACTTTGAAAATGGATTGGAATAAATTTTCAATAAGGAGACAAAACTAGTGTCTCTAGGTACAACATCCTCGTGGCTCATAGCACTTTTTAATAATTTATTTCATTGTACTTTTCATCCACGTATAGGTACCAATAATGCAAGGTCCTTTGTATTTTATGAAGTGTTGGACAAAAATGTGTGTTTTTTTAATAAAATTGTCCAATCATATATCACCACATCGCACAATATCAAAACTAATGTAAACATTGATATATATGTAGCATGATTGATAATGTAAATCTACTGCGAAAATGTCCAAGACTAGAACAAAAGATTTTCTTCTTTTCATTTATATTTCTAACTAGTCAGTACATTTTTTTTTGGACTATGCTACACCATCCAAGTTAGGTTACAAAAGGGGGGCGTCACATCACTTGGACACCCCCCTTTTGTAACCCAATTTGAACAAAATAGCATAATTCTTTTTTTTTTTTTTGACTAAAATGAAATTTGTCTTCAATTAAAAATGTATTAAGCCCCTGTTTGGTGGGGACTAAAATAAGTTTTTTAGTAAATTTTGATAAAAAGTTAATGAATTGCATGGTTGAAAGTTATGAATTCCATAGAACGTGTGGTTAAAATTATCTATTAATTTTGAAATAAATTAAAATTTAGATTAAAATATTTACCAAACAGAGGCTTCAAAATGAACATTGTCATTTTATAGATAATTCGACAACTTTGGATGACGAAGATTATTCTCGTCAAATTTGTCCAGTTTCACAAAAATTCATAGATAATTTGAAATTCGTAAGAAGGAAAGATAGAAAATTGACAAAACTTCCAAAGAAAAGAGTATATATTTGTCAAATTTTTTTTTCAATAAATAGAACTTATTTAGGAACACGAAAGGAATGGTTAATATTCTTTTCCAAAATACATATTTTTCTATATATTATTTTCAACCACACATTTTTCAATAAAATAATATTATACGCAAATTCAAAATTTTTCTTTATTTTTAAGTTTTTAACTACACATTTTTAATCAATTTACTATTCTAAAATGTATTCTTTCAATTAAATGGGGCTCAAAAAGGCTCTCATTTTTTTTTCTCTATAAGTATCCTACTGGAGAAATTTCCTTGTAAAAATATATTCATGTTGAAAATGAAAGAATGTGCTTATTGTTTAGCAAGGACGTTTAGTATTTCGTTAACGATGGCTAGAACATGAGAATTCAATGTAATAAAGTTTATGTTGTGGTCTCATTAAATTTTTAACTCGTCTCTCACATATTACGATATGTTGAACTAGTTAGTATGAACAAAAAATTCACATATATTTCCGTCTTTAACCCTCTTCTAATAATTATAGGGGATTACAAAAAGGATTGGACAAATAAATAGATTTATAAAGAGTTTGTGGAAGGCTCTAGACAGAAAGAATTGACGTATAATAGAAGGATCTAATGTCATGATTCTTGTTAAAGAAGAGATCTCGAAAACCTGGACGAATTACCATTTTTCTGAAAAAGAAAGCAGTAAAATCAATATGTTATTTTGTTTAAAGAGAATACTCTAATTAAGGAAAGTATTCTCTTTAAAATAAACAAGTAGAGTGAAATTTGAGTTAAATTAAAGTCAATAAATTTAAAAGAAGAGCAAAATCGTCAAATATGAATACAAATAAAGGAAGCTACACAAAGTAAAATAAATTTAAACAATTAATTCTTATTTGTTAAACTCAAACTAAATGTCTAAATCAGTTAATAAGAAGTTCAGAAAAACAAATAACATTTAACAATTTCCTAATACTAAGTTAAGCAAACTAAAAAATAGTTAATAACACTTGTTGTACTAATTGATTTACATACTAAAATGCAGTAGTTAATTGATTTACGATCGAGCTAGATATTTAGAAATCTGGCTGCATTGTTTTTTACCTGCACTGCATAGTTAATAACATCTTTGGTTCCCGAACTTTACATCCTGTGTGAATATTGTTCTTAAACTTTAAAACATACTAATTAATTACTCATTCTGATCCTAGTTAAATAGTGAGTCCCAACTATTTAATACTTGTGTCAATCAAATAGTGGTAAGGAATACTTAGTACTTCATACATTGAGAGAAATAGAGAAATTTTCACATATATGAATTGAATTAAGGAAACATGAGAGAATGATATTTATAATTTATGAGTTTGTCCATATATCTTATGCCATAGTCTAAAGACGCTTTACTATTGGAATATTAATAAATCTAGGACATAAAATGATTTACTTAAATAAAAAGCATTATATGAAAATATATTATTTTGATGCTTCTTGTTATGTTTTTATTGTATTGACAAATTTTCAGATAAAAGGACTAATGTAAAACGACGTAGAAGTCAAAGAGTAAGTTGCAATGTTGTATAGATGAAATATGTTACTCAGGGTTTGAGTTTGGAACAAAAGGAAAGAGCCGTCGGATTTATGTTAGCCTATCACTCATCTAATGATCGAGTGAAAAAAAATAGAATCTCTATCGCCCGCTTGTCACTGAACTCTCGCTCGAACGACAAGTCGTGGCTCGCCTGTCGCTGCGCTCTAGCTTGAGCGAAGATGTTACGCGCAAAAACTCTAGTTTGCATTTTTCAAGAATTTTAACCTGCCCATGCTACCTAAATACCTTTTACTATATAGACCCTTGTCCCAACACGAATTTTTGTGTGGTTGTTCATTATATTGCCTCTTCAAATTATCATTCCTACATTCAAGAACACATTCAATCCTTTTATTTATCCATTGACTTTTGAATTTATACAGCCACATATTGGGAAAAAATATCAAGATCTCATAATCTAAAATACACACTTCCAATACACATACAAGAAAGTACTTTCTCAAGAACATTCAGAAGTTGTTGAAGATTGAGGGAGGCTGGACCAAAAGTACAAGAAGAGTACAAGAATAAGGAGTTCTTGGTGATCCACAAAAGATAGACAATTCTCCAAGATCGGGAACACGTGTGAGTGAAGTATGTTCCAGCGGGTCTTAAAGATTACAAAAAGTAAATTAGTGAGTCTAGGGGGATTTCTAGGTTAGATCGTACTGTAAGTTCATCATTGTCTATAGTAGAGGTTACGGATTTAGTTCCAAAATTTTTACTTAGTTGGGTTTTTCCGTCAACATATTTTGCGTTATTTACAGCTTTATAGATTATTGTGGCAATTCAACATAGAATAATTTGACGTGTTTGATCGATCATCTAGAAATAATTAAAAAGTAACTTGTTGGTTTTAATTGATAATTTTAATTCTGCATATTCACCTATTCACCCCCTTTAGGTGATATTATGATCAAACTAGTAACTTTCAAGTGGTATCACAACCTTTCACTTCTCAAAGGTTGTAATTCTTCGATAATAAGAAGTTGGTCTCTAAAATCAATCTCCAATGCATATATATACATATACATACACACACACACACACACACATATATATATATATATATATATATATATATATATATATATATATTTTGTCAAATGAAATATCTTATAATTTTGTACTTACTTCTAGTGTACATGGTATAAAGTATTCGCGTATGTACTTTTTGAACTTGATGTTCGGTGATTTGGCCGAGTCAATAAATAGTCAGAATCCACTCTTATAACTATGAATGCAATGGTAACATGAATATTGTGAAGAGGCGTCTAAAAAGGCAAAGGTTTCAATTAGCAAGGATTCAAGGTTCCTGCCATAAAAACACTCTCATACATATGATAATTAGCATTACAAAAATTAATGTCCCATGTTTCATAGTATGCATTGTTCTTGCCTACAAGAAAACAAGAACAGTACACAAAAAAAGGAGGGAAAAAAAAAAACCAAGAAAATTTAAACGATTAGTTTCATCGATCTGTGCTGGAAATGTCGTCAAATTGAGGGGTTTGATACATATGTCTTTGGCTCGAAAAAACTGCAAACCGAAGCCGGTGGAGAATTCAAGCACAAGACGGTGGTATTTTTGATATTCCTTGATGTTGCAGTTCCACCATAACACTATCAGTGGATGGAGGCTTCAATCCAAGTGGAAGTGGCAGCCATGGCTTTGATAAAGCATCTCCAATGGCTGCATCTATACTCTCCTTTGACTGTTACAAAATTCACGTGAAAAAATTCATAATATAAATCATCTAATGATTCGCTGTAAGAATCCACTGTAAACAAAGGGAAAGAAGCCTCACAGGGTGAAAATCCAACGGAGGCTGATGCAGCATTTGTCCAGAGGGTACAGGCGGGGCACCAACACCGGGATCTATTTTGTACATGGCAGGTGGTGGGATGCCGGGGACTGGTGTACTCGGAAATCTCTGCTATCATTAATTCATTGTAATTAGTCATCTCCAAAATCAAGTACAGATGAAAAACACTACAAAAGAGTACGAAAGATTGAATTATTACCGCAGGTCGCATATGTGGTGGAAAACAAGGCGTTCCTGGTGTTGGAATCTACACGTAAAGACAAAAAAAAAAAAAAAAAGGCCATTAGAGAGGGCCGACGAAGGTGTGTACGTAAGTGCACTATTCCGTGACGGGCATTGTAACTTCTCATAAGTTTCCTACTTGTTAGTAAAAAAAGTTATTATCGAATTCGAAGTGCCATGCTATTATTACTTTAATGAATTCGAACGTCTCTGTGTGTCTTATGCACTTACACGGTGGTGGGAATGCCAAAATGGGTCTGGAGCTGGTGGCAGCGGTGCATGAGGTGGTTGAACTGGTACCCAAGCTGGCAGTGGGGTTGGAGGCGGCGGCGAAGGGGCTAAATGTTTAGGCCACGTGTTCATCATGGACTGGTCGACCGAGGGGTGACCCCATACATGCAAATGTCTAAAATGTGGCATTGGTGTAATTGGAGGGAATCCCATGGTGGGTGCAAGCCAAGGGTTCACATCTCTCTTCCCTGCCCTGCCGGCGGTGGTGCCGTACATTTGACGCCTCTGGCTCCAACTTGCCGCTTCCGCTTCTCGAGCCAACAAATGTTTCCGATGTGATCGATATTTCTGCGCAATTCAAAGAAAATTACTTTCAGCAGGCTTAATTTTACTTAATTAATTGCTTGTGCACTCAAGACTGTTTTTGTTCAATCAATTGTTCTAAAATAATTGAAATCCGACATTATTATACATGATAAAGTGGCTATTTGACTAATCCCACTTATCTATATGTCAAAATTTTATTATTTCATTTGAGAGAGTCCATAGTCTTGATCTGTAGGAGTTTTGACATTACCAGTACAAGTGAAGCACAAATTTTCAAATATCTTGTGGGATCTATTATTCTTTCTAAGAATATCCATTATTGAAAATAATTATGTTATTATGAGATGAAATTAGACAAGTTTTCATTGCGCAAATCACCTTTCAACTTCGAGACAAATACAAGAAATATATCATAGAATGCCAAACTTTTTTATGTTATTTCAACATCTAGTACATTTTAATTATTGGATACTGTGCAGATGTGTTGAACATGGTTAAACAATTTTCTAAGTGCAAAATAGAGCTAATTTATGCATAATCACCATCCCCTATAATTAGATCTAGCCCTTCAACAAAAGCGATTTCGATTTGATGAAGATTTTCGATACCATAGGCAAAAGAAAACCGAAAATAAGAAGAATAAGAAACAAGACAACAAGAAAATTTGAACAAATCCTAAGCACATAAGAAGAAATTAAAGTATTTAGATTCACATGAATACCTGAAGATGGCTGGCAATGTTATGGCGAGTGAGACAATCAATCCCCATAAGCTCCAAAATCCTTGAAGGCACAGCCTTATCCACACCCAGTTGCTCCACTGCTTGCACAAAACGCCTGTGTAGCTCGGGTGTCCAATCCACCTACACGCCGTTCAAGAAAACACTTCATCTCTTCTTGAAAAAGTATACATAAAAAGCCATAAAACTTTGTCTATCACTCACAAAAAGTAAAATGATCTATTTATCCAATTTTCACCGCTACCTAATTATAAAAGCTGTGTCCGTGGTGGGTGCCCTAGAAAATTGAAACCACCCTTGAGAACTGGGTTAGGTAAAAGCTGATTCTCGTGAGGGTTTCTTCCCATGAAGCTTGTGAAAAACTATAAATATGAAAGAGATTTAAATTCCATTTAGCTTTTGATGCAAAAAGTGAGTAATATAAATGGACACATAAAACCTAACCCTAAAACTATTGGATATAGTATTCTTAATTACCTTCACCTTCCTGAGCTTCCTCTTGCCCGGTTGATTTTTCGATTGTACGGAGGACTTTCTTCGTTTATCAGCTTCCTTGTGAGATTGATTAACTACAGCTGATTCTTCCCTTTTACTCACAGAGTCCTTTCCAAGAATCAAGCTAGACTCCGAACCAGTATCCGAAGCTGATTTTTTGACCCAACCGTCCACTTTCTCAACTGACACTGATACAGGAGTTGATGTATTAATCTCCGATTCTTCACCACTACTAATTGAAAATTCAGCAAGAATTTCAGGGTCCATCTCCAAATCAGGCAACAAATCTCCATCGTTGATCCCAACAAAAAGATCATCAAAATCAATACTGTCAAGCAAATTCCCACCGGAAATATCAGGGAACTCATCTCCTCCCATGGAGAAAGCCTCCATCTCACTTTCCCTTTCATTGTTGGTGTTCCTCAAAGGTGACACAGCAAGCATTAATCCAGAGTTTGATGAAGCTCAACTATATAAACTATGTATAGATTCAATTCTTTTGCATGCAGTGTTGCAGGTAATTTCGTTCCTTCCGGCCGGCAAATTCTTTCGTTTCTTTCCAGTGAAAAGACTGAACAGATAAAAATAAGTGTAGAATGTATTAATTTGATTTTTGTCGCTGTTTTTCGGCGAAAGAAAATGGATCTCCACCACAAGTTGTATTAAGGTCTGTCAAGATGTTTTTATGTTCTTGTTTTGGCTTGTTCTATATATAAATACAGGTTGTGGATACCCTTTTTTGAACTTTAAAAAATCTGAAAGAGCTTGCTTGTGAGTTGTAATAAATTTTTTTTTTCCTTCATCAAGAGAGAGAAAGAGGTATCAACTTGACATTGTCAGATAGTAGGGTATGAATTGGATTGATGTGTATGTTTTAACTGATGTATATATGTTCTACAGTAAAAAGAAAAAGGATGTTATCATGCAGTTGAACATTGTACAAATGATTGATTTCCTCATCATGTGTTTCCACTGAGTGTAATGCTATTCATACTAAGCAATTGGAATAGTTATTATATATGACTAATGCATTAACCGATTATAAATAACATTATACTTTCGATAATGATAGAAGGAAACTACAGAGAAAAAGGAAAATCCTTGCAAATTGCAGATGATATAAAAATAGAAATATAATCAGTCTAACACGTCTTCACTAAAGGGAGTTTCCAATTGATGTTCTAACACGTAAACCGACACGTTCCACAAAATGATTAATCGATAATGTATGATCGGTATCATTATTACTCTCTCCGTCCCATTTATATAGACTTAGTTTCCTTATTTACTTGTCTCAAATATATAGTCATATTTCTTAATTTTGGAATATTTTGTTTTGTTCATTTACTAATATACCATTATTTAATTTGCTTAGTTACAATTAATTTTTCCCATTTAATTTGTCTACTTCTTGAAATCATCCAATACATGCACATTTCCAAATAATTTGCCTATTGCTTGAAATCAATTTTCAAAATCTTTACTAATTCCAACAATATTTACTATTAGTTGTTAAAAATTAAATAGGGATAAACTAAGAAATTTCTTTGCAAAAATTACTTAGTAAGAATTATGCTACATGTACAAAGTTGGTTAACAAAATAACATCTGCACCAATCATTTCAAAAACAGATTTTTAAATCATTTGAAATCAATAGCCTGAATTTAGCCAACACATTTTACAACCCAACTTTTGTAACCTAACTTTCTACAAATAGCTTTTTCCTTTTTTATAATGGTTAAATCATAATTACTTCTTGATAATGTTGTGCCCCACAGATGATAAGATGATTATTAGCTATTTCCGATATTATAACCCCCACACGAGGTATTTGGTGGAAATTTTCCTTTTCCATGGATTCGTTTTGGAAACTAATTAAATGTCCAACTTGTGAAGAATGACTCAAAAAATTTTCTACGAGAAAAGAAAATTAAGTTAAAATTAATTTAAGAACTTTTAATTTAGTTTAAAATTATGTTTCATCTAACTAAGAACTCAATCATAAGTTTTTCTTTTACGTTATGCTACCAAAAAGCGAATTATATAAGTACAGATGGGTTTTATACTTGTATAAAATACAAAAAAGGGTCTTTATCCATAAAATTAAAGTATTTTGACTTTATTGATGAAGCATAATGGAGTTTCTAATCAAGAGTTAATTCTGCAATTAGTAAGCTCATTATTTGTTTTAGGGTGCCTTCAAATTATTTAAGGAAATTTATAGTAATAAATGATTAATGATATCTATACACCTTGTTTGAACCCCATTCTTCTAAAAATTCATTTTTAACTACACATTCTTTAATAAAATATTATTATACGCGAATTCAAAATTTTCCCTTATTTTTTAACTACACATTCTCCATCAATCACTATTTCAAAATATTAATATTTTTTTAGTAATCAAAGCCTACCTCAAGTAGTAAGAGTGAAGTCTTATCAGATAATTGATTTTTATTTAGATCCACAAATAATTACATGATTACCAGGAGAAAAAAAACAAAGAGAGAGAGATTAGTACCCTTGGGAATTTGGTGAATGTTTCCTTTATCAATGGGAGTATGGATTCAGTCTGAGAAACAATTCTACAGGGAGTTGTGAAGAATTATTCTTTTTTCTATGAGAATAGAGAAAAAGAAGTTAAAACTTAAGAAATTTTAGTTTTGCAAATAGTTAGATGCTTTCGACTAGTGATATGTCATTTTTATAATTCAATTATGAAATATGGAACAAAAATAAAAAAGTAAAACACAAAATTAAGAAAATTACCAAGGAAAATATAATATTTTACAGATTTTATGTATATTGAATATGATAAATTCTAAAAGTGATAGGATTAGCACTAGACCGAACTAGATCACCGTTTTAATTTGACCTTACGTGCGGAATTAATATACTAAAAGCAACAAGTCACTTTTGGTACTTTCTAGATGGTTAAACAAATAATCCAATTTTCCTAAGTTGAATTATCGCAGTTGTAATATTTGAAAAGCAATAAATAACACAGTTTGAAGACGGAGAAATCCAACGTGGATAAAACTTTGAGACCAAGATAGTTACCTTTACTATAGACAATGTGGGTTACAGTTCGATTCCAACCTAATTTCACTAGTTGTTGTAAACCTTGCAACTCCAAGATCTGTTGTTCATTCCAGCCTTACGATCTGCTATCGTAGATGCAGTCTAGTCTACCCCACTAAACCTTTCAATCTATCTCATATAGCTTCCAAGATCTACTGTACTCCAGGCTCAAAATCTTCTACCAAGATCTGTTGTCCAGTCTAATCTTCTGTACAAGTCTCTTCCAAGTGGATACACAGGAATCACCTATTCATGTTCTTCTTACTGCGTTTGAATCCCTTCCTTAAGGTGTTAAGGAAGCTAGGTGTTTTGGATTATGTAACCTTGATGTTTTTCTCCAAAATCAGGTTGCCGGATCACAAGATTGATATGGATGAATTCGCCAATGAATTGCCTCTTGGATCTCTTAATGGATGATATGAATATGATGCGCAATTATAGCATATTCAAGCAACCTAGTGAAATTCGTGCAAGACACCTCCATTTATATGTAGGGCTAAACAGGTGTCATGAGCCGTGTAAAACTTTTCAAAATTACAATTTAGGTTTGACTAGATAAATATGTCGCTTGAGCGACGGCCGGTGAGAAACGAGCGAAGGTGTTTCTGCAAGTGCTGCTCAAGCGAGACATTGACGAATATCTAATGAAAATCCAACGAGTCTTCAACCTTGTTCCAAATTTGAATTCAAACTCTAGCTCAACTATACATAATTGCAATCAAGTCCTTGACTTTTATAAATGTCCGTTTTAATTATTTTTGTTCACAAACATGTCAATTACAATATTGGATGACAAATTCCATGGTCCACGATCAATTGAAAATGCACCAAAGACTTGTTCCTTTCTAAGAGGATTGTTTTACTTGTCGTTATCCCATGATGCTGTTAATATCCCTTTCCCTTCTCTCTACCTTTTAATACGTATCCAAATTAAGAAACTCCAATTTGAATAATTCAAAGTCAACGTCGGTACAAGTACCAAAATTACGAAGTTAGTAAGCTTCAACAAATTTCGAGACTAAAATAATTAACTTATTTATTCTCAAATTTAAAGAATAAAAGATTTGTTTATTTTAAAACATACTTATTTAATTTATCCGTAAACTTATAATACTTATTCATATTTAACACAATAATTTAATGCACCAAATTTAATATTAATCAACTTTCACGTAGATCTTGAGAAAATATAGTAAGACAAAACTTGTATTGATTTGATTATTCTGTCATCCCAGACAAGGATTTGGGGACTCTAATTTCATAAAAGGTGACACCATAATCTTATCTTATCTACTTAGTCATTACAATTGACTTTAATTTTGTTATTCATCCATGATACACCACTAATTATCTTATCTTATCATGTTTTTTCAATGTATAAAATTTCTGGCTAAGCTTAAAAGGTGTACTTATTTTAATTTAAAGCTTAATCTAGATAGTTTTTTTTATTAATTAAATTAGAAAATAAATAAATTATTTATTTTGAAAATAAGTTAAGAAATAATTCCATGCACTTGCTATCCTACCTCTAACTCGACAAACTTAAGAAAAACCAGAGAAAACATATCATTATATTCCAAACGAGGTACATCACAAGTTGTAATTGTTTGTCTCCCAATGTGTAGAATATCCCTCTCAAAAGTATGGAAAGTTGTATTTATAGGTGCATTTCCGTGTATCTAGAGAGTAGGATTTTTCATGGACTTCAAATTGGCCAAAACGCGCCCTAGTCTCTATTTTAGTGGTGTTGTAGGGTGAAAATCTACTTGCACTTCTTTTAATATTTTTATCATAATTTTCTCTTTCGATATCCGATTTAGGCGATTCAAATTAGATTGGAAAGCTAACTCAAAGGGATACAATTTTGCTTCATATATTGCTTTCCAATTTGAACTTTTACTATGTTAAAAATGAGTTTCAATCTTGAGCAAAAAATTCAAAGCATCTTGATGCTGTTGAAAATTGATTTGTGAATATGTTTTGGTCATATTTCATTCCTTTTGACTTCTAATTGTATTTAATTGACCCCTAGCACTTTCGAATCTTCATCATGAGATTCGACACAACTTTTGAGTATTTACACTTTAATCCTCAAACTTTGGATCCTGCTATTTTTTTAATTTTTTTGTGCTTATTTTCGTTTTCTTTCAATTTCACTTCCATTAATCGAATTTTACCTAATAAATGAAATATACAATAAATTAGACTATAATTGTTCAAAAAATTATTAAATGTCTAAATTTTTAGATCCAAATAAGTGTACAAAATACATTTATCACTACACAAAATAGGGACTTCGTATGAATATATCGTAAGTAGAATCAATTCCAATACACCCTTGTTTGGTATTGCTAAAAAATCTGATTAAAATTTAAGTCAAAGTCAATAATAAATTTTAACAACACATTTCATATATAGGACCCACAACTTTTCAACTACACATTTAATTTACTTTTATCAAAATTTACTAAAAAAATCTGATTATAATCTCTATCAAACAATGGCTCAATGTAAATCCATTAAGAATTATTCTTCTTGGCCAGGGCCACATGAGCCCCGATTTTCCAGGAGTTTGTCCAGGCTATATAGCAGGGCTCATCCATTAATGTAAGTAGTAACTTTCGTGGGCCAAATTTATCCAAGTAAATGGTGGGGTTCATTTATATATACCAATATGGATTTTGGGACCATGAGATAAACATTTTGGCAACCCAACAACTTGACTCAAATGACGCATTTGTTTCTACTTTAAAAAGAAGACACATATGTCTTTATTGTTGGACATGAGTGAGAAATGCACGAAACAAAATGGGGCCTTGAGATAACAATAATTGTTCTTCTTGTTGATTATGCCATAAGATAATTGCATGCATGTTTCCAACTATGTGACTGTGTGTGTGTCTTTCGTAATTTTGAGCCAAAAAAATGTGGTCCTCAATCTTTATTTTACAGAACATAATGTGATGGATTCAGCATAATGTTTTATTGCTATGCTTATTTGATTACTAGTATGCAGATATTTGGTAAAACTGTGACAAAAATTTACCTTTGTATAGTAAGTTCACGTGGAATGAGTCCCACTTACGATATCGAACATTTTCATTAGTATTTGTCTGAAGGTCCACTCTAAAGGTTGATGTGAACAGTCTTTGTTTTTGTATATCAAGACTGAATTTAAAAATAGTCTTCTTCATCAATAGTCTTCTCTTTAGCTAAAATGTCAAATTTCATGCCATTCTTTCTTTATCCTTTTTTTTTTCTTTTTTTCTTTTTTTCCAAGAACTTTCTTGCTAGCTTGAGTGAAAGTTCAGACTCTATTGCATTTTCTTCTTTTAAGTCTTTAAATATATTTAGACTTGTATAAAAGGGTGGAATTGGTCGACTTGAACACGCCTTTACAAGAAAAAATTGAATTAAATGAAGATTGTGTTTAATGAAGTTAAAAATTAGACATTTGTGAAAAGATTTGGGGTCCATCTTAAAATGTCAACCTTATTAAGAGGAGTAACCCAATGCCTTATAAATTGGCCTATATTTACATCTTTAATCGATGTGGGATTATATCTCTTAACATGCCCCCGCAAGATGCTTGCTCGTTTGAGCAGACTAATCTTGAAATCTATAAGCTCATATTTTTGAGTCTTACAAGGATCGAATCGTTCGTTGGGGGTTAATGGGCTCTGATACCATGTTAAGACTTGGTGATCCATCTTAAAATGTCAACCTTATTAAGAGAAGTAGCCCAAAACTTTATAAATTGACCTATGTTTGCATTTATTCGATGTGGGATTGCATCCCTTAATATACCCCCACAAGATGGTAGCTCGTTTGAGCATACCAATTTTGAAATCCACATGCTCATATTTTTGAGTCTTACAAGGACGAATCGCTCGTTGGAGTTTAATGGGCTCTGATACCATGAAAAGACTTGGAGTCCATCTTAAAAAGTCAACCTTATTAAGAGGAGTAACCCAAAACCTTCTAAATTGACCTATATTTACATCTTTAATCGATGTGGGATTATATCCCTTAACAATTTAAATTGTAAGAAAGGCCTTTTAAATGAAAAAAAAAATGTTAAAATATCTTTATTTTTCACTTAGACCATAAAAATTGAACCATTTAGAAATATACTCTGGATTTAAACAATATAATTTGGTTAGATTGGGAGTTTAAATTAGCTACATAGATCTTATGTTTTTACTTTTTCTTTAATATGAAGATAGTAAGTAATAAATTATTCTTTGTCGTAATAATTTAAGCTTCTAGACAATAGAGTATAGTAACAACTAACAAATCACTTTTAAGATTGAAGGGTTAACATCAATGATCAAATTATTCGGTATTAGTGATCGAATATTATTTTGTTAAGACGCGCTTTCTATTTTAGTTTGATCACTCAATTAAAATATATTTATTTTGTTAATCAGATGTTTCCATTTGTCATTCGGAGTAAAAGTTATAGCTCGAAAGATTTAATTGTAAGGGGAAATCTTCAATACAACCTATTTTTAGGAATAAAGCGTGAGAAGCTTAAGCTAACCTGTTCAAATTTTTTGTTGGGACTTACTATTTGCAGCTTATATTTGATCATTCAATTTGTTCTCTAATCAATTACCTATTCAACTGAAAAATGTGTTCCAAATTCCCAATATAAGTGTTCCATTTAAATAGAAACTCACCTAGAACTGAAATACGACCAATACAAAATAGAAATTGAGCTTTTCCTAATCTCTTGAGGACGTGATCTAATTAGACTATATCTTGACTAAGCACAAGAATTTCACTCTCTGTCGCCTTTTGGCGGTGCACCGTCGCGCAAAAGCAATCGCACTCTGGCGACACAGAAACACATAAACGTTGCATGCAATCGATACTGCTCTCCCCATTCTCTTATCGCTTAGCAGCTTAACCATGCTCAAGCAACACACAGTAGCTGCGAGCAAGGCATCGCTACTCGCGCAGCACCAGCTCCACGCATAGAGGCAATGCGACGGCTTCTGGTGATGAGCGAGGCTGTTGAGACATTGTTTTTGGGGGTGATTTTTAGGGTTTGAGGAGCAAAAGCGAGGCGTTGAAGAAGATTCTTGGTATAAGATCAAATTCTTTCCATAATCAAGATTTTAAAACCCTGTTATGAACTCTATACTTTTTAGTTTTCTTCCATTATCACGAGTAGCTAAATTTATTATTAAGGCGAATAATGTAAACTTTGTGACTATTTATTTCTTTTATTCAATGATTTCGTGGATAATAATTACGTAGAGATGTGGATTATTTGTTTAGACCACACATTAAAATCCGGTAAATTAATATAACGTGTAGAAACACATAGGGTCCGTTTGATTGCAGGGTGGAAAATGGGTGGAAAAGGAATTGGATTCCAGGGAATTGAATTGCCTGGAATTGTTTTACCGGAAATTAAATTAAAGGTGTTTGATTGGTATAATTTTTCACCTTTCTATCATAATACGTTTGGCTTTGTTTTTCATGCAAATTGTCAATTAAATGGATAAATGTTTTTACCATTAGGGACAAAATATGTTTAGATTGTCAAAAAAAATAAAAAATAAAAAATAAAAAATAATTATTTTTTATTTTTACGTTTGGCTCTATTTTGCATGGAATTTGTCAACTAAATGGATAAATTTTTTTTACACTTTATCTTAGAATTTGTTTCTATTGCTAAAAAAAAAAAAAAAAAAAAAAAAAAAAAAAGTTGGAAACCAATTCCCACCAAATAGCAAGGAATTGATTTCCACGGAATCACGCTTCAAGTGGTTGTACCTTGGAAAAGGCTGGAAACCGATTCCATGGAAAATTAAAGCTATCAAACAGCTTAAAAGCAGGAAGTTGGAAAACGATTCCAAGTTCCCGAGAAAATTTTCGCTATCAAACACACCCATATATTAATTACTGCGCTCATATATGAATTTTTAGAACCAATCTTTCGTTTAACTAAGATTGATTCGCATAGAGAGATGAAAATGAAGGAGTTAAATAGGTTTAATGAGAACTTGAGAAGTGTAAATTGAATACAATAAGAGAATTCAACCGAACACTACATTTGATTTTATGAATCTTGATTTAAGATTTAAATGTGATCAATAGATAAAATTGTTCTGCCATAATATCCGTTTATTATTTAAATTCTAAATTAATTTTTGTGTGCATCCACATCTTTTCAAATAGTTATATTAAAAATAAAAACATCTACTTCTTTATTTATTTTCGATCAAATTAAAGTTAGAAATAATTGAACAAAAGTTGTAAACTTATCATACATTTGATGAATAAAGTAAATTTGACTTGTACGTGAGATGATGATCAAAAATAAAATTATATATATAACGAGTATATAAGTACATAAAGATTTAGATAAATATATTTATATATTGGGTCTTCTCAGAAAGGGGTCCCTATTTCCTCTCACCACAAAAATAAAGATGCTATATATTGACCCTACTTTTCTCAATAATTGAAAATGAGACTACATGTATATTTGCAAATCCAATATGTATATAAGATTATGATTCGTAACTTAAGTCAGCCAGACCAAATATTATTCCTGGTCTGGACCTTCAGATGGAGACACTCTTCTATTTATAATTTAATTTAATTATATATATTTTTTAGAGATCTAAAATTAAGAAAGAGTGTGCATTACATTATTTTACTTCATATCATTCTCCAAATTGACGATTTGTTTTTCACAAATTAGCATTATGTTATTAAAGTTAGATTTGTTTTTATGTTATTATTTTTGTTGATCCCAAAAAATGTTATCAACAGATGTCAGTATCGGACTCGTGACACGTGGATTCCGGCGGGTTGACAGGAGCTAATGATCGGGGAATATTTGTGAAATGTCGAGTTGGGATACCAACGGATGATTCTTGTGTCAAAATGGATAAAGTTTTTGTAATTGATTTTACTTTTTATCCTTTATAATATTGTAAAAGCACAATTATTATAAGAACAAAGTATTTTCACAATGATCTCCTTATTAAGAATTTGAGTCTATGTCTTGTGTTATCTCAAATTTCAACTTCAGTCAAAACAGAAGATAGCTTCACAGAATCTTCAGAATGAAGTCTCCTCACCTCCTCCACTTCGACCTTAGCTTTGCTGGCCTCCTCTTCTACCTTCGCCACCTTGCCGGTAGCGTCATTACTTTTTCCTTGCAAGTTTTTAAAGAGGGTTTGCACCTCTATGGCCGCTCCAAAGGCCCTAGCAGCTTGCCCCACCAGTACAGTAAGAACGTCATTTGCATCAACTTCCTCCATAAAGTTCTGCCACCTCTCAGTCCAATACTTGTAGAAATTGGAAGTGACAGTTTGGACGTCAGCTGGAAGCATGGATAAGATCTCCGAAGCCAATTCATCCTCCCTCTGAGTAGGGAGCAATCTGGTCCTAGCAGACCCAGGAGCAGAGGCCGCACTGGCAGTCCTTGATTTTTTCGTTGGAACAGGCCTTGATGACTCCGCGAGCCTTTTCTGTCCAATTAGAGCTGCAGAAATGGAAGCCCCCAATAATTTCTCCCTAACTGGGACTTCGGAGAGGGGAGGTGGAACATCAGAAGAACCTCCAGTCCCATCAGATCGGGGCATCCTAAATTTCTTCTTAGGCTCTTCTTCCACAGCCTTCTTTCCCTTGTCAATTGGAGGGGGAACGACCTCTTACGAAGCAGCCTCCTTACTGACCTTCTCAAGGGCCTCCTTCACTTTCTTCGCACCCGCCGAGGTGCCCTTCAAACCTTTCCTCCCGGCAGTGGAGGTGGCGATAATTGTGGCCATGTCAGGTGCGGGATGCCTCCTTTTTTCAAAATTATCTCCGCATGATAGCAGAAGTCGCGTTAGTGTACAAACAAGCCTAGAAATAAGGTGGAAGGTCGACATACAAAATGGGAATTACCTCGTTTAGCCATCAGTTGGAAGTCTTCAAAAAATCGCCTCCTTACGATGAGCTTTTCGTATTCTCTCAACGAGGCAGAGCGAATGTAGATGTCCTTGATAAGGTCGATCTCCCCTGGGGTCAGCTCGAAGCACTCAACCACGTCTGCAAAAATGCTCCAAACAGTTAGACATACTCAAGAAATATTAGAGAACGGAAGAAAGCAAATTAAAAACACTTAAGGGGGGTCGACACTCACTAGCTTCAGAGTATGAAGTATGAACTTTGATGTGGGGAACAGTGTCACCCTCCACCTCTTGCCACTTTCCTCTTACCCAAAATCAGGATTATCTCCACCCTTTAATGGATGAGGGAAGTTCGATAACAAAATGGGAGTGCGACCCCCATGGACATAGAGAATACTAACCCCGAGAATCCCCATTTCCTAAAGAGCGAGGCTGAATGAGGGTTTGAAGTATGTGAATGGGCAGGTTCTCACCCAATGAAGTTTCCTTCTAAAGGAAGTAAGAACCCATGAGTTGGGCCCACGCATTGGGGATGAGCTGGGTGGGAGCAAGCCCCATATAACCTAAGGACCGCTCGAAAAAAAGGTGAAGGAGTAAACGGAATCCAGCCTTAAGAAGATGCTCATTGATGGCTACACAGCCCGACCTGGGATAACAGGCACATTCTTCTGGGTACGGGGTGAGGAGCTCTATGTCGTATGGGATGCAGAACTTCTCCCTAACTTGAACTAATCGAGTAGGGTTTTGGTTTGATTTGATTTTGGATGCCCCCCACATACTGTCCAAACCAACACCCTGGGCAGGTAAATCGATTTGTTTAGCCATAACCAGGTCCCTAAGTTCTGAGGTCCTAATCAAGCTTACGCCCCACTCTTTGGCAATCTCAACAGCACCTACCCTACCAGAGGTTGAGGTCATATATCAAAAGGAAAAGAAGAAAATTAAACCCTTCCTTACCCAAATACTTACAAAAGAAAAAACCACCGGTGAGGTATGGCCAAAGCGACTCTGGAGAGTGTGAAAAAGAAGAATACGGAAGAACCCAAAAATGCTTGTCGAGTGAAAAGTGAGAAAGAGTTTCCTGCCTTTCTTCCATCTTTTATAGGCATGAAGAATGAATCCCCACCCTTGGATGTTGGCCTAGACCATCCAACCGTTCAAAGTGGATCCAATTCAAACTGTCCGTTAATTCGGACACTTGAACTTCTACGTCCCTGATGGCCTTGTGACTCACACGCGCCCTAATACGCAAGTAAAATAGCTGGCGTGTCAGACCACGCTCATAATTGCGCATTAAAAAAACGACGATTGCGTGTGTTGGGAATCAAAATCGCCACAATTGCATTCTTGGAAACACGCGAAAAGACAACATATTATTGGGACACGACTACCCATGACTCTTGTCCAGTAAAATAAACAAAACCACTTCAGGTTATCACGACCACAACTTCACCAACCGAAGTCCGACGCTCGAACACCGATAGAGCAGGTTCGGCATGACCCACTTCGGAAACAACTAACTTCAATTCAATAGGAGTGCACGTCCCTCTTACCCAATAATCCCTCTATTAGTCTATTACACCTCGCAGTTAAAACTCTCGAGCTTCGGCATCAAAATACAATTTTAAGGACTACTTCAAAGTCCATGCATTCACATAAATGACAAATACATAGACTTGGGGGACTATTGTTACCCTATTAAAATGAGGTCATCATTTGAAGGACACGTGAAGGACCCCACGAGAAGACATTCGGCAATGAACAGTAAGGGGGACCCAGTGTTCGCATGTATGAAGTCCCTCCTCGAAGAAAGACGTCACCAGCAAAAGTCCTTCCTTAGACGAAACACCTTTACCATCTCCAATCCGAAGTCCCTTCAACTGCGTGGTACTTCTCTAGTTTGAAGTCCCTTCAACTGCGTGGTGCTTCTCCAGTCCGAAGTCCCTTCAATTGTGTGGTGCTTCTCCAATCCGAAGTCCCTTCAACTGCGTGGTACTTCTCTAATCCGAAGTCCCTTCAACTACATAGTGCTTCTCCAGTCCGAAGTCCCTTCAACTGCATGGTACTTCTCCAGTCCGAAGTCCTCCTAGTTATCTAATGCTTCGACCACCGATGTCCTTATAAGGAGCAAATCTGAAGGATATATCTGGGAAGTGATTGACGTGACAAGTCACTTTAAGCCACATTACTTAATGTCAGTCAAAAGAAAATTTAGGAGGTGACAGGATAATGGCAGGGCAATCATCACCATAGTTAATGTCGTGAATTAATGATGTGATGTTCAAATTGATAGGATGAAGCCACGTCGATTCGATCCGACGATAGGCAATTCGACCGTTTTGTCTATAAATAGTGCTTTTTGTGATTGTAATAAGGATCTTGAAATTTGAGATAACACAAGGAATAGACTCGAATTCTTACTAAGGAGATCATTGTGAAAATACTTTGTTTTTATAATATTGTGCTCTTACAATATTATAAAGGATAAAACATAAAATCAATTAGAAAAACTTTATTCATTTTGACACAAGAATCATCCGTTGGTGTTCCGACTCGACATTTCACAAATATTCCCCGATCATTAGCTCCGGTCAACCCGCCGGAATCCACATGTCACGAGTCTGATACTGACATCTGTTGATAACATTTTTTGGGGTCAACAATTTTTATATATTGAAAAATAACTGAAACATCTATGAATATTTGAAAGCATTAAAAATATATATGAAAAATAATGGGGCAAAAGGGTTCTCAATCGTGATATATTAGAGATAATAACAGATTAATTGCAGAATACACTTCTAAAAACGTTTCTTTGTGTGATATACCCCCTAGTTATTGAAAATCGCAGAAAACCCCTATATCTGATACCTTTTATGCAAAATACAATATTTTTTATGCGAAAACTTCATACTGTACAATTTCGTTAGTTTAACCGTTAAAACAATAAAAATTGCCAAAATTATAAAGGAATAGTTGCAGTTATAGTCCCAAACTTTTTATTTTTTGTAAATTACACCAAAATCTTTTAATGTATTATCCACAATCTCAAACATTTAAAACTTCGGGTTAATTTAAAAAATAGTCACTGAATTTCAAAACTTGCAGAAACGGTCATTGAATTTACCTAAACTTTCATTAATGGTCACTGGAGGATCAAAACGCATGAATTGGATCATTGAGGACCTCAAGTGTAAATTTCATCTATACATTTGCTCAAAATCTACCCTGATTTGAAGAATTTGAAAAAAATAAAATTTTTTCACCTACACCAACTGCCGTCGCCGCCGCCTCCACCGCACCAAAGGTGGAATGGCGTTTTTTCTCTAGGACAAGGGCTTTTTTTTTGCCCCATTTCAAGTGGCCATCTATGGATCCATTTTTCGGAGGCCACCGGACTTTGGCACCAACATATTCTTCTCAACATCCTCTACATTTCCATCCCACCAACTTCCCATAACACCCACTAATCCGGTAGAAACAAGCATACAAAATCAGCCACTCGAAAATGGGAAAACTGTCGAAAATCCCACCTTCGACCAGCAATGTGATCGTGGACCACCACCACCAGGTAGCCCACCCCCAGACGACCTTAACCATGTCGTCAATTCATCCCAATCATTTCTCCAGCAAGCTCAATTTGGAGATGAAAATTGCACAGTCCCCATTTCAAGTGGCCATCTATGGATCCATTTTCCGACACTTTCCAACCGCCAAGGACACCAGACTTTAGCACCAACATATTCTACATTTCCATCCCACCAACTCCCCATAACACTCACTAATCCAGCAAAACAAGCATACAAAATCAGCCATTCGAAAATGGAGAAACTGCCGGAAATCCCACCTCCAGTAAGTAGCCCACCCCCAGACGACCTTAACCATGTTGTCAATTCATCCCAATTAGTTTTCCAACAAGATCAATTTGGAAATGAAAATCGCGCAGTCGCGACCTTCACGAAACACCCTCAAAAATTTCACGATTCCGCCCCCATCCCTGTAACCCATGGTTATGGACCACTTGATTTAGCTCCCCCATCCTCTGGCTCATCACTTCACACCACGGGTTTGGATGGTTTTTTGTGTGGTAGTGGGTGGGTGGAGGCAGCGACGACAGTTTGTTTAGGTGGGAGGAATTTTTTTTTTTTTTCAAATTCTTGAAATCAGGGGCAGATTTTGAGCAAATGTATAGATGAAATTTACACTTGAGGTCCTCAATGATCCAATTCACTCGTTTTGATCATTTAGTGATCATTAGTGAAAGTTTAGGTAAATTCAGTGACCGTTTCTACATGTTTTGAAATTCAGTGACCGTTTTATTATTTTGAGGTAAATTCAGTGACCATTTGTAAAAATAACCCTTAAAACTTTATCTTCTTCCCACTCTCACCCCCACCCATTTCTTCTTTTCCTACCCCAAACCAAACAAAAAATCAACAAAATTCTTCCAATGTTTCTAATCCTCTCTCAAACCTCCCATCATATCGTCCATGTCCTATTTTCCTTGAGAAAATTCAATAATCAGGTCATAATTCAATTTTAAAATATTAATATTTAATCTACATATTCACCCCATTTATCCTAACTCAATTTCTCTCTCTATTTTCTCTCTATCACAAACCACCATCGATGTTAGCATCGCCACCGTCGGCGACGCTCACGATGTCGCCATCACTCTGACCGATGCGACGTTGATGTTTAGCAGTTACTCTATCTTCCTCTATTTTCACCGTTGTTCAGTCTCATCTAGTTGTGACGCTCCAGCGATTTTCACTGCTATGTAGAGGTGTTTGTGTGGTAGTGTGTAGATCTGCACCGGTGTTTAGAGCGTTTATGTAGTAGTGTCTTCGTCAGCCGTATGTGATTCCTAGCGTTGATTCTGGAAGGCTTCTTTAACTATTTTTTCTTCTATGAATGGCTGTGAGGATGATGGAGATTTATTTGGGAATTTTTTTGTTACTTTTGGATTTGAAAATGGGAGAATTTGGAGTGACTGAGCTAGTGGTGCTAACACAGAAACTCGTGGGGATCGAAATGTGAAGCTTTAGCTCCAATCAGAGTTGTTGCAGTCTCCTCCGATGATGTCTGTGATCGTGGTGTGCAGATTTGTTGATGATGTAAATATACAGTTGTGTTGATCTACATTTGAGAATGCGGTGCTGCTGGTTGGTGTTTCCTGAAGTTGTTGGTGGAAATTATAGTGGTGATGATTGTTGTGGTAGATTTGAGGTGAATTTAGTATTTATGGTCATCGATTTAAATTAAAGGTGTTAGTGGTGGTGCATTGGAGATGTTGGTGGTGAATTGTGATATTTGACTGAAGTGTGTGCAGATTTGTTTGTAGTGACCCCATGTGACCAAATATGTGTTTGTTATGATTTTTTGTGATCAACTTTTTGTTGATTGTGACCGGTTGTGACTTGGTCACAATTAAGATTGATCTGATCACAGACAAACACACTCAATACAAATTTAGTCACAAATAGTCACATCAAAGACAAATTTGGTCACAATTAATCACAGATAACATAGATCAGTGAATTGATTACATGCAGTTACAAATTAAACGGTCACATACAGTCACAGCGAAAACAAATTAGATCGCAAATAGTCACATAAAACATAGGTATAGTCACGGACAATATATCTTGTCATATATAAATTTTTGAAGATTTTTCTACAGTGGAATAAAAGAAAGAAATTGTTTTCAATTTTTGGAGATTTTTATTGTCGGAGCCGGAGCAGGAGCAGTTGTAGGAGCAATCGTTGGAGATGTCGTAGGAGTAGTAATCGGAGTCGATGGCCACCTCCGATGAGGAGAAGGGGTAGGGAGAGGATAGAGAGTAGAGAGTAGAGAGAGAAAGAAAATGGCTTGGATTTGAAATTTGGTGTGATTAATTATATTATATTATAATTAAAATTTTAATAAATTTATTTATCACCTGATTTTTGAAAAGTTTTATGGAGTTTGTTAGTTTTGAAATGTATTTCTTATATGTAGGATTTATGTATTGTTTCCATTTTGCTTTGTAACCTTTTTCTTAAAACTAGTGGAAGGCATGTGCAAGGCACGTGCTGTAGTGTAGTTGGCTATATATTAGCGTCGATAATTTTGCGTTATTTTACACAAATTAATTTTTTACTGTAGGAAAAATTTTGTGTATTAGTCACAAAAGCTGAGAGAAATAACTTTTAGAAATAATTTAGTTTTCGGTGTTTTTATAATTTAATATTTAGGAAATATTTGATATTTGGTTTGTCGAATTGTATATTTATTATATATTAGATATTTTTAGGATTAGGATACGATATATATAGTAGGTTTAACAGTAATTGTGAGACGCAAAAAAATATTTATATTAGCGTGAAGATTTTAATTTTTTTAAAATTTTTTAATTTAGTTTTCGGTATTTTTATAATTGAATATTTAGGAAATATCTGATATATTTTTTTTACGAATGGTATATTTATTATATATTAAATATTTTTATTAGTGTGAACATTTTAAAATTTTAAATTATTTTAATTTAATTTTTGATGTTGTTATAATTGAATATTTAAAAAATATTTGATATTTTTTTTTGTCAAATTATATATTTATTATATATTTTTAGAATTAGGATAATATATATATATATATAATAACAAGAAAAGAAAAAAAAAATAGAGTCACCGTGAAACGGTCACAGTGCGAGACATGAAGTGCATGTCTCGCACTATGCGAGACGTGCGCAAGTGCACGTCTCGCACTGTGCGAGACTTGCAATCTTTTTCATTTTTTTTTTCGTTTTCGCCTTTATTTGAACCTTAATTCGGGATATCAAACGAAGTCGAAATATTACATTCTTAATATCATTTTGAAGAATTCACACCCTAGTATTTCACGACGTTAATGGTGTGCGAAACGGCCAATCGTAGCACAAGTTACGGCGCGTCAAAGTAGGTCATTTCAAACTAATATTTCGAAAATTTCGATAACAAGCTAACTTTAAAAATTCTTCGACGATTGTACGCTATCCGAATCCATAAATCTTCTATATCATCTCGAAGCTCATTTCGAGAACTATATCGTAGATATATCGAATGATTTAAATGAATATCGAAAATAGTCAAAAGGACGTCAAACGCGTGTGTTAAAAAAGACGTATAACTCGTAAATTACTTGTTTTTTGTCTCAATTTTCGGGCTCAATTTGGGATATCAAACGAAATCGAAATATTACATTCTTAATATCATTTTGAAGTACTCTCGCCCTAGTATTTCACGACGTTAATGGTGTGCGAAACGGCCAATCATAGCAAAAGTTACGGCGCGTCAAAGTAGGTCATTCCAAACTAATATTTCGAAAATTTCGATAACAAACTAACTTTAAAAAATTTTCGACGATTGTACGCTAGCCGAATCCATAAATCTTCTATATCCTTTCGAAACTCATTTCCAGAACTATATTATAGATATATCGAACGATCTAAATAAATATCGAAAATAGTTAAACGAACGTCAAACGTGTGTTAAAAACATATAATCTTTTTATAAAAAAAAATTTGACGTTAAAATTTTTTATATTTTTTGTAACTTATAGGTTTTTTTTTATACAAATTGTCGATACGTGGCAAAAAAAACTCACGCAAAAAATTATTTCAAAACAACGCCGTATTATTTTTTTTTACGAATGATATATTTATTATATATTAAATATTTTTATTAGTGTGAAGATTTTAAATTTTAAAATTATTTTAATTTAATTTTTGGTGTTGTTATAATTGAATATTTAAAAAATATTTGATATTTTTTTTGTCAAATTATATATTTATTATATATTTTTAGAATTAGGATAATATATATATATTTATATATATATATATAAGGAAAAAGAAAAAAAAAAAAAAAAAAAAAATAGACGGTCATGTCCGTGACCCTGTCACGGAGATGACACTAAGGCAATACTCCCTTCTTTCTTTTTTTTTTTTTTTTTTTTTTTTTTTTTTTTTCTAAAATTTATGTTTTCGCCTTGATTTATGGGCTTAATTCGGGATATCAAACGAAATCGAAATATTACATTTTTAATATCATTTTGAAGTACTCACGCCCTAATATTTCACGACGTTAATGGTGTGCGAAACGGCCAGTCGTAGCACAAGTTACGGCGCATCAAAATAAGTCATTCCAAACTAATATTTCGAAAATTTCGATAACAATTTAACTTTAAAAATTCTTCGACGATTGTACGCTACCCGAATCCATAAATCTTCAATATCATCTCGAAGCTCATTTCGAGAACTATATCGTAGATATATCGAATGATTTAAATGAATATCGAAAATAGTCAAACGGATGTAAAACGCGTGTGTTAAAAAAGACGTATAACTCGTAAATTACTTGTTTTTTGTCTCAATTTTCGGGCTCAATTTGGGATATCAAACGAAATCGAAATATTACATTCTTAATATCATTTTGAAGTACTCATACCCTAATATTTCACGACGTTAATGGTGTGCCAAACGGTCAATCATAGCAAAAGTTACGGCGCGTCAAAGTAGGTCATTCCAAACTAATATTTCGAAAATTTCGTTAACAAACTAACTTTAAATTTTTTTCGACAATTGTACGCTAGCCGAATCCATAAATCTTCTATATCCTCTCGAAACTCATTTCCAGAAATATATTATAGATATATCGAACGATCTAAATAAATATCGAAAATATTTAAACGAACGTAAAACGTGTGTTAAAAAACATATAATCTTTTTATAAAAAAAAATTTGACGTTAAAATTTTTTATATTTTTTGACACTTATAGTTTTTTTTTTTTTATACAAATTATCGATACGTGGCAAAAAAACTCACGCAAAAAATTATTTCAAAACGACGCCGTATTATTTTTTTTTTTACGAATGATATATTTATTATATATTAAATATATTTATTAGTGTGAAGATTTTAAATTTTAAAATTATTTTAATTTAATTTTTGGTGTTGTTATAATTGAATATTTAAAAAATATTTGATATTTTTTTTGTCAAATTATATATTTATTATATATTTTTAGAATTAGGATATATATATATATATATATATATATATATATATATATAATAACAAGAAAACAAAAAAAAAAAAAAAGAAATAGACGGTCACAGACATGCTTGGGCTTGGGCATGGGCATGTCCGTGACACTAAGGCAATACTCCCTTTTATTTTTTTATTTTTTTTATTTTTTTATTTTTTCTAAAAAACTTATGTTTTCGTCTTAATTTACGTGTTTAATTCGGGATATCAAACGAAATTGAAATATTACATTCTTAATATCATTTTGAAGTACTCACGCCCTAATATTTCACGACGTTAATGGTGTGCGAAACGGCCAATCGTAGCACAAGTTACGGCGCGTCAAAGTAGGTCATTCCAAACTAATATTTCGAAAATTTCGATAACAAGCTAACTTCAAAAAAATTTCGACGATTGTACACTACCCGAATCCATAAATCTTCTATATCATCTCGAAGCTCATTTCGAGAACTATATCGTAGATATATCGAATGATTTAAATGAATATCGAAAATAGTCAAACGGACGTCAAACGCGTGTGTTAAAAAAGACGTATAACTCGTAAATTACTTGTTTTTTGTCTCAATTTTCGGGCTCAATTTGGGATATCAAACGAAATCGAAATATTACATTCTTAATATCATTTTGAAGTACTCACGCCCTAATATTTCACGACGTTAATGGTGTGCGAAACGGTCAATCATAGCAAAAGTTACGGCGCGTCAAAGTATGTCATTCCAAACTAATATTTCGAAAATTTCGTTAACAAACTAACTTTAAATTTTTTTCGACAATTGTACGCTAGCCGAATCCATAAATCTTCTATATCCTTTCGAAACTCATTTCCAGAACTATATTATAGATATATCGAACGATCTAAATAAATATCGAAAATAGTTAAACGAACGTAAAACGTGTGTTAAAAAACATATAATCTTTTTATAAAAAAAAATTTGACGTTAAAATTTTTTATATTTTTTGACACTTATAGTTTTTTTTTTTTATACAAATTATCGATACGTGGCAAAAAAACTCACGCAAAAAATTATTTCAAAACGACGCCGTATTATTTTTTTTTTACGACTGATATATTTATTATATATTAAATATATTTATTAGTGTGAAGATTTTAAATTTTAAAAATTATTTTAATTTAATTTTTTGGTGTTGTTATAATTGAATATTTAAAAAATATTTGATATTTTTTTTGTCAAATTATATATTTATTATATATTTTTAGAATTAGGATATATATATATATATATATATATATATATATATATATATATATATATATAATAACAAGAAAACAAAAAAAAAAAGAAATAGACGGTCACAGACATGCTTGGGCTTGGGCATGGGCATGTCCGTGACACTAAGGCAATACTCCCTTTTATTTTTTTATTTTTTTTTTTTTTTTTTTTTTTTTCTAAAAAATTTATGTTTTCGTCTTAATTTACGTGTTTAATTCGGGATATCAAACGAAATTGAAATATTACATTCTTAATATCATTTTGAAGTACTCACGCCCTAATATTTCACGACGTTAATGGTGTGCGAAACGGCCAATCGTAGCACAAGTTACGGCGCGTCAAAGTAGGTCATTCCAAACTAATATTTCGAAAATTTCGATAACAAGCTAACTTTAAAAAATTTTCGACGATTGTACACTACCCGAATCCATAAATCTTCTATATCATCTCGAAGCTCATTTCGAGAACTATATCGTAGATATATCGAATGATTTAAATGAATATCGAAAATAGTCAAACGGACGTCAAACGCGTGTGTTAAAAAAGACGTATAACTCGTAAATTACTTGTTTTTTGTCTCAATTTTCGGGCTCAATTTGGGATATCAAACGAAATCGAAATATTACATTCTTAATATCATTTTGAAGTACTCACGCCCTAATATTTCACAACGTTAATGGTGTGCAAAACGGTCAATCATAGCAAAAGTTACGGCGCGTCAAAGTATGTCATTCCAAACTAATATTTCGAAAATTTCGTTAACAAACTAATTTTAAATTTTTTTCGACAATTGTACGCTAGCCGAATCCATAAATCTTCTATATCCTTTCGAAACTCATTTCCAGAACTATATTATAGATATATCGAACGATCTAAATAAATATCGAAAATAGTTAAACGAACGTAAAACGTGTATTAAAAAACATATAATCTTTTTATAAAAAAAAATTTGACGTTAAAATTTTTTATATTTTTTGACACTTATAGTTTTTTTTTTATACAAATTATCGATACGTGGCAAAAAAACTCACGCAAAAAATTATTTCAAAACGACGCCGTATTATTTTTTTTTTACGAATGATATATTTATTATATATTAAATATATTTATTAGTGTGAAGATTTTAAATTTTAAAATTATTTTAATTTAATTTTTGGTGTTGTTATAATTGAATATTTAAAAAATATTTGATATTTTTTTGTCAAATTATATATTTATTATATATTTTTAGAATTAGGATATAATATATATATATATATATATATATATATATAATAACAAGAAAAGAAAAAAAAAAATAGACGGTCACGGACATGCTTGGGCATGTCCGTGATCCGGTCACCGTGACACTAAGGCAATACTCCCTTTTATTTTTTTATTTTTTTTATTTTTTTATTTTTTTCTAAAAAACTTGTGTTTTCGCCTTAATTTACGGGTTTAAGTCGGGATATCAAACGAAATCGAAATATTACATTCTTAATATCATTTTGAAGTACTCACGCTCTAGTATTTCACGACGTTAATGGTGTGCGAAACGGCCAATCGTAGCAAAAGTTACGGCGCGTCAAAGTAGGTCATTCCAAACTAATATTTCGAAAATTTCGATAACAAGCTAACTTTAAAAATTCTTCAACTATTGTACGCTACCCGAATCCATAAATCTTCTATATCATCTCGAAGCTTATTTCGAGAACTGTATCGTAGATATATCGAATGATTTAAATGAATATCGAAAATAGTCAAACGGACGTCAAACGCGTGTGTTAGAAAAGACGTATAACTCGTAAATTACTTATTTTTTGTCTCAATTTTCGGGCTCAATTTGGGATATCAAACGAAATCGAAATATTACATTCTTAATATCATTTTGAAGTACTCACGCCCTAGTATTTCACGACGTTAATGGTGTGCGAAACGGCCAATCGTAGCAAAAGTTACGGCGCGTCAAAGTAGGTCATTCCAAACTAATATTTCGAAAATTTCAATAACAAACCAACTTTAAAATTTTTTCGACGATTGTACGCTAGCCGAATCCATAAATCTTCTATATTCTCTCGAAACTCATTTCGAGAAGAAATATTTGATATATTTTTTTATTATATATTAAATATTTTTATTAGTGTGAAGATTTTAAATTTTAAAATTATTTTAATTTAATTTTTGGTGTTGTTATAATTGAATATTTAAAAAATATTTGATATTTTTTTGTCAAATTATATATTTATTATATATTTTTAGAATTAGGATAATATATATATATATATAATAACAAGAAAAGAAAAAAAAAAAAAAAGAACGCATCTCAAAACGACACCGTATTAAAAAACGATACAAAATTCTGACACGTAGCAAAAAAAAACTGACTCTTTTATTGTATAAGGATGTTTTATTTTGGCCCAAATTTAGAATTAGCCCACTATCCACTTTCTCTAATATTTGTCCACTTCCAGCCTAATTTCTTAAATGGACCAAATTTTAGACTTAGCCCACTTTCAAATCTCTTGCTCAAAATAGTAGAACTTCTTTCAAAATTAATGTGGTGGGTGAAAAGCAAAGAACAACCTTATTTTTGCTGTAGCAGTCCAGAGAAATAAAACTCAAATGAGAGGATGGAATTGGATTAATTGATGTTTTAACGTCTTCACATCAGGAAGCATATCCATGTTAGTAGGCTTATGAGCAAGAAAATTTTCTAATGAAACTAACCATACAAATAAAACATGGTGAGGAACAAAAAATTTATATTATATATATATATATATATATATTGAAAATCTTGAAAGTAATTAAAATTTAATTTTTTTGTATGTTTCATTTATTAATTATACTTATAATTTAAAAAATACTTATTGATCATGAAATAGATGTTATTATCAAAATAGGTAACTTGCTTTATATTTAATTTTATTAGTAGAAATAATATTTATTAAAAAATTATTTATCTATAAATTAACATCATTAAAATTATATTATTGAAGTGAGTCAAACATGAAAGTGAAATAAATTCAATTTCTTTGAACTCTTGATATTCTTGGTCAATTTTTCCAACTTCAGGCGGAATTAAAATGTGCTGATATAGAAGAGTAATGCCTATATTAGATAATATTTTCAAAATTGTGTATTTTCACTAAAAAAAATTTAATAACTGAAATGTTTTGTTGTTCTTTTTAATTGTGTATTTTCATGCTTTTGCACATTTTATATTTTCTAGGGAGGTGTCAAGATTTTTTATTTGGCAAGAAAAGCAACGAAGATTTAGTAAGATATCTTAAGAATTGATATGTTTATACTTATTTGAATATTTGACTCACTTTGTCATCGGTGTCATAATCTTAGTTTTCTAAACTATATTTGGTGTGGCATGGCGCATCTCTCATGGCGTGAGTTCATTGATTTTTTTTCCTAGCTCCGCCCATGTATGACTTGGTTGAGCAACCAAATTATGGGGGAGGAGATTTTGCCTCAGTATTAGGTGTTCTAGGATTATGCCTTTCCGCGCTTTGCAATTATCAGAAAACTCGTGCAGATGTGTTTTGAAGGAGTATGGGGTTAAAAAGTCTTGGATTGAAAATAGAACAAACGATTGATTTTGGGTTGGGCATGAACGATATGAGGAGGGTTTGAGAGAGGAGTAGAAACGGGGAAAGAATTTTGTAGGTTTTTTGTGTCGTTTGGGGTGGGATGTGGTGGAAGTGGGGTGGGAGTGGGGAAGAAGATAGAGTTTTAAAAGTTTGAGATTGTGCATATTTAAAATATTTTGATGCAATTTGCAAAAAAAAAATTAAAAAAAATGGGGATCACAAGTGCAATTATTTCTTTATAATTTTGGCAATTTTACTGTTTTTAATTGTTAAACTAACGAAATTAGATGGTTGGGGGTTTTTTGTAAAAAAAAAAAAAAAAAAGGTCGTATTTCGCACAAAAAGATTTCAAACAGAAGGATTTTCTGCGATTTTTAATAGATAGGAAGTATATCGCATTTGAAAACGTTTTTAGGGGGTATCGCTATTAATCCTTTAAAAATATAGAAATTCATTAGAGGAAAGGCTTTTGATGTTTTCAACGAAATATTTTAATATAAAATTGTGGCATGAGCATTATTTTATTTGTACATGTTTCCTTCATGGCCAGTCCCCCCTCCCCCCTTCAATTTCGAGTTGAAAATAGAGTCATAATTTCTTAGACATTGTGCTTGTTTGGATTTGTTTATAAGTTTGTGAATAACAGATGTGGATCATACATATTGTAGGATTAAAATTAAAGTTTGACTTTAATATTTTTCACACAAGCACATTATATAATTAGTCATTTATTCTAGTACAATTGTTGATAGATGGCATGGGACATTGCATAGATCAATGTCGAGACTCAAGAGTCAAAAATTTGAATGTGAGGTCAAACCAAGTCACAAAATTAAAAAGTATGTTTAAGAAGGTTATTTATTTAACAAATGTTAGTTCGGATCAAGAATAGATTCAGCATTTTCGTTAAGGAGAGCTCAAACTTAAGAAAGTCAATGCAATAATATTTATATGAAACAAAAAAAAGTCGATAAATGATATTATCTATTTAAATAGTTTCAATAGAGAATTTGAAACATAATATTCCTTTATAATAGAACCTAAATCTATATTCTCTACAAGTTTTTGTTCATGAAGAGTCACACGGTAGGAATTGAACGTTGATTTTCGGTCATTCCATCATGAAGTGTATTTTCACATATTGGCATTTCTTTTCGAAAAATGAAAATAATGCCTTTCACTCTTGACAAAGGTTGACATTTCATTTGTAAATTCTATAAATCGCGAAAAGGAAAAAAAATAAAGAAAAAGAAAAGAATTAAGATAAAGCAACAACGGACAAATATTAATGGAAAAATAGTTCTAGTGGTACGAACTCGAAATCTAGTTTCAAAAAATTAACCACGTATTGTGGAAAATTAGTAAGAGAATCATATTAAAAAATGATAAAACATAACAAAACAAAATAATTTGGTAGAGAATAAGTGCCTAGCATTAGTACTTTGAATGGTGATCCTCTAATTTTAGATAATATAGCAGTCCGCTTTGTTCGTACCATGAAGAGCTTAACTTAAGTATGGATTAAGAAATTGTGTATTCATGGAAAGGAAGTTATATGAAGAAATTTATATTTGAAAAGTTGCATCTTTAAATTAAACATTCTAGATTGTCACACTTCCTTTATGTTGCAAACTTTTATCATAAGTCGTGACTTTTGATTTATGGCAACATCCGAACGTTACAAATAGAATACTTCAAAAATCATCTTTAGATTCTTTACACAATCAAATTGGTTTATTCCCACTATTTTTCTTTCAAATAATTTCTCATTTGTGCGCTGTATAGCATTCGTGTCAGAATCTTGTTCGCTGGTTCCTATGTAATTGATGTGCTGCTTTCGTAGGAACGAAATTTATTCTACCACGATAGAAAAATTGCTTGTAACCTTAGCTAGAGAGAGTAAAATTATCTTAAGGAAATATCGTGAATTCGATCATTATTTCTTATTCTTATAAATTGTTATTTTTTAATTTTGTTTATAAATACATGATTTTTTTGCATGAAAATGATAAATTATATTTGCCAAAGTCCTGAAATTGCACAAACAATAATGTCGACACATACCCAGTGTCGTCCTTCTTGACTCCAGTGAAGTGGGTTGGGGGGAATATCTTTTAAACTCGCTGTACACTTAGTTTGACAATCCTCTCAGACAGGGGGATCCCGCGATTATTTTAATCGTGAACCCCACCTCTTCCATGTGAAAGGATTATCAAACTTGCTGTATAAAGTGTTGTACACTTAGCACTTCTCAATATCTTTTACCCCATCTTGTTAATTGGGACCACAAGTTTCTACAAAATAAAGCAAGAAAAAATCTTTTGAACAAAATTACTCATTGTCTCACTGTTACCATATCAATTGGATTGGACCAACCAAAAGCTCGACCTCAGTATCCTCACACAACTTTTAGGACCAAGTCCTATGTAAAACATATCGAGAAAAACTTGAGCCCGAAATTCAAATTCACATATCGAGACGAAAAAGTTTAAGCATTATATACTTTGCTGATCTTTTTCTTTTGCAAACTATTGGTTTTATTTTATGGTGTATTATACTTTGCTAATCTTCTTCTTTTGCTAACTATTGGTTTTAGTTTATGGTGTATGCTGGGCTTTGTGGAGCCTAGTTTTGTTTATGATCCGGTTGATGATTAGACCCAAATAATGTCGCGTGAGAAATTTTCTAAGACTTAGTCCATGGAGCGGAGGCTGCTCTGTCCACCACAGAAGTTGAGTATGTTGCAGCAACTGAAGCTGGAAAGGAGATGATTTGGCTACATAGCTTCTTAGATGAATTGGGTAAGAAGCAGGAGATGGGCATTCTACACAGTGATAGTAGAGTGCAATATTTCTTGCTAAAAATTCGGCTTTTCATTCAAAGTTGAAGCATATACAGATAAAATACCATTTTATCCGTTACCTTGTTGAAGATAATCTAGTAATACTTGAGAAGATTTGTGGATCTAAGAACCCAATCTAGTAATACTTGAGAAGATTTGTGGATCTAAGAACCCAATAGACATGTTGACTAAGGGTGTCACTATTGAGAAGCTGAAGCTGTGTGCATCCTTAATTGGCCTTCTAGCTTGAGGACAGGAGGATGAGTTGCAATGATGAGGGATGTGTGTGTGTGTGTGTTTTTTTTGGGAGGATTGCTGTTGATGTTGGTGATTGAACTAGTCTCCAAGTGGGAGATTTGTTGGGCTTTGTGGAGTCTAGTTTAGTTTTTTATCCGGTTGACGACCTGACCCGAATAATACTGCGTGGCTTTTTAATGGGAGATTTTCTGAGGCTTAGTCGAATTTATTTTTCTTCTGTTTGGCCCGATTTGTAGCCCATTGTGAATCCTGTGCACAATATATAGAAAACACAGTTTTGGTGATTAGGGTTGAATATATAGAGAAGAACAAAATGTACGACTGCTCTTTTGTATTCTTTTGTTAAAAGTGAAATCCCTGCAACTTTGTGGATGTAGGAAAATTGTCGAATCACGTAAATATTGTCTTGTACGTGTGATTGTTTATTTCTTTGGTGTGTACTCTCTCTACTTTTATTTCTCACAAGTTGAAAATCTTGGGTTGATTCTCTACAGTGTATGCCTGAACGCACAATCATCAAAGGGACAAAGTTGATCATCCATGACAATACTATGGGAAAGGTTAGAGAGTCCGACCCAAATTTACTCAAAACCCTACAACCTCAAGTTAGCCTACACGTACCCTTGTAGATATCCGAAGAATATGGTGATTACTCATTCCTCATCCTTGAAAAAAAATAAAATGAAGTGATCATTATTTCACCCTCAATTGTGGAAATGGGTTCAATATTACCTTTGGCTTCAAAACAAAATGATAAGAATGTTGTATGGTTCGTCACAATTTCAAAAAATCTATGATTTTTTAGGTTTATACTATTTTCGTGCACTTTCGAAAAAAAAAAAAAAATAAATAAAAAAAATTCCTTACTCAAAATACGAGTGATTTCGTTAAAAAAAATAAAATTTCTTACATATGAAAATAGACCGATAAAGCTTTCCAATGATGTATGATTCGTCAAATTCTGACAACTTTCAAAAATCGATTATTTTTGAAGGCATGCACAACTTTGGTGTAGTTCCTGAACAAGTTTCATAACTTAAAGTAGACTTTGATTTCAAAAAATCCTTTCTTGCATATGAAAGTAAAATGATAAAGCTTTCCCATGGTGTATGGTTCGTCAAATTCTAGACCATTCAATTTCATAATTGTCATAAAATTTGACATGTTCTCATTTTTTATATTCATTTCAAGAAATTGCAAGATACTTATGCCAACAATTTTTGAACAGGTTTCTTAATTTCTTTATTATGCATTCATTGGTCACTTTCTCACCTATCCTTTACTCAGATTGCTTAATTTCTTTAGTGCAACTTTTTGTGGTGCCCTTCAAGAGCCAGTTTTCACTCGGATTTCTTAATTTCATTTTGGTTTCCTCTTTCTTGGATTAAATTCTGGTGAGATCCCGTGTTGTTTTTATTTTAATGATATTTGTTGGGAATACATAAGGTGGAATGTACTCCAGTGATGGATAGTTTTTCATGTAAAACATTAATGTCTTGATTATTCGGTTCACGATTTTTCCAATTATCTGCTGAAATTATTTGGCAATCTTGTGCCTGTTTAACTACACGTAAGAGGCGATTGACAAAAATGTCACAAAGGCATTTAAGCTGTTACGTGGTAAGTGCTCTAGCAATGCTCGAGGGACGTTCACACACCAAGAATCAGGTCTCAAGATGCCCGAGGCGCAATCCGTTTGGTATTCGATAATCGACTAATATTTCATTGAAGACCCGTGTATAGTGTGACTGAATTCAACTGGATATTTGATAATCAAGTGAAGAGAAGGCATTCTGGGGAATTTATATGTATTTGTGTCAACCAGATGCAAAATTCATGCAATTTGAGAATGATGTTACTTGTAATTTTGGAATTAATTACAACTGAAATTATCGTATCTACATCATTACGAAATAGATATTCAAGATTTACTATGTGATTTTTATGATCTAATGATTACTTTGTGATATGGTTAATATTTCGGGAAATACTATGTACCCAATTCAGACTCCATATGTTCTTTGTAAATGAAATTAATTTTAATTACCCTAATATTAAGCTGGTCATTTATTATTGTTTCTAAACCGTCTTAGAATTCAAAAAAACTTCATTAGCCAAACCGTAACACATACTTTTTGGCGGGAATTTTCGGATCTACATCATTGCGAAATAAATATTCAAGATATAATCCAAGTATTAATTTGTGATATCGTTAATATTTCGTGAAATACTATATAACCAATTTAGATTCCACAAGTTCTTTGTAACTGAAATTAATTTTAATTACCTTGGAATTAAGCTATTCATTTATCACTGTTTCTAAACCATCTCAGAATTCGAAAAAACTTCATTGGCCAAACTGTTACACGTACTTTTTGTGGAAAAAACAATCACCATTCATTCTTTTTTTTTTTCTTTCCTGAATCCATTCAGTATGAATAATAACAAAGTAATTTCTGAAATTATACTATCAAATAATAGGTAAGGGTGTAATCAGAGCCGGTTTTGGGCCGAGTCGAGTGAGGCCCAAGACTCAGGCCCAACATTGAAGGGGCCTCATTTTTTGCCCAATTTTTTTTTTTTTTAACTATCGAAGTCTTCGAAGGGCAGGCTCAGTTTCAGAACCAAAATCTCAGAGATGAGAGATCCATTCCTACCCATTTCCCAAATTCCCAAAGCCAAATCCAATTTCTTTGTTCCCCAAACGGCGAAGTAACTCTGGTGAGTTGTCCGGTCTTGCCTCGACGCCTCTCTGCTCTCTTCTTCTCATATTTTTAGTTCTTCTCGACTTCACCATTCAGGCCAAACCCATTGTTGCTCACCTTTCTCTCCCTTCGCTTCACAAAGTCTGCTATTTCTGCCTCAGAAAGCACCCAAACAAAAAACCCCACTCTGAAGCACATAAAAATGTGGCCTTTTGCAGCAAACACTGCAAAGACCAGTCCAATCCAAGGTGCATAGAATCTCCTTCTAGTTAAAGAACAAATTAATAGTTCTTTAGCTTTGTTTTCGTTTATTATGGTTATATGTTATTGTCTCAATATGCTTCTTGATATAATATGCTTGTGGGTTGATGTATCATCTAAATTATGTGAATTAAAAGATGACTACTAGGTGTTTGAAAATGTGCTCCCAAGAGAATTAGCATCTTTTGATTCTGGTAGTTTCTTGTATATTCATTTTCTTTATGTGGAATGAATAAGTATTTTTTGCTTTTCCTGGAGATTTGGACTCACTAGATGAAATACTTTCTGTGTAAATGACGCTAAAGGGAAGTTCACTATGTGTTTGAATTTGAGCTATATAGTCTAGTTTTCAATAATGTATCTTTAATATGCACCTGAATTATGATTATTATTAGTTTATATTCCAAAAGTTTAAAACAAAATATTATACAATGCGAAATTCGGAATAAATTATTTTTTAGGTTTATCAGATTTGAATTGTGACTTATACCTTAAAGCTTACCATATTTACTTTTTAGTTAAAGTAAAGCGATGGAAATTTAAGTAATTTTTTCAATTACTTAAATTGGGGGTTCTAATTCTACTTTTGTATAATAATAATAGGTAATATTTGTATTGGTGTTTGATGTTAAATTTTTATTTCAGGCTCGTGAGTTGTGACGGTGGAATTTTCAAGGGTGTGATTCCATAGTTTTCGTTGAAATTCACTTCTCAACTAAGCAATGACTTGCCTTAACTTGTTATTTAAGAGTTATACTTGAAATGTTTTAAGACTTGTCGGCTTATATAATTGCAGCATTGTCGGCTTATATGATTGATTATTGTAGGATCAACAATTGTCTAGGCGCACGAAGTAACTATATTGAAAACTTTAATTGTGAGATGATTGAGTTATTTTGTAATTTTTGTAGGTTAATTATTGGGTATTAGATACACGGCATGCCTCCTAAATATGAGTCCGGTGCTCAAAAGAGAAAAAGGAAACGAAATGAAATTGCATTAACTGAGAGTCAAGCAGGGAATATTGACAAGTACTTTAAAATCAACAATGTAAATGTGTTAAATGAGGATGAAGTAGATATTCAACCTGCCTGTGTTATTGAAGTAAATGAGGATGAAGAAGTAAGTCAACCTGTCTGTGTTAATAAAGACGATGATAAGGAAGAAGAAGTGACGAAACCTACATGTATTCATGACGTAGATGATAAGGAAGAAGATGGTTGCTTTTCTCTAAATTTGGATGATCCCAGTAATTGGAAAATCATTGATCAAAGAACGAGAGATTTCTTAGTCGAAATGGATCCAAAAAGAATCGATGACATCTCATTTCCGATAGATTGTACAAATAGATATTTCGATTATTCACAATATAAGCGATTACTACCAAATGGGCAAATAATTGATAGAAGATGGCTAGTATATTCGGTGTCTATGGACAGAATCTTCTGCTTTTGCTGCAAGTTGTTTAAAACACCGAAAAATGTGACCAAAGTTGGCCAATTAGGTAATGACGGATTCAAAGATTGGCATAATTTGTATCGGTCCATTAAAAGTCATGAAAGAAATGAGGAACATTTACGTTGCATGACTAGTTGGATTGAATTGGAAAATAGGCTTCAAACAAAAACTACAATTGATAACAATGTTCAATTGTTGATTAATGTAGAAAGAGAACATTGGAGACGTGTATTAAAAAGGATAATCGCTATTGTAAAAAGACTTGCCAAAAATATATTGCCATTTCGAGGAGGTGATGAGAGGCTACATGTTGAACATAATGGCCTGTTTTTACAAATGGTGGAAATGGTTAGTGGGTTTGATCCAATAATGCAAGAGAACCTTCGGCGAGTTAAAGCACGCGAGATTCAATATACGTATCTTGGCAAAGATATTCAAAATGAGTTGATACAGTTGTTGGCTAATGAGGTAAGAAGTGCAATTATTAAGAAAGTGAAACATGCAAAATATTTTTCAGTTATACTTGATTGTACGCCAGATGTAAGTCACGAGGAGAAAATGTCTTTAATAGTACGGTTTGTAGATGATTCAGCAAACTTACCTACAATTGAAGAACATTGGCTTGAATTTTTGAAAGTAGATGACACAATAGGACTTGGATTTGCAACCGAGCTTCAAAAGGTTTTGACCAAACTTGATCTAGATATTGATTACATTAGAGGGCAAGGGTATGACAACGGATCTAACATGAGCGGGAAGCACAAAGGTGTGCAAAGAAGAGTACTTGAAATTAATCCCCGAGCTTTCTATACTCCATGTGGCGCTCATAGTTTGAATCTAGCATTATGTGATATGGTGAATTGTTGTTCCAAAGTTGTATCTGATAGGTGCGGTTTTAGCACTCATTTAGACCGTTAAACTTAAATAGTTGTTACTTTTCTATTATTAGTTTTTGATTATTTTTGTTACTTTTGTTCCTTAGGTGAATTCCCGAGTTGTTGGTTGTCGATGTGGTATTTTGAGCGTGAATTGAGCCAAAACGATTGAAGAGAAAATACTCCAAGATTTGGCAACCAAGTTTATCACAATTGGGAGGAAGATGTATGGTTTGAAGGGAGGTGAATTGGAGTGAAAAACCAGAAAATGAAGTTGGTTCAGAATTTGGCCTATGCCTGCAGGGTGTGCGTACGCACACTTGCCAAATTTAACTACTGAAGCTTAAATGTTTACACTATGCGTACGCACACCCAGACCTATGCGTACGCATAGGCAAAATCTGGAGCAGAACCCGGGAAAATACGCGAAACCCGATTTTGAATTCTTATTTCACCCCTTTTATTCCAAACCCCTTTTTCCTCTTCTGGAGAATTAAAAACACCACTTATGGCTCATTTCTAGGGCAAGCAAGAAGGGGAGGAGCAAACCACACAAATGAGAAAAACTTGGGAGCTCCACCTCCATCAACAATGGTGGAAATGTGATGAAGGAGAAGAAGATACCTTACATTGAAGATCCCATCTATCCTTCTCCCCATCAATAAGCCATCTCTCTTCTCTAATTTCGTTTTTATTTATGTATTGTATTATTTTGTTGGTTATTTATCATTACATTATGGATAGGTAAATGTTAATGTGATTGAGGGTTATTTTGGAACCCTAGAAATGATAATTTAATCGATTTGTGTTTTATTGTGTTCTTGAGATTAATGTGTTTAATCTATTGTGTTAAATGTTGATATTGTTATTCTTGATTGATTGGGTTGACACAATATATGCTATTTTGGGAAGTTTAGTACGTAATCGCTAATTTAACCAAAACCTAGTAGCAACTACACTTTGATGGATTATGAGGAATTTTCTATTAAATGTAGGTGGATTATCACTTAAGCTAACAAACCGAGCTTGTGTGTTTGCGCTTAATTCAATTCGTCTCTTTCGTCGTAATGCTTTTGTTGAATTAAATCAAGTGAGCTTATCCTAGGTTGTTTGATGAAAAGGGTTGGGTAACGATGCTTATCTTATTCAACTAATTTGTAAGAAGAGATTGAGGTAATCGAGCTTGTGATTATTCTCGAATTGTTGTTGATCTTTTGAACTAAAATCCTTTGCGAACATTGATTAGAAAATCATTCTAGCGGCGAAGAAATATCCCTCGATCACATTTCCACTCCTTTGTTTGCTTTGTTATTTTAGTTCTTTTACTTTATGCATTTATAGCTTTCTTTAGTTTAAATCAAACCAAACCCCCCCCCAATTTACTTATTTGTGCATTTTTACTTTCTTATTGCAATTGGCGTAATTGAAAACAATCTTCTGCGGGAATGACCCTTACTTACCATTTACTACTTGAACGACAAATCTTAGAAAAATAAAGAATATTATTTTGACCCCCTTTTGGGGCGTGTCAGTATCCTTCTTCGGAGTGATACAATGCATCTACACACTGTTCTCGTCTTCTACCAATCGATGGAAAATTTTCAAAGATAATGTAAGATTTGACAGTGAAGCCATTGTCACAAACACGTTGGGAAAGTCACGTTGAGAGTGTGAAGCCTATAATGGAGCAAACTGCACAAATAAGGAATGTTTTACTTGATTTGGCAGAATGTAATGAAGATGCTAAAGTGAGGAGCGAAGCCGAGACGCTAGCAACATATGATATTCAGAATTTTGAGTTCCTGCTTGACATGATAATCTGGTACAGGTTGTTGAGTGCAATCAATGTTGTGAGTAAATTTCTTCAAAACGAATCAATGGATATTGATATTGCTATCGACCTCTTGCAAGGACTTGTTTCATTTCTTGAAGATTATAGAGAAAATGGATTTGCTATTGTCATGGACGAAGCGACAAAAAAGGCAGGCGAAATGGGAATTGAAGCTGTATTTACAGAAAAACTCATAATTCGAAGAAAAAAACAATTTGATGAAAGCAGTAGTGATAAGGTAAAGCAATCAGCAGAAGAATCTTTTAGAGTTGGATACTTTGTTTTTATAATTGATCAAGCTCTATCTTATTTGAAAACTCGATTTGAACAATTCAAACAATATGATGACACGTTTGGATTTTTGTTTAATCTGAAGAGGCTAAGGGACACAAATTTTTATAGTTTGTTGAACTATTGTATGAATCTTGAGAAATATCTGGAACATAATGGGCGTTCGGATATCAGTGGAGACGATTTATGTACGGAGTTACGAGCTTTGGAGTGTTATATACCAAGTGAAACAACAAGAGCAATTGAAGTACTATATTGTTTGAAGCCATTGAATGTTTGCTTTCCAAATGCTTATAATGCTTACAAAATTTTGTTAACCATACCGGTTACAGTAGCATCTGCAGAAAGAAGCTTCTCGAAATTGAAATTGATCAAGACCTATCTCCGATCAACTATGTCGCAAGAAAGATTGAATGGATTGACTATGCTATCAATAGAGAAAGAAATGGTTGAGCAGCTAAATTATTCAGATTTGATTAATGTTTTTCCGTCTAAAACTGTAAGGCGATTAGTATTTCACTAATTGTTTGAAACATTGTTGGTTTTGTTATTTTATAATATAAATCTTTTATATAATATATTTGTTTATTGTTGTAATGTTAAGTTTTAAGTTAACTATATGTTGCATAATACACCATTAAAATTTGCATTTACGTTGATTTGAGGCCAAGGGGTCTAATTTCTGAATTTCGCCTCAGGTCCCATAAAACACAGAACCGGCTCTGGGTGTAATTTCCTCCAATCACAATTAGCATGGTTCTTCATTACAAGGCTCAAAGAATGGCCCAATGTTTTTAACAATCCCAAGCCCAATGTCCTACCTCATTCACCAAAAAAATACAAAAATACAAAATATAACTAAGGCACGAATTTAGAAGGATTGAGGATTTAAATGCTAGAGACAAATATTTGATGCCATTTGCACAAATGTACTAGGTCGAGAACCTCCATTGTAATATTACTTAAATTTGACAGAATAAATTTGGCATATGAAGTATTATTTGATCAACCAGCAATGAATGTAGGATTTGGTGGTCTAAACATCTTGGCCAGAGTTCAGGTGTTCTTTTTCTCTACTAAGTTTTTATTTAATAAATATAATAATTTATTTTAATAATAATAATAATAATAACAATTCGAGCTTAATTTCTTAATGAACCGAAAATGGTTTTGAGTACATTCACAACCATTCAAACTTGAAAGAAATTATATTCAACTTGATCATGCTTTATGTACGACTTCAAGATTTCACTAAAATACTAGCTTGAAGTTTGTTATCAACTAATTTTGTAAACAATTTTCCATTTCTTGATGCACGCAGGTGCATGGTTGATTACTCATGTGGGAGTTGTAGATTTGGAGGCCGATGGTGGTTGAGGTGGCGAACTAGGGAGTTTGTTCTATAAGGAAACGTCGACAGTTACTGAAAATGATGGATTCGATTGGTGTATGCCATGTTGTGGTGGGAGAGGAGGCTGGGAGTTGAGAAAGTGATTGGTGTGGGATGCGATATGAGTTTCTGAACTAAGTGCTTGTTTAGGTGATCTTCACTTTACAATTAAGCTTTCGTAGATATTTATATGCTCTACCTGTGTACAATGATTACGATACACAAGTTTCGAAACAAGTAGCAATCACATTTTGATATTTAGAAAACACAAGTTTCCCTTTCTTTAGGGTAAGGGAAGATAAATTAACATTCTTGAAAACGAACCAAAATGTCAGTTTTTAGGTCTGGAAAAGCTAGGAGTATGTTATTATGAATTAATAATAAATGAGAATAGCCCACTTCAACCACCCCCATGCCACTTGATAATAATCACACACTGTCTGTCTAATGACAATTGTCTTTTAAATATTATCTTAGGACTATAATCTAAGTTAAAATTAACAATTAATTTTAATTATGATTTACAATTATTTAAATATAAAATTTTCAACTTTTATTAAAATATATTAAAAATTTAATTTTAATTCTCATCAAATAAGGGCTAAATATTTTAATCTCTAAGACACTATACACGTATTGATTATTAAAAGTTTTGCATTTATTCCCTTTCTTGAGATCGTCAAATATATGCAACAAGGGAAAAAGGTTGATTGAAATGCTTATGACACATTTGATAAGTTGACAACGCACCATTAAACAAGGATTAATCGTCATAAAGAAATTAAAATTGTGTATGCTATTTTGTATCAAAATCTTTATTATTTTGTAGCTAACATGCTTTTGACAATGTTCAATTGAATGTTAGAAATTGTTCAAATATTCAAAGTATGAACTATATTTCACAACGAATTAATATCCCGCGATGAAATAAGTTAAAGAAGGCAGCGGGGTTGACAATTTTTATTTATTTTGTTGTAATGGTTCACGAAAGCAAAATTATTTCAGCACGTAAGAAGCTATTCAAGAAATTCATTATGAATTCTTTGGGAGAGTGAAAAAGTTACGTGCGAAAATTTGTTAATTTGTTTTGTTGTACGAAAAGTTGCATAGTGTCATCTTCCTCCTTGAAACCCTAAAATTCAGAAATCGAAGGGTTTCCCTAAACTTGACTTTTGCTTCATCCAAACTCGCCAAAATTTCGGATCCCCGCAACCAAACTTTAGTCTATAATGCAAGGCGACATTTTGATAGTTTAACGTGTTGAGTCCCATCATTGTGAAGGCCTTAAACAGTATAATGCGAAATGACAAGTAATTTCCAAATCTTGTCAGAGCTTTAGTGGTTGGAATTAGGTTTCTCTTCTTTATAATAGATTCCATTGCCTCTGTCAAAATCGGTGCATTTAGTCAAAGAAACACTACCCATTCGAATAGACAACTGAAGTGTGAATGCCTTTTTAACCCGACAGAATTAAAATTACCATGGAAATGCAGTGTTCTAAAAAAACGTAAAATATGATTAGACATGAAGGTCAAATTTCAAATTTTACGAACCTAGACGAGTTTAAATGAAATTTAAACGTAAAAAAATGTTTTTTAATTACTATAAAAAATATTCAATAATTTATATAATATATACAAAATATATAAAATTATAAAATATTGTGTGTATTTAATAATTCTTACAAAAAAGATAAGTTTCTAAATTATAATTACATAACATAGATAGCTTGTAGTTTAAATCTTATCTAACTCTTTATCGGATTCTAATTCAATGTCTTCTTCTTCATCTACAAAAAAAAGAAAAAAAATGTACATTTAATGAAGATGAAAAATCTTTAATAGAAAAAAAAATAATAAAAACTAAGAACTATTCAACTTGAGTCTAAGCGAAAATTAAGCGGTCAACAAGAATGTTGACCGCTTAATGCGCGTCTTAAGTGCGAAGCGTTTTTGTCACGCTTTGTTGTCTAGGCACACTTTTTAGAACATTGAGGAAAAGTTATTCATTCGTAAAGTATTATGACATCAAGTAAAATAAACATTGTAAAACATTGGGGACGAGATTGCGGATATAAAGCATCATAATGTCAGTAGTATTGAACACCAATTTAGGTGTCAGCATATCATAGGTCCGATTAAATTACTCATATTTCCTTATATTTAATTGAACTTATACTTTATTGTCACTGATACTTACACCTAAACTACTGTTAAATAACAATGGTACTTAACAGCGTTACTCAAAATAAATAATGGGATGGAATTGCACGTGAGTCGAAGAATGAAGGTGCACGAGAATACTATATTATTTAGCAATGGGACTTGGTAGTAATTTATCATAATTGGAAAATGTAGTAGCAGAGTATAAATGTATATTTCCAAGTATGTTCTTTAATTTTCATGGTGTGAGATACGAGGAATAAGAAAACAACTCCGTATTTCCAAGGGAATTATAAGTTGTCTTACCTAGACAGCCTGATTATGATCTGAACCTTATTATTTAGTCCAACTATTGTAATTTTATATTGAGATGGCGCATTAAATATTTAACAATAGTACAATTCTATATAATATAGGCGTTAATCTACACGTCTTCTAAATAGGTGTCTTGTTATGGGCCTAACCAAGGGTTCCGATAGAGAAACGATTTTATCTAGGCTCAAATCGACTTTTAAAGTTGTGGATAGATGAAAATCAAGAACCTATAAATATTGTGGATTGGTTCAACGTAAACGAGCTCTAGAAGCTTTTTTGTTTAATTCATTCCTTAAAAAAATTTAATACTTTGCTACATTAACTCTTGTTAACAAATAGTAAGATTGATGGTTTAGAATTGGACGGTGTCATATTTCATTATTTATTATTGGATATGAAAATTGACAAGTGTTATAAAAAAAATGGATTAATCTACTTTGCCACTTTGCTTGACCACTTGGATGACCTCGGTCCCACCTCTCCCCTCACATGGGGGGCAAAAATATTAAATTTAATGAGGTGGGACCCGACTCTCATGTGAAGGGAGAGGTGGGGCCGAGGTCATCTAAGTGGTTAAGTAAAGTGGTAAGATAGCATGGTTGAAAAAAAATTGGGTCTAAAGTCTTTGTATTTTGTTGAATTTGCAGGTTATATGTTCAAAGTGACTTTTGAGTGATTGACGGTTTGTGCTCAATCATTTGTTTGGTTCTTTTTTACTGCCATTTTTCTACACAAATATTTTAAGCTTCTGTTGAAATAATGCTCTAATCTCTATTACTTGACATTGTTAATTTGTGGCAGCATATTTCTCAGCCCATTCTTTTTAACACCAAACTAAAATGCAAAACGCTATACATTTTATACCCCTAGCACACTACATACAATAATTTCGAACAAGATTAAAAAAGATAAAGAAATTAAAATTTCAAAATTATTTGACGGGTAAATTTTCCTTTAAAGAAAGGAAAATGCTTCAAGTACACCAAATTTCACGGTTTGGTGTACAGTCCTCTCACGATAGAAGGGCTCATGAATTTTTTATTGATTGTGAGGGGACAGTACACATTTCCCTTAAAGAAAACACACACGGTAGGTGTTTACAGTATTTGCCAACATTTTAATGTACCAAACAGTCTACACGGAAGGCGATAAATGGACAGTCGTACGTGTTAAGTCCCATCATAGTGAAGGGTCAATATTAAACATGTTTATTTGCCAAAAGTTACGTAATTTTCAAATCTTTTCACAGTCTTAGTAGGTGGATATAGGTTTGTTTTTTTTGTCTTTTATAAATTCCACTTTCCAAGTCAAGAATCGGTGCTTTTAGTCTAAAGAAAGACACCCCACCAGATAGACAAGTGTGAACATTTGTGTGTCTCCATAGAATTTTTCATTCAGGTAGCAAAGTCACTTTAAAAGTATCAAGGAAAAGACACCCATAAAGCATCACGATGTTAAGAAAGCGAAAGTGCCGTAAAACATTGAGACGGGATTTCATCTATTAAGCACATGACATTAAATGATTTCTTTTTTTTTTTTTTTTGGGAAAATGATTTTTTAAACAGTGATAAGCAGGAAATATTTTGTGCGGGTGTGTGATTGAAAATGAATCGAAAAAAAAAAATGAATCTTGATTTAATGAAAGACAAACAGGGGCTAAGGAAGCAAAAGCGCCGCAAAACAACATGACGGGATTGTGCACAAGTCGAATGACGGATGTGCACAAGAATATTAGTTTTATTCTTATAAATAATATAGTTATTATTCACGGGACTTTGTATGGTAATTTATCATACTTGGAAATTGTAGTGACAGTGTATAAATGTATATTTCCAAGTAAGTTCTTTAATTCTCGTGGTTGTGAGATACAAGGAATAAGAATACAACTCCATATTTACAAGGGAGTTGTCTTAACTAGATAGCCTGATTATAAATTAAACCTAAGCCATTCCAAGTCCCATTGGGTAATTGAGCTCAAATGTACACCCCCATCCACCGTTATGATATATTTGTTAACAATTACTTCATAAAAGCTAGACCTCGACACGTCCAGTAATTCTACACGACTTACACCAATGAAGATAGAATTGTTAACCACTCAATTAATTTTCATCAAAACCATTGGCAATATTCATGCATACCAAAATAACCATCTCAATAAATTACGTGAATATTAAAAATGACAAGAATTCAACATACATATACTGTGATTTAGTTGTAACGGTTTGGATAATCTTAAAAAAGTTGTCTTGGTTATGCCATGCCATATTGTTAGAGAAAATCTAACAAATAGGTTGAGCTGTAGACAAAGGTTCATGCCATTTTAATTCGATGTTGACATTATGATGAGAGCATTTAATTGATGTCTTATACCATAATAAATTAAACAAAAAAGTTGATCGTATAGAAAACAATTCACAGAATTGTTACAGATGTGAGATAGAGGTGGGGTTCATGTGTGAATAAAAAATGTCAAAAAATTCACCACCCACCTTATCAATGTGTGTTGTCTGTAGAAATTTTGTCAAAAGCATTTCTGTACATGTAGTATTTCTGTAAATTAAATGATACTTGTAAAAAATAATGTTAGAATATGCATATGTTAGAAATGCACAATTTGGTCTTCGTCTTTTTAAGTTATTCATTACTGCTTTAAAATACAGTCTCAAACACAAGAATTACCGTAGGTTGTTGAAAATTTGGAATAGAATCCATGAATTTTACGCAAGTGCTTAAAATATTGAAGACTCAAAATAAAAAATATCTAAATTCTACTTACCAAATTCGAAGAAATAATAAAATTTTATGTGGAAATTTTCAAATATGTAGAAAGAAAATCACATAAATGTTCATGTTTCATATTAAACTATTAGCATTTTTGGTTCGTCTCGAAGTCACCATACTTTGACATAAATAATAAAATCAATCATTATAATATATCAATAGGGCGACTTCACGTACGGCCACATCAACATTTTTTACGTTAGTTATTTTGACAAAATTGGATGGAGTGGCCTAAATGAATACAAGATTAAACTATAGTTACTTATAGATTCTGCGAATAGAATTAACCGAACAAGGTGCTCATAAGTCCCTTATAAGATATGTTTGGGACGAGTCCAAATATGTTATTTTTCAATACATCCATGATATATTGACACAACTTATCATCTTAACAAATGAGAATGCGTCAACACGTACTTTGCTACCTGAACTCAACACATTATGTAGTGACATCTTCCGATTTGTTACAAAGAGATAATATACCAAAATATCATGTCAACTCGTTGAAAGCGTTTAAAGCTCCTTATAAGTACTCCTAAATAAGTTGAGATATGTTGTCCAACTTATTGTCCACTCAATAATTCATTGATATATCACTTTAAATTAACATTTCTAATTTTTCTCTCAATATCAATTGTGAATAAATGTAAAATAACGTGTCAATAAATCATGAATTTTGTGCGGATTAGTATATTTTGACTGCAAAACTCACTTACTGCAGTGGGTCCGAAACAAAAAGTAGGACCCACATTTTAAAACAGTCGCACTAATGGCTAAACAAACTTCTTTTTCAAAATATTTGCATTTCCCAAGACTCACATTTCTCATCCCACCCTCTTTAATCCCATACTAAAATACAAAAGGAATACACATTTTTTCTTACACCCCCTCACACCATGCACACATACTAATTCCACAATGTTCCCTCCAAATCCAATCCTTAACTCCATATATAAATCCACTAATCACTTACTAATTCACACTTAATCCTTCTTCTTCTTCTTCTCCTGATGGCCTCTACCTTCATTTTGCTGCTTTTATTTACAGTTTCTCTCTGTTTTCATCCAAATTTTGCAATAAATCAAGAAGGCTTGTATCTGTTAAGAGTTAAAGATTCACTATCCGACCCGGCTGGTTCTCTCAACAACTGGTCCGACCGTGATGCCACTCCATGCAACTGGACAGGGATTGCGTGCGACAACCGCAACTCGGTTGTTTCAGTCAACCTCACCGGCGCTTCTCTCTCCGGCCCCTTTCCGATATTCGTCTGCCGGTTGCCTTCTCTCTTTATTATTTCTCTCTCCAACAATTCTATAAACTCTTCACTTCCAGTCACCATTTCGTCTTGCCGGAACCTGACGTATCTTGACCTGTCGGATAATCTTTTTGTTGGCACTATCCCATACAGTCTCCCCGACATCCACTCCCTTCGGTAAGAATTTAAATCGAATTTGGTTAATTTGAACTTTCGTGTTTAAATGCCATTTATTGCAAATATATTTACTATTCTATCAACATTTATGGTATTGAAGTTCTAACGGTATTTACGAAGAGTTTTGAATATGTGTTCATGAGATCATTAAGATCTGTTTAATTTTCATGTTGTTTTGGAATGTTATTAATAATTTGTAAATATTATTTTTAGTAATTCATACTTTTGATTTAAGGTACATTAAAAATAATGTCTTTATTTGCAGATACATTAACTTTGAGGCAAACAATTTTTCCGGCGAAATTCCGGCGAGTTTTGGAAACTTCCGGCAACTGGAAACATTTATAATTAATGAGAATTTGCTCAATGGTACAGTTCCTGCTGCACTGGGTCGGATAACAAGCCTTAAATCACTTGAACTTGCTTACAACCCGTTTTCACCGGGTCGACTCCCTCCAGAACTCGGTAACTTGACGAATCTTTTAGTCCTATGGCTTTCTCATTGTCACCTTGAGGGGCCAATTCCGGAGAGTTTTGTTGGGCTGAGTCGAATCAAGAACTTGGACTTGTCGGAGAATAGACTTACCGGTCCAATACCGAGTCTGATTTGTAAGCTCAAGAGTGTAGTGCAAATTGAGCTGTACGCAAATTTGTTTACTGGGAAATTGCCAGCTGGATGGTCGAATTTGACTGAGTTGAGACGTTTTGATGCAGCAATGAATTATTTAACTGGGACGATTCCAGATGAGTTGTGTGAGTTGCCGCTCGAGTGGCTGAATTTATATGAGAACCAGCTCAATGGTCTAATCCCGGAAAGCATCGCCAAATCCCCAAACTTATACGATCTAAGATTGTTTGGAAATCAACTCAGTGGGTCACTTCCGAGCGAACTTGGCAAGAACTCGGCACTTCAAACTTTAGACGTGTCACATAATAAACTTTCGGGTGTGATACCGGAACATTTATGCCAAAGAGGGGTATTGGAAGAGCTTGTATTGATTAACAATTCATTTTCTGGAAATATTCCAGAGAGTCTCGGGAAATGTCGGAGTTTAATGCGGATACGGATGCGGGGCAATCGGCTTTCTGGAGAAGTTCCAGCCGATTTTTGGGGCTTGCCACATGTTTACTTGCTAGACCTCGATAGCAATGCATTTTCAGGAAATGTATCGAACAAGATTTTCGGTGCAAGAAATCTATCAACCCTTTCAGTTTCGAAAAACATGTTATCGGGGAGTATACCTAATGAAATTGGATCGTTGGAGAATTTGGTCGAGTTTTCTGCTCATGACAATCATCTTAGTGGAGAAATCCCGAGTTCATTGTTACACTTAGGACAGCTTGGAAAGCTTGATCTTAGTAACAATCACCTCTCTGGGGAGATTCCAAGGGGAATTAAATACTTGAAACAGCTCAATGAGCTCAATCTGGCTAACAATAGGTTATACGGGGATATCCCGGATGAAATTGGGAGCATGGTGGTGCTTAACTACCTTGATCTGTCTCGAAATTCAATTTCAGGTAGTATCCCACGTTCACTACAAAATCTGAAGCTCAATGTGCTGAATTTGTCAAATAATCAACTCTCTGGTGAAGTGCCGCCTCTATTTGCTAAGGAAGTTTATAGGGACAGCTTTCTGGGAAATCCAGGTTTGTGTGGTGATATTGTTGGTTTATGTAATCCCAAAGGTGAAAAACGAAATCGAGCCTTTTTGTGGATATTAAGGTCTGTCTTTGTGATTGCTGGAATTGTTTTTTCTCGTTGGAGTTGTTTGTTTTGTATGGAAGTACAAGAATGCCAAGAAAATGCACAAAGGAGTCACTATGATGAAGTGGACTTCGTTTCATAAGCTGGGGTTTAGCGAATTCGAAATAAGTGAATGCCTTAAAGAAGCTAATGTGATAGGACGAGGGGCATCAGGAAAAGTGTATAAAGTTGTTCTTAGCAATGGCGAGATAGTTGCCGTAAAAAAGCTGTGGGAAAGATCAGACAAGATTGAAGACGAGTTTGAGATTGAAGTTGAGACACTGGGAAAAGTTCGGCACAAGAATATTGTGAAATTATGGTGCTCTTGCAATACAGGAAGTTGCAAACTACTGGTGTATGAGTACATGCCTAATGGGAGCTTAGGTGATTTACTGCATATTAACAAGAGTAAATTGTTGAATTGGAGGACGAGGTTCAAGATTGTGTTGGATGCTGCTGAAGGGCTCTCGTATTTGCATCATGATTGTGTTCCTTCAATTGTACACCGGGATGTTAAATCCAACAACATACTGTTGGATGAAGATTTAGGAGCAAAAATTTCTGATTTTGGTGTTGCAAAGATTTTGAAGACAGTGAACCGGGGTGTCGAATCAATGTCTGTAATTGCTGGTTCTCGCGGTTACATTGCACCAGGTACTCCTTTCAATCATATAACATTTAAAACGTAATTGTAAATTAGATTTAATGTTTGATGCTAACATTTTTTTGAATTTATCGTGTTCCAGAATATGCATATACGCTTCGAGTGAATGAAAAGAGCGACATATACAGCTTTGGCATAGTCATTCTAGAACTTGTGACCGGCCGAACTCCAACAGATCCTGATTTCAGTGGAAAAGATTTGGCTACATGGGTGTGCACGACATTAGATAAGGAAGGTATCGATCACGTGCTGGATCCAAGTCTTGATTCAGAATTCAAAGAACAAATTTGCAGGGTACTTGATATCGGCCTATTATGTACTAGTTCCTTGCCAATCAACCGCCCTCCAATGCGCACAGTCGTCAAGATGCTGCAGGCATTGGCCAATAACATGCCTAACGTTGTAGAAAAGGACGGTAAGATATTCCCGTCTTGTGATCAAGAAAGTATGGTTTAAGGGCTATCTATGTTTTTGAACCTGGGCTGTACAAGTAGTCAAACTCAGAATTCGGATGGTATACCGACTAAGAGTTGTTAAAAGTGTAATAGCTATAGTAAATTTGTATGGTAGATTGAGAATGTAAAAATTGTCACTCTCATCTCCTATATCAATTGTCATTTTCAGGGGCACCTTTAGGTAGCTAACTACTTTTGAAAATACTGCAAGTTTGCATTAAGTATTTGTCTTCCATTGCGGCCATTATTCGTGAAATGGGGCCTAAATTTTGTCATTTGAAAAATTAAGTGTATAAAGTCAAGAAATTTGGTAATTCACATTTGACTAGGCAAAGAAGAGTATTATGGTCCCGATGCATCTCTAGAATCTTGATTACAGAAACCATGTCTAGAGAAATTGGGTTGCCATTATGAAAATGAAGAATTCGAGAAAAACCTGTTAAAGAATGATTTTTCGTTTTCTATTGTAATCTAACCTTATAACCAGAGAACGCACAGCAACAAGACACCCACATTTGAATTGTTGATGACTAAAAATCGGATCGGGCATAGCCTCTGAAAAAGTTAAAGGGTCGAGTGTTGAACCAATGATGAAAAAAGTAATAAATATAATATAAGTACTAGATAACAGTTGCATAGCATAAAATACAAGGCCACTAATAGTTTTCTAATCATACACTCATTTGTTTAAGCATTTGAAATTTATTTAAAAGACCAATCCAATAAGGTGCCAGAGAATCCCCCCCCCCCCCCCCCCCCCCCCTTTTTTTTTTTTTTTTCTCCTTTTTTGAGTGAATCAATGGGACCGCAACAAGCCACCAATAATAGAATTATGGTAAATGAATTTAAAAAAAAAAAAAAATAAATATTCTCTATTTTTGCTTTTATCATTTTTAGGTTTGTACTTCAAGAAAGTCTAGATTTTGCAAAGAGTCGGTCGCCACGTGTGGATATAGAGTTGAATGTGATGCTTTGGCAGCATCCAAAAAAGTGAAGAATTGTCGGAACTTTTGTTATAATATTTTAGTCTTTTTTAGATTTTCATTTTTTTCAAAAATTATTTTTCTCCGTCTTCTTTTTAACCATATATTCTTTATAAAAATAATATTACACACAAATAAAAAACTTTTCCTTCTTTTTAACCACACTTTCTTCATTAATATACTATTCCAAAATACATTCTTCAAAAAATATGAATCAAACACACCCTATATCTCTCCTTCGAGAAGTGGAATGTGGAACTTGTCATGTTACTTGCATTGCAATGGTCCCCGTAATAGAAATAGTGTATCCATAATCTTGCCTCATTTGCTACTCATTCCTCCGACATCTTTTGTTGGTAGGCCTACTTTCATTGTGTCATTTTTTTTTGTGATGATAATTGAATGAGTTCCATTTGCTGTCAAAGTAAAAATAAAACTCCTTTTTTTTTGTTCATCCTCTATAATTGGTCAGATGTCCAAGTAGATGTGTCAAAGGGTTGGTTTACGACCATTTTAACCAGTAGGACGTGCAACTGGATGATGCCTAGGATGAGAAGCATGGATAGGGAGCATCATGGCTATGTCATAATAGATCCAAACACTTGCCCTTGATCTACTTCCAGATCCTAATTGCTCTAGTGAATAACTAAAGAAAATCAATCACGCTACTTGAACAGACTCTAAAACAGAGTCAAAAACAGGGCGACGTGGAGGCACAGGGTTAAAACGCGTGGAATTGAAATGTTTAAAAAATTGAAATAAAAAACGCACTAATTAGAACAATTCAACACTACACGTTCTCTCTCTCCCTCTCCATAGCCGATCCCATCCTCTCTCTCTCTCTCTCTCTCTCTAGAAACACTGAAAGAGCCCAAAATCGAACCCCAAAATCCAGAAATCACGATCTCCGGTTGCACTTCTAGCCGGAGTAAGCCAAGACGGAGCTTCGTCAAAGGTTGGGTAACATATCCGGTGGCGAGTATCGCGATTACACTCCGAAAAAACTGAAAGGGGAGCACAAAATCGAAACCCAAACGCCATAAAATCACCGTCTCCGGCCGCACTTCCAGCCGGAGTAACGTCACGACAGAGTTTCGTCAAAGGTTTGGCTACCATATCTGGTGGCGAGTATCGCGATTGCTCCTCGAAAAATCTGAACGGGAGCCCGAAATCGAAATCGAAATCAGTAATTACCAACGAAATCAGCAAGAAGACAGGTAACTACCATTTTCAGTTGTCATTACGTGAGTGAAGTTGTGGTTTTCTGTGGGGTCGTGAGGAATTTGCGTCTAAGTTTGTGGGGTCTTCACAATTTTATGTTGCGTCTAAGTTTGTGCAATGATTTTCTGTGGGGTTGTGAGGAATTTGCGTCTAAGTTTGTGGGGATCTTCACAATTTTATGTATTCACCTACTTGCTTTAGAATTGGCGTCTAAGTTTCAGTGGTCTTGAGAATTGAAATGTTGTTATGTTTGTGAACTCTGTTGAAGTGGTAGTACACTAACTTCACCCTTCTATTATTGGTGGTAGGTTCCCATTCCAGAATGCCTGGAAGGAACTCTGGAATATGTCATGGCTGTAGAGCCAAAGATCACTACTTTGCCGATTGTAAAAGGAAACGTCGATGCCCACGATGTGAGATTGGATTTGAGAAATGTTTTGTAGTGGAGAACGAGAACAAGAACAAAGGGAAATTATTCCTTTGCTGCAGTAACAAATGCGGATTTTGGGAGTGAGTGGTTAAAGAAGAATCAAGTGGAAGTAGCAGCGCAAACTTAACTGCCCATGTGAAGAACGACACAGTTGAAGAAATGTCACGAACTTTCCAAAAGCGAGTTCAAATCAGCGACACGGAAGACCTCAAGATTTCGGTGGACTTGAGGATCCGAGCAGAAAAACTTAGTGTGGACGTCAATGCAAAAGGGAAAGTGGGCAGTTCGAGTACTATGTAGAGGTGGAACACATAACTTGTAATAGATTGGTACATATACCACTAGTAAGGCACAAGAACCTGTTTCGGTAGTAATTGCTAGGATTTTGGTTTTTTGGGTTTAAGAGGCTTGCCTCACAAGAACCTGTAATTCCCATGGTTATCTAAACGTGTTTGTTAATTTAGAACCCTGTATTGCAGTACTATATATCTATATTTCGAAAATGATTTATGTCGTCTCCTTATTTATTTGCACTGCATCTTGTATAAAACGATAATAACAATGTGACCATATGGAAAATTAGCCTGGAATGCAGTTAAACCACAGCAAAAAACAAATGAATTGTGAATGTTCTCAATGTACGTAATCATAGCAAAAAATTTGAGAATTTGGTTATGTTTTGTGGGCAATTTGAACATGTTTACTGTGTACAAACAAAACTGAAGCAATTCTCCATGGCACATACAAAACATCAAAGTTAATATTGAGACATTGAAATACAAAATACATTTTTGCCATCCCATATTACACTCAAAACATTAGGCAGTCGAACTATAAATTTACATCAAGCTGTGTTCAGAGGCAATTTTGAATTGAAGTTGAAGCCAAGGAGCAAGTTCAAGTCCGAATCAGTATCCTCCGCTACCTTCCTCTGGTAAACTTGGACAGTGAAATGGCATGCATTGACCTACATTCAAATAGAGTGTAAGCATTAAATGAAGCATACATGAAACGATGATTGTTCATTTCAAATAATACACATAAATTTATATCTTGCGAATTATACATAAATTTTGCAAATGTAGGAGTGATCAAATTTGGAGATGGTAACTGTTGTGAGTTGGAGAACGGTGTTGGGTTGGAATATTGCGAAAGGGATAACGGCGTCAACATGGAGTTGGGCACATATGAAATCAGTGTCGGCATGGAACATTGTTGTGCTTGATGTAGCTGGTTGTTCACTCCCCCATCAACCATACTAGTGCTAGTCGTTGTTGGTCTCTTACCTAAGTCTGACTTCGAATTGGTCTGCATGTGAAATAAAGTAACTCTTAGTTTGCATTTCGAAACAATTATGAATTCTAGAAAATAATTAAACAAATATACCTTTGATTTCTTATGTGTAGTCTCCAACGGGCTTTTTCTTCTAAGTTTCTTTGGCACTCCCTTTCTCCGAGTCAACTTTGGATCCAATATGCTAACACTTGCATTATTTGTTAAATCAGTGCATTGGTCGACAACCTGAACATTGTTTTGTGGAACAATATTACTACCATTACTCGATCTAGTTGGGACAAAGTCTTCGCATTGACATTTTATCCACTCAATGATCGCACAAGAACGCATTTCATCATCTGCAACTATGTTTGCTAGCTGTGAAAAAATTGTAGACATCTCTTGGTATCTTAATTGTGCAGGAGTACTAACTAATCCAGCATAGTTCACTGAAACTTTCGTATGTGCTCTACGAACGTCTCTCCTTCATCACCGAACTATGTATTTGGTCGGAATATGTGTGACGACATTCCAAATGAGCACTGTGATCGCATGTCTGCAAAGAATTCCCCGAAACTCGAACAAATGACAGGTGCAAAAAATCTCAACTTCATCTCTGTTGTAAGTCACGACATATGTTTTTATCCTCCGGTAACCCTCACACACGATAGCCGTATTTCGTATGTCGTGTCCGAACAACCTTCAGCAGTGGACATGATGTCACAATACATCTTTCCCGTGAGTTCTGCTTGAAATTCCCGAAAATTTGTAATGGTGTACACTGACTGATATTGTTGCTCAATTTCAAACTGTGTGGCACATGGTAGCATCTGCGAGAATGACTTAAAATCAGCCTGGAATTCCTTCTCAACCTTATTCCTAAGAGCACGTTCATACTGCTCGACGAACTGTTTTAACGAGGTCTTCGAATGCACGTATCCATCAAAGAACGCATTCATACTCTCACTTCTTTGTGTAGTGGACATACCCGCCCAGAAACTGGTTTTCAAGAAGCAAGGAACCCAACGCCCTCTGTTCTCGTACAATCCCGTTAGCCAATCGTTGTCATGCAAGCCATATGTCAAAATCATTGTTCGCCAACCGCCTTCAAATTCTTCAGTTGACTGTGAATCATATACCAAATCGTGTATAGACCCAAATATAGATTTTTTTTTGGGCGTGGTATCCAAATTTCTCGGGCAACTTCTTTAAAATGTGCCACAGACACCATCTATGCTTCATATTCGGGAAAACTATCTGAATAGCATTTTGCATTGCTCTATCTTGATCGATAATTATACCGCTTGGAGCTTGGCCGTGCATGCATTGAAGCCATGTCTGAAATAACCATATAAAAGTTTCAGTGTCTTCACTAGACACCAAACCACAACCAAGCAGAGTCAACTGTCCATGATGATTTACTCCGACAAAAGGGGCGAACGGCATGTCGTACTTATTTGTGAGATACGTGGTATCAAACGTGACGACATCGTCGAACTCCTTGTATGCCTGCCTACATCGATTATTTGCCCAAAATATATTTCGCAGTCGCGACTTGTCGTCCAAATCAAAACTGAAATAAAATCCTGGGCATTGTGCTTGCATTTTCGAAAAGTATGCCTGAATTGCTGCGGCATCTCCTTCTCCGAGTCTTAAGCGCCTTACTCGCTCTATGTAGTTACGACAATCATTTTCAATAAATGTCATGTTCTCATAGCCACTTGCTTCTACTACAGCGAAGTTGTAACTTTTATGCAATGAGATTCTTGCCAAATCGTTCACTTCAAGTGTCCATTTCACATGTGCAGTCAAGTGTCTGTTGTATCGATATAACCTCGATTTACTAGGACTTATTTCATGATTATGATCAAGGTTTACGCATTAATTCTCCAATTTCCAAAATTATCAGAAGATGTAGATATCCTTGCCTTACAACCCATCTTAACTGTTGGTTGCGGCTTCGAAGAACCACTACCATTACCAATTATTCCGCCTTCACGACTACATGTCAATGTCAAGTATCTCAAAGCTCCATCGTCCCCCTTTTTTGGAATTTCTTGCTTCACTGGAAACCCCATTGCATATGCATATTTCTTGTAGAAATCATACATATCTACTTCACTTTTAAACAACATACCAACTTGAGGCACAATTACTTCATCTCCCTTCGATGTTACACCTTCCACTACATTCACGGAATCCGGTAATTGCTCATTATCAGATTGCACTAACACAGTGTCCTCCTTATGTTGCACATCCAAATCCATACTTTATTCTACTGCAAAAAAAAAAGAATGTTTTCGAATTCAATTGTATTGTAGGAAATCAATCTATTACACATTTACATTGAAGAATTTCACGTTCTCAACAATTACAGTAAGTGCAAATTCCTTCATGTCTGTGAGAGTGCTCAGTTATCATGGAAATTAAGTGCTCAGTTAACAATAAAGCACTATAAACATTCCTGGTATTATATATGGAGACAAAACTGGAAAAGTTATATTGAATATGATACGTTTAGTTGGGCAAGTATAATGTTCACATTTTTGGTGTTCAAAATAAGTGAAGTAACATTAGTTTACCATCACCCGAAAAAAAGGCCAGAAACACAAATTGATATGTGTATGTTCTCTTCATCCAATCCAGTACTTGCCAAACCAAAGTTGATGCACACTTACATTAAATGACACAAACAGAAAATTTATGCACACATAAATGACACAAAATCAGTATCCAAAATTGGAAGAGTTACACTACCTTCAAATCTGCACAAATCGAAGATCTCCACTCGTCCACAGTGACCTTCGGCTCTTGTTTGTTGCCGGAAGTATCAACACCGAAGGGAATGTCGTTCGACTATCATCACTCGAGCGCAAAATCAAGATTAGAAAGTAGTAGAACTATATGGCATTTCGTTGGAACGTCTTCGATCAACCACAAAATCGGTTGTTTTCTTCTTTTGCCGGAACTACTGAAATCGAAGGTTATATAGTTGTCGGAGTTCACTTTGTTGTTTGGGAGAAACTAATTTGAGGAAAAAAGAAAGAGGTGAGAAATTGTCTGTAGAAGAAGTCGCCTACAAAATTTTGGGATAAAGGAAAAACGTGAGAAATGGTGTGTAAAATGGGCGGATTTTTTTGGTTTTCCTTCCTAAAATTCTCTCTCCACGTCATCTTTTTTTAAAATCCTGTTTTTGAGTCTGGTTTTGACTCTGTGTGAGTAGCTTTATTCAAAGAAAATAGATAAATAGAATAGCTAGTATATGTGAGAATTCTTAATTGACTAGTTGTAAATAACTCTAGGGCTATAGAATAAAGGGATTACACCGAACCTATACCGATGTATTATAGGCGATTTTCAAATCTCGCAGAAGAAAATGTGATACAATGAGATAAAAACTAAAACAGGGAACCCCCCATCAAAGGAGTTGTTCCCCACCCGGGAGCTACTTTACCATATTCCGAATTCAATGATTTTAACAAACGGATTCTTCTACTGGTACCGAAAAGGGGGGTACCGAAGGGCATACCCCCCTCACATGAGAGGTAGGGGCCACAACTCGACATTATTTATTGCAGGTGGGCCCCATGCCTCATGTGAGGGGGGTACACTCTTCGGTACCGTTAGACTTTTCCTTAATAAATTCCCTACAGTAGTTCATCTTGGCCCAAATCTAGATTTGTTCTCAGCAGTGTAGCCATAAATCTTAATGTATTCATTGAGATTTGTTGACTTTGTTGATGCTAAGATTGATAATGGCATGCACAACTGAAAGACGCCTAGAATGAGAACGTCTAATGTGGAGGAATCGCATGATTATTGGAGGAATGGCAAACATTAGTGGAAGGCATAGCGCGAATTCTTGAAGCTAATGAGACAAATAATCCATTGTTCATGCGTGTTAAACTGGCATTGTTGACGCTAAAACTGTCTTGAAATTAGACACTGGAGGATGAGGAAACGTGATTATTGTGCGAGCAAAATTTTTGAGCTGAAGATGATAGTGGACTCGAGAATTATTGAACTGGTCTTCCATACGATGAAACTGGACAAGGCATACTGGCATAGGATGAAACTAGCTGCCTTCTTGCTGCAGGAATTGACCCGAAACTCGAAACTCCTCTAGGCGCGAAGGGTAATCCATGACTCATTCTAAACTTCCTTGGTTGTTTGGACTATCAAGAGAGACCCCATTCAACCACATCGATACAATTTATTTACCCATCAACAATCATAGATTTTTTAAGAAACGATTTGCCACAAAATGTATAGTCGCCTTACTCCTCACATGCACTAGTCTTTGAACTCTACACAACATTTTTTCATGCCACATCTATGTTTATAGGTAGTGGTGTTGATATAGACCAACTGCCATAACAAAAATGATATGAGATGGAATGACACAAAACCGCATTCAAAAGCAGGATCGACCAACTATGATAGCATGTGATGGCAATAACGATATGAAGAATCAAGCACGGAGTGAAAAATAATTCTAACGGAAAACAATTTCTGTGAGACAAATGGAACCTCAAGTTCACATCCTACACAAAAATACAATGTTGTTTCAGTACAAATTAGGAGATTAATACCCACCAGCTCAACCTCCTCTAGGATAGTTTCACGCGATAAATAGTAGTACAAGAAACCATGCAAGCAAATTCTACATCCCATAGTCACCGTCTTTCTATATAATGCAGATTTACAAATTGAAAAACGAAATAAGATAACGGAAAGACACCAGATGTAAATCAGGCCTTGAACCTCGATCCTGTGATACTAAAACGTTATCTGGTTATAATCCAATCCATCTTCCACGGATAGGTCCACAAAGCATTCTAAAACAAATGATAACCCCAGTGCTAACTATCATGGCTGTTCATGGTGAGAATCAAACTGCTTGATAATTCTTTTTCAGCATCTGGCGAAAGGAGCTCGGCTTAGTGAAATGCTGGACGGAAAAATGTTTAGAGTTAGAATTTCATATAAGATTAGTTCTATAAGAGGAAAAACAATTGAGGTAAATGATGATTATCCACCAATCACTAAATTTAAATGGGCTTTTTTATCCTTCAGATATTTCTCACCATTTTTTGGACCTTTACTTTTCTAACTACTAATTCTAGAGTATGCACAAAACAAATTTAGGACGAGGGCCAAAAGCTCTCTTGGATAAAGGAAATAGAAGTTGGTATAAAAATTGAGAAGAGAAGGGAGAATTGAAATGCGTTTTTACAAGGAAAGAAAAACGGATGCAATTGTTGGACTTTTGCAGTAGCTTTTTACCTCAAGCTGGAAAGCAATTAGTCTTTGGGTCTCTTAGGGTGACGAGAAAACTAATTTAAGAAAAATTCATAGAAAAAAACTGAGGAAAGAAAAATGTCACCTGCCAAAACATTTCAGGCATCACTGATAAGGCTAGCGTCAGTTAACTAAATGGTCTAATGTCAAAAAGGACATGATAAAAATTGAAGAGCAGATCACAAAGAACAGCAAGAGACTTCTCATATTGTGAAAGGCTATGTCACAATAGATAAGAAAATATCATTCATGTGCTCTACAGGGCATAATTTATTTTTATCTTTTTCCCTCAAAATCCCGGACATCGATTCAAAACCCAAGAATTGCACATTCGTGAATTGGTCCAAACGCTATATAACAATGAAAAGCATCTACATAACGAATCTTTCAATAACTTCATCAGACTGGTCTATAGTCAAGTGATTTGAGAAATCTTAAGAAGGTAGCAGAAGTTCCACTGGAAGCCTATGAGTGTTGGGGGTAAACTTATTAGTGACTTTTTAGGAGGAACAATATTGGATTCCATGAAATGTGTGGTTAATAAATGGGTAGGAATTGTGAATGTTGTGGTTGATATTAATGTTTGACTTTAACTTGATAGAAAGGGTAAATTTTTAGTCTTTTAATTTCACAGTAACAATGCTAAAGTTGTCATAAGCGACCAATTTAATTAATCTTAACTTATATACCTTTATTTGCAAATTAAATGTCAACTTTTGTCATATTATACATTATTTAAGTTTTTTGCCACATGACAATCGCAACAATATCTAGCTTGTTTGAATAGGCTCTCCTGATAATGATCTGATGGCTTTCTTCAAAGGTTGCATTAATCTAGTTATCTAATCTGAGAAATCCCATCAATCTTAAAACTAACTAGAATTTTTCTCTTAATGGGACAGGTTGGATGGGAATGAAAAGGGGAACTCAGAAGTTTAAATCCATAACAGAAAGAATGAATAGGACTTTGTTAAATAAAGTAAGGTGCATGCTTTTGAGTTCTGGTTTATCCAAATTATTTTGGGGTGAAGCTGTTAAAACTACTGCATATTTGATTAATAGAAGTCCTACAAGTGCTTTAAATTTTAATATCCCTGAATCTGTGTGGACACAAAAGCCTGTGATTTATTCCTACTTGAAAATTTTTGGTTGTGCTGCATATGCTTATCAAAACATAGGGAAACTTGAACTTAGGTCTCTCAAATGTGTGTTTTTAGGCTATGCTGAAAATGTAAAAGGTTACAGGCTGTGGGTAAATGAGGAAAAGGGTTACAAGATTATAATAAGGAGGGATGTGGTCTTTAACGAATCATGTATGCCATGCCTAGAAGGGATAAAAGGAAAATTGACTGAGAATGATGTTCAAATTGAGGTGGAGCCCATTAAAATTGATAATTCCAGTTCTGTCCCCTTAGAAACAGAAATTAATGAGGCTGACCAGAATGTGAATGAACCTGATGTGGCTGAACCTGAACAGTATGATAACATAAATTCTAATTGATAATTCCAGTTTTATACCAGTTCGCTAATTTTTAAAACTATATGTAATTTCAATATTTCAGTATGGACCTTTTTATCACCTATACTAGAAGATATTCAAACACTGTTTCAATTAGAATGCCTGAATATTTCATGGTTAAAACAATAGGACAAAATTTAACCAAAAAAAAAAAGACAACTCAAATGCTCCAAATAGTGCACAGAGAATCTATTGGTCGGGTTATGGATTCCGACGGGGGAAGTTGGAATGTTACGGTTATATGGTGGGCTGGGTTATATTTGGACTGTGGTTGGATTGGAATAATAATGGCACTCTTTTTCTTTTTCTTTATCATTTTTCCCCCCAGAAACAAGGATTGAGATAAAAAAGCAAGAAAGATTTTTTTTTTGTCAACATTGAACAATAAGCAATATGAAACCAAAATAGGAAAACAATTTTCTCTTGCAAATTGAGTTCTTTTTCTGTCACTGCTGCTGCTGCCGTAAGATTTTTGTATTGATTAATTAACAGTTCATATTGGCTTTAAGGTGGGCACGAATGGTTGAGGGTGGCAGTATTGGTTGGGTTTGGGTATGGATGTTGATGGCTGCTAAAAAACACTTCGCAAAATTTGTTTATCCAATGAAAAACAATTTGCTTTGATACAAAATAGATGTAGAACATAATCAAACAAGAATGAGATTGAAAAAGAAAGAAAAAGTGAAGAGGGAGAGAATATAAAGAATCTAAATGGAGAAAATATCAATTTATTCCCTATCAAAGACTAACTATTACAATGCATAAGCCCATTAATATAGGTTTTCAACTAGTCTAATTTAAGTAGGAAAATGCTAGAAAATTGATTAAATCAAACCTTAATTCTGTTACCTAAAATAAGTATCCAGTTTGAAAAGTAAACAGCTAATAATATACTAAAAAATCTACTAAATTAAACCTTAATTACATTTCCTAAAATAAATATCTAATTTGGAAAGTAAATTAAGCCTTTGTTTGGCCTCCATTTCTTAAAACTCATTTTCACTTGCACAATTTAATGGGACCCACAACTTTTATCACTTTTCTATCACACATTTCACCAACTTTTACCAAAATCTACTAAAAATCTAATTTGTATTCATACCAAACAGGGGATAAATAATATCCCTACTAGGATCCATCAGAATGACATCCAAGAGGCTCAAATTCATATCAACCAAAATTTGTACTTGTGCTCAAGAACATCTGTAATTACAGAAAAATACATACATTAGTATCACTCCAGTTATTCAAAAAGTTCTCTCTTATCATACTATTCCTTGTAGCAAAGACACAAATAGTGCCTCTATATACCATGATGAAGAAAGGAGGGTCATCCTTGCCCAAAATATATGTGCCACCCATGTAGCTTCATCTATGCCCTTACCATGTTTCCAGCATCAAAACATCCTTTTTGATTGCAATTCTCTTGATCCTTTCATTTTAGTAAATTTGTCAACTTTCAAGCCTTTGCAACAGTATTTTGTCTAACGGTTACTATTTCAACTTTGGAAACATAAAATTAGAGTTCTACATAAATTTTGTAAGATCTTATATGTTTGTTTCCAATCTCTTTTAGCACAAGTGACCAGAATATAAGGATGGGTACAGTTTTATAACACCACCAATGCATTAAGTCTTATCCCCAATAAATTTGTGGTTGGTTGCATGGATCCTTTCACCACCCCATTCGATCTAGCACCCACATCTACTAAACGTTCAACTAAAATCGAATATTTTTGCAGCCCCACAAAGTCATTTTAATTTTGGTCTACCTTGATCTTCTAAGATATTCCACTGGAAACATATTGCTCTTGCAAATGGGAGTTTGTTTACATCCAGGCAAGGCATGTCTCAACCTTCTAAATCACGATTCCTTAAATTCTTCTGAATCAGTGTCACCTCCACTTATTGGAATACATATTAATTTCTAATTTTATTCATTCTAGTAAGAGTATACGTCCATCCAATAATCTTCAGCTATATCAACCAAGTGCCAACAGGTAGGCGATCTTCAACCAAATGCATGATATCAAGGTTCCATTTGCCCAACAGGGTTAATCTCCCCTCATCTTAGCCCATCAAGCAAAGTCAACCAATTTGAGAACACTAATACCAATTTTAAGCACAATCTACTGTTGCTTCAATGAATAATGATCAAATTAATCATTGTTCTTATCTAAAAGAAATATTGCAACCATCACAAGATAAGCAGAAATCAACAGTTTTAAATTTGTCATGACAAAATATGTTTGGCCAAGGCTAAAATAAGTAAGTTCACTTATGAGTAACTTATAAGCCTAGCCAAACAAGTTTGGAGTTCTAAAAGTTTTTCTTTTTTTCTCCCAAACATGTTAGGTTTCTTTCTTAGAAGTTACTTTTTTGTTTTGAAATTTAAAGGATGTTTGGTGGGGATTAAAATTAGATTTTTTAGTAAATTGTGATAGAAATTTTTGAAATGTGTGGTTGAAAAGTTGCAAGGCCATAAAAGATATGATTAATATTGATTGTTTGGCTTTAACTTAGATTAAAATTATATTTTTATCCGGCCCAAACAAGCTCTTAGTGCAAAAATTAGCTAAAATTTAAGAATTAGAGCATCTCCAATAGACAAGAACATGAGATGCTCTCTATTTGAAAGAGTTTGATCCTTAAAATCATGCTCTAAAAGATTCTTTAAATTAAAATTTTAATTTAGAGTCAAACTCACTCCCTATAATTAAATACATCCAAAGTATTTCAATTTTCAATGTAGAAATATAATATAATAATCTAGAGAAAAGTTAGTTAAAATAAAAAATAGAAAATAATAAATATTTTTTGGGAGTAGTAAAATTAAGCGTTAAATATAAAAAGTCTGTTGAAATACTTCAAAATTTTTACTCTATAAATTTATACATACTCTCTAAATTATAGAATATACTCTTTAAAAGTAAAGAGTCTTTTGGAGATACTCTTAATTTCCTTGCTTCTCAAAAAAGCTAAAGTTACTCTTGGCCGAAACATCCTTCTTAGATTAGATACTAGTTAGACTAATTCCAAAACCACCCTAAAACCCTATTTGGTAGCCATTTTTCCCAAAATACATTTTTCTCTCTTTTCTTGTCAAGCACACATTCTTCAATAAAATAATATTACACGCAAACCCAAAACTTTTCCTTAGAGTGTGTTTGATGTTGATTTTAATGAGAATAGAATTTTTGGAATAGTGATTGATGGAAGAATGTGTGGTGGAAAAATAATGAAAAGTTTTAGATTTATGTGTAATATTAATTTATTTGAAAAATGTGTGGTTGAAATGAAGAAAGAGAAAAAAAAAATGAGAAGGAGAATGAGAATGGAATGAAGGCCAAACGAGCCCTTAATTTTTAACCACACATTCTATATCAATCAACTATTCAAAAATACATTTTCTCCCCAAAAATGGCTACCAAACAGGGGTTAAATCTGATGACGAAAAACACATGAAGAATAATAAAATGACCCAAAATTACTGCCTTCTACCAAATTGCAGATGATGAATAGCATATATAATGGTGAATTTGAAGAAAGTTATGGATTTATATCCTTCAGGAATTTTTAATTTACTATATTTCCTTCAATGAAAAATTATCATATAAAAACACTATGATCCCAAAGACTAAAGAATTACCTTGATAAGTGCAACCATCGCCCATGAAAAAACAAAAATATCATGCATCAAATGTACAAGGTGTCTTGTTGTAAGTTATAACAACGTCATACTCTAACAGTGTAGCCAGAGAGCAAATAAGTTCACCTAGGGATCCGAATAATACTTAACTAAACAATTCCAGTATTGAAAAATTGCTGACAAGTGATATCTCAATTAGAAGACAAACTCAGGGATCTAATCTAGTAATGCGTCCAGACACTTGAGAATTTAAATTGTTCATGATCAAACAATAATTATAAATTGTTACTACAAGCACCTACAGCTTTGTACATAATCATGACCAAAAACTATCAAAAACAGATTTAATTTCCGTTTCAATGGATTTGGTTTGTCAAATGAGGAGCTGAACACCACTAAGCTAATTATTGACCCTGTAGTTTCTTCTATAAACAATATCCGGTACCAACCAAAAATCCAAAGAATACATATAGAGAAGTAGATTAAATATCTTATCTATCAGCAAATGACTGTGGGAACTCAGCGACAAACCAAATGCAAGTAAGTTGAGAACAAATCTGCATTGCTTTTATACACACATACCGTGTCCATGTCCACAGGAAACAAGACACCCTATCCTTTACCAGCAAATTCTTTGCTGGTCTACAGTCGACTGCTCAACCCTTTCATTAACATGAAAGGAGACAAATAAAGAAACAGCCACTTAGATGCATCGATTTTCCGAATATTCAAGCTCAGAAATCCATGAAAAAGATATAAACGATTCAGGAAAGGCCAAAAATCATTATATATCAAATTTCTACAATCCAATCTGAGATGCCACCCCAAATTTCACGTGATAAAAGCAAAGAAGTTATATCAAAATAAAATAATATATCTGATAAAATGAGCAAAGGAATTATACCATCATCCACTGGAACTGGGCCGGTTACCACTTGAACGGGGAATGTTCAGATCTGCTGGTTCACCTCCTCTCCTCATCTGCTCATACCCACCTCCAGATTTCGGCCTCCCGTCTTCCCCGAAAGGGTTAGGAGATGATCTGTAGTGCCCCGGATCCTGAACCGGAGCCGGACGATGTCCGCCAAAATCCTGTCTGCCCTTAAAACCCCCAGGTAGTCCACTCTTCACAATCTCCGGCCCAGGCTTCTCCTGCTTGCCAACAAAACCCGGCCTGAGGTGCGGCGGCACGAAACGGTTAGTCTTCGCCGGAGAAATCAACGGAGACACCGGAGACGGCAAAGGAGACAAAGAAATCGCCGGAGTTGACCCAGTTCGTCCCTGTGGACGAAGCGATATTAAATCCGGGTCAAGATCCGACCTTGCTTGATCCGGTGGCGTCAAAGAACAAACAACAGAACCCTTTTCCTTGTTTTCTTGCCGCTCGATCGATTGCTTCACAGGAATCGAAATGGGCTTTGGAGTCGGCCGGCTCAAAACAAGCATATGGCCATGGATTCGCGAGTTTGATATAATGGTTTTGCTTGGATTCGCAAAAGAAGTACCCAAAGAAGAGAACGCTTTAGCTGAAGAATTGTTGTTACTCGTTTGATTATTTTTATTATTCAGCTTTTTATCGTATATGTCGTTGAAGTTGAGAGAGGTGTATTTATTGCTTCTTGCCATCCAACTGTTCCACCGCCGCTACAGCTACCAATAACGCCGCCGATAGCCACCGCTACGAGGAGAGTTTTTTAATTTTTTCTGGGTTGTTTTAAAGTTTTGACTTTTTTGAAATGTTTCCTTCACGCCATTATTGGGTTGAGGTGGGGGAACATTGCTGGTTGGAGTCCGATAATGATCTAATTTTACGTTAATGCCGTTCGATTCCCATTTTTCTGAAAATTTATAATTTAAAATAATAAATTGATGAAAAATATGTGATTGAAAAATAATTTTTTTTATTTAAATAAAATATTATTTTAATGAAAAATATGTGATTAAAAAAAAAAAAAAAAATATAATTTAACAAAAATGAGAATCAAATGGTGCTCAAATTTAGGTCCCGTTTGATACACATTTTTTGTAAAATGAGAATAAAAAATATAGTCGTTATGGACTCCACATAAGAGATGTAAAATTAAATATGGTGGTTGGATGTGATGGATAACGATTATATTTTTTATTTTTATGGTAAAAAAATGAGAAACAAACGAGGGCTTAATTCTCCATTCGTCTTATTTATATAGACTTGTCTTATTTTTCATACGAATTAAAAAATCTTATTTAATATTATTAAAAAAAATCAATTTTTGTCAAAAACTTTTCTAATAACAAAACATTCACAATATAAAAAAAAAAAGACTATATAATTGAGACAAGAAAATAAGAAAAATCGACATATATAAATGGGACGGAGGAAGTATTATATATTAATATTGATACCTTAATTTATCGTATAAATACATATTGAAATATAGTACTCGATAAAATTCTACAAAGATTATAGCATAATAAATCCATGTGTAGCGCCCCGAGTTCCGCGAATCCGAATTGCCATGTCATCATCTTTTTACCCTAATTTAATTGAAAAGTTTAATGGAATAACTAACTTTTAAAAACATCACATTTAAAATTTGTGAATTTTAACGATAATAAATCTCATTTGAATTAACTTTAGGAAAATTGATTAAACTTTAAACTCAAGTTTGAAATAGCGGAAATGACAAGATAAGTTCATAACGTTCAAATGAGTGAAATTTAAAAGTAAATTAAAAACATTTAACTACATTTATTCGTTCATGCCACCACTGCCCATCAAACTCGTCCGTCTCCAAAATCTGCAATATTGTTAAAATAATGGAATGAGCATTTCGAAAAAAATACTCAGTAGACTCATTGTCAATAATTAATTTACAGAATAATTGAACACATAACTATGCAATTTATACAGTGATATCATCATAGGCTTATTTTTTTTGAAAAATCACAGGCTCTTAAAAATCATAGGATGTGGATAGTCCGTCCCATACATTTAAGCAAGTAAGTTATACATAACATCATCTTATTTTATAAGAGATTATCTTTCTTCTCATGCAATTAGGCATATAAGTTATGACAAGCATAACAACATAATCTATCTCATAAGAGATTCTCGTTTTATACATTAAAGCATATAAATCACATAAAGTCACATAATACATGCAATTACAATTTAAACTAATTAATGGGGGCGAATCTACCTCAATTTATCTCGAGTCGTAAAAAGTGGAGCGAGAAGTAATCTCAAGCTCTATCGTCCTTACGTTTCATCTAGCTAAAATAGGAAATAAATTTTGAATTAGTGTTTCGAAATTTTTAAAGATTAAAAACGATAAAAATAAAGTTTAAGGTCTCAATTGGAATTTATTAAAACTGAAAATAAAAGTTTAAGCGCTGAAATTAAACTTTTCTAAAATAAGGACTTAATTGAAAGTTTATTGAATCTGAAAATAAAAGTTTAAGGGTTGAAATTGAACTTTTCTAAAATATGGACGTAATTGAAAATTTATTAAAACTGAAAATAAGAATTTAAGGACCGAAATGGACTTTTTCAGAATCTGTGGGCTGATTTATTTTAAAACATAGACTTAAGAACTGAAATAAACTTTTTAAATAGTTTGGGACTTAAAATACAAAACTTCAAAACTTTAGGACTGAAATTAACTAACTTCTAAACTTTGGGGCTAAAATCGTAATTTTCAAAAATTAAAATTAATAAAAATCTCACACTCTCTCTCTTTCTCTCGTTCGAACGAGAGCAAAGAGAGGAGAGGGGACGGGGAGGAAGGACTTCGCCCTTTCCGTCGCTTCCGACCGGCTTGAGGTGTAGCGCCGCCATCGCGAGGTGGCACCGGCGGTGTGGAGGTTGCTGGGGGGTATGATTTTGGTGTACGGGCCAAGAGAAACCGAGACTTGGAGGTTCGGTTTTTTGGATTTTCCAGCGGCGAACCGGCTAGAAAGTGGGTCGGGAATGAGGTAAGTTGTGGGTCTTCTTATTTTCTTGGTTTTGATTTTGATTTGGGGTTCGATTTTGGGTTGATTTTTGGGTTGAAGGGGGCTGTCGATTGGTGGTGTGTGGCTGCTCGAAAATGGGTGACTCGCAAGTGGATTTGGGTGTTATGGTGGCGACGTTTTGGGGCTAAAGTGGTGGAGTTGGTGCGGTGGAATATGTGGTGTTGGACAGTGGTTTGTTGACTGGTTTTAGTCTTGCAGTTTGGTGGTGATTCGATAGGTTGGGTTGTGGGAAATGGATGGCTGTAGCTCGAGTGTTGGTGTGGTGGAGTCGATGGTGGCTGCAGTGGTGGTGTTGATGCTAGAAATTGGTTTTCTAGCATCACACGTGAATCTCCAACATTGTTGATGCTAGAAATGGGTGTTCTAGCATCAGTTGTGAGCTGGAGGTTTTCCAGCGTGAATTTCAGCTGGGTGAGGGATGGATTTTGTGTGCTCTCTTGGTGGTTGCAGTGGTGGCTGCAGTGGTGAAGCTTGTGTGGTGGAGCCTGTGGGTTGGAGGTGGAGAGGCGTTGGTGGTTCTGGTTTCTAATGGTTCTAATGTGTGAAAACTTCATGTCGTTGGTGCTAGAAATTCAGGGTTCTAGCACCAATGTGAGTTTCCAATTTGAGAGCGAATGATGAAGTTTTCTTACCCTTTTTGGTTGCTGTGTGTGGTGAGGGGAGGAGGAAATGGGTGTTATATGAACAGTGAAAATTTTAGGGCACAGAAATCAAGGTGATAAGTGGGCCAGAAAATTGGGTTGGAAGAATTTTCCTAATTGGACTTAAATGAATTTTCCCTATTTGGACTTAAAGTGAATTTGGCTAAAATAAACATATTTGAACTAACGAAATTTCGGATCCGAAATAATAATATATTGTATTTAATTTCGGATTTAAAACGATAAGAAATTTGATAAATTAAAATATTCGAAATTGGACTCGATCTTAATAAATTTAAATTTGTTTAACAACAGCTAGACGAACACGCTTTTATTTTTAAAACTCAGGGTTAGGACTTAGCGACACGTTTTTCAAGAAAAATAATTTAAAATTCTCGATCGCTACACCCTATTTGATAAGTCCTAGTATCCTACTCAAATTAACGGTTCTTGCTTGTTCTTTGTAAAATCATATTAATTAAATACATTCTTATCGATTAGTGATATCTTTCTGTTAACTTTATTGAATCATTTCTTTAGTTTTCCTTTGGATTAATTTAAAAAACGATCTCTAAACTTACCTCAAAATTACAAAACGATCACTGTAATTCAAATTTATAGAAACAGACACTGAACTTAAGGGGCATTTTCCCTAACGATCACTGAAATTTACAAATTTGCAGAAATGGTCACTATTAGGACTGTTATGATTTAATTCAAACATGAAGGATCAAAACACGTGAACATAGAACTTTGAGGACCAAACTATCAAAACTTGACAAAATAAGCTTTCTTTCTAAGTTTGTGCGAGTTTTGAGGCAAATTCCGACCACCAAGAATGTCGGATTTGGATACTGTTGGAAAGCCCACAATGTTCTCTTCAATTATCAATCAAAATCTCCCTATAACTCCAAGAGATTCGTTTGGAATAAACCTACAAAGTCAGCTACCCAAAAAGGAAAATTTTGGGCAAAAAATTTAGATTTTTATGTGAGTTTTGAGGTAAATTTTCGACAACCAATACTGCCGAATTTTGATACAGTTGGAAAGCTCAAAATGTCCTATTCAATTACAATCCAAAATCTCCCCATAACACCAAAGGATTCGACCGGAATAAACCCACAAAGTCAACATCCCGAAAATGCGAAAATTTGGGCAGATTTTTAAGATGTTTTGGGCGAGATTTGAGGCAAAATTTCAGTCAATGTCCAACCACCAATACTGTCGGATTTTGATACATTTGGAAATCCTACAATATCTTCTTCAATTATCATCCAAAATCTCTCCATAAATATGAGGGATTCGTCTGGAATAAACCCACAAATTCAGCATCCCGAAAAGGCGAAAATCTGGGAAGATTTTTAAGATTTTTTGGGCGAGATTTGGGCACAACTTTCCGGTAAGTTCTGACCACCAAGACTTCCGGATTTTGATACCGTTGGAAAGACCACAATGTCCTTTTCAATTATAACCCAAAATCTCTCCATAAATCCAAAGGATTCAATCGAAATAAACCCACAAAATGAGATTGTCGAAATCTGCCCATATTTTCCTTATTGGGATGTTGGATTTGTGGGTTTTATTACTGCCGAATCTCTTGGTTTTTGGGGATATTTGGGTTTTAATTGAAGAGGACATTGTGAGTTTTCCAATAATATCAAAATCCTGCAGTATTGGTAGTCGGAAGTTTCCGAAAATTTGCCTCAAATCTCGCCCAAAAATCTGAATTTTCTACCCCGATTTTACCTTTTCGGATAGCTGACTTTGTGGGTTTATTCTGATTGAATCCCTTGGAGTTATGGGTAGATTTTGGATGATAATTGAAGAGGACATTGTGGGCTTTTCAATGGTATCCAAATCTGATGGTTTTGATGGGTGGAAGTTGCCTGAAATTTGCCTCAAAACTCGCCCAAACTTAGAGAGAAAAAGCTTAATTTGTCAAGTTTTGGTGGTTTGGTCCTCAAGATTCTATGTTCACGTGATTTGGTCTTTTAAGTTTGAATTCAAATCATAAACGTCCTTCAGTGACCGTTAGTGAAACCGCCTGTTAGTTTAGTGACCGTTTCTGCAAATTTTAAACTTCAGTGACCGTTTTGTGATTTTCATGTAATTTGTGAAATTAACCCGTTTACCTTTATGGTTTTACCTATTCGGTGTGAGTCCTTTATATTGTCTTGTACATAGTTATTCACTTTTTTTTTTTTTTGTTTGGCACCTCAATGATATACATTCTTCTCATTTTCTTTGTGGAGGGTTCTGTGAACTTATATTATCATGTACATAGTTATTCACTTTTTTTTTTTTGTTTGGCACCTCAATGGTATACATTCTTCTCATTTTCTTTGTGGAGGGTTCTGTGAACTTAACATTTGCACTTGAATTTGTCTCAACTGGTCTTGGTATTCCAACTCTAAAGAAGCGTGTTTTTGTAGAACATTGACTACACCATCCAGTTTAATTATGCCTTTGAAATGGTTTTCTAGGAGTCTGGACTGGTGTGATGGGCTTTAACAAGGAGTTTTATAATTAACTTAACAAAGCGAAGGAAGTGCTTATATTTGAACAAAAAAGACAACTTCTCTATGATAAATTTATTATGATATTCTGTCTCATTCAGTTAAAAAGGAAGGGAAGATGGAGAATAAACTTTTCTGATTGCCATATTTAGTTTCTGAATTAATGGTGTGCCAGAGTTTTGAAGGATTGTACCAGTTCGCACTTTTCTAGGGGTCTAATGAAATCTGGTAGCTCTGGTTTTATCGGTACTTTTCAATAGTATTTGAAAATCTTACAAAACAATCTTCCAAGCTCTCCTGATGACATAAGATGATTCTACTATTCCAATTAACAAGAGTCACCTGCAAAATGAGGGTGGGACTCCTCTCCCCGTTATAACTCCGACGTAAGAATTAAAACCGGATTAAGAAATATGAATTTAGGAATTGAATGTGGAGGGAGAGCTCAGATAGTAAAAATTTCACTAGTTTATACTTACCCGCCTTCGGGGTATTTATAGGCAGCTGGAGTCGCGTAACTGTCAGGCTGTTGCAATGCCACGTGTCTCACCTCTCACTTTCTCCACGTTCTGAGAATGTGGCCACTACCCGTCCAGTAGTTGGTTGTCTTCGTGATAACCGCTAGGAGACCTCTATCTCACTTGGTTATTTCCCGTGACCAAGTGTTGTAGAGCGCTTCGTAGTGGCAGACGACCTAGCATGAATGTAGAGCACCCGCGTGGAGTTGATGGTTTTATGTGGTAGGCATGGGGGTTGACTACCTCATGTGGTAGGCGTGGAGCCGACACCTAGGGGTCGATGGTGTCATGGTGGTCGTCTTATGCGAACATAGTGAAGCTCATGCTGGTAGACACAAGTTGCATTCCAAATAGCTCTTATTTTGATTGTCATTGCCGATAATTGTTAAGAGTGTATTATATCAGTATTGGTGTTAAAAAAAATGTTTGCATAACATTTAAAGAAACAATCTTAAATATGTTGCAGTGTGAACTACTTAGAAAATGGAAACTGCTATTATTTGGCATTTTCTTATTTTTAAAGTAAATTTGACCTGTAATTTCAGTGTAAGATGTAACCATGGGTTTCTGTGGTTCACTTTTATCGTAATTACAGAACATTTTACTTTCGTGTTGAATGTATAGGTTTTAATCATTAGATTACAATGGAAAATATCCAATTGACTAGCACGTAATAAAATATTAACTGGACAAAGTGTAAGTGTTATGTCCTAGGTCCAATTAACTTTGGGCATTAGTATTTTTTTTTATATATGTTTAATGCATTTATTATGACAAGATCTATTATGTTGTGATTGTGAGATACAAATTACATATGATTGAATCTTAAATCATCCATGGTCATAAATAATAACGAGATACGGATATCGTTGTTACGGATAGAACATCACGTGTGTCATTCCTTATTTGTGAAGTAAGTAGCTGATCTCACAAACTAAAGTGTGGTGACACTTAAATGAACACGTGGATGTTTTGTTACAGAATAAAACATTGGAGACCCTGTTGGGAGATTCCACATGGATAACTATCTGAGTTTCGGTAGTGAAATTAGTCCTTCGACTTGAGATCATCATAATACCTTATGTAGGGATAGTCATACTTTGGTTATACTGGAAGTTGCTCTGTCAAGGGGCCGCTAATACGGCATCGTTCGGGTATGTCAAGAATCATATGAAGGTGTGAGTGATCAATACAGGATTCGTCACTCTTAGATAGTAAGAGTTTATGATTTGCATTTCATCTAATTAAGTTGATAATGAAATCCTTGGCCAAAGTATACGCATAAGTCGAAAAAGAGTTTTCGACTTACATTGACTTAATAAGTGGAATGAAAGATATGATCGATAATCGAGATTGACACAAATTCATATCTCGTAATTGATCGGATCATATTGACGAAGGATTATAGTTTCACGATAAACGAACGAGTTTGATTTTGTCATACCACGTGACATTTCCTGTCACATGTATTGTCCTGACACATTGCTAGATGTCAATCTGGGACGACGGATGTGAATTAATGATAAATCAAAAGGGTGTTTTGATTTATCGATTTTGATTAGATCAAAATAATAATTCATGTCGTTAGACATCGTGATTGGGAACCTAATGGGTCACACATAAAAGGAGAATTAGAAGATTGAGATCTACCAATTAATTAATTGACAAACGTTGGATAATTAATTAATTGGATTGCTTATTAATGGGCCCGAATTGATTAATTAATTCATGGACCGAATTTAATTACGTGAAAATTACACAAAACCCTACTTTTCAAGATCCACTTTAAAAAATAAGATGGAAGGTTTGATTATACAAAAATTAGATTTTTTTCCTAATTAATATATTTTAAAATTAATTAATTTATCCTACACAAATCCAACCCTAATTTATTTCTCCCTCACTCCACCCCACCCTACCCCACCCCACCCCGACTCTCTCTCTCAACGTGAAACCTCGCCACTTTCCTCTGTTTCTCTATTCTCACGCCTCTCCCCCATCTCTCTCTCTCTGAAACCTAGAGAACTCTCCGCCGGAAACTGCCCTAATCTCCACTGCAATAGATCACGGCGTCGAAGTGCGAAGGTCGGCGTCTGACATGGCTATAGCTATGTATCGGCTGCGACGGTGGTGGGGGTCATAGTGACGGTGGCGACGTGGTTGATTTGTGGTTGTGGTGTGATGGATTTGTGGAGGTCGTGGATGATTTGTAGTTGTGTGGTGGTGAGGTGATTGGCAGTGGTGGTGGTGGTGGTGGCGGTGCCAGTAGACTTGCGGTCGAGGAGGCTGTCAAACTCTGGCTCGAGAACCTTCGAGATGTTGCTTATGATGCTGATCCGGAACCAGATGATGCCAGAAGTGTGCTTATACTTCTCTTTCTATAGGCCTTTGGCATTCCGATGGAAAATGGCTCACAAAATCAAGGAGATAAATGTCAACTTCGAGGATCTAAACAAACAAGCTAGTGACCTTCGCCTCCAGAGTGTTGCTGACTTTGCTCTGTCCTTGCCTTTGGCCCCGGTAACTGACAGTATAATTGTTGATCCAATTGTCGTTGGAAGACAAGATAATGAAGCAGAAATTTTGAAGCTGATAACCAACACAAATGACACAGTTATTTCAGTTTGTTGATTTTTTGTCTAGCGCGGTGGTGGCGAGCACAAAGAGTCATTTTGATGAAAGGATTTGTTTGTTGATTTTTTGTTGGGTGGTGGTGGCGAGTTGAGGTGGCGGTGGTGGATTGGCGGCAGTGATGGTGTTGGTGGTGGTCGTGGTGACGACGACAGTGATAGTAGGTTTGAGAATTTTTTGGTTGGTCGTGGTGGAGACGCCGGAAAAGGAATTGTGACCAAGTATTGGTGGTAGATGTTGATTGAGATCGGTTTGTGACCATAAAATTTGAGGAATTGTGACTGAAAAATTAGTCCGTGACTTATTCAATTCTGATTTGTGACTTCGGAAAGAAATTGTGACCTATTAAAATTCAGATTCGTGACCTCGGAATTAATTGTGACCTAAGAAATTAATTTGTGACCTATTTTTTAGTTGATTGTGACCATTTAATTGGTTAATCTGTAACCAGTAAACAATATGTGACTAATGAAAAATATGAACTATGACTAAAAAATAATGTGACCTAAAAATTTATTAATTTGTGATCGATTATAAGTTGTGACTTATAATGTTCGTGATCTGTGACCGATAAAGAAATTGTGACTTATAAATTTTTCACATGTGACCAAGGAAAAAATTGTGACATTTAAAATTTTTGAATTGTGACCATAAAAAAAATTGTGACATTTAAAAATTTTGATTTGTGACCAAAAAATAATGTGACTAATTAAATTGTAAATTTGTGACCGATGAGCAAATTGTGACCTATAAATTTTTTGAATTATGACGTAAAATAATTTTTGACATTTAAAATTTCTAATTTGTGACCGAAAATAATATGTGACTAATAAAATTATGAATCTGTGACCAAATTATATAAATCTGTGACCTTAATATATTTAATTAATTAAATATATATTTAATTAATTAAATTATAAATAAAAATTAATAAAAATCTGATTTTTGAAAGTTAAAACTTATTTTCTTATTATTGAAATGGACCGAAGTTATACTCTTACTTATGAAAATTTTCCTTTAATTAATTGAATTAATTAAATATTGGGTCAAGTTAAGTTGTAGGACGGGCCAAACCCTTTTGGGCTTATATAAATAAACTGTTAGGGTTTGAAATTAGTTGATGAATTTTCATTATTCTTGCTAATACAAGAAAAGTAAAACCCTAATTCTCTCAATCTTATTTTCTGTGTGGATACCGTTGGAGGCTGGACAATTGAACAGTTGTGGGAGGTAGATTAGGATTGCTGGAATTACAAGAATAGTAAAGGAGTTTGCAGATCTGGTAAAATGTATAATTCCTATCACAGTTTCTATATAAATACAAAGCAGATTCTTTGTGAAAATTGAAATCTATTTAATTTTTCGTTGTGCATGATAAGTCCCAACACAAAGAATAATTAGAATGTGAATATGTGGTAAATGTCAAATGGTAAAGGAAAGCTACCATGCGCTCATTCTAAAATAGATGCACGGGTTGAAAAGTGACAAAATTGCTTCTGGATGTGAGCCTGATGAAGAGGACGAAACTTGAAGTAAGGAATCTGGAAGAGGTATGGGATCGAGTCAGACAAATAGATGAAGATGGTTCTATGAATTATTTTCTAATGGCATGGTCAGGCATTAGTAGCGTATCCCAACTGGGTTAGGGTCGTATAATTAAATTTCATTATTTTTGTATATTTTATGCAGGCTGTCACTAGGGAAATACGGAATATATGCCAACTTTTTTGTTTTTTTGGATTATGCTCCATTATTGACGCGCCATGTATCCTGTCCTAGGATATATGCCAACTTTGACATTGCATTGGATGATGTGTCCCTTACAAGCCTTACTTTTGGAAGGGAATTCACAGCTGCAATTGAAGCTAAACAAGTAGCTGTACAAGAGGCTGAGAGAGCCTAGTTTATGGTGGAAAAAACCGAGCAAGACAAACACAGTGCTATTATTCGAGCACAGGTAGCTTATCTCCTGTTATTCCATGATGACTACTTTTACTTGTATCTTCTTATCATTTAAGACTCGTTCATCAAGTGAAAATGAGAGCGTGCTTTCACCTTATGTTTTCTGATCATGTAAATTCGTCATTAAAAATGAGTGTACATTCGCTCGCAAGCAAATGCCAATTTCATTAATTTTTCTGCCTGACATCGAGCACATTTTGAATTTCTCTACCAAGGTTGAGGCCAAGAATGCTCAGCTGATTGGTCAAGCTATTGCCAACAATCCAGCATTAATTACTCTCCGGAGAATTGAAGCATCTCGAGAAATTGCACACACCATCGCAAATTCAAACAAGGCGTACTTGAATTCTGATGATCTGTTGCGGAACCTTCAGGATCTGAACTTGGAGCGAGGTGGAAATGAGTAACGGAAAATTGGCTGATATATATTTTACCCTTCTGAATTTAGATTTTCTTATCAAGCCAGTGAAGAAGTGGTATCGCCTCAAGCTGGCTGTGATCTATGAATGGAACTCTCTATCTTTTACACTCCAAAAATAGTGAATTTGTTTTGCTTAGGAAACTACTTTCATTGAAAAGGCAAATCTTTCTTTAAGGTTTTACCATTTTTGTACTGAGGTTCCGAGATTCACCTCAAACATCATGGTCCTGACTCCTGAGGAGTGCAATGATGTTTTTGCTGTTGAAGTAAATGCTTTATTGCTCATTGGTCGTGCTTTAATTTTTGGTTATCATCTTGTTCGATGTCAAAGTGGTTTCATTTTAGTGCATCTTTTGATTATAATTGAGCGTGGTTCTTTGGAGTGCATTTGAATTTATTTCTTGCATTCTAACATGAATACCAGGTGGAATCTGTTGGTGTCAGTATAATATAAAAATTCTGGATGATCCCGAACTTTACATCATGTGCGCATAACAACCCTGAACTTTAGTCTTTAAACTTACAATCTGTTTGGAAAGAATTTATAAACAGTTTAATCGATAAATACTTATGACAACTTATCGTACAAGATTAGTCTGAATTAAGTATTGCAAGATTAGTCTGAATCTAATATTGCACAGTTTATCACACTTATCTGGTCAGACGAATCGAACAAATATTAAAGAGCAAAAATTTTGATTCACCAAGCACTATAATATTCATCCTTTTGTGGATAAAAAATAAATGAAAAAATCGCTGCAGTCTTGCCTACACAGACAATTATAATGATCTGAGGATCCACTGAAAAGATAAAAATAAAATGAACAAAACGAATGCTACTGACCCTCAAACAGGTCATTTGCATTTCACCATTCTGAGTGAAAGTGCTGGAGGCTAATTTTGGAGTCATGTATCAAACTAAACAGGTTGAAATGAAAGAATATCCCTTTCACATCAGGCTAATAATACAACAGTCGTGCTAAATCGTATCTAACCATGAATCAAAATCATCCAAGAGTTTCGATTTGGAAACAGAATCCGAGGAAGACGGGGCAGCCTTTACATCATGGGGTAGCGTTTTATCATTCATGTTTATCAGAGCAGATGTTTCCTCTAGCAGGTTGTCAATAGTGTTGTCGATAAGGGCAGGCATCTTAGCATTTTTCTTCACATCGTGTCCTTCGTTCAAACTTTCAGCAGAGCCCAACTGAGAAGTATCTTCTTCCTGTACATAAGATAAGGTGTTTGACCTCTTCGTCATACTTGAGGAATCAAAAAGCTCAGTTTCATTAAATGAGTCAAGAAGCATGTCGAGTTCTGCTTCTGCACCAGCTGCTTCAAATCTAGCAGATTTCTTAGCAGCCAAGTCCACATTGACATCAGAAATGGACTCGGGTAAAGATCTCTGGTCAGTATGATTCATATCAATAGCAGTTGGAATAGGAAGATCTGCGATGATGGTGGCAGCAGAAGATATAGATGCACGATCTCGTTCCTTGAATATATTGTCTTCAGGCTCTCGACTGAGGGACGACACATCATTATCTGTCTCAGCTGCAAGAGTCACGTGTGAAATTTGTCCGACATCATGTTTGTCTTTGCTGTATTCTTGTAACTCATCAAGCTACCAGGTATAATTCAGAAAAGAAAAATGAATACAATGACAATCGATTTGCATTAATGAAGAAAACTATTATCCAAACTCACATTGCAAAACCAAGTCTCAGTAAATTCCTATTCAAATTGGTTGGTGGTGTTTTCGGAAAGGTTGAGAACTGAAATGCCTCAAAAAATTGAATGATTTTATTTAAATGGTGCTAAGACTTCAATGAACAGTCATCCCGAGGTAAGAAAATTGCTAGTTTGGGTTTCTTTAAATGCTCATAAAATTTATTGGGCAATTTAGATAACAAAATTTACTATAAGAAATTTTAGTATTATTCCCTAGATTTTACCCGACTATGATTACTAAGATAGTAAAATCATCCATCAGAAGCATAAAATTCATCTAACAATGTCAACTTTATTGAATAGAGGGAAATAGCGACGACAAATAGCGTACAAGCAAAGCGAATCAAAATTCAACCGGACTAACACAAATATTATAGACTCCACAAGTGAGACGTGTCAGACAAATGCAGCAGCAACAAGATGATTTGGAGAAAACTAAGAATTTTATAGTTCTATATAAATATAATACACAATTTATATTCATGCAAACTTTCTGAATCAAAATCTGAACAATCGACCAAGTAAAACTAGAAAAATAAATCATATAGCAAGAAGAAAGGTAGAAATAGTGATGCAAAACAAGGTGATAACTCACGAATAAGGACCAAGAGAGTATCACCACTTCAAGAATTAGAGAACGAGAACACCTTGAGAGTGTCCCTGATGCAATTAGATATTAATGAAAGTACATGCTATAAAAATGTACATTATGACTTCAAGAGTAATGTCAAAATAGACATATAAAAGTTGAAAAGTCACAAGAATAGCAATTTTTAGATCACAACCTACTGAAGCACTCTATCTTTGGCTTGTTGGTATAGCAGATTAATAAATTGAGGACATACGGGCTCAATCCCCTGCAAACTGCTAATTTGTACAAGCAAGCAGTTTTCCTACAGTGTAGGTAGTCTTTAGCCGCAAATGTGGCATAATCCTATAGGCTGTATTGGTAGGATAGAGTAGTTTTCGTATTTGTCAACCATCTCATTAAGATGTTAGAAAGTGATTGCCTTCAATATACCCCCTCATGTGCAAACTGAATTCATTTTTGAGTAATGTTATTCATTATAGTCTAGATAATCATCGGTCTATATGGTAGTGGGGTCATTGGACAACGTGGCGTGACCTCATTGCCACATAGATCGATGATCATCCAAATTCTAGATGAATAGCATTATTATTCATTTTTTGATCAAAGGTCTAATACAATTTTTGTATACACAGGTGGAGATGAGACTTAAATCCATGTTTTTTTGCACGACACCATGTCAACCATTTCATCTAAAAGTTTAAACTTTTATAGAAAGGTCGCACATGTTCATTTAAATCTTGCCTTCACCAGTATTAATCCCAATGATTTGCAAATTTGACCAATAAATTCACGACATAAACCTGAATTGGCTCCAGGTGCTCCAATTTGCACTTCAGATCTGGAACCTAGCCTAAATGCGTAAAATAGATTACTCGCACATAAATCATTGGCCTTGCAAAATAATCTAAAAATCAAGGGAAATTTTTCATTCAGAATTAAAAAGTTGCTAGTCATAAATATAAAGCAGGAGATGTATTAGTCATTAGTTGATAAACACTGTAGCCATATGTGGTGCACAAGCTTCAAGGCACAACTTATGCCATTCAGCTACCAAAGGAAGTGAACATTTGTGCATAAGCCTTTTGTCTCTGCAAGTTTTATCAAAGAATCAACAATGACAATCACCACTTGATGTGCAAAAGAACTCCAAGATAAATGGCCTATATTGACCTTATGAAGAGATGAGAGGCATGAAGAAATTTCAAGAGGATCTACGAGAGCCAAAAAAGAATATATTAAAGGAAATTTTAAGTACCAGCTCTGGAGGCAGTAAATCTGGTTCAGCGAAAAGCCTTTCTGAAACCTTTGCTTTTGCAAATTGTTCAGCAAGAGTATGCAGATTTAGTGATAGGAATGGTGCCTGCATAATTACAAATGAAACATATATCAGAAGGTAAAAAAAAAGAAAAGAAAAGATAAAAAAAAACCAATACTTTCTTCTCTTCTTTCTATTCTAGGAGCAATAAATACATCAAGAAGAAGAAAGGGACACGGATTTAATAATAAAAAATAAAAATAAAAACCCTTAGATACACCTAATGCAGCATATCCAGATTAAATTAAACTAGTAATTTTCGTAGAATAGCTGTTAACGAAAGAACCAAGGAGGTCTCAGTTATAATATATTCTAGAAGGCTTGATAATGGATGCCGACTTAATGGTTCCTAAAGGACAGAGGGTGCAGCTGTTTACTACATAACAATGTTTGAACACTCAACTTCCACTAAAAAGGAGCCAAAATAATGGAACATTTTCAGCACCACCGTGAATGCAAAACTTTATACGTCATCTTTCATCTCGCTCATACATTGAAAATTAGAGGGAATGAAGGCATGACAAAGTCACATATTCGAATTTTCACCTTTATTAAATGGCATTGCCAAGGTATATTTTATTGCAAAAAATGTGTAAAATTTACACTGTTTGCTTCTAGTTTTTCATTGTGCTATAAGACTAAAATGATATATGAAAGAAAACTTTTAATACCACGGATGCACAAGCAAAATTCACATGGTTTCATTGAATACTACATAAACCTTTCAATTGTATATTTTCAGTTATTATTTAATGTTCAAGATTCCTTTATGTAGGATGGAAATAAAATTTGAAATGAGACGAATGCTCAAAACAATATAGTAATTAAAAAGAAATTAGAAACCTAAAGATTATTGTAAATCGCCATATTTTGCCCAGGTAGTTGATCTATGTCTGTTTGATATATCCTTGGATGACTTCAACCTATTATAAACAACGAACTAGTAACGTTATGCATGTGTGTGTTTGAGTGTTTAAAAGTAAATTCAACTTCATTGCTTTTCTTAAATTGACATTTTACAGGTAAAAATATTTAATTCTCAAACAATTCGGTTCTCATACATGTTAATTATTAGTGAGCATAAGGAAAGAAATTTCCTTCTGTTGACAAATCTTGCAGCATTGATTAATTCTAACTTAATATCATCCTGGACCATCTCACAAGTCACTCATGCATGCACATGGACATTCATTGACACGGACTTCAGAAACATTTAACTAAGCATTTGGTCAATGGACCATCAAAGACATATGAGGTTTCCATGCAAAAGTCTCCACAGTCCCTTTCCCATTAAAAGACGTGATCTTTTTTTGCTGTCTATTTTGCATCTTTATATATGGGCATGAAAACATGGGGCCATATTACTTAAGTTTATTCGAAAATCTTTATCAACACAATTGTTTTCATCTTCCCAATAATTAAAGTAAAAAAGAAAGTTAGAACTTAACTCTTATCTTTTTTTCTTTTTAAAATTATTATTCCACTTCTATTGTTTGTAGATGGAGTATTAGAATGGAAAGATCCAATAGATAATGAACTATTGGTTTTATGAAATCTCTAACGATTAATCAACAATTAAAAATGTTTTTCTTGATAATGAGCATTTATATATAGATGTAAGAGGATTTGTTTGGGAAAATAGAAGCACCTTTGACATTTCTTCTTTTGCAAATAATTCTTAGTGAAATCATAAACCTACATCTGTCCCGCTCATGGTTTTAGTTGGTAAAAAACAACAGGTTCAAGACGAAGGTATATCATGGGAGATGGTGGGAAAGCACAAGGCCAGTTCTTATAAAAAGATAGCTTCACTCCAAGAGAGGAAAATCGCCACAAGTTGAATTCAATTCCATGAGACTTGTGAATGAGAGTCGCTTCAAATAAAAACCCCGATTAATGGTGGTAGTAACTTTATTAGCCCTAAGGTATCAAAATTCCTTGTCGCATAAGTAGAGACCAGCACAAATGGTGTAATGAGTGCGTCTTCTGTCTCTGACATGGCAATTCAATTTTATTTTTTACCATTTTTGGAAGCAAAATACCTAACCTAACTAATAAGAATTTCCCTATTTATGAAGAAATCTACATCTTTTATACTATGCACATTACTTAGACCAGTTCTAGAATGTCATTTTGGGCTAATTAAGAATCAAATATGAAAGAGAAAATACATGAAAAGTTACCTGATTTTCTTTATTCTTATGGTATGCGAACCGAATCTTGATTCTTTAAATTTCGATTTTTTAATCTCTCAAGTATTAACATTGTTTTCAAACGAAAGAAAACATAAAGAATAGAATTTAATTTTTTTTAATGACCGTGGATGTCCGGGGCAGTTTATGTAGACCTCAACTAATTCCACAGGCCTTGAAGTTTACAGTCGGATACTCATCTCAGTGGCCTGAGGGGACTCGAACTGATGATTATTGGGGAGCAAACACAAGACCTAACCAATTGAACTACCCCTCAGGGTTAAGAACAAAATTTAATTTGATTAGATACTTTTTTACACTTTCCTTTTTCATTTCCCTTTTATTGAATTTTTGGGATTCTAACTATGTGTAACGACTAATCCAATTTGTTAATTCAACATGAAGTACCACCAGTATGATAGAATGCAATTCCGAGTGATAAAAACATAGGATAGAAGGTATATGATGGAACCATGACCTAATAAATATCGTGCCAAGAGGATTTTAGGGTAGTATAACATAACAGTTCATGAGTAAATCTGGCAAAATCTAATACTACCATCGAGACAGTACATTATCAGATTATACAAATTATAAGTACATGGCCAACCATCCCTTACACAAAACTCCATTTAATTCTTATTGAGTGCCAAACATATCTAGGAATGTCACCACTCTAGTAGACAGTGCTCTCACAATTTTTATCCTGGTTGCGGAGTCTCTTTTGGGGTAACCAACAAAAGTTAAGATGCAAATCACCATCAAAAGGACATTGTTGATCTTTTTTTCAATTTTGGGTGGAGGGGGGAATAGGATTCTCTCAAGTGATCAAAGATGCAAATGACCATCAAAATTGGGAAAAAATATGTGAGAATTTGAAGGATATTGTTGCACAAAAGCATACACTACTATGTCCTAAAAATTTGGTAAATAATTACCACATAGAAGGCTGTGATTACTATTTTAGTACTCTATTTCTCTCTTTCTAACAAACTCTGTGCGTGTCTAGAAAAGACTAATGGATAAGTAGAAAAACTTCAGTTTTCATATAACGGAGAAATAAAGATTACCTCATAACTGGTAGTTGCTTTGTCTTCCAGCTTGAAGTTATCATCTGCTATCCATGACATAATGCCTTGCCCTCTGGCAGAAAGCAATGGACCTAACCCCTGAGTGAAGTCTAAGAAAGACTGAAGTCAATTCGCACTAATATTAACCACAAAATATAATGCACAAAAAATTTAAAAAAACAATTTGATCAATTAGGTCATCACATGATTTGCATTGTTGACTCGAATTTTTCCACACACATGCCAAGATCACACAATATAACTAATGTTTTAGACGCAAGATGTAGGAGGTAGGATGCATGTCTAGTACATCCACAATTATGATAGAGATGTTAAGTTATCAAACACACTCTCCGCCAAAAAGTTGGAAGAACAAAAATCTCCTCAAAAAATGCTTTAAACCCAAGTTGAGAGAAAGAGAGAGAGAGAGAGAGAGAGAGAGAGAGAGAGAGAGAGAGAGAGAGAGAGAGAGTTACTGAAGACACCATTAGTGGATAGACAAATAAAAGACAACATTGAGATAAAATCCAAACCTTTTTACATCCATTTACTATTTTATAGAAGAAAAGAAAGTCGGAAGGATGTACTTCTTACTTTTAACTGTGATTCAAAAACATGTTTCCCCAAAACTGCACGGCAGTTGTTACCGAAAGAGTAGGTAAAATGTTAATTAGGGGAAGAACAAGTTCTTGAACCTAAGCATACTTCTCTGATGAACTTCTTTAGGTTCTTCTCTGATAAACTTCATTGCCTAATTTTAACCAAGGCAGGGTCTTGGATTAGAATGATATTATAGGGCACACTTCATCAAAAAATATCAACCGCCCAAGCCAGACATTAGAAGATTGTAGGTGTATGTGTCAATTAAACAGATCAAAACAAACAAATTTCTTTTTTCTTTTTTTGGGTGAAGGATATACCATCAAGAACATCATTGAGTGAAGAAAAGATATCGGAAGAAGTATTTCCTTGAGACTCAGCCTTGGCCTCTTGAAGTAGGTAAGCATAATCAGCGCCTTTACTCTTTCGCAGAACATCAGTCGCCTGGCTACTACTCTCTTGGATCGTGTCCTCTGAATCCAAAACAAATTCTTCTTCATACCGATCCCAATTTGACGGGAGTTTCCTAAAACTCTGAGATTGTTGGGGTTTGTCTGCATCTTGCTTGCCAGGCTGCTTCTTTCCACCACTAGCTGTACCTGAGCTAACTGAAGGTACTTTTGATGTCTGATGAGGATTATGCTTCTTACTGTGATGTAATGAATGAGCTCTCTTTGATTTTGCCAATGCTTTTGAATCCATTATTCAATGAAATGGCCTCACAATGAAGGAAACTTCTGCTAAAATTCAATTAATCAAAACAAAATAATTAAATCATTCACTACAATCACATTGAGTGTGATTTCAACATATGAATTCCGTTTTTACACTAATGATAATCAAGGACGGAGCAGGATATTTGTTCAGTGCAGGCACAAATTTTATCAACGCCGAACGTCGAGTTTTTGGTCATGGATTTAATGATGATAAAAATATAAACACTATTACGACAATACTAAAAATGGGTATCCTTAGTCCATGATCAATTGGAAGTTTTGTAATATCAAATTCCACGTTATTCGATATCCTCCATCAATACATTCATTTTTCTTTGAAAGAATCCCTTCATCTGATATCCAATTACTACTAGGAGTAATTCAAAATGATAGAAACAGAATCACAAATATACAGGAAGCAAAGGCAAAGCAATTCATACTTCACATGGCAATTCACATAGCAATACTATAAGCAATTCACATTCACAAGGCAATACTATTTCACAATTTCACAGGGCAATACTATTTCCAGAATTCTCAGTTCACAAATCACAATTCACAGTGCAATTCACAATTTCACAGGGCATTAGGGCAATACTATTTCCAGAACTTGTGCAATTCACACTTCACAAATCACAGTGACAGAGTAATTAAAGCAACTCACATTTACAATTTACAAAGGTAGCAAGTTGACCAGCAACACTTACACTGGAAGGAACTGGAATTCTGTCCGGACTCTGGTAGCAAAATCAATTGAATAGCAATCAGCATAGCAATGAGTAGGCAGGCTGCAGTACTTACTTCAAAGAGCAAAGTGCTAATTTCATATGTTCAAAAGAAAAAAATCAAACATTATTACAATTTACACAAATTTAAATAACAAAAAATAAGAAAAGAAAGCGAGTGTCGAGTTGGGCTTCACCTTCTTCCGTTCTTCTGCTGCTGTTGAAGAATCGCCGGCGTCTGCTTCTGCTGCTGCTGCCGTAACCCGTAAGTGCCGTCTACGGTCTAGCTGTCTAGGGCTCGGACAAACAGCAAACAGGGACGGAGAGCAGAGGAGGAGGAGGCGGAGACAACGTCGGCTTCAGAAAAACTTAAGTACGCTTCAGAGTTCAGAAATCAAAATCACTGAATCAGGGATATGAAATGGCTTTAGCTTTACCTTCTTCTTCTGCCGTCGAATCGCCGGTGATGTCAAATGTGGACTCGAAGGTCTGCTGTCGTCGAATCGAAGATGCTGCGTCTAGGGCTCGAAGGTGCTCAGGGGTTCGCGACCTGCGTGACTGGCTGCGTCTAGGCTCGAAGGCCTACGGCCGGTTGGAAATGTTGAATCGTCCCTGAGAAATGAGCAGTACAACGTCAACTCGACGCCGGCGGTGCAGGGGACGGAGGAGACGACTCGAAGTGGAAGTTCAGTGCGGGCCTAGTCCTAAGCTGGCTCCGCCCATGATGATAATCAGATACTACCTTCCAACTTTGTTGATGAAGAAGTTGAGTAGAAATCCCTGCTACACAAGATAAATTGGTGCCAAGGGGGAGATGAATATGCACCCTTTTTACCTCTTCCCCAATATTTTTAGCGTAATTCGGATGTAGAAAACCTTAGCCGCTTTTTCCCCTTCGCAATAACACTCGAACAGGCATAAGTTTCAAGGCATAGGACCGTAGGTTATGGTTTGGACGTGCAAACCTTTTAATTGGGTTTTACATTATTTTTCTTGCAAGTGGCTATTTATACTCAACATTGTTGTGTATCTATTATTCTTATTAAAATCTTAATTTTTTTTAGAAAATATAATATTTTTATCCATGTCACATTCCAATATTATTCTTATTAAATTCATTCATTTAACACTATACATCCACACGTGTGTGTATGTGTATGTATGTGTATATATATATATATATATATATATATATCCTTATTACAATTTCAAAATAAATTATATTCGTCCCCGTCACATATAATATCAACATTATCACAATTCAATAATTAATTCTATAGACCGAAAATTATAAGATTGAATTAATGAGATGCACAACTTTGTTACTTCATCTAGTAAGTTACAATATTGAACTTGTTTAATTTTTTATTTTCTCTCTTCTATATGAGAATTGATGGATAGGAATTGAATTGAATTGAAATACTAGGAAGAATAAAGATTGATCACGAATCCGTTGATTACACACGAAATACTGGACTAAGATCAAAGAAATTCTTAAATAAATTCTAAGCTATCGATTTTATTTATAAAAAATAAAATCTCCTTACATTGTGTATTGAATTGGATTCTATAGGACTGAATGATGAGTTCACCTATAAGGCATTGGTGGTGGCAAGATTTTTAATGAAACAAATTTTGTAGCATACTTAAAAGAATAATGTACTATTTTTCCTTCATAAGAATTTTCCTATTAGATTTTTCATAATAAGAATATTTTATTGAGGCATATTATTTGTATAATGAATGTTCATAACATATAAAACATTTACTCTCAAAATAATGCTTTTATATGTATGAGACTCTCGAAAAGATCAACAAGAAATATTTTTCGAATTATCATGTTACTACAGTCATCAAATTTTATCCCACTACATTTTTCTCGAAGACATTGATATACAAGACATAATATTGAAGATATTGACATATAAGAAATAGATCGCTTGATATAAAAATTGAAATCAGGGAGAGTAGTTGTACTCTTTTACGTTCGATCAAATTTTGTCTCATTAGGTTTTCCTGACAAAATTTTAACGAAACATCATTTTAGTACTCTTAATTATTTTTGCACTTTTTTTATTTGTTGGCATTTTTATCCATTGGATTTTTTCCAAACAGTATTTCAATGAGATAGTTATTGTATATATAGTTATTTAAGGGAGAGTTGTAAATATAGTAGTATTTATGAATAACTTTTATACCTCTGCAGCTCTAGTCATTGGAGTGTTGTATCCCTTCACTACAACAAATTGTACTTTACACGCCGTAAAAATCACTTTACGACATGCAATCGCACGCCGTATAAAACAATGCCTCAAAAAATATTTACTTTTTACGGTGTGCACATGCACTTTACGGCATGCGCATGAACGCCGTAAATATCAACAATTTTTTTTAAAAAAGTTCTTCATTTATTTGATTACCAGCATTTCTATAATAATTACAAAATAAAATTCTATATATATAACCAAGTTTTCCATGGTTTCAATAAACATAAATGTTGAGTACGGTTTAATACAATATATCAATGTAAAATTCATCTTAATAATTCTCAAAAAGTAAATACTACCTCAAAAAAAAATTTAAAATGTTACAAAATATTTGATTTGTCCATGAGTTTTGCAAGCAATAGATCATCTCCGGTTGACAAAACTACTCTCTCCCGTTGATATTGACAAATACCGTGCCATGTCTTCAACAACTCTCTCTCGACCCCTTGCTCTGTTTTCAAGGGTCATCATGATATCATGAGACCCTCCCATAAAATCCTGAAATACAAGAGAAAAGTTAGGCATACATAACACATGACTCGTCTCCATAATGCAAACAAAACTAATCATACTTGCAACATGTTCATGAGATGGGATTGTTGCCTCTCTAACTGTAACAACTGCCTCTGAAAAGTTAACCAGTTTCCTTTATTATTCATAAATCCCTTAGACTGACTAGAATTTTTAGAAAAATTTGCATGAATGCTTGTGATTTTTTAAGTACTAATGTTCCATCTCAACTAATCTAAACCAAATATTTCTCATTCATGAATTAAGTCTGTCGATAAAGAAGGTTATTATCTTCAAAAATCACAAGCATCTACACAGGTTACTTCAAGATATATATAGTAAACATTACTTCAAGATTTAGTTAAAATCTTCACCTCAACAAAGAAGGCTCCACTTTGTAATTAATATTCTTTCTTAGATAAATTGATGGGCCAATTGTCCAAATGCCACCCTCTTTAATCTTCTTCTACCTTGTTTACACCAAATCAAACCATTAAAATTTAAAACATGTAATAAATCCTAAAAATTTACTAATGATTCTCATTTCATATAATGTAAGAATTGTTTACACATATTCTGAAACTTTATCAGCCCACTTGAAGTGTGTCAAAAATCAACAAACCGACCTTGAAGAGAATGGAAAAGCTGAGAACTTACCACTCTACCCTTTGCTGCACCACATGGCTATTTGGAGCTTCTTCTCAAAGATAATTATTTGTAAAGAACCTGCATAAAGTTTGCTGTATAAGTTACTATTTAACCGCCTTAAGTAATCATGAAAGTGAAGTGGAAAGTAGGGGAAAAAGAGATATCCATTAAACCGATAAAATTTATTTCCCTCTTTGATTAACTTCTTCTTAATTTTGAAGTTCCATAAACTTCTGAGGACAGAAACTTATTAATTATACATAGATACTTCAATTTGTTCATTATCATAGATCTCAAAATATAAAAAATACCAGTAAATTTTTTATCAAACAAACAGGAAGAAGATTTCTGAAAAAAATCAAATCCTAACAACAGAAAAGTTTAGATAGTTCTATAGCACAACAAAGAAGTCAAAGAGGGTGTTTGGTGGGGATTAAAATTAGATTTTTAGTTAGATTGTGATAGAATGTGTGGTTGAAAATTTGTGGGACCTATGAAAAATGTGGTTAATATTGATTGTTTGACTTTGACTTAGATTAAAATTAGATTTTAATCCGTACCAAATATGACCTAAATTTATATTCCACATTAAGTAATTAACTAACTCGGTAATGTAAATAGTTTTGAAGAAGAGATTAATACAAGGATCGATAAATCTTCAACAAATCCCTTCGACGCTGCACCAAAAAAAGAAATACAATCAGATTCAAATCAATGATTAAACTAAAAATCAAATCACAAACATCATAAATAAAAATTACAATCAGAGCTAATATGTTTCAACCTATGAGACAATCGAAAAATCGAAACGAACACAAACACACCGAGCATATAGAGGATAAAAATCCTCGGACTTCTACGAAATCCCCTCATCAATTTCTTTACACGATTGGCTTAATCAACCAACCAATTCCATCATTTTCTTCAAAAAAATCCAGAAAATTGCAAAATACTTACCAGGAGAGAGAAAATGAGAGAACATAGATGGTGGTTAAGGCGTCGGGCGAAGTCATGACGGAGTCACGGAGAGGATGATGGTTGTGAATCGAGAGTGAATGAGCAACCAGCGTTTGGGAAAAGAAAATAGGAGAAAAGATTATTCTAGTTGGCCACTTTGGTTGACCTCATGGATGACCTCGACCCCACCACTCCCTTCACATGGGGTCGGATCCCACCTCATTAAATTTAATATTTTTGCCCCCCATGTGAGGGGAGTGGTGGGGCCGAGGTCATCCATGAGGTCAACCAAAGTGGTAAGGTAGCATGGTTGATGGGAGAAAAAGGTTTAAATTAGGGCTCTTGGGCTTCTGAGCTTTGTACTGAAAAACGGGTGTTTAATTGAGAACAAACATGACGTGCACCAAAAGCACGTTGTAAATATTTGAAGTCAGTGATTTTTAATGGCATACATATCTCGGACGCCGTAATTAATTTTTTTTACCGTGTGCTGTAGATGCATGTCGTAAATGAATACAGTAAAAAGTAAAAACATGATTTTGTTGTAGTGCTTGTAACCATAATTCTTCTCTATAAATATGTGATTTTGATTATTAATAAAACGCATAAGTTTATTGGTTTATCTCTTTTGGTCCCTCTAGTTTATAACAAAATCCAACTTAAAGATTTGACGATCCAATTAACTAGTACTCATTTTACACCTTTAGATTTGAATATTTAAGGATTTACTATTGAAATACAAATTAAGAAAGCATGATATTGCAAAATTTGTATACGCACTGACAAAGTTCAAAGGGTTATGTCATTTGTACACTCATTTCTTACATTATGGATGACTTTTGCTGTGTTGGTAAAAATAAAAAAAAAGTTGGTTGATTTTTTTTTAATTTTTGTTTTTGTTTTTAATTTTCCAATTATATTAGATATGACTTGGATGGAGAGTATACTTTGGCTAAGTTCTCTTAAGTGCTCGTTCTTGATGACACAATTTATCAAATCTCATGTACTAATACCACACAACAAAATGGTGTTACTGAACGAAATCATAGGCATATTGTAAAAACTATTTGTTCCATTCTTTTGTTTGCTAAAGTTCCCTTTGAATTTTGGGAAGAAGCAATTATTACTACTGTTTCATTAATTAGAGGCCGTTTGAGCCACATTTTCATTTTTCATTCTCATTCTTTTACTCATTTTCAACAACACATTTTTCAATAAAATAATATTTTTCATCACATTAATAACTTTTCCTTCTTTTTCAATCACACATTTCTAATCATATTACTATTTAAAATACATTTTTCCCAATAATCTCTATCAAACAAACTTTTAATAAGATTCAATCTTCCTCCAATTTAGATTTATCACAATTTGAAACATTGTATGGGCATAATCCTGATTACTCACTGATAATATTTGGATGTACTTAATTTGTTCTTCGTCCTGAAGTCGGACGTAGTAAATTGATATCTCGCTCTGCTATCTGTGTTTTCTTGGGTTATGGGATAAAAAGGGTTATTGCTATTTTGATCACATTAATAAGAAATTATATGTTTTTCGTCACGTCGTGTTTCTTGAGCACATTCCATTCTTTTCTATCTCTAATAATACTCATGACTTGACTAAATTCGACCTCATTCGTATTGATCCATTCTCTGATGATATTGACAGACCACCTGTCTATACCCCATGTACTGTTGATTTGGAAAAAGTTATAAAAGTACACATGCGCCAGTTCATGATATCCCTTCTCTTTCAATGGCTTCCCAATCACTGCCTAAGATTGTTGATCTAACTCTTGCTTCCTCTATTCCTCGAAATCTTCAACATATTCGTAAGTCTACTTAGTTACCTTATTTTGCTCATTCTTGTTATTCTGAGTCCTTTTATTGTTTTCTAACTTCCATTCACAAGTTATATGATCCCTTTTCCTATAAAGTATTCTGGATCCTATTTGGCAACAAGCTATGGTCGATGAACTCTCTTCTCTACATCAGATAGGCACTTGGGACTTGGTTGCATTGTCTTTAGGTAGACATATTATTGGTTCTCGTTGGATTTATAAGATTTAAACTAAATCTGATGGTTTAGTTGAGCGTTACAAAGTCATATTAGTTGGTAAGGGCTTTAATTTGTAGTATGGTCAAGATTATGAGGAGACATTTGCTTAGTTTGCTAAGATGACAACTGTTAGTACACTTATTGTAGTTGTATTTGTTTGTCAGTGGAGTCTATCTCAGTTGTATGTCAAAAAATCTTCATGAGGAGGTTTATATGGTTCTTTGTCTTAGTCTTTCTCACTCCCATGGATATGTTTGTAAGATCAAAACGATACTTTATGGCCTCAAAGAAGCACCTCGTGCCTGGTTTGAGAAATCTTCCACTGCTGTTATCTCTCTTGATTTTACATTCAGTCATCATGATTCTGCCCTATTTTTTAGATGGACTTCAACTGGTCGCATTCTACTTTTGTTGTATGTTGATGATATGATTATTACTGGTGATGATGTTGATGGGATTGTAGATTTGAAATTAGAATTGGCTGGTCATTTTAAAATGAAAGACTTAAGTGTATTATTTTATTTTTCAGTAATCAAAATTACTTCTTTTCCCAGATGTTATTTTCTCTCTCAGTCCAAGTATATTATGGATGTTATTGAATGTGCTTGTCTTACTGATACTAAACTGTTGATACTCATATAGAGCCCAACGCTCAATATTTACTCTTTGATGGTGTGCCTTTTACTGATCTCACTTTGTATCGCACTATTGTTGGGTGTCTAGTTTATCTTACTATCACATATCCCAATATTGCTTATGCTGTTCAGATTGTTAGTCAGTTTATTTCATCTCCTACTATAGTTCATTGGACAGTTGTTGTTCGTATTTTGTGCTATTTTTGTGGTACTTGCTTCCAGAGTCTTTTGTTTCCATCAACCTCCTCTTTAGTGCTCCGTGCTTACTCCGATGCTGATGGTTTAGGCCGATTCTCTTACCTGATGGGGCTAGTAACCCTACTGATCGCAAGTCCACTATTGATTTTTGTATATTTTTGGGTGATTCCCTTATCTCTTAGAAGAGTAAGAAACAAAATGTTATTTTCTGTTCCTCTACTGAGGCAGAGTATCGAGCTATGACATCCACCACCATTGAGATTGAGTGGCTGTATTGGTTACTTGCAGAGATGGGTATTCATTTGTCTTCTCCAATTTCTATGTATTGTGATAATTAAAGTACTATTCAGATATCTCACAACTTTGTATTTCATGAGCGTACGAAACATATTGAGATTAACTGTCATCTGATGTGCCATCATCTACAGACCAGCATTATTTCCCCACCTTTTATTTCTTCATCATTGTAGCTTGCTGACTTCTTCACGAAGTATCATCCGATTCATCATTTTCGTTTCTTGCTTGACGAACTCCCACTGCTTCTTGTTGTAGCATTGTGAGTTTGCAGGGGAATGTTAGCCTTATATAGCATACTTAATTTATGCATAATATTTGTTTCATTCTAGCGTAGGTTTCCTTGTTCGTTTACTCTTTTTGTAATATATAAACCTAATTATTCATTAGAAACCAAAATTTTTTGGTGGCTCAATAATATGTTCTCTTCTTCTTCTCTTAATTCTTAATTCTTCTTTTCTTTTGATTGGTTTATCAAATTAGTTTGTATTGTTATCAGTGTTCTTGTGGTATACATGTTTGTCTTAGATCCAATGTTGAAAATGAAAACGAACTGGGGTCTCTTAACATCCGTAAAACTTGAAAGGACAATGCCGTGTGGTTTCTTGGCTCTCCTCTTTCTAAGCGAAGAGATGATGGAACGGTTGCTCTAGTTTGACCTGTGTCATGCATCTTCATCCTCTCCTTTTCCTTAAAGTTCTGTTAGCAAGAATTTTTTAGGACCATGACAAGGTTTACCTTTAAATCCATGTATGTAGGTACTTGGCTAAACGTTATATTGACTCAAATTAGAAAATAGAAAGAAATCATGGAGAAAGGAAATTAACCATCAAATTCAAGGGACCATGGTTAGTATGGACAAGTTTTTAGTTTCTTGGCTGGGCTTCTAGATAATTCAACCCAATTAACCTGACTGGATTTAAACGAAGGCCCTGTTAAAATATTTATAGGCTTTTCTCACTTTGGAATTCTATATCCAAATTACTATGCAATATTTTCAAAAAAAAAATTAATACTGCAAATCTAAGTTACCAAACATATTGCCATTGTCATTTTTTTTTTATGTACTTTCATCCTTAGATAATTCAATATAGAGAAAAAAGAAAAAAAGAAAAAAAAAACCCTAACGACAGAGTTACCTTATTTTGGCATTATCTAGTCTAAGTGCAATGCTTCTCTCTGTGCTTACTATTCGTAAAGGTTTGATCTTGATACAAGTTTTTGTGGGTAAAAAAAAAAAAAAGGGCGAACTAAGCAGACTTGTAATAATATTATAGAGAGAAAAAAAAAAAAAAAAAAGAAGTAGAGAATTAAACTAAACTTCTTATTATTGAGGCAATATTACATTTAGAATGTTTCATTCCCATTTGTGATTACTTTCCCATTGTTGAAGATCAGGAAACATGTACAACTTTATATTAGCCTGAGCTATGCAAATTAAGTTAAGCAATACAAAGATAATCAAATTACATCATAAGCTATAATATAAGTTAATTAAGAGAAATAAATAGTTGTACTTTCAACTACTAGTGTGGGAAGTGTATATAGGTGAGCCTCAAATAAGACCTTTATTTTTCCTAATCATGGTGCCTTGCATATTAATTTATTCCACCATAGATACTGCTTTCACTTCTAAAATCTATTGAACAAGTTTCATGGGTTAAGTTGTAAGATAAGAGAGTGAAAAGAACGTACTCACCTATGAACATGCCAACTTACCTATTCGAAGACACCAAGTGTACAATAATATTATCTTTGAAAAAACCTTGTCCGAACCCTTCAGACAATGAAAGAAAAGAAAAGAAAAAGAACTGAAGGAAGGGTCAAGTCATGAAAGAATTATTAGTGACTTGAAATTTCAGAAGAACATGGGAAGATGACTGAGCATTGTGCTCGAACTGATCAAACAAGATGAGAGATGTTGGATTGTAGTATTCGACAAAATTGGAGGTGTTAAGATTAGGTTTAATCCTAGGAGAAGAATCCTTGACACTGGAACCACATTGTCTAGGTTGAGTTTGATAGAAAACCTTAGAAACAATAAGCTCACCCTCCTTTTCATCTGCATTGTTGCCAAGGTGGTACTGATGCATGACCCAATTTGTTTTTTCAGGTTTCTTTTGTTTCCCATAATTAGTGTATAATACAAGTATTTTCTTGTATCCTTTAACTTTCCCTCGAACAAGAATTGGCCTTGTCTTGCCTGTTTTATGCCACCGGGTTTCACTACCATCCTCATCTGCATGAACTTTTCTTCTTTTTCTAGTTCCGGTGGTATATGCCTTTGATGGTCGATGAAAATAGTGTCTCACTTGCCCATATTTGCTTGCTCCTGCAGGATTTCATTGATGGAAGATCAAATGGTCAATAATTCATTAATCTTAATTAGAAAAGATAGTTCAAATTTAGTTATGGTAAGAATAATCTGAATATTCATGGTACTTCAAATTTACACCTACATCGACAGGGAATATTATCTTATCTAATCTCGCCATTCTCTGACCATAAAACACATGTCAAATTGGGTCGAACAAGAGTAGGTAAAATGCAACTTCATAATAAGTCCAGTTCCAAAAAACAAAAGAAGTGAAAGCTCGACGGTAGATGTAATATCTAAAAATTCTCAAAAAAAAAATTTGTTTAGAACCCTCAAAATATGTACGAAGTTGAATTTACCTATAGCTACCTAGTACGACAATTTCATTATATTTTGCAAGCATTGTGTTCTATTGTCACACTTTTATTTACTAAAAAAGTAAAGAAATGCTTGAGAAAATATTTGATGTATTATTCGCACAAAAGAAGATAAGTCAGTATTGTCAAGTCAACCATACCAAATACAATACAAGATATAATTCTCTTCTTGTGCCAATGTATCGAACATATATATATATATATGAGTTAAGAATTTAAATCTATTACCAGGTAATTTCTCTGGGTGGGTGTAGCATATTCCATCCTCTCCTTCAATGGTTTGAATATACTCATCAATCAATGGATGAAGCTTATGATCATCCAACCTCACTTTTGCCTCCAAATGTTCAAGAAGCTCCACATCACTCGGATCAAACTTCATTCCGGTAGGCAAACTGCTCAGATCTTGTCTTTTCTATTCATTTTTTTTTCCAAATCCACGAAAAAAAAATATTATCATGGTAAAAAATTAAAATTAAAAACCATAATAGAACAATATTGCTAATTATTTGCTAAACCTTTTCTTGATGATTGACTGGATGACCACATGAAGGGCAAGTAGGGCTTTCATTAATGGCCTCTTGGTGACGACCGGGACAAGTCATTTCTCTGTGCCTAGTTTTCAGTTATGTTCATCCTACTGTGAATTTCTTCAAAATTAACAAAATTTGTGAAGAGAGACGAGGGTAAAAGAAAAGGAAAAAGTTGACTTGTTTCTTCTGCACTATGTTCTCCCACAAGAGAATTGCTCTTAAGAGTAGGCAAAGTATTGAATTCTTTCTGTACTTTATTGTCCGTTGTACGGATGAGCAGGACAAATCCTTTTATTCTGTGCCCTACTGTTCTTGCTCAAACTGTGTGTTTGTGTGTGTGACTGTGTGTGAGAGAGAGAGAATGGAAACTTTTGAAACACAATTTGTTGCAGAAATTGAGAAGGATCACTTGGACTTCACGTTTTGTTTTTAGAAAATCTATTATGTATTCTTCACGAAGTAGATATGTAGTAGCAAGTCATTTTACACAATCAAGAATTGAAAAACACGAGATTTAATGAAGAATTGAACATAAAATGTTATGCATATATCCACTCATACAACAATTATATATAAATGGAAGTTTTGAGTAATGTAGATGGCTAGGTTTAAACAAACTCTGGCGAGAGAGGGAGAGGTTTCAGTTCTCACGTCGCCCTAGAGTGTCAACAAAGTTAAAATTATCCAGACAAGAAAAAAATGAGAGAAATATTAATATCACCTACCAGTTTTAGAAAGAAACAAAAAAGATTATGGAAACTAACATCTGTTTATTATTAATTTTTTGCACGTGCACTTTGCATGTATTGCAAGAAATCTCCAGCAAACCTCCCCTTACACAAATTTATTTGTGGAAATGCAGTTGGAGTCAAGTAAATATGAAATCAATGGTAATAGATGCATGATTAGCCATTTTCAAGGAAAGAAGTAAATACTTTCAGGGACATGAAGTCGGACATTTGACATAAAGATGCTGATCCAGAAAATGCCAGACCTTAACCAGAGATGCATCAATTTAGTAACACACGCATGGTTGGTACTCGAACATCTTGCTGAAGTACTTGATCTAAACATCTTGAGCTATTAAGTACTTGATCTAAAATTGATTCTTTTCCCTGAGCCCCTGTGCTGACTTCTCCAGACCTTTCATATGTTACGGGGACAAAATTTATTTATGCATAGCTTCACACCTGTCATCATTTAATTGTAACCACGGAAAAAAATCCCAATACCACCAATACGACCTGTGCTCTCTAAACTAACCCTAAAAAACTGAACTACAAATATATCATCATATCTTGCAGCTTTTCCTTCAGATGGAAAAGAACGCACTGTCCTAAAACACGAGAAATATGCTCATTTCGTTTCTTGGGGAGGCCGCACCTATTTACCTTTGAGGTTGATCAGAACTAGCTGCATCACCTGTGCTCGAACCAGCACCATTTTCTCCTGGAAAAAAAGTACCTCACTCACCTTCCGACTCTAGTGGCTCAATTACACTGACTCCATCATCAGTCAGTCCTAATGAAAATTGATTAGGCTTGTAAAGGTGAGCAGCAATAACTAAGTAATAGGCTTGTCCACTTGGATAAGGAGGTAAGTGTGCATTGAAATTTATTCGACATCTCAAACACAACGATGTAGCAGTAAAAACACATACACTTCCATTTTGAAAGATGATGCATATGGCCATTGCAAGAATATATAGCACACGTGATTTGGCCACTTGCTATTGGGGTACCAACTGCATTAGGCATGTCATATTAGGTACTTCATATAATGCAATCTGTGTATCTTGGAATGATAGTAAATGTGTATGATTGAGGTTGTTGTAATATGGACTATATTTGAAACCACTTTATTGAAAGCGGAATAGTTTCGATACTAATTTGTTATGAAAAGATAAGAGATTAAGACAATATGAAGTAAAGATAACAAGAACACAAGAATAAAATGGAGATTTTATTATAATATGGAGAAAGAGAACAAAGATTATGTGTTTATAATGTTTCTAACTTATTCTAAAATACAATGAAGAGCCAACTATATATACGGAACAATCCAAACTCTAAAAGTAGAATTGTAGATGAAATATAATGCTCAAAAGTTTCCTTATCTTGATTTTTTAAGTCTAACACAAATTCCAACTCCCAATAGGGTTTTCAAATAGAACTTCAATTGGAATTTATCCAGTAGACTTTGAATAGGATTCTAAAAGCATTCCGAATAGAATTCTTAATGTGCACTTCAATTAGAACTCTTAATCATTTTCAACAAAGAATTTAGGTCACACCCAAATTCTAACAAAGGTAAAATTGTACACGGATATAGCAAGGGAGGCATTCGAGTGACCAGCATCTTTACAAGAATTCACTTGTTTACTTCTCCCAGGTATTAGTGCTCCAAACACACAGAGGCAGCAAGGCCAGTTATCCTTTTGAGATGAGCTTCTAGCTTGTTTCAGACCCCTTCAAACTGGACAGCATGTTTTTTTAATAGAGGAGTCGTCCATGCCTATAGCTGTGATGTTATTTTCTTGGAGATGAAATTCCAGAAAGGTGGCTGAAGGTGGGGGGACATGAATGTGGCCATAGTTTTGAAGATTGTCATATTAAGCCGCCCCTGTTTGGTGTAGGTTAAAATAAGTATTTTAGTAAGTTCTAATAAAATTTAATGAAATGTGTGGTTAAAATTAATTATTGAACTTGACTTGAAATTTTTAATAGATTTTAATCTACACTAAACAAGGGCTAAACAGAGAAATAATCCCTCTTGACGCCGATATAACATTAGCATCAACCTTGGACAGTGCAAAGCGTGGAACTGCTTCTTCAGGATTCATGCGACTAATATAATTGGTCGTTGATATCCTACTACAAGGTTGCCACAGTTGTTCAACAGTATTGGGTCTTGCCTCCTCCCCAGTTGGATTACAGTCACTATTTGGCCATTCCCAGAGATTTGTGTACAGCATTGGCACATGGAGCTAATATGGCATTTCATGTGTTACGGGTAAAAAAATTATTTATATATCGCTCCACTCTATTTTTTTCGTCTTTAATAATGTTAGGTAAGCAAAACTAGACATGAAGGTTCAATAAATGAAATTCAATTTTTTTTCATTGTTGGTACCGTCCAAGGCTATTGGGTCTATCCATCTTATCAAACAAGCATTGAGATTCAATATACAAATTTTTGCATTTCATTTTTGCTAAGTTTGAATGTTTACATTGTTTTTCGGTTTTTCTGTAAGGATTTCTATGTTTGGAGGGACGGAGTTAATCCTTCATATGCTATATATAGAGGTTACCAAATGATTGGTTACGAAAATGTTGGTGAATGTGTAACTTTTTTCTTAAAATTCTCAAACTTTAGTTTTCCTATTTCTTTTTTTTTACTCCCACGAATTTTCTAGTACAATCAAATATTGTTCGCATTGAATTACTTATATCAAATCAACACTTAGCTGCCAAGTTATTATAAATACAGAACATACATCACACATACCACGCACGTGCAAAGCTTTGAAATGTTTGTCCCTGACAAGAAATGGAGGGAAATAAAATGACCTTCACAGGTCATGAAAACAAAAGAACCTCACATGTCATCAGTTAATTGTAACCACAAACAAAAAATCACATAGTTCATTATCAAGATAACTACCAACATGATGGCTAAACTAACCGTAAGAAACTAAACTACAATTATATCATCATATCTTGAAGTTTTTCCTTCATAAGGAAAAGAATGGTACTGTCCTAAAACACGAGAAACATTCTCATTTCGTTTCATGGAGTGGTTGCTGTGTGTACACACCTATGTAACTTTGAGGTTGATCAGAACTAGATGCATCACCTATGCTTGAACCAGCTTCATTTTCTTGTGGAGGTAAGGCGCTCCACTTGCCTTCCGACTCTAGTGCTCAATTACAGACCCCATTGTTCGGATAAAACCCGCAAGCATACGGGTCGTTGACAAGTAATAGATAAAATGAGTTGTGAGTTAACGTCCCACGAGAAATAATATCTTAGTTCACTATTAAATTCGATATTTGTGACACAAACGAGATGATTATATTGTTATTTATACTAATTCTAAACTAAGAATGTTAGATTTATTAAATTAAATTATCCATGTTGAATCATTAAGAATAATTAATTGAATGCGGAAGCGTACCTGAATCAAACATGATTATTGTAATAAATAATTTCTACGGCTTTAGTCTTCCAGATCAACACGTTGTTTCTTTGTTTCTCTCTGGCGATGGGATCCAGAATGAATGAATGCAGAACATGTGATCTGGGGACCATAACCCTATATATATAGATTGCCTAGTTAACCTAATTCTGCCTATCATGAATTAAGAACAGGCCTGGTCTCTACACATAAAAGCCATATTTTAATTAGATGCATTAAAACCCAGACGGGCTTAACCAAAATTGATAGCCTTTAATCCAATACACAATATTTCACATATAAGCCCACATAATCGATTAAAATCTTACAAAGAAAGCATAAAAAATTGTTTTGTCAAATATGTGAATAATTGTATTGGATTTCGAATCCTCATATTGCCATTTATTTTAATTCTTGATTCGTAATCTAGTCAATTTCATTCTTTCATGACAACCAATAAAACTAGTGTATTTAATTCTCTTTTCCAAGAAAAGTTAAATCTATTTTAATCACTATTCGGTCATATTCGTAGTCTGAATTCATATGACCAAAATGCGTTAAATTATAGACTATCTATTTGATTGCATATGTGATATAGATTATTCCTAATTCTGTCTACATATGTTAATTTTGTCGCGTTTTAAATTTATGTGAGTCTTCAATCACTATAATAAGAAATGAATTATTCAATTGGTGCCCATAAATTGAATAATGCAATGAATATGCAAAATCAACCGAGAAGATCAAACAATAACTAAATTACTAGACTTAAATTAAAACAAATATGCAATATGCTTACCATTCATCCAATACAATAGAAAAACTAGCATGATATTCTAGTGATTAAATTATACAATAAATATTGAAAAAAATACCCGAAAAGAATAATAATGAAGTGGGAAAATCCACTACTTGACTTGAATTTTGAAAAGGGTGAATATTCTTCAATAATCTTGTGTAATCCGCATTGATCTTGATGCTTAACCTCACAAAATATGTAGATATGATTTTTTATGCTTAACCTTGTTCTTCACCTCCAACATATGTAGAATATGTGATTTTTAGGTCTAAGAGAGGTTGGGGACGTTCTCGTCGAGTTTTAGGATATTTAGAATGCAAAAAGATTGCATTCTAAAAGAAATACTGAAATAAAAAAGAAAAAGAAGAAGATTATTTCCCGTTTTACCTTGGGGCGTTCACCCTAAGTTAGGTGCACGCCTCAGGTGGTTTTGGAGTTGCAAGAGGTTTTAAAAGAGGAGGAGGCGCCTAGGTGTGTGCCTTGGCTTATTCCGAATAGGTTTCAGTATTTTCATTATAACTTTCTCTTTCGCTATCCCATTGAGGCGATTTAAAGTCTGTTGGAAGGATAACTCAAAGGACTACAATTTTTATAGAGGTAATATTTTTCCAATTTGAATGTTTGTTATGCCAAAAATGAGTCTCAATATGAGGCTGAAGATTCGGAGCATAACTTTTCATAAATAAATTGATATGTGATAATACTTTGACTATATTTCACCCTTTTTACTTCTTTTCTCATCTAGTTGACCTGTAGCACATCTCAAATCTTTATCTTTATGTTCGATACAAATTTTGAGTATTAGTACTTCAGTACTTCAGTTCTTCTTTATTTTTCGCTTGGTTTCTCCAATTCTTTATCAAATTATGAGTTTTACTTATTAAACACACTTCACAACAAATTAGATAATATTTCAATCAGAGAACTATAAAATGTCATTATTTAAGGCCCCAAATAAGTGTATAAAATACACTTATCACCCACCATCAGTAAGTCCCATGCAAATTGGTTAGGCTTATAAGGGTGCACGACAATTACTTAGGGAGAGTCTGATACACTTGGATAGGGAGATAAGCATGCATAGAAATTGATTCAACGTCTCAAACACATTGATGAAGCTGTAAAAAACGTACATTTCCATTTCCCAAAGCTAATTTATTATGGACTAGCTGTCACAAGAATATGTAGCACACGTGATTTGGCCACTTGCTTGTCCAGGTACCAACTGAATAATGCACATCAGATAAGGTAATTCATATATTGCTATCTGTGTCTCTTGAAACGTGAGTAAATGTGTTTGATCATGGTAAAACCTTACATGGATATATGCAACTATGCAAGGAATGACAGAGGGACCAGGCGGGAATCACAAGTATTCACTTGTTTGCTTCTCCCATGTAATCAGTGCTCCATATGCACAACTAAAAATCAGCACCTGAACATACAAGCACATTAAGAATATTAGAGAAGCAAGGCCAGTTATCCTTTTTCGATGAGCTTCGAGCTTTTTTTTTACCACATCAAACTGGTCAGCATGCACTAGGATAGAGGAGTCATCCATGCCATTGGCTATGATTTTAGCCCCTGTTTGGGCTCCATTAAAATGAAGTTTTGGGGAAAAAAATGTGTTTTGAAATAGTGATTTTTTTTTGGAGAATGTGTGGTTAAAAAATGAAAAAGTTTTAGATCTACATATAATATTATTTTATGGAAGAATGTATGGCCTGTAAAGACTTGAGGTTCCAGCTTAAAAGGTCAACCTTGTTAAGAGGAGTATCTCAAACCCTTTATAAATTGGTCTATGATTTCATCTTTTATTCGATGTGAGATTATATCCCTTAACATGTCCCCGCAAGATGGTGGCTCGTTTGAGCAGACCAATCTTGAAATTCGTATGCTCATTTTTTTTAGTATTATCGGATTGAATTGCTCGTTGGAGTTTGATGGACTCTGATATCATGTTAAGACTTGATGAGTCATCTTATAAAGTCAACCTTATTAAAAGAAGTAGTCAAAGGCCTTATAAATTGACCTATATTTACATCTATAATCGATGTGGGATTATATCCCTTAACATGACCAAAAATGAGTTTTGAAAAAATGTATTTTTGTAAAAATGGAGCCCAAACATGTCTTGGGGATTGGGGATTAAATTTACTAAATGTGGATGCAGGTGAGGGGACAAATGTAGCCATTGTTTTGAAGGTAGTAATATTAAATAGAGAAATTTTACTCCTGACGCCGATAATAACATATGCATCATTCTTGGACAATTTAAAGCATGGAACCGCTTCTTCAGGATTTATGTTACTAATATAATTGATCATTGATATCCACTACAAGATTGCCACAGTTGTTGTAAAGTCGTAAAGTATTTGCTCTTGCCTCCCTGATTGGATTGCAATCACTTTTTGGCCATTTTCAGATATGGTGTATAGTATTGGCATATAGAGCCATATGACATTTCTTGACTTGGTGTACATCAACCTTGAAATTCTCTTAGACTTTAAACTGTCTTCTCAGGGAATGACTTTGTGATCGCCCATTCACTTTTGTCAGATTCCTGATTATGGAAAAAACACAAATCTTTTCAACATTAGTACCATTAAATGCTATTGGGTTTATCCATCTTACAAATATGCAATGAAATTGGTTGCCGTAAAAAATGCCGCCAAAGTCTTGGATCAACTTTTTATGGATTTGAACTAAATGAAAATGTATAATGCTGGAATTTTACATATTTACATAGAAAATCTTAGTTCGGACCTCCCATTTCATTCCTCTTTCTTCCCTTTATATAAGCGAGCTAGTCATGTCAAGTTACAATATCCCGACCTAGAATTGCGTGCCACCTCTATTTCTTGTAATTTTACTCCAACCTTTATCGATTGGGTACTGGCTCAAGAGCTGAACACTGACTTGTCTGATCCCTTTGACAAGCAAACTCCTTTTACCAAGTCAAAAGGACCCCCCCAAAGTCATCCGACATGGATTTTAAATCGGCGTTAACAATTTTCCTAAGGTCTTCGTTCTATCTTTTAGAGATTGAACATTGATTCCCGGTTGCCTGATCTGTTACTGACGTTTCAAAAGCTGGTAGAAGACAGTAGTCTTCGTAGACAGTGCATGAGCGATGCTTGGAGGAGGTTCAGAGGTGGTGTCCGATCCACTAGCAATGAAGCTTCTTGTGCAAGACTCCTAAAATGGTGTCGTTTTAGATTTTTTAATGTGGACTATTGACATGGGTGTTCTAGGCTTAACAACGTAAAAAAAAAAAAGGGGGAAAAAGTTATTAATGATAGTACTTCTTTCGAAACTTGAAAAAATAGAGAAGTACAATACAACTTTTCAAATATTTGGGTGACTGAAATTTGTTTTCTATTGTTAATTTCTCGTGATTTATAGCTCTTCATGTTATTTGTCATTTTGATCTTAATGACGATTTAGATTTAGAAAATGCGGGATTTGGTGAAAGATCAAAATAAAATATATATCTCTACAGTATACCCTACAAAAGTTTGACACATGAGGTTCATGTGCACATATAACAGCCATAATGGAGAGGTTCCAGGACGAACTCCAATCTAAAACCTATAGTTTCAGAACCACACTGCTAAAAAGGTAGGGGACCATTGCAACTAATTCAATAGGTAGGGGACCATTGGTGCAGGTTTTTCTTTATAAATTGCATGCTACCTGTACATAATTGAAGAATTCAGGATTTTTATCATGTTAAATGACACTTCTAGATGATATCCTTCATCGGCTTGATCACCCCCAAACTTATCTTAAATATGGTAAAATGAAAGAGAAGGGAAAATAGGTTGATACAAATTTTCAGGCGAATCACAACCTAGTTCTTACCAATTCAAAAATCTCTCCATCAATCCAAAAAGTTTCACATCTAGATAACAATTAATTATGACTATTGTGCTCAAAGTAACTCACGATCTCGCATTGAATAAATAACATATTTGGTCATGCATAGCTCATGAATCAATAACAATTTTAAATATCAACCAATCCCAAGCCGACAAGGTCATCTAACATGTCAATACAAAATCATCAATTAAAGCACAATCACCCCCAAACTTAAACTGTACATTGTCCTCAATGTGAAAAAGAACAAGATAAAAGGAAAGAGGAGATAACGAGACTTCCTCGATTAGATATTTGTGAAGAGGTACCAATGCTCAAATTGGACTTGTGATGCACTTGATGAACTTGGGCATGTGACCTTCTTGTACACAAATTTACCCCTAAGCTTGAGATGAACCATGGATATGAGACTTCAAAAAATTCCTACAAAAAATAATTGCAAAATAAATAAAAGCAAGAAAATACATAAAAGTAAATAAAAAGCTTGAAAGTTGGGTTGCCTCCCAACAAGCGCTTTTTTATAGTCTTTAACTCGACTTTGGCAAATGAATTACAGGCATCTAAAGAAGGCTTTGGATGCCTTGTCCATCTTCCTTCATTTGTCTTTGATCCACTTCTCATTAGATCTCCAAACCTCTACCTTGCCGTTCTCAACATAATAGGACTTTCCTATTCCATCCAAATCAAATTCAACTATGAAAATTTCTATCTCCTCATCGGACTTAATCACAAAATCAATTTCTTGGCAATCAACCAAGTCGGAAGAAATTTGCTCCTAATTGATTGCCACATCTTCATTTAGCTCCATTGTGATTAAATTCTCACTCATTTTAGGCTCTTATTCAAAGGTTGAACCTCATTGGGTTGAATGATTGGTACGCAATCAAATTCCATGGGCAGTGAGAAGTCGGTCTCATTGACTTCTTCAAGTGGATTATACCCCCATTGTTGAAATCATTCCCAATACATGTAATCTCCTATAAACATATTGCTTTCATCTAACAAGGCAAGTTTTTTGAAATATTTTGCAAGTATCATCTCGTTCAATAGGGAAGGACCATCTCCCACAAGTTTGATGTCATCATTCCAATTGTAAGGTACCAAATCTCCCGCTAGCATGTACCCTTCATCATTTTCTTCAATAGCTTGTTTTCGATACCTCAAATATTTCCTAAACCGCAAAAGTTTCGGCGTGTGCAAACTAGTATATGAGAACAAGCAATGTCCAGTACAATGCACCGTGTAACACTTATCACAACTTGGATGTCCTCCAAGCATTTCCTTATAGCCCATATAGAGATTTCTCATTGCAAATTTTGCATTATCTTAACAAAGTTAGAATCCTGCATATATCACAAAAGTATGGGGAAAGAATACAAATACACAATATAGATAAGCAACACGGGGGTTAGCCAAAATAGACAAAAACAAAGATAATTAAAAACAAAGAAAAGAAATTGTTAAAATTAAAATTAACTAAAGTGGTAATTCAAAGTAAAAACATTCCCCGGCAACGGCACCAAAAACTTGTTTGCTAAAAAGTGCAAGCCGCAAATGCACAAGTCGCGTTCAAGTAATAAAGTGAACATTGTGAGTCCAGAAAGTCGATCCATCTAGGAATGTTTACTTTAGATTACTCGACTCTAATTAATTTAATTCTAACAATGAAAAGAAACACACACAATTAAACATATGATTTGGAAAAATAAGGAAAATAACTAAAAGTCTACAAAATAGAAAAACACAAACACTTAGGATGCGTTCTCTTTGTCGTTTTGGGGCCGTTTTCTGTTTTTCAAAATGATGAAAATGCGTTCTCTTTCCCATTTTTGAAAACGAATTTAAAATTTTCAAAGGAAACAAAAAATGGTGGAAAGTCGTTTTGGCTGTTTTCCATTAAAACCAATGTAAAACTACAAAACGCGGAAAACGCATTTTTAACTTAAACAGTGTGATAGCTTAGTTGGAAGGGTACTGAATTTCTGAAGGTCCCGAGTTCAACTCCATTTCACTGCAAACTCGCGTTACTGAAATTTTTTTTCTTTTTACTTCCACTCTTTTTTTCCTTGCTCACTCTCTCCTTCAGCCGCTCCTCCATCTCCCGCCGCCCTCCGCTCCAAACCCTCCATCTTCCTCTCCTCAATCTCGTGCTAAAAACATGCGCAAAGATGAAAATATTGGATCTTGGGAAATTGATTCGTGGGTATTGCTTCAAATTGGATTTTTTGTTTGATAATTATGTGGGCAATACTTTGATTCTTATGTACTCTTCTTTTGATGATATGGAAGCTGAAAAATGTGTGTTTGACCTTTTAACCCAATCCAAATTTTCGAATTGAAACCACACGGCCACACCTCAACCCTGATTGCGTCGCCACTGCCTGTGATCTCCAAGCTCCAACCGGCTACAGAACGGTAATCGCATCAATCACCAGCAGAAATTTTATGTGGGTTAGATTATATCTATCCTTTTCACACTCATTTAGTTAGTTCTTTCTTTCACTTTTGTTGATTTTTTAAAGTGTTTGATGTTTCTCAAATTGTTTGTTTGGCTATTTGAGGATTGGGGGTATCTGGTTTGGCCATTTGGGATAGGGGGTTTGCCTTGGGGTGGTGTGTGTTTTTAGTTTGAGCTAATTTGGGGATGATCGAATTTTGGGTTGCAATTGTAAATAAATTTATCAATTCCTTAATTTACTTTAACTGTAAGGATAAAGATGATCCTTTTGGAATTAGGCATTAGTGAACTATTAAAATTAAAGTCTCTGGCCATTAGTTCCCAAGGTTTTTCGTGTGGATGATGTAGTGCATATATGCAAAAGTTATAAGGTTTGGTTGAATGTTTCAAATTTGGAGTGAGTTTCAGCATTCCTGGAAATGGCTACTGGAAATGATGGCTACTGGAAATGGTTTGCCGGTAACCTTGCATTCGGTGTTGCTGCTGGTGCTTCCTCACTATTCTTTGTGTAGTCCTTGGATGGTGGTAATTCTCCTCGAAATCAAGTTATAAGAAATTTGTCTTGTACTAAGGAACCAAGGATATACCTCTCATTCCTATAGAACGTATTTTAGCAGTATTGTGTTCTCATTAAGTGTTAGTTTTCATCTTGCTTGAGTCTACTTGTGTTCATACAAAATTTACTTATTGTTTGGTGGAATTAAAATGTAGTCTCTAATTGAAATTCAGAAAAAGAATTGAGTTACAAAATACCAGTTACAAGGCTCAAATTTCATATCGTCAAACGTATTGAAAGTGTGTTCTATTAGTTTATGTTACTTGTCTTATTAATACATTGAAATAACTTCTTAGTATCAATTTATAATTTTATTATTCATGAACCAACTTAACATATATCATTGTTGTTACTTTCTAAGAGTTGATAGTGTTGGTTATATTAGGACAGAAAATGCATTTGCTACTATGACTAGCCAAGAGTCTGATGTATATGCTTATGGAGTTGTCGTGTTGGAGTTGATTACTCGAAAGAAAGCCTTGGATCCTTCATTCTGTGGGGAAATGGACATCGTTGGATGGGTGAGATTTGTCGGGAGCGGAACTGAAGAAATTAAGAAGATAGTGGATCCAAGCCTGCTCGACCAATTCATAGATTCAAGCATCATGGATCAAGTAATAGATGTGCTCTTAGTTGCTTTGAGATGTACAGAGAGAGAGCCAAGCAAAAGACCCTCCATGAGAGATGTTGTGAAGCAACTAACACAAGCCAGATCCAATAGCAGAAGCAAAAACGAACTAAGCTCAAATTGACCTTTTGTAGCCTTCAACATCTATCCAGCTGACTTTTCCCTTTCAAGTGACCTGGTCGGTGGTTTTTTTAAATCGTCATTGTAAACTTCAAAATGTATATATTATTTAATATTATATTAATAGTAAATTATTACAATTAATTGAATAATCGAATTTATTGAATACAATATTATACAAGTGTTTATTATCGAAATATATATGTTATTTTATTAAAAGTGGATTTTTTTATGAAAATGCATACATATTTCACATTTATATATTATTTTATACTACATTAATATTAAACTATTAAAATTAATTGAATATTCAGATTTCTAGAATAAAATCATATTAATAAAAATTTAAAAAATAATATATGTTTACACCCCTATATGCAAAGATATTTCATAATTGAAAAATATTTCAAAATTTAAAGAAATTGCAGGTTTATAATATATTTAATAATATATTAACATTAAACAATTAAAATTAATTGAATAATCATATTTTTTGAATAAAATATTATCAAATAATATTCTAAAAAAGTGCAAAGAGAACGCATTTTCTGTTTTCTGTTTTGAGAAACTGTTTTTCAAAATGACAAAGAGAACGCATTTTCAGTAATTTCAAAACAGACACCCAAAATACAAAACAAACGAATTTCAAAACACAAAACACAAAACAGAAATACGAAGAGAACGCACCCTTAGTGATTTTGGAGAAAAACGTGATTGAAATTCATGGTTTCGTTTAACCGTCGCCTAATTAATTTCACAACAAGTCAATTAACCAATTACTCACTTCCGATATTAGATCCGAACTTCCAATTTTAGTTAATTGCCCTGCTCGAGTGAAACTAACAATGATTGAATGGTTTAACCTACTATATCTCTATGTCGATTACAACCAAACAATCACATTCAATAATTGTGAAGATAGTTCAATGGATCACCTAAAGGTAGTGGTATATCTCTATCCACTACACATTACACAACCCTAGGATTTCTACTATTTGGTTTAAAATGTACAATTTTCTCTCGAATGATGCACAAATCACTAAATAAATTCATTCATTGGCCATATAAATAAAAATGCAATAATAACAATAGTAGAAATACATGAAAATAAATAATAAACATTAAGCTTGTGTTTGGCCCCATTTTTTTTTTTTTTTTTTAAAGATATAGTATTTGAAATAGTGATTTATGGGAGAATGTGTGGTTGAAAAAGAAGGAAAAATTTTCGATTTACGTGTAGTATTATTTTATGAAATATTGTGTGGTTGAAAGTAGGATAGAGAAAAAAATATATGATATGATAGGGGGCCAAATAAGGACTGGGCAAATATAGAAATTAATTAAGGCTTAGTTAAAATTCAACCACAAATCCCAACAATAAATTTAGCTCATATTATATAAATGTAACAAAGGAGAATGTTTAAGAGTATCTTCAAGAGACTCTCTCTTTTGAAAGAGCATATTCTACAATTTAAAGAGTATCTATAAATTTAAAGAACAAAACTTTTAAAATGCTTTATTAGCCCCTTTATTTTTAACATTTAATTTTACCATTCTCAATATGTATTTCTTATTTTTTTCTCATTCTTTTATTTTTACCATCTTCCCTCCAATAATTATATCATTTTTCAAGTATATTTATTTAATTAAGTCAATAAACTGTGAATTTGAAGTTAAAATCTTTGAAGCATTAAATTATAGAGAGGTGAATTTGCACTCTCTATTTTAAATGTTAAATTGAAGAGTCTCTTGAAGTAAAATTTTAAAAATTAATTCTTTAAAATAGAGAGCATTCCACTTTTAAAGAGTCTTTTGGATATGTTCTAACACAATACATTACACATTTGACGAAATAAATAAAAAAAATCGAAGTTTAAAGATAAAACCCTATTTTCGAACTTGAACTTGATTTATCCAAAATTTTGCAAAAATTCTTGATTGAATCTCATTGTTGCTCTTGAATGTGCTCCAAAAATTCAAAGCAAAAGAAAAGAAAAAGCAAAGAATGAAAATGAAAGAAGAAAAGAAAGGAAAAGAAGCAGAAAGAAAAGGTGACCAGCAGAGAGAACCCCTTTAATTGCCCAGAAATCTGAATCTTATACAAAACCCTAGGAAAATTGCATCTAAAGTCCCCAGATTTTCAAAAAGTGAGCAAAAGGATCCCGAACCTTTTTTTAAAAATAAAAACGGCGCTGCAGCGGCGGAATAGTGGCGCTGCAGCGCCCCATTCTCTGTAACCTGCAGAAAATGGAACAAATTTGCCATTTTGCAGCCAAGTCCTCCACTATTTGCGCACTAGGTCCCTCAACTATGATTTTGTACATATTGGTCCTTGGATTTTATCTTTTATTTCTATCTTGCCCTCCATAAATTTTACTCCAAATCCTCCACTTTCTGGCTTGTTCATATTGGTCCCCAACTTCACAAATTTGTGCGTTTTTAGTCATTTTTACCTCCTTTTGCCTTATTCTCTTTCCTTTAGGTGATTTTTGCTTACAAAAGCGATAATTATATAATTGTGAATAGAAATTCGCTCATTTTCATCAATAATAAATTTGTTTAGGTATTAAATAAGTGTGCAAAAATACACTTATCATTAAACACATGTATAAGATTTGTATATTTGTCCCTTAATTATCATACAAACAAGTATGATATCAGAGATGTTCTCGTAGTAATACTTAAGAGAAAATAAATAAAATTGCATCATGTAATAACATGCATCATTTTGTCATTATTTATTGACAAATTATATAAACACATAGTACATATGATTCATAATTATTCTAGGTTAGAGTTCCCTTTCGGAGAAGGTTTGGATTTAATGTATTTGTCTTTGTACAATTTTGCAGTGAAGCAACTACTCCTTTCAATGCAATTACAGCTGGAATGATGAGAACCCAGCCTTTCTCTTCATAAATATTTACAATTATCAAACCATCTTATTTCAGGTTCCCTCCCAGCAACAACTTTGTGCATATTGAATCGACCATGGCAAAGATTGTGATCTTTACATTATTTGCAATGCTCTACATTCCTAGCTGTCTTGTTATATCTCTCGATAGCTCCATCGATGAGTATGCTCTTCTAGCCTTCAAATCTCAAATATCTTCTGATCCAAACGATATCTTGGCCATGAACTGGACACGAGGAACCTCTTTTTGTAACTGGATTGGTATTACTTGTGGTGGCATGAATCAAAGAGTGACAGGTATTAATCTTGCAGATATGGGTATAAGAGGTACTATTGCTAAAGAAATTGGTAAATTCTCTTTTCTGGAATCCATTGTTATTAGTAACAACAATTTTCATGGTTTTATTCCTGAAGAAATGGGTGACTTAAGCCAACTTCTAGAAATAGATATGCAACACAATGAGCTACGTGGTTTAATTCCAATGAATTTTGGATTTCTTGGAAAACTTCAAAAGTTAAATCTACGGGGAAACAGTCTCACGAGTTATATTCCTAAAAGGATTTTCAATCTCTCTTCTTTGGTAGAAATTAATTTCAGAAACAATAGTCTCTCTGGAAATCTTCCGATTGATATTTGTAAAAGTCTTCCAAAGCTAGAGAGCCTACGAATTTCTGCGAATCAAATTGGTGGAATTATTCCTCCAAGCTTGGGATCATGCGGGAAGCTCAAGATACTTTCTCTATCATTCAACGATTTCAGTGGAAGCATTCCAATGGAGATTGGGAACTTGTCGACCCTTCAGATTCTCTATCTAAACAAAAATAATTTGATCGGTATGTTGCAAACTATTGTTCATATACACTCCCTTCCCCCTCCCTCGGTGGAAAAGTAAACTAAGAAAATAAGCCAAACAAAAATTTGAACTAGAGAAGGTCAAAAGCAGCTTAGGGGTGGAAAACACATCCAATTCCAGAATCCAAATACACCATCTTTATCACTTAAATGAAGGTTAATTAATTTGAAAAGCTACGACTCTAACACGTTATTTTGTAGGAGATATGCCTTCAACTATCTTCAACATATCTTCTTTACTAAATATTTCGGTGGAAAACAATAAAATTTCTGGGAACTTTCCTGATGATCCGTGCAACCGAGCTGCAATGCTTGAGAGCATAGAACTTCATAACAACCTCTTCCATGGAAGGATACCTTCTACACTATCACGTTGTCATGCTCTTAAACTACTTACTATCTCCAAGAATGGATTCACAGGAAGTATTCCAAATGGCATTGGAAACTTGTCAGCACTTCACCGGCTTGTTTTGAGTTACAATTATTTGACTGGTACTTATCTACCTTTCAGTTGGAAGTTTAGTTTTTTCCATTAAATATATTTTTATTTCATTGTCTTAACAAACATAACAGGTTCTATTCCACATTCAATTGGCAACATATCAACTTTGGAGAGTTTCACAATTCATGCCAACAGTATCAGCGGAAAGATCCCCCAAGAATTGGGACAACTGTCGAATTTAAAAGGGTTATATTTTTCTCTTAATAAGCTTGAGGGTGAAATACCAGAATCCATCTTCAACCTTTCCAAATTACAAGAACTTGTAGTTGTACTCAATGATATCTCTGGCAATCTTCCGTCATCAATTGCCGATGGACTCCCTGATCTTGAAGGTCTCTATCTTGGTGGTAATCGGTTAAGTGGAGTAATTCCTAGTTCTGTTTCTAATTTTTCTAAACTTAAAATACTAGAGCTCAGCAATAACTCATTTAGTGGACAAGTACCTATGAATCTTGGGAATTTAAGGAACCTCCAGCGACTAGGTTTATCAGCTAATCGGTTAACAAATGATCCATCAATGCCAGAGTTGGGTTTTCTTGTTTCATTAAAAAACTGTAGGCACTTGAAGAAGATACAGATTAATAACAATTTTTTTGATGGAATGCTCCCAAAATCCTTGGTTATAGGTAATTTGTCGGCATCTCTTGAAAGCCTCCACGCAAGTTCTTGTGGCATCAAGGGCTGGATTCCAAATGAAATTGGTAATCTGAGCAACTTGATTTTGTTGCAATTAGGAGTCAATGACTTGACAGGAACAATTCCTGACACACTGGGTCAATTAAAGAAGATTCAAGTGCTCGGAATTAGTGGAAATAAACTTCAGGGGCCGATACCCGTCAACTTTTGCAATTTGAAGAATTTGTATATATTAAGTTTGGCGGAAAACATGCTCTCTGAACATTTACCAGGGTGTTTAGGAAATGTTACTTCACTACGACAAATTTATCTAGCATACAATATGTTGACTTCCACTATACCATTGAGCTTGTGGAACAATAAAGAAATTCAAATTTTGACTTTGTCTCATAATTTGCTCAACGGTTCTCTACCTCTAGAAATTGGCAGCATGAAGAGCTTGAGAGTGTTATCTCTATGAGATAATCAATTTTTTGGTGATATTCCAAGCACTATTGGGAAACTTCAGAGTTTGATAAATCTAACGTTATCAAACAATAGGTTATATGATCCTATACCTGAGTCGTTTGGTAACTTAACAGAATTGCAATGCTTGGACCTATCTCAAAAAAATCTTTCTGGAGTGATCCCCAAGTCATTGGAGTCACTTGCGTATCTTGTGTATTTTAATGTATCATTCAATACACTCAGTGGTGAAATTCCGAATGGAGGACCTTTTAAGAACTTAACAGGAGATTCTTTCATAGGCAATGGAGAATTATGTGGAGGATCTCAATTCAAAGTCATGCCATGCAAAGGTAATACGTCAAAATCTTCGAGCAAGACCAGATACCTGAAATATATTTTACCATCATTCGCCTTGGTAGCAAGTATAGCAATTATTACAGTTTGGTTTATGAGACGTAATTCAAATAAGCCTCATCCAGGTCAGTCAAGTTTCTCTATTGCCTTCACTATGAAGAGGATTTCATATTATGAACTTCTTAAAGCTACCAATTACTTTGATGGAGAGAATCTGATAGGAAAAGGTAGTATGGGTTCAGTATTCAAGGGTATATTCTCCAATGGGGTAGTTGCTGCTATTAAGGTTTTCAATTTAGATTTGGAAGGTGCGTCCACAAGCTTTGATGCCGAGTGCCAGATTATGAGCAACGTTCGTCACAGAAATCTCGTTAAGGTAATTAGTAGTTGCTCTAACCAAGATTTCAAAGCATTGGTGCTTGAATATATGCCGAATGGAAACCTGTACGATTGGTTGTACTCTTCCCAAAACTGTCTAGATATAGTTCAACGTTTGGAAATAATGATAGATGTGGCATCTGCATTGGCGTATCTACATCATGGGTACCCAGTCCTAATTGTCCACTGTGATTTGAAGCCTAGAAACATACTTTTGGATGAAAATATGGTAGCCCATGTCGGAGATTTTGGCATCGCCAAGCTCTTCACGGAAAACCAGAGAATTTCACAGACCAAGACTTTGGGCACCATTGGGTACATGGCACCAGGTAAGTATATTGTCAATTATTTATACATATGCCCTTGTTTGAGCCCCATTATTTGGCTACGAATGTATTTTAGAATAGTAAATTTATGGAGAATTTGTGGTTAAAAAATAAGAAAAGTTTTGAGTTTGCATTATTTTATTAAGAAATGTGTAGTTGAAAAGAAAAGAGAAAAAAATTTATTTTGAAAATAATGGGATCAAAATAAGGGCAAAATTTTATACATATAGTTCTATATATTTTGATGTTGTACTCCTAAGAATAAATTATGTATATAAGATTTTGTGATGTTGTACTTATAATTTATGTTTCGGCTTTTCTATTATTGTTTTATAAAAGCAAGAAAATAACAAATTATAATCAGTCTCCAAAAAGATTAAGAAAAGTCATAGTGTTTTTTTTTTTTTTTTTTTCCTAGTGATCACTCAACCAGTTTCTTAGTTCTCCTTCATTATTTTCAATTTTCAATTTTTCTTGTTAATTTTGATCACATATCCAAATTTTGTAGAGTATGGATCATCAGGATTAATATCGACTATGGCAGATGTTTACAGCTATGGAATTTTGTTGATGGAAACATTTACAAAAAAGAAGCCCACAGATGATATCTTTGATGGTGAGTTAACCATGAGAAGATGGATGCTTGAATCATTCCCTGATAAAATAATGCAAATTGTAGACGTGGATCTACTCAACCGAGATGGAGAAAATATTAAAACTAAAGAGGGCTACTTAAAATCAATTATGAAGCTAGCACTTGAATGCACTGTTGATTTTCCTGAGGAAAGGCTCAATATGGAACATGTTGTGATAAGGCTCAAGAAGATCAAAAGTGAAGTTTTTTCGAGCATTAGTACGCCAGAATAAGACTAAAGGTCTGTTTGTTGAAGTGTGGACGTTTTGTTTCCACCGCATTATCATACAGTTTTCTGTTACATGATTAGCTACATTTGTACTGTTGATGTCACTTTGGTTCTGCTAGAGTGAACAAATATCTTTATTCGTAATGATTTAGATTTAAGATTTTAGTTGCATATAGTTATGTGTAATGGAATTATGTGTAGTGACTTTTCATTGATCCTAATTTCCATTTGCGTGAGTCATTTGTTTTGTTCATTTTTCTTCTTTTACTTTGCCTATTCTCTGATTTGTCACCATCTTTCAATTTCTAGAGATGGATTGGATTTAATGTCGATAGAGTCGTTAAATATCGAGCATTGCCTGTGTAAATAGTATTATTGGTGAAGGTCACAGATGCCGAGAACTGTTCTTCTGCTAAAGAATAAGGCACACCTCAACTTTACCTTCAAAGTGCTTTGCCTTTTATGTTCAAGACTGCTATAGTTAGATATTCCTATTATGAGAATCAAACCGCTTAATCACTTAAATGTGCATAATGTTCGAGTTTCTTTAACCTACTATTCGTGTTTCCGTGTGGTCTTTTCTACCTTTTTTTCTATTTCATCTCATGTTTTATTCATGAAATTTATTTACATATTTAACTAGACGTAGAATCAAGTTTTTACACCCATACCATGAAGAAATTAACTTCACCGGAAAATTCCTCGGGACTTTTTAATCGGGTAGCTAGCTTCCATTGCAATACCGCATATATCCCATCTTTATCAGTAGAATCACGCTTCATTTTGATATAACCTGCTCCACCCCAGTGAGCGCCCCATGAATTCTTCACGAGCCAGTACTTCTCACCATTTGATTCGCCATATGATTGAGATCTTTCCCACAATAACCAGAGAAGATCCCGCTAGAGTACAGTTGAAAGTCATAGCTACCAGCATCAATGGCAACAGATACTGGTTGTTTTGCCAATACAGCAAGTAGAGCTTCCTCACTACCGGCAGGTATCGCTTTATAGCTACTTAATTTTCACTGCACGTTTTTCTTTTTCTTTCGGTGGTGTTACATCTGCCGTTTTTTCCTACATAAGGATAATCTTTTTCTGTTGTTATGCCACCAATTTTCTTGATGAAAGCAAATGCTTTTTCCATGTATCCACCTTGACAGCCTTTGTTATCTTTGTTGTAATCACAGTCAACGAGTTCTTGTTCCGATAAAGACACCAATTTGCCAGTCTTGATCTTGTTGATGCCTTCTACAGTTGCTATTGCGGAAAATGCCCAACTGCCTGCAATAAAATATACACATTGTAACTAACGTAACATTTCAATTTTCTTCACTACCATGATTATCTTGTTCATATATTTGAATGCTAAAAATTTGAGTTATCAATGGGTTTTACCGTGTATAACAAGTGAGAAAAACAGAAACGTTTGCACCACAAGTGCCTTGATTTTTGACAGCAGTTACTGCACCCCTCTTTCTCCAGTCTATGCTTGGTGGTAATAAAGAATTATCAATTGTAAAATTGTGTTGTCCCCTTCGTGAAAACCTCGGGCTCTTATAACCCAAGTAGGCAGTTCTGAATTCCAGGTTTGTAAAGTCTGCAAATTCATTGTCTCTCAGTTTATAAGAAGGTTCTGAGAATTTATGTATTAAATAAATAGAAGATTGGATTGGTAAATCCCGAAGCGAAAATTTCATTCATCTCTGATACCATATTTTCGCCCATATCGTTTCATTCATTGCCGGTTCCTTTTCTCCATTGGGATTGTGACAACTTTTTGTTTCGGGGTTTCAGAACATGCATCCGAAGACAGGACACTCAGCAGCACAATTGCGAGGTAAAATATTTTCAATATAATCAAAGTTTTCATTCTTAAGTTAGAATGTACGACTCAAACGAGTTTATGATATTTGCATCTTATTGGCATAATACAAATGCCTACTCCATCAGTTCACCAAACTGATTGTCAATTCAGCTAGGCTCATGTTTTTGTTCTTGTCTTCCACATTTTCTTTTGCTGGGACAAGTCTGTTATGGATCCTATTGTTTAAGCTTCGTCTTCGTATTTCGTTGACGTCTTGTGCATATAAACTTCCTAAATTTGAGTGGATATAACATGAACTAAACTTCTATTAATTTAGGGTCATTATTAGAATCAATTTTGTCCACTCGAAAGGAGCGTCACGCATTATAGACAGCAGATGTTGTCTCATTTTGTTAAATGCATCAAGTCCTTGAACAACCAACCTTACAATTATAAAAAATAATATGAATTTATTCATCCTTAATTTTTCAGTAGAAAACAAACCATCCTATAATATTCTGACCCTTTTGAAAATAGCTCAGAAGTACTTTATAAAGAATCTTTGAAATTTTTGAGACCATTAGCCACTTGTTCAACTCCTTACAAGCTACAATACTTCAACTTCAATGATACGTCACTAGCATATTTGATATTTGATACATTGAATTGAACTGTATTAATCAAGACTAATTTCCGTTTGATTATCATTCTTTGTAGAATGAAAATAAAAAATATAACGGTTATGGATCTCACACAAGAAATAGAAATTCAAAAATGATGACTGAATGTGACTGATAACAATGATATTTTTCATTTTTTTGGAAGAAAAATAAGTACCAAATGGAGCCTAAAAGTAATAAAAAGCTTAAATTTTTTCATCTTAAAAACTGAGGATGCTAATATGTCTAAATTATAAAAACCAACATAAAAAAATATCAAATTACTTTCGTTTTGAAAAGAATGAGAAGTTCAAATCTTGTGCATTTTAAAAAACCGAGAATGCGAATATGAATAATTACGTTAGCCGACATCAAGAAAAATCAAATGACCTGCAAGTACATTACTAGCATGTTTGATATATTGATTTGCAATGAATTGAACAAGATCGAAAATGATAAAAAGTTCAAATCTTGTACAACTTAGAAAGGCGAGTATGCAAATATGTCTAAATTACGAAAGCCAACATCAAGAAATATCAAATGATTTGCATTACATTACACTAGCAAATGACTTTGTGTTATGTTACTAGCATGTTTGATATGTGAATTACAACACAGCAAACAAGATTGGAAAGAGTAAAATGTTCAAATCTTACACAATTTAAAAAGTGAGGATACAATACATCTAAATTTACCAAAGTCATCATCAAGAAATATCAAATAACCTGAGGTGCGTTAATAACATGTTTGATATTTTGAATTGAATTGCATTAAACAAGATTGAAACTGATAAAAAAAATTCAATTATATATTGAATCGAACCGCAAACAAGGATTAAAAAAATAAAAAAAATAAAAAATTCAGATCTTGGCATTTTAAAAACTGAGGATAAAAATATGTCTATCTAAATTACAAGCCATAATCAATAAATATCAAATGACTTGCATTACGCACTAACATGTACGATATGTTAATTTGGACAAAAATCTTGTGCATTTAAAATAGAGAGGACGTGAATGCCTACATTCAAAAAGTTAACATCAAGAAATACTAAATCAGTCTAAATTACAAAAGCCAACATCAAGAAATATCAGTTACCTAAAATTTGGTGTTAGCCATTAAACTTGGCAGCATGTGGACCCTTTACAATACAAAAGAAGTCTAAGAACAAAACAATAATTAACCACCTGAAAATGTATATTAGGAATCACTTAGGGTTTCTTTACGATAGCTTCTACTGTTTTTTGCAGAAGAGTTTCATGAGAAAATCACATTAGACCAACTTCTTCTAAAGGCACATCTAACCAGACAAAGTACTTCCAAAAAGTTATCCACATAGGCTTCTTAAAATCAAAAGCAGACTGTGGCTTTTCTGCCAAACCAGCCCTAAATCAAAATTCTTCGAAAGATATGCAGGCCAAAAATTATGCGACACTGCTATTGTGCCCACCATACTGTTTGGATTAATGCATGTTGTTCGAGCATTATCACTTGAGAATTTATAAACTGAGAAGGTACTGGAAAGACGTAAAATTCAAATCCAAAACTTTGCCCTGCATTTTTACAGTAAACCAATAGTTCCAGGGCAGTCACTAACAGCAACAATATACTCTAAACAGTTCAAAATCAAGTTCTGCATGTATAGACTATTAAGGTACTTAGAAGCTCATAAAATTCAAATTCAAGAAGTTTGAATGTAAATTGTCAGCCATCATATCAGTCACTAATAGCAAAAATATACTCCAAAAACAGTTCCTGATGCAGGATGAATTGAAACAATTAACTAACAACGAAATAGATCTATAAAAGAACAGAATATTAGAGGAAGAACGATAGAAGAAAAAGAATCACAGAAGAGAAAAGAGAGAGAAGGGAGGGAAGATTTGCAACAAGCCACCAATAATTTTATTCAATCATCAACCGTCTAATTTAACGACAAAACAAGCTTAAATAGTAAAAACAAAACCCTAACGAGAACGGGCTTGGGCCACACCCTATTATAAAAGCCCAATTACATAAATAATAGTCCAAAATATAAATTAAATCCAACTAGAAAATAAATAGGATAGATGTCCGCATCAACTCTCCCGGGGTGGGAGGAAAACTCGACCCTGTCGAGTGGATAGATCATGAGAGGCTGCAGTCATTCTCCCAACCATAAGCTGAGTGGTTGGGCAAGCTTCTGTCGACGTCTGTAGAAATGTGTCAATGGAGGCCTGAATCTGGTGTCCTCACCAACTCCCCCTGAGTGGACGGGAGGTGATCTGAGCCATGAAAGATCCTGCTGACTCCGATAAAGCTCTAACAAATCTGGGTCAAGGTGCTGTAATGTCTCTTTGGGGATCCATGTACAGTCAGAATCAGGTCGATCAACCCAACGCACAAGGAAGCGCTGAACATCTCCATCATTAGTTAACACAGTCTGTTCATCCAAATAGCATCAATTTTATCTTTGTGTGCTGTAAGGGAAGGTATTGGGTTAAGAGTGGCGAAAGAAGCAGGGTCAAGGTCCACAGATGGAGGTAGAAGAGGATCATCGGAGGGATTAAAATGGTCTTTGTAAGCAACTAAATCCTCAACATTGAACGTAGAATGGTATCCAAGGTGTGGTGGAAGGTCAACAACATATGCATTTGGACCAATTTGCTTTAAAATTTTAAAAGGACCAGCACTACGGGCTTGCAATTTGGAGGCGGGTCCAGATAGACGCCGCTCTGGCCTAATTCGAACCATAACGTAATCCCCAATGTTAAACTCAATATGTCTTTTACGCAGATCAGCTCGGAGTTTATATGATGCATTACTGGCTTCAAGTTGTTTATTGATCTCAATATGCAAATCATGAAGATGTTGTGCAAAGGACTCGGCTGACACGGACACTCTAGCGTGTGGGGACATTGGAATGAGATCTAAAGGCTTCCTAGGCTTATACCCATGGACAACTTCAAATGGACTCATACCTAATGATCGATTCACGGAACTGTTATATGCAATTTGAGCTGTAGGAAGAATCAAATCCCAATTTCGAAGATTTTCTTTGACCAGACATCGCAGCAAATTCCCGAGACTTCGGTTAACCACTTCCGTTTGACCATCCGTCTGAGGGTGGTAAGCCGTAGAAAATTTCAGTTTAGTACCAACCTTATGCCACAAGGTTCTCCAAAAATGGCTAGTGAAACGAACATCCCTATCGGACACAATGATTTTAGGAAGCCCATACAATTTAACAATTTCATTAAAGTACAACGTGACAACATTGGACGCATCTGAGGTCTTGCTACAAGGGATAAAATGAGCCATTTTTGAGAAACGATCAACTACCACGAAAATAGAATCATGTTTCTTTGGGGTGCGTGGAAGTCCTAACACAAAATCCATACTAACATCTTGCCAAGGACAATTAGGGACGGGAAGAGGCGTGTATAGGCCCGTGTTTTGCCTCTTTTGTTTGGCCAACTGACAAGTGTTACATGTGCTAACAATCTTAGCCGCATCTTTCTTAAAGCTAGGCCAATAGAATTGGCGTTCAACCTCTTCAATGGTCTTATCACGCCCAAAGTGACCGGCTAGCCCTCCCGCGTGAATTTCCCACACTATGAAGTCCCGCACCGAAGATCGAGGGATGCACAACCTATTGACCCGAAAAAAATAACCGTCCTCAAGTCGGAAGCCATCCGCTGTATCTAACCGTCCACCTTGCAACTCAAGGAAGATATCCTTAAAATCAGGACATGCTTCGTAATCCTCCTTAAGCCTTTCAAAACCTATAATCTTGACGCTCATGATCGACAAAAGGGAAACACGACGACTTAAAGCATCAGCTGCTTTGTTCTCCGTACCCTTCTTGTGTTTTAAAACAAAAGAATAGGCCTGCAAGAACTCAACCCAGCGACCATGCCTAAAGCTCAACCTTTTCTGGGAGTTGAGGTAACGAAGGACCTCGTGGTCCGAATAAAGAAAAAACTCGTGGGGTAGCAGATAATGGCGCCAATAGCGTAACGCCTGGACAACTGCATACAGTTCCTTATCGTAAGTTGAGTAGCGTTGTTTCGCATCATTTAACTTCTCGCTGAAATAGGCAACAGGGTGACGATCTTGAGTCAACACTCCTCCTATTCCTACTCCCGAGGCATCACACTCTACTTCAAAGACTTTGGAAAAATCGGGAAGACGCATGACAGGAGCCTCCGTCATTCGCTTCTTGACTAATTGAAAAGCTTTAGTCGCCTCTTGTGTCCAATGAAACTCTCCTCTCTTCATACATTCCGTTATAGGAGCCATGATAGTGCTAAACCCTTTGATAAAGCGACGGTAAAATGTAGCGAGGCCGTGAAAGCTCCTGATGTCGTGTATAGTCTTAGGTTCAGGCCAATCAACAATCGCCTGAATCTTATCAGGATCAGCAGATACCCCTGTCGAGGATACAATGAATCCTAGGAAAATGACTCTATCGGTGAAGAAAGAGCATTTCTTGACGTTAGCAAACAATTTTGTTGCACGAAGGGTAGAACAAACTTGCGTGAGATGGTCTCGATGTTGTTCCTTAGTCTTACTATAGATGAGAATGTCATCAAAGTAGACAACGAGAAACTTGCCCATGAAAGGTCGAAAAGTTTGTGTCATTGCCCGCATAAAAGTACTCGGGGCGTTAGTTAGCCCAAAAGGCATGACCAGCCATTCATAAAGACCATCTTTCGTCTTGAACGCAGTCTTCCACTCATCACCCTGGCGGATCCTAATCTGGTGATATCCACTCTTCAAATCAATCTTAGAAAATATCGTGGCACCAACCATCATATCTAACAAGTCATCAAGCCTAGGAATGGGAAAGCGATACTTCACCGTGATCCTATTGATGGCACGACTATCTACACACATCCTCCACGAACCGTCTTTCTTAGGAGTCAATAGGGCGGGAACTGCACAAGGACTTAAACTCTCACCGATGAAACCCTTGTGAAGGAGCTCACCGACCTGCCTCTGAAGTTCAGCATGCTCCGTAGGATTCATTCTATAATGATGTAAATTTGGAAGGACCGCTCCCGGGACCAAATCGATGGCATGTTGAATGTCCCGTAGAGGTGGTAATTGGTCAGGCAAGTCCTTAGGGAAGACGTCCTGAAACTCCTGAAGCAACGATTGGACTTCAACGGGCTCTGCTGCTGGGGGGATCACTGGAACCTCCATGACAACCACGGCAAATACAATAGTCGCCTGCAAGCGCGTGCTCAAATTCTGTGGGGCTAATGATATGCAGTCCCTTTCGCTCTACACTTTTCTTCGTATCTAGTTGGCTAACGGGCTTCGGGGGTAGCGGGTTAAGATGGATCTTCTTTCCATTAAACACGAAGGAGCAAGAATTGGATCGACCATAGATGGTTACGTCCAAGTCGAACAACCACGGTCGCCCCAGGATGATGTGCCCGACATCCATAGAAATAACGTCGCACCATATATGATCTTTATACTCGAGGAACTGAATAGGGACTAGACAACGCTCTTTGACAGCTATAGAGGACGTATCAACCCAAGAGACGCTATATGGCTGAGGGTGAGGAATTGGCTTCAACCCAAGACGGGATACAGTAGCCATTGAGACCGCATTAATGCAGCTACCACTATCCACAATAACCTTACAGCCCTTATTATTGATCTTGATGAACATATGGAAGATGGCATGACGACGCCAATCATCGACATCCTTAGGTTGGGTAAGAGTACAACGCACGACACCGACCCTAGGCATGTGTGAGGGAAGGGAACTAGTCTGAATACAACCTAAGAAGGTATCTTCCCCGTCAACTAAGTCATCAAATTCTTCCATCTTAGGTTCATAAACTTGGTCCTCTAATGGCTCGTCTACAATATCTTCACGTTCTTCGATAACTAGGGCTCGACTAGGACACCTAGAAGAAATGTGACCAAAACCTTTACAGTTGAAGCATTGCAAACGAGAGGACGTTCGTGAAACTTCCGGACCTTTACCTTTACTATCCGATACAGGGGTAGCAGTAGAAGGGCGACCCTAGAATAGATTTAGGGGACGGAGTGGACGCAGAAGAGACTGCGGAGCGGGTGTCACTACGAGTCCTATACGGCATCCTAGTCACTAACTCGTAATCTCGAACGAAGGAGTAGGCGTGATCAAGGGTGGTGACGCCCCGAAGGACAAGCTCCCGCCTAAGATCATCTCTTAGGCCTTGCCTAAATCTACTTAAGGTCATGACCTCATCCTCAACGACCTGACATCGCATTCGAAACTCGTCAAACTGAGCGACGTAATCGGTCACAAGTCGATTGCCTTGAGTAAGTGTATTCCATTGATCCAACAAGTTCCCCCTGTAAGATTGGGGCAAGTACTTATCTTGAAGGCGACGCTTCATCTCCTCCCAGCTCCCAACAGGAGGAGCACGACATCTCTCAAGGAGATCCTCAACACTTTCCCAAAATAGCTGTGCAGTCCCAATTAATTTTAGACTGGCAAATTGAACTCTCCAATCTTCCGGAACCCCATACCAGGCGAAAAAGCGATCCATATCCCGAGTCCATTGAGTAAATACGCTAGGGTCCAGGCAACCATCAAATGTAGGGGCATCCAACTTGATATTTCGAAAGAAACGCTCCTCGTGACGAGTGGAGATTGAGTATCATGACGGCGACGTTCCCACTCTCGTTCACGAACCGGATTTCCATCCCCACGATCATGTCGAACATGGTGCCGACCACCTTGTGGACGACGACGAGGTCTATTAGGGGGCACCTCGGAGTTTTCAGCTTCGGTCGAGTATGGATTGTGCTCAAATGTGTTCAACCTAGCAGCTAGGGTTCTATTCTCTTCACGAGTAGTAGCCAACTCGGTTTGGACAGTTGCTAGCTGAGCCTGTAGTTGTTGTTACCCAGTGGCAAGTTGTGCTAATTGTCGGGTGAGCGCCTCAATTTGTGAAGGGTCCATGACAAGGGTACTGGAACTAGGGGTTGTGACGCGACCACTACGCAAATGCATACACAACACTAGCTAGATGAAGTGCAATGGAGAGATCAATAAACGAGTTACCGAAATTAGCGATTGAATTTTTTATTGTATTTATTTATTTATTTATTTCTTTTTTTGTATTTGTTTAAAAGTAAATTTGGGGTTACGTAAATTCGAATATGACAAGCTAGTAGTGCTGATGCAAATAAAATAAAAGCAATGACACAAATGGTTAATCAAAGATCTCTAATCGCAGGGGGGAAATAGGGAGCAAAGGGAGTCAATTCGTCCAATGATTTCGATAAGTGGGGTAAGGCTAAAATTAACAAGTTGTCAGCAACACAAAGAATATAATCGATGCAATTTAAATGAAATTGAAGTGTAGACTCAAGATAACTAGAGAATAGCCACTCCCTGTTGTCAAGTTGCAGAGATGGTGTCCACGGAAGCTTGAAGTTGCTGGGGATGTACTCGCGATATTTCAGTCCAACAAGTGGTGGTGCAACCTATAGTCTTGCTCCAACTCACAAATACAGGCGGCCTCAAGTGTACCTGTCTCCTACCTTCGTTGCAGATGTTTTTTTTCTATTGGGCTTGCTGGAGATGTCGGGGGAATGGCCTTTGCAGTTACCGGTTGGCGTTTTGGGATAACCGGCTTGTGGGTGCTGATGAAGTCCGTGGGTAGCTCAGTGAGCAACTGACGGAGGATGCAGAAGTGGTGGGGTTGCAGGTTTGTTTGGTGTAGCAGACTAACGGGTTGCTGGCTACTGAAGATGCTGGGGATAGGCGTGGCTGCTGGTGGCGGTAAAGTCGACAGACGGCAGGAGTTAGAGGGGGAAGAGTTGTAGACAACGGGCGGTGTGTAGAGGCGCAGGCGGGCGCTGTGACTCCGATTTTCAGTTGAAGATGGCTTGCGGTGGTAATTGAGGATGTGTAGAGATGGATTGACGTCGCCGGGACTAAGGGTGGCGTCGGCGGCGCGATTGAAGGGAAGCGGGTGACTTGGGATGAACTGAGTGAAGTGGGCTTGGATTGGTGGAATCGGTGTTGGCTGGAAGTGGGTGAGTTACTGGTGGTGGCTATAATGAGACGGTGGTGGACGATGGGTCGTCGGTGTTGGTGAGAGGTTCTTCGATTGATGGTGATGATGAAGATTGAAGTATAGGTGCAACGGGAGTTTGGGTTTCTATCGATTGTGGGTAGTCATTGTTTGTAGGGCTTGATTGGAAGTGTTGGGTCGTAGATGTTGGGCTGGACTTAAATGGACTGGTTTTGGTAATTTGGGGGGTACCTGTATATCGGGCCGTGGAAAAATAAAAGGAGTTTAGGGTAAGGAACAGCACAATCAATTTCGAATGGACAGGAGAAAAATTATGAGGCAGCAGTCAATATTTTTTATTTTTTTTATTTATTTTTTGAACAGTACTCATGAACTCTCTTTTTTTTTTTTTTTTTTTTTTTAACTAAGAAAGAAGATTGAACAGAAGATTACCGCCTCCACCAAATTCTTTCGATTGTGCTGTTCTACAGGTTTAGAGAAGAAGGAACAAAAGAGTTTCGGATTTGTATATGAGAGAAATTACCCAAGATTCGGCTCTGATACCAAATTTGATGCAGGATGAATTGAAACAATTAACTAACAACGAAATAGATCTATAAAAGAACAGAATATTAGAGGAAGAACGATAGAAGAAAAAGAATCACAGAAGAGAAAAGGGAGAGAAGGGAGGAAAGATTTGCAACAAGCCACCAATAATTTTATTCAATCATCAACCGTCTAATTTAACGACAAAACAAGCTTAAATAGTAAAAACAAAACCCTAACGAGAACGGGCTTGGGCCACACCCTATTATAAAAGCCCAATTACATAAATAATAGTCCAAAATATAAATTAAATCCAACTAGAAAATAAATAGGATAGATGTCCGCATCAGTTCCTAGTCACCCTCCTTTCAAAAGATATAAATTTTGATGACTATGTTTTTGGCCACTGTTTTGAGCTCTGCTATGTAAGTTACACAAGAACTCATTTAGGTCACTTGAGAAGTCATGCACCTTTGAAAGAAGTACCCAAGTTCCTACCACCATAAAGCATTACTAGAATACTTGATAAATTCTTCAGTTTTCCTTATCTTACAAAGTCCCCGCCACTCAACCCAAGTTGAAAAAGATGGAGCTATTAACAACCTGCATATGAAATTTTAAGTGTCAATTTGGAAGATCGCATTTAGTTATACTTAAATGCAGTTTTACACCTAAGCAAATAGCAGAACATAGAGCCATGCGAGCTAACATATTATTGACCATGAAGAGGTGGAGGTGACAATTAGATGCATCACTAACCTTACGAGAATACTTAACTCTGACCTCAAAGTCGTAATAGATATTCAAAATGTAACCGGAAATGCGTTTGGTCATTAAATATCCCATTAAGAACAAAACAATGGAATAAAAAACAAAGAGCAATTTCTTCAACTAGTCTTCCAATGTTCAACTACCAACCCAGTTTCCTGGTTCTTATTTGACATGGGTTTGGTTCAGAAAAACAGGTCAAGCAGAAAGTGAAGTATAGATAAAAATACAGCAGATTTCAGTTATTTCTTCTTATAATCTGTTCAAATGGAAAAGAAAACAAAATAGCAAGGACATTTGTCATACTAGTAAAGATCTATAGTAACATTAAAGGCTTGTTTGAGCCCCATTCTTTTTGAAAAAAATGCACTTTGCAATAGTATTGTGATGGAGAATGTATGATTAAAAAGTAAGAAATTTTTTTAGGTTTACATGTAATATTATTTTATTGAAAAATGCATGATTGAAATGGGATCAAATCACTGCTAAAAAATGTATTTTGATGGAAAAAATCGGATTCAAACAAGGGCTAAATGTGCTGAGACCTGCGATGCTCGGACTCGACATTCCGGCTGGCATACTCGTGTCGACACGACACGACATGGGTACTGGTACGGAATACGGGTCCGATCCTTCATTTTTCAAGTTGACACGGCAACCTAGGAAGGCCGACCGCGGTGGCGCCATCACGAAGAAATCAAGAAAGAATACTGAAAACTTACTACGTTTGAAAATTAATCTGTTGAAGGACGGAAGCTTAATCTGTTCAAGGGCTGAAATGAAAAAGAACCGAAGAAGTTGTGTCTTGTGTGGGCAGCTGATGAAGAAGAACTGAAGGAGTTGGTGTGGGTGGCTGATGAAGAACTGAAGAAGCCTAATTTGTTGAAGGTGAAGAGCCGTTTTTGTGAGAAATGAAGAAAATTAATTGGCACAATATTTTAACACCACAATTACTCTTTTACCCCAATTTAAAAACAAAAATACTTTTGACACTTTTTCTTTTACCATAATAAAAAGTCAAACTTGTAAAAGAAGTCAAATTTCTTTCTTTTCCAATTACACTTGATGAAATTTAACGTGCAAAACATTTTTAAAATTAGGAAACGACATGACAACTTTAAAATTAAAAAATTTGGTTTTAATAAACTTTTTACATGTGATTTTTCGAGGGAAAAAATTGAAGTTTGTAAAACATACCCACATACCCGTGTCCGAAATTTGGACTCTTTTTAGCCATGTTCCCGTATCCTACATTTTAGAAAATAAAAGATCCGACACTTAGATACGTACCCGATACCCATACTCGAGTCCAAGCATCATAGGCTGACACTGTCTAAAGTAATGAATAGAAAAGGAAATCAAAAATCACCCAATCAATTGGTGAAACCTTGGCATATCAATCATTACATCTTTCATAAAAATTAAAAAGAACAAAGATATTGCAGTACTTGATATGAGTGATCAAGTTCGAACGTTGACGACAAATGATGTAGTAAGTTCAAAAGCATAAAAAGTCCGTTTGCATGCAAGTTAGATACAAATTTTTTTTTCTCTCTATGTTTTAATAGTTTGCATTCACAATGAATATTGAATGAGATAATTTCAAAGTTCAGTCCACGTGATAATAACTACCATTAATATCCTTCCATAGTGATAGTAAAGAATAGGATTACCATTAATATCCTTCCATAGTGATAGTAAAGAATAGGATGGGATATGGATACGGAATAATAAAGATACATCACAAGAGCAATGTGAGCATATACACAGGTCAAATATTTAGATCCATGAAAGAAACAAGATAAAAGAAGCAACATTAATTGCCATATTTTTTCTCTCTTGTAGTTCAATTTTTTTTAAGTCATTCACTATATAACTGATATGACCAATGGGGGAACACATGTTAGTTATCATCACTAAATTGGGGGCGGGGGGGGGGGGGGGGGGGGGTGAGAGAGAGATAATTGAAATGCTAGAAAATTAAGAAATTTGGAAACATCTTTCATACACCACTAAATGAAAATTTACACGAGTCAGGGGTTCAGTCATTGGTTTTACCTGTATACCAGCAGAGCAAATGCTACCAGATTAACACATCATTCATTTGGCAGAGGTTCCAAAACTTCAGAAACCTTTTCTTCAGTTTTCAGAATTTCCCTTTCTCGATTACAATCAATAAGCTCTTTAGCATCTGTCTCGAGATCTGTCAATTTCTTGTCTAACATATTAATTTTCTCAAGAAATGCTTCAAATTGACCAGTATAACCCTCTTCTGCTTCCTTTGCCTTCTGTTCTAAAATTAAGCAATTCATCCGATATTCTTCTTCTTGTTTCTCACGTAGCTTCTCTATTTCACCAGTGCTCAACATAAGACCACCAAGTCCAGCATCCTTGTATAATGGTTCTTCAGGAAGCTGAGCCCTTTGCCTGTATTCTGCAAATGCCCTTTGGGTTTCCTTTAAGGCCTTCCTATAACCGTCCAATATACCCCCCATTAAATATAGCTCACGTTCGTAACGATAAAGTTCCCTGTCTCTTTTCTGTATCTCTTCCAATTTAGTCTTATGCAAGTGTTCTATCATGTTATCCCGTTTCTGCAACTCATTAAGCAAGAGCTGCTGGTTTAGACTCATATGCTCCTGAGCCTGTTCCTTCTCCTCATACATCACCCTAGCTCTTTCCATGAAATGTTGCATTTGCGCCATGCATGTTCCAAAATCTATTGGCTTCTGATCCCATGTGTCATTGACCCTTAACCTCTTGTTGCTATCATTGAGTGAATGATGTGGGATATCGTTGTCATGTTCCATCACCCTTTTTCCTGGGCGATTATTATTAAAAAATGGTGCAGCAGAATCCATATGGTCACGAAGCTGCCCCTGTGAACCAAAACTCATTAGGTTTGCCTCCATTGTTTGAAGTAAATTACCTGTGAGGCCATCCCCTTCAAGAGCATTGACATTTGATAAAATATTAAGCCCATCCTCAGCTTCCTCCTCTCTTTCCTCTCCATCCTCCTCGTCCTCTTCCATATCTCCCTCGTCCTCTTTCCTATCCTCAAGGCTGCCAAACCCCCTATCTTCTTCCATACTACAACGCTCCATGAAATGCCTTCCCATGTTGTTCTTCCCATCCAAATCCCACCGTCCTTGATCCTTTCGATCCTCCAACTCAGCATCCTCCTTGCACTTGTCCACATCTATCATCTCCGCATCCTTCAGCTCTTCTTCCTCCTCCACAACATCTTGTCCAAGTGTTAGCTCAAAGTTCAACCCATCCATCACATTACCCTCTACTTCCAGCCCTTCAACTTCAACATCAACCTTCACATCCTCCTCATTAACCCCCTCCTCCTCCTCCTTCTCCTCCTCCTCCTCCTCCTCTGCTTTCACATCCTCCTCATTAACCCCATCCTCCTCCTCCTCCTTTGCTTTCACATTCTCCTCATTAACCCCATCCTCCTCCTCCTCCTTTGCTTTCACATTCTCCTCATTAACCCCATCCTCCTCCTCCTCTGCCTTCAGATCCTCCTTATTAACCCCATCCTCCTCCTCCTCTGCTTTCACATTCTCCTCATTAACCTCATCCTCCTCCGCCTCCTCCTCCTTTGCCTTCACATCCTCCTCATTAACCCCATCCTCCTCCTCCTCATCCTCCTCCTCATTTACCTCCAGGTCCTCTTCATTAACCCCATCCTCCTCCTTTGCCTTCACGTCCTTCTCATTTACCCCATCCTCATCCTCCTTTGCCTTCACAACCTCCTCATTAACCTCATCCTCCTCCTTGACCTCCACATTCAACTGCACCTTTTCCGTTGCCATCTCTTCCACCCTCAACAATAACACCTCTTCCCGCTGCGACTTAATTAAGTACTGAAAATGTGATGCATAGTAGCAATCCCCCAAGCGCTCCCCTTTAGTCAACTCCTTCTCCATCATTAACCAGAATAATGTGGCCCAATCCACCTTCTCAGGGTGCCCCTTCCTTATCATCCTCAACCAATTCACCACCTCAACTGGTGTTATCCATAGGTCCTCATGCAAGAGCACACATTTGGACACAAAATCTTCAATAAACCCTTTTGAATCTTCCGATACAAGTTCGGAATCCAAGTCCACACTTTCTACTCCACCCACATTCCCCTTTTCCTTTTTCAACGGCAACTTAAATGCACGTGCCATGTCAGCCCTATTGACCGCAATACGGAACTCATTAACATAGCTACACCTCAGTTTTGGATCATAAGTAGCAACCAACTGTGCAACCAAGTCTACCCTTACAACCCTGTCAAATTTTAGATGAAAAAAATCCCACAAACCAAGTTTCTTCAAAAGTTTCTCATGCTTAGTGAAATCAAGCATATTAGGTGGTATAGAGGGCATGGGATTCAATTTTTCCATCAAAGCTTGCAACTTTTTCTCAATCGCTTGTTGTTTCTTCACATTGGACTTACCCTTCTTTCTCTTGTTGACTCCCCTACGATTTTGAGGGTTGTGGGATGGAGTCGTCACAGTTCCCTCAGAAACAACCACGTGGGGGTCTGTTATTGGTAAGACAACGTGCAACTCGGTGAATGATTCTTGTACCTTTGGGGCTTCAGGGTTTTCTTGATCTTCACCCTGAGCTTCTTCTGGAGGCAAGCCCTGATCAGGTTGATTCTCAATTTCATGGATCTGGGTTTCGGGATCTTCATCCATGATTAAGGGATCTTGGGCCTCTTGCAGGTGCTGTTGCTGCTGCAAATCTTCTTCTGGTGGTGGCTGCGGGGAAAGAGAAGGGCTTGCCATGGTCGTTATTATGTGTGGGTTTTGAAATTTTGTGTCTCCTCTCTCTCTCTCTCTCTCTCTCTCTGATTGCTTCACGGCAGTGGCACGCTCAAGAAGCACTAATATATATGGAGGAAAATTACCCTGGAGGGCAAAGGTGGAGATAAGACAATAATACTATAGGTAGAGAAAAATCACAGAAACACCCGTGTGGTGCGTTTGCTGTTATTTTTACGTTCAAAATGAATAAAAAAATTGTCGAGTGTTGGTAATATAAAGAATTTTTTTTTTCACATAAATCATACATAAGGAGACTTGGCAGAATATCATTGAAAGATAACAAAAAATTTTAAAAAAAACAAACAACAAAAAAGCAGTCATATGGATACTGCCAACATAGATTCTATGGGTTTTTTTCTTGTACTTGTAGAAAATGAAGAATATTTTAACCAAACATGATTAACTTAAAAATAAGCTACTATTTTTAAACCAAAAAGAGCAAAAAATATTGCAAAAACAGTTTACGACATGGAATGATGCATTGCATATTCAAGTAGCTAACTTCCTTCGATAGAATGAATGTTGGCAAGATTTGATTGGATAGAAAAGTTGAGTGCGTTTTAAATAGTCTAAAAATACGATGCCACGTGACATAATGTCAAAAATTAAGTCAATTATTATGTTATTGTAGTATTATTCTTCCAGATATTATTATCAGTGTTTTAAATAGTGCGCCAAGTGGCACGTCTTGACGCGTAGTGCAGTCTTGACGCCAAGCAAAGTCGCTTGACGCGTAATATGGCGGTCAACGCCGATAAGGCGCGTATTATTTATTTATTATTTATATTTTTTTATTACAATTTTTTTTATTACAATTTATTATTTATTTATTATTATTAAATAATTTTTTGATTGATTAAAAATTAAAATAATATTAAAATAAGAAAACGTATTTTTACGCCTTTTTAAACATTAGTCTCGCCTAAGCTCGCCTAGTCCTTAGCCACGTATCGCCACACATTACGCTATTTAGAACCTTGATTATTATTTCTTTTTTCATGAATTTCTCAACACAAGGATACTTAACTCTATATGCAGAAAATTGTGCGCTTAATCAAATTTTGGTCTTCTTGCCTCTCTGCTCTTGTGAACTATCATGCCAAAAGTAGATAATAAGAAATTTCTATTTTTCCTAAAATTAATCTTCCCTTAAGAATAATAAACGTTGAAATTTATGCTCACATTTGAAACTTGACTTCAAATGTTTTTCATGGAAATGTCATCCATGATTTAAAATGTCATTGGAAGTAATTTATTAAAAGTTTCTAGTGATATGCTTGTAGTTCAAGATTAAGATTCATATTGTTCTTACGTAACTAAAATCCCTTTCTAAATATCTTACTAATTCATTGCATTAGGAAAAATAAAAAGATAATATGTAAGAGAAAATAAAATCGTAGACCAATATTATTGTACACGATAGATAGAAGGTGTAACTATATGGATAACCAAGTTTGAAGTTAACAGACTAGCAATTACCGTTGTAAAATTACCTAAAAATGCATATGGATCCTCCTTTCAATTCCATCTTTCTTAAAAATCACATTCCCTCCATCCAGGTTTCAAAGTTCCCATTCGAATTGCACAAAGTTTGAGATAAGACTTGAAAAGTGGGAACTTTCTAAAAAACATTAGTTAATATTCAATCACCTCATCTATAAGTTTATGCTGATTTTAGAAAAGAGAAAAGTTTGTCTACTTAAATTTGTATTTCAAATCCGGCCCTTAAATGTGCACACCAATTTCATTTTTCATCATGTGTGGCACGTGCACAATTTACATAAACGGATCTAACCAGACTTGAACTAAGAACTTTGCTTGCTTCTTTACCATGTTTAGCCATTCAATCTAAATACGTAGACCATTACATAAGGAAAAAAATTCATGACTAAAAATTTTGACTTGGACAATTAAGAATCTCGTGTCATATGGTTTAACAAAAGCACTATTTAGGAAATTAAAGGAGCAGTATTTTTAGACATTATACATGCCAAAAGGGAATAAACATTTGTGAAGATAAACTAATTGTTTCTAATATATGCATTGCAATATACATATCCTCCAATCCACTTGCTAATATTTTAGTGAAGGTTATCTAGATAAAAAATAAAAAAAAAAACTCCTTGCATCTCCAAACCTAAGACTATGGTTACGAAGAGACTCCAAAATGTGTCACCCAAACTATCTCCACACATTGTCCTTATAATGTATTATTACTTAAATATCCCCTGATCAACAATAAAAATAGCGTTAGCGGATGTCAAAGTTTATTTATCATGATAAAACACACTATTACCCAAAATCGAAAACACCTTCATGTATTTTGAGAAGCGCTCATCCATCATATTTTGTAGTGTCTACTCCATCTAGTTTGTAAAACCCCAAGCATTAATCGAGTCAAGTCTTTTTCTAAAGACTAGTTTTTTGTCCGTGCAATGCTCAGGTTGTGCTATTTTGAAAGTAATGTTAGCTTCTTCAATGTCAAGAATTAATGAGAGAAATTTGCACCAATTGAATAAATGTTGATAAATTGATATACATGCTAGAGTATATAGTATACTTGCATGTTTATTTATTATTAACCACATGCATTTGTACACATCTTATAGAAATATGTATATATAAATTTGTGTGTTCAGATAGTATTTAATCATGAAATGATTCTTTTAAACGGAAGAAAAGAAGAGAGAAAGGTTAAAATCACAATACAATGAAGTAAAAGTTAGCAACAAAATAACAAGAAGAATAAAAGCTCAAATTCACTTAGTTGCCCAAGAACATTCACTATATGTTGTGTAAAGCTGTAGAATACAAGTGATGTGTAATTGGAATTACAAGCATAAAGAAATCTATTAGAAGATTGAGGACTTGGAAGAATTATCAATAATGGTGACTGAGATGCGGTTGATTAGATGTTTTCCAGCATCTTTATAAGTGGAACCATCGGATGAAACATTGGTTGGACAATTCTCCACTACAGCTTTAATTACGAAGTTCGATTCCTCTGTCTTTGCATCCTCGATGAATACTGTTCTCCTGCCATCAACATTCCTCATTGCACCAGAAGTTGAAGCACCAACTCCCGTTGCAGAGGTTGTATTTGCTAAAGTTCGTTCATTCTGGATTGAGCCTACTGAAGTTATATCTGAAGGATAGGTATCAAATAAAAAGTCGTGTATGATGTTCAATTAAGAGTTGAATATAAGTTGTTGATTATGCTCAAAGAATAACGTGATAGTTCTAGCACAGTTTTGGAGTGTCGATTCTACAGAGAAATGAAAAATTACTCAAAGGATCAAAAGGATGGATGTTTTCTCGAATGTGTAGTGAAATTTGTATGTTTAAATGAAATTCAAAATCAAAGTATAAAGAAATAAATAAAAATCAGAATTTCCTCAATTGGATCGGATCAATCACATAAATTATTCATTTTATAACTCAATTAAAGAATTTCATCCCAACTCTCTAATATGAGGATTTATCGTGAAAACCAACTTAATTCACAAATGTAATCCTAAAATCTAGACTTATAACATATTTGCACAATTTTATTGAAATCAGATTCAAGATGGACCATATACATCAAACATAAGGCAGTAAATAATCACACAAATAAAGTGATTAAGATTGCAACTCAACAATTAGTTTAAATCTTTGATAGAAAAATCATGACTGAATCTATGCAAAATCTAGTAAAAGTTAAACCAATCTCAACATAAAATAATTGAAATTGAAACTCAACAAATAGTTTAATTTAATAATGGAAAAAAACATGACTAAATCCATAAAAAAATCTAGTAAATGTTAAATCTTTTTCAATGTAAATTCAAGAAAAGATAGTCTAAAACCTAGAATTGTTCAACAAAAAAATATCAAATTACATGAATAAAATATATGAAATCACCAAATTCAATGAGTTTCTTCCTTACTTCACCAGAAAATTTAGTTCTTCATGGAGAAATCTTGAGCCAAAGATGAGAAGAATGGTATCTAGACTCGGCTCCCCACATTTTGGGGTGATATAGGATTTAAAAGATGTGGAAAATTAGGTTACCATAAGTGTTGGAACGAGATATGAAAACTACATATTCAGCCTTGAAATATAATCATGCGATTGCATGGTATAATTCATTGCGGTTGTATGGAATAATGAAAATGTGCCTCTAAATTCCCTAGAGGTGTTCCTGCGATCACATGGTTTTCTATTTTCTCGCTGAACATCTTTTAGTATTTTGATCATAACTTTATTTCCTGATGTGTGATAATTAATCAGGATGACACGTACAATGATTAAATCGAATCATAAATAAAGAGTGATGACAGAAGCTATCATTATTGATGACAGGCAGAATTGATTCCAATTACACAAAATTGAAGGCTATACATGCACATAGGATTCCGTGTAAACCATTATACAATTAATTTGGCAAACTTGCGGCAGACTCAATTCATTACACGTTCAACAGTTTGTATATATAAAATTCAAGCATTATCAAATTAATTTTGATACACGTGATAAATGATTTTGCTTATAAAATTTATTATTTGACTTTGACTTTGAGCGATTCATGTTGATAACGTGTTATTAAAAGAGAGAAAAATAGGAAGAATGAATAAAAGTTAATAGACTTGTGTGTATTTTATTAAGAACCAAAATCCTATATTTATAGGTAAGAATGAGGGATGCAATGATAATAATTTATAGGGCTGCAGGGTATAGTTGTCATTCACCAAAAAAATCTTAATAAATTTACCATTTACAACAAAATAAAATTTGTTGTAGTATAAAATAAAGGACAAAATATTTTACCAAATGAATAGTATTATACCAATATTATTACTCTAATGACATCTCAAACCAAACTTCAAGAATCAAAATAATGTAAAATATCAATTTGGTGTGAAAATGATGCTACAACCAGATTTTATAATTTCACAACGAATAAGAGTAATGAATAGTGTTGACCAAATCTGATACAACACTGTTCATTTCGTGTAATATCTACAATTTTAATTATTTTTTATTTTATCCTTCATTTATACTACAACAAATTTTAATTCATATTATATCTTTTATATATTATTTTATTAATGATTTAATATTAATTATTTTTTTACATTTATAATAACTTGGAATCAGGTAATCTATAATATATTAAATATCACATCAAGGAATAATAATTTTTTGGACGATTTTAACCCCATTACAATTTAATTATTTCAATAATATCCAACCTTTCGTTTTTCAATATGTATTTAATTTACAAAATGTAATAAAGACTACAAAATTCTTATTCAAGCATGTATTCCTCATATTCATTTAATATAAATGATTTAACATTCAATGTCACGTATATATGTATTGGTATTAATTCTAAATTAATTAACATTCACGTTAATCTATGTATCGTATTTACCATTCATCTTCATTTATACATTTAATTGTAATTGTAATACTCACGTTCAAATGCATTTTATTATTTACTTGCATGTATAATAATTATCATTTTATTTTCAATGATTTGCATATGTCTCATATTTTGATCAAAATGGTGAATGGAAGGTCAAATATTACTTTTACTGTACTCATAAAATGTTACAGAATAACGTACAACCCACGTTCAACATTAACTAGCAGTAATAAGTAGTGGATACATTAAAATAAAACTACTCATTAATATTTAAAAGTTTCAAAATCGATAATTGAAAATTAAGAAGAAGTTAGCACTACAACAAAATAAACATTGAAAATTAAAGCCCAGTTTTGTAGATATTTTTTTTAGAATAACATTTTACGAAAAGTAAATGTTTTTTTTTAGAAAAATGTGTGGTTTAAAAGTATGAAAATGAAAAGAAATTATCTTTAAAATCCTCCATCGGTATCATTGAATCCAAAAACTAGTATGGTACCTAGTAGCAATGATATAGGGTACTGGGGGTTGGGATACATGTAGCGGTCTAGTGCTGGTGCGATTGTGAGTTGGGATAGGAGTTGTATTGGATGGCGTGACTGTAGAAGTGATCTAATATCACTTTTCGAATATTTGGGACTCTCGTTGAAATCTTCTTATAATATCATTCCTTTTTTGTTTCTTTTTAATTTAATGATGATAATGCCTTTTTGTATCTGACAAACATAATTTTTTGGATGAAAATAAACAGTAAGAACGGATTGCATTTATTAAAGAAACAATAAGGTTCAAAGTTTTAAATGACAAGGTTGAAATGCAAAAATGCAACAATGAGTAAAATTGTAAACAAAATGTATCTAACCCAGCAAAAATTCCAATAATTTGTACGTAGCTTAGGGGCCTAATTGCAAATTACCCTAATCAAAAGACACACAACATAAAATTATGCGGGCGCCAGTAATGAAGCGTAATCCAAAAAAAAGTAAATTGGGATGACAATTGAGCTTTGGAGTGGTGTGGGATCGAATAGGACATGATGGGATAGTATAGGATATGATGAGAATTAAAATATTTTACTTGTTTATTTACTTTTATTTTTTAACTACCATCTTAATTTAAAAATATAAAAAATAAAAATCGGGATAAAGAGTTAAAGACCATGTTGTTGGTGGTCACCATCTTGATTAATTGGCATAAATTCAACATTTCAACTGTAATAACGTTGAGAAACGTCTGTTCTGAGTCTGATGATCTGACCACTATCTTTGTCTTGTCTCCTCGATTCTCTCAGTGACTGCAACGGTCACATTTCCTCCATATAAAATCCCATTAAAACTCAATAAAGAACCATTTCTTAACGGCTATCCTCACTTTCTCCTCTATCTCTCTGTATGTCTATGGCTCCTGCAAGTGCAATCTTAACTTGGGTTCTTTCTTTCTTTTTCTATGCCTTAGCTGTGGTTCACAGCCGCGGCGGTGGAGGACGAGCGGCGGAGGAACTGTGGTGTGTGGCAAAGAACAATGCAGCTGATAATGCACTACAGTCGTCCCTCGATTGGGCTTGTGGGCCCGGAGGAGCGAACTGCGGGCCAATCCAGAAAGGTGGGCCTTGCCATGACCCGTCGGACCTCCAGCGTACTGCGTCGTTTGCCTTCAATGATTACTTCCTCAAGCATGACCTCACTGAGGAAAGCTGTAGTTTTAGCAATACGGCTGCTCTCACTTCTCTCAATCCTAGTAAGCACACTGAATATTAGCTTTTTTTTTTTTTTTAATGTATTTTTGTTGAAACTTTGGTTTAATTCGGTTTATTTATTTATTTTTTTTCAGGTCACAATAATTGCAAATTTCCATCCAGCAGGTAAAGACGATCCCCCTCCGCCCAACCAAAAAAAGAAAAGAAAAGAAAAGAAGAAGTCATTATTTAGTTGTTTCATCGAAAACGTTAGTCGAGAGACTTTTAAAAGACAAAAAATTTGTGGTTAAAAGTGAATTTTTTTGTGGCGTGGATTATAATTATGTTTATATTTTCATTTTCATTCTCAGTTTCATTACATAGAAAATTGAAGTGTTAAAAATAAAAATGAAAAATTAGTTAGTTTATGATTATTCATTAATGCCAGAAAATGGAAAAGGATAGATGTGCAACATATACTAAGCTTGTGTTTGGAGGCGATTAAAATAAGATTTTTAATAGATTTTAATAAAAGTTGATGAAATATATTACTGAAAAGTTGTGATTCATGAAATGTGTGATGAATTATTAATTTTTAGTAAATTAAGTTTTAATTCTGATTTAAATTAAAATTTTAATTTTAATATCTACCAAACACAGCTAAGTGGATGAATAGTCAACGTCGAATTTATTTGGAATAAATCTTAGTTGAGATGTGAACCAACCTCATTAGAATTGGATCACAATCTTTTCATATTTGGAGATAGATCATGCTTTGTGATTTTCATTTTTTCTTGACACGCTCCCTTATTAGAGAATGGTAGACTTGGTTTTTTGTAGTTGTATCCTGAGATATGTACAATCCTCCTTAAAATCTGACCACAATCCCTTACTAATAAGATATGATTCGTGTTTTTAGAGATGGTGATCTTAGTTGAACATGACTTAAGTTGTGTATTTTGGTGCAGCTTAAGCACAAGTAATGGAACCTTTACTGGATCAATGACGGAAGGGCCGGCTATTGAAGATTTGAATAGCAGTCGTTCAATTACTCACGGATGGGGTCGAGGATTGATCGTGTTTCTTCTGTTCTTTGTAACCACTCTAACATTCTGAAAGCGACGAAGTTTGAATATAAATGTGAATATACTTCATGACCATTAATCAGCCCAATTTTAGCCCGATTTAGTTTGCATTTGTGATATTTCTTTATCAAACGAGTTGTGTTTGATCATTTTGGTGTTTACTGACGGTTGGATAAGCTACACAATAGTAAATTGAACAGTATTATGAATAAAATTTTAACTTTTTTTCCCCTCTTCGACGGTGTACAGTGACAATGCAATGCAAGGCAACAGTTAGTAGCCATTTTTTTAGTAGAAAAACCCTCTTTGGGGAGTGGGAGAGAGAGAGAGAGAGAGAGAAAAAATAGAAGTGCCGCAAAAAAATAAAAATAAAGAGGACCTTTGACTTACTATTTGGGTTATTCGACCTCACCGGTACTCTCACATGGGGTCGGGACCCACTTTCGACAAACCCTAATGTGAAAGGAGCGGATGGGATCGAGTAAATGAGAGGGTTACATATAGCATGATTGATAAATATATGCTTCAACAATTAAAAGAAAAAACTGAGAAATATAAATGATTTCTCATTATACAAATGAATTGATTTCGATAAAAGAAGGCCTTAGAAAGTTCAAATGACAATTTGATCAGTTTAACTTAATCAAGCCAACAATTTTCAGATTGAATTTCTCAAATGAACCACCATCTTAGTAAAATCGCATATTGATTAAATAAAAATCACTAATTAATATATAAGGATATATAATGATTAATGCACATAAATAAAAAAATTATAAAAAAAATCTCCTTTTATATAATGATTAATATATATATATATAATGATTAATGCACAAATAATCTTTAATGATTCTTTTTTTTTTTTTAATGTAAATAATCTATTATGACAATCTAATCCTAAAGTTCGCATAAAATACAGAAAAATGTCCCAATTATCGATTGCCATGTTTTACAGCCTCCTTCACAAAGTCAAAAAAGCTCATAAAATTATTTTTATTTTTTATAAATAAAATAACAATTAAATTAATAGAAAGTCAAAGGTTGACAAATAGAAATTGTATTTAGTCTAAAGTTCACATGGTGCAACCAGCAATCTAATTAATTAAAAGATTATCTTTGCATGCCACCTATCATATTAATCTTTAGGTTACCAAATACAAGAATCTTTTTCATTCTCAACCAATATAAATCATTCTTAATTATCTTTACTAAAATATCAAATATTAATTATTCTTTCTTTAAATACCGGTTATCCACATAGAGAATCTTAATGTTCCATGTTTGATAAAAATTATAATCTAGATTTTTATCAAAATCAAATTTAATAATTAATTTAACCAAACATTTCATGAGTTCCACAACTTTTCAACCGCACATTTCATCAATTTTTATCAAAATCTATTTAAAATCTGATTTTAATCTCCACAAAACAGAACCTAAATATTTATATATAATATCTCCTCACTGACATTTCTAAATAGTAAATACAATAATAATTCTGAATGTAAAAAGAGAGAGAAAAAAAGTCCTTTGCCTTGTTCGGTAACGTGAAGGGTATAGCAATTGACAAAACTGAAGTAAAACTTTATCCACAATAGTTTCAAGCTCTGATCGAGAATTCGACTCATCTATGTTTGATTTCTCATTTTCCGTATTTTGGTTTCTAAATGGAAACAATATAGGAAGTAAAAATGTTAAAATTTGATATCTCTTGTACCTATTTATAATCACTGCCTCTCAAGATCAGGTAAGCCATCTTCTTGACCACAGGATTGGATTCTTCGAAATGATCTTTCCATACTAAGAATTCTTCTGAATGAACTTAATCTTGAACTTGATCCAACAATTTTTGCTGTGGATAAAATTCCACCGTCTGATGTGCCTTCCATTCTTGTTATGATCAGAGAGTTAGCACCATGGAGTGGTGGAGCCGAGGGCGCCGCCACGTCCTCCCTTGGCTCTGCCACCAGCCGGGGCTCGGCCTCCGTCCGGCAAATGGGGCAGGTTGAGTTTGATCCAAACCATTTATCAATGCACTCTGCATGAAAAGTATGCTTACAATTTGGCAAGGTTCTGGCCATTTCACCATCCTCTAAGAAGCTCAAACAAACTGAACATTCCATCGAACTTGACCCCATTTCATCACTACTATTTCCATTTGTTTGCTTGAACACAAATATTGGCAACGAAGCCATGACAGAAGGATCGAGGCCGGTCTTTGGTAGCTCCATCAATTGGACATTAGCAGCGCTTGTGATGAAGCCTAGGCGGCGAAACGCAGCCTGCCGCCGTGCTTGGCGGCGAATGACAAATCTAGCATATATGTGGAGGATTGTGACAAGTATCACCACAAATGACAATGAAATTATGGCTGTGACCATGATCTTACTGTTAAGATCATAAGTGATTTTTCGACGATTGGAAGGAGGATCATAGTCGTCAAATCCCATGGCGGAATAATTTGGAAATTGGGAGGTGAAATTGGAGGAGGATGAAGTGGTTTGTTTGATTTAGTATTTAAAGCGTGTGAGAGAAAAAATCAAGTTGGATTAATCATGTGTGTGTAAATGACCTGGGCTGTTGGGATTCCATGGAAAAATGAGAGGAGGAAACCATACACTTCAACGGGTTTGACTGTGACTTGGACAAATTTCACTTGTAATTTCTCTGCATATTTGGAAAAATTTCGATTGGATGCGTAAGTTTTAGTTCAACAAGAAATTAGAGAATGAAATTTCCTGGTCATAAGTCATGACACGCGTGTTATTTAATCCACCTTTTTTATAAATATACAATACAAAATAGACGTACCAAATAATTAAATAAAAAAACAAAACTATAGATTTTTGAAATTTACATAAACGTAAAATGAATGACCTCAATCGTTTTACCTAGCTCAAGATTGACGTGCACTTAATGTGACATGCATCTTTAGGACATCTTGATAGTAAAATTGTTGGGTTTTTGATACCCAATAATTCGGACGATGATGAAAATCGATGTCGGATATGTTATCGACACCAAAAGTTACGGCTCAACTCGAAAACAATTAATACACCTTGGAAGGGTCGAAGTTTGGTTGGGTTGAATGGTAATATTATTAGCCCGTTTATAGTTGGTTAGTTGGAGTTTTGAGTTGGCCCATTTAAGGTGAGCCTTGGTCCAAACTTAAACCCTAACCCTAGCCTATTTATATAGTAGAAACCCTAGTCATTTGTGTGCGTTGTGTGCAAGAGAGGAGAGAGTTGAGAGGGGGCAGCCAAGAGAGAAGAAAGAAATGGGCAGCCGGGTTTGGAGCTTTGTTTAGCAAGATTCAACCATTGTTATCTCTTCTCCTTCCTCCCTTTGTGGCTTGCACATCACCACCCCCTTTGTGTCCTTTATGGAGTAGAAGAAGGGTAACGTAGTGGGTAAAACAGAGGCAACCAAGGTGTAGAGGATTATTGGGTCGAGCCGGTAGATTGGTCTTCGTTTGGTTGATTTCTGAGCCCGAATCAAAAGTTTCTCGAGTGTTTTCCGCTACAAGTGGTATCAGAGCCAAACCCCAAAATTGGCCATATGGATGAATCCTTGGAATGCCGAACGAAGGTGGTGCCTCGGTTAGCTCACGATGGGATCCGTTGATGAGCTCTATTGGACAGACGGTGTGCTCCAAATGCTTCATGTAAGGCGTGTGTCCAAACTCGGTGGAGAGGAGTTGATCTGAATGGAGCAAGCTCTTGGTGAGGAAGGTGGACGGATAGATGATTGTTTGAGGGGAGCCTCGGTGGTCCTTTGTTCGAGGGAAGGATTGTTGGGTATGCGACCAAAGTCCCACATCGGATAAAAATGGGGAGGATCATGAGTTTATAAGTGTGGAAATATGTCTTCATTGGTATGAGACATTTTGGGGTAAAGCCCAAAAGCAAATTCATGAGGGTCTAGAACCAAAGTGGACAATATCATACCAATGTGGAGATATGTGTGAGCCCATACTTATAACAAGTGGAATATGTGGTGTTACATATTCCTAACAGTGGTATCAGAGCTTGGTTGGTTGAGAAATCTGTGATTTTTTGGGTGAAAAATGGGCTGGAGAATGCTGAAATCGGACCTGAAAATTGAAGCAGAAATCTGTCCAGTTTTGAAAAATCTAGCCGGACCTGTTTTTGCGTTTTTCGGCCAAACCAGTGATCGGATGGAAAAACCGATACCACCGTTGGACTGTGCAGGTGAAGGCGATCCAGAATGGGTAACTAAAAAAATTTTCGGCGCCGACAAGTCAACTCCGGCAAGGGCATGGATCGCGCGTCGGTCGGAATCCGACGATGACTCCAAAAGACAGAATTTTCCCGACGACGAGACGGACCTTGTGGTGTTGTCGGATTTTAGTTTCGACCAATACAGTGAAAGTTGGAAGATTTTGCTCTTTGACATTCGGGTGCCGGGTGTCGTTTCGTGTTGCCGCGGTTGTTAGAGACTTTAGGACGAATAGCGACGATCCTAAAGTGGTGAATTCACAACTCTCGATATTTAAGGACCTTCAAACGTGATCCGCTTGGTATCGTATTCTTTCTTTGTTATTATTGCTGTTAAAATTATTGTGTAGCGTAATTTATTTTTCGCATTAGAAGTCATCGTGTGGGGTAACATTAGGTTTGAGGTTACCGTCAAAGGGTAACCATTGCATGTTGTTAGACCTAGAAATTACTTGTTAATTACGTGCTATAAATTCTTTATGAATTTTTTTACCATTATTTTTCTACACTGTTAGAATTGCATGTGAACTTAGAAAAGTTTGTTTGACTATTCTATGTGAATTATGTCATTACTTTGCTTGTGGTCATTATTTGGTATTGATGGCATGTATAGGTCTAAGGCAAGTGCGAAAAATAATACGTGTTTTTAATTGTAGTGAATTTGGACATGATGAAATAGATTGTCCTAAAAACGATAATAACAGGATAGATGAGATGAGAGGTGAAGCGAATGTTATCATTAGGTCGAGTGATGACCTGTGTGAGGTTTATTGAAAGTAAACCTGGTTATTGCACGTGCATCTTCGTGTAATCCTTTTTTGCATGTGTGATCACTAATTCTATTGCAATATTATATGTTACACGTTCAATATGTTTGATGTGTGTAATTGCAAGAATTTGAGTAGTCTTATTACTGTTTGCATGCATAGTGGGTTGAGAGTTGTGGTGTACTCCGTTTGCTCTGTGAGTGGTGTGAGACAGTGTGGTGGTGAGAAGAAAGATGGGCAGCCATTATCTCCTTTATCTTTGTGAGTTTGTGTGGTTTGTGAGATTATGTGAGGCAGTCGTGTATGGTTCTCTTCTTCCTCTTTGTGAGCCTCATTTGTGAGTGTAGTGAAGTAACCAACCATTTTCTTTTATTCTCGTTATGAGAGCCACCTTCACCCTTTTCCTTTGTGGATTTTTTGAGCATTGGTGATTGGAGTAACTTTGTGGTGCGTGGGTCAATTTTTTAAATTGACCCCTAACCTTGTGGTCGCCAAAAGGTATTATTTTGCCACAGTGAGTTTGTGATGCAATTGGCAGTGTGTTGGATGTCTAGTGGTGAGGTGGAGTTTAGATGCCTAAGGGTACATTGTGGTTTGTACCGGGGGATGTGGAGTGTGACATTTGGATCACGAGTGAAGATGTGATCAAATGTTTGGAATCATTTATCTGAAAGAGACACTGATCAGGTGGAGTGTGAGAGAGGACACTTCTATCACTTCTGTTAGGTGGAGCCCCATTATCCACGTAATTTGGGAGAAGTGATGAGATGATAAAGGATTATCCCGAGAATTTAGGATCTATTGTGACTTACCAGTTAGACATGTGTTGAGTGATTAGTCTAGTGAGTATGGTGGAGCGATGAGTGGAGATATGTGTTCTCGAGGTGGGAGTAACACGGAATGGGATAGGATAAGTGTGGTGAGATCTTTTCGTGGGGTCATTTATGTATTTGTTGCATGTGTTGACCGTGTGCTGATTAACTTGGAGTTAATCTGTTGTTCTGTGTGAACGTGTTTGAAAAGGATCTGTATGTGTTATCCTATAGTATATCGGCATCGCATGTTTTATTTGCTCTTGACTGTCACTGTGATTATCTGTTTCTATTTGGGTGTTCTTGACCTTAGCTCAGGTGAGTATATGGAGCAGATATGGTATGTATTTTAGGACGAAAACACGAGGCAAGGTCTGTGATATCAATTTTATTGGTTACCTTGATTGTGCAAGTATAAACTGTGTGTTTTATTTGCTTGCAGGTTTATTGGGAATCAAGGTGGAGATTGTTGGGTTTTTGATACCCAATAATCCGGGCGATGATGAAAAATCGATGTCGAATATGTTATCGACACCAAAAGTTACGGCTCAACTCGGAAACAATTAATACACCTTGGAAGGGCCGAAGTTTGGTTGGGTTGAATGGTAATATTATTAGCCTGTTTATAGTTGGTTAGTTGGAGTTTTGTGTTGGCCCATTTAAGATGAGTCTTGGTTCAAACTTAAACCCTAAACCTAGCCTATTTATATGGTAGAAACCCTAGTCATTTGTGTGTGTTGTGTGCAAGAGAGGAGAGAGTTGAGAGGGGGCAGCCAAGAGAGAAGAAAGAAAGGGGCAGCCGGGTTTGGAGCTTTGTTTAGCAAGATTCAACCATTGTTATCTCTTCTCCTTCCTCCCTTTGTGGCTTGCACATCATCACCCCCTTTGTGTCCTTTATGGAGTAGAAGAAGGGTAACGTAGTGGGTAAAACAGAGGCAACCAAGGTGTAGAGAATTGTTGGGCCGAGCCAGTAGATTGGTGTTCGTTTGGTTGATTTCTGAACCCGAATCAAAGGTTTCTCGAGTGTTTTTCGCTACAAAAATGAATTTAATCTTTCGTAGAATAAGTGTAAAGTATTTAACAAGACATGGATCTGTCTTGGCTTTCATACAAGTACATGAACAATGTGTCTGAAAGTGGAACACATTATTAATTAGAATGGACACTTCATATTGTGAACCCAACTGATATGATTCGGGATAAGCTCCAGGTGATCGAGAATGCAATGTTCATTGAGAAGAGTTTAATGACGCGTTCGATGTTATTTGGGTTCAATAAAGTTGATGGATCGAGCTATGGAGTTTAAATGTGTGAGGCTAACATGTCAATGAACAAGTTTTATGTTGGGGTCAAGGTCGAAAATAATTTGGATCAACACAAAATTGAAGGCCGAAGACGGAGACAAAATAAAGCATTATGCGGTCGCATAGTGCTGGAGGCATGCAATCGCAACTAGCTTTACAGGGATGCACAGGCAGTGGAACAACTTCTCAATGCGGTCGCATAGTAGCTTTTCGAGACAAGATTTTTATTTTTTTCGCGAATTTTCTTATTGCACTCCAATTCTTAATTTAGGTAATTTTTATTATTTTAGGACTTTAGATTTCCGTTATTTCCATATTTTCTAGGTTTAGTATAAATAAGAATATTGTTCGGCATTGTATGGAAAGCTTTTTGATTATGAATAAAAATTGAAAAATTTCTCTCCAATAGTTTTTGATGAACTTTTCGAACTTATATTATATATGTGGCGTTCAAACCCTTAGAACTTATCAAAGGATTAGACACCCTTTGTGACGTTCGCAAATCGATGTTCGATGGTTTTGTAATCACGGGGTCAAGATATTCATATAACTGTCTTGGTTACTTGGTTCAATAATTTACGGATCGAGATTCTACTGTCTACCACCTGAATTTGGACTTTTCTGACGTTTTCAAATCAATTCCACGAGTTACACGAGATTCCTTCAATCGGGATCTCATCACCAACACGTTTCAAGGGATGTGCTGGTATATTCTAACTACATCTAGTTTGTTGTGTTTTGGTAAGACGAGATTTCACTTGATTGTTCAAAGCGAAATGCTTGACCAAATTTCATTTGCGATGACTAATTTCTCTAATATGAGTTGATTCAAGATAGTTTGAGTCAATTTTCATGTTCTTCACCAAATTTTTTGGCCCATGATGTTTAAGGCATGAACCTTTTGACGAATTTTACACCAGTTTTTAATGCCATATAGTATATATGACTTAGAAGCCGCTCCATTCAAAATATTAAATTTTTTTCATTTTTTCTTAGCATTAAACACTTAACCCATAAGAGTTACTCTTACTAATGAAGTTACAAACAATTTCTCCTTTTTGAAAGACCAAAGAAACGAACTTTATTAATTCAAATAGCGACGGACTTTGGGCAAAAGAAAAAAAAAAAAAAAAAAAAAAAAAAGAAAGGGAAAGGAATACAATCGGCCAAATTCGCTCAATATAGAGGCAATCAAGAAAGCTGCATAAGCGAATATATAACCTACAGAAAAATGGGCTGGTCCAATCAATCTTGCTTTGACAATGGAAAGAAAGAACCACAGGTTTGTACCATCTTACCAAATGACGAAAACTCACGGGATACCTTAATTCCCATTTCTGCGAATAAAACAGCAAGAACCCAGTTCAAGCTCTATAACAGCATTACAAATTTACAATATCACACAAAATGGCTTCATTTGGTGCATAACTAAAATCCAATGATCTTTAATCCACCCACAGTGAATTGACTGTGGGCAAACATTAGACCCTTGCTCAATTTAAACATTTAAACTCAACTGCATAGGACTTTCTAGTAATATGTTACTTGAGTTTACAAGGGTTTCAAGTTCAATTGGAAGATAGCCACATGTTTATTCTCCTATTTTTTCCCCTTTCTTATCTTACACATTATAATGTTTAAACTAATTTTGAAACAATAAAAACAATTAATTCAACTTATGAATCTATACCCAAGCGAATATTGGTTCAGAAAAATTAGATTAATTGAAACTAATATATTTTTTAAGTTAATTATACCACATACAAAATACCTGGAAAAAAAAAAAAAAGGCAAATGCAAGCTGAACTTAATCCTGGTTCTTGGTACGCACAGAAAATTAAATAAAGAAATTTGAGATGCAAAATTGTAAATGGAGGACATGATAACAAAATAAGCACAAAATATTGAGTCAAAACATATATCAATAGCCTAAAATAACTTGAGCCATATGAACTTTTCCAATTTGCTATTGAGTTGCTGAAAAATCTTCGAGGCTGGGATCCCAATTAACAAAAGTCCTGGAAAATTATCGAAGTATGCAACTTGAAGATATTTAAAAGGAAAAAAAAAAAAAAAAAATTGTTCAACACAAAGAATTAACTGGAATAGAATAAGGGATTTTATTTTAGTACCTGATAATGGAAATGAAATTGTCTTCGTTTAATTTTGAGTTTCTGGCTCGTCGTCTCCATGAATTCGATCTGGAACTTGAAAACCGAAAGAGAAATGGCTGCCAGAATCTGAAGATTGTTGAACACTTGGCTGTTGATTATGTTGAATAAAGTTTGAGTAATTGGATTGAAGGAGTTCCCTATTAGAAAATGGCAAGTCCTGGGAGATAAATGCTTGTTGGACTTGGGGCATTGTGTGTGAGTCAATATGAAATCCAACCCTATTTTCGACACGTCCATTGGCACTCCAACTATCCATTCTTTGATAACTGTCCTGAAATGTCGAACCAGACGTGCCTGGATTAGTCGAAGGCCTCAAATTTTGGTCTTGCAAAGTGTGAAGTGAAAGACCAAGGTCTTCAGCCTGGAATGAGGCTCTGGACATTATATCATGTGAAAAATTCTGAAAATTCATCAAAGAAGCTGCACTGGAACTTGTTGGGAAGAAAGATTTCATCGTGTTCATGAATTCCGTGTCAGATTCAGGTTGAATAAACGAAGATTCTGATTGAATTTTAACTTTTCTCCCACTTGAACTAGGATTAGATTCTGAATTTTGAGCTATTGAAGTATCGTTCGGGTGCCAAGGGGGTAGCCCATCTAGCTTATCAATGGCGTCTTTCGCCTTTTCAATTAGCCAATCGACTGCCTTGCTAGGCCGGTCGTAGCCTAACCTGTCCTGGACATCGTAAAATTGGATTGCGGTATGAGCAGAAAGCCTAACTCTTCTATCTCTCAGGCCTTTCGCGGTGTAGACCTTGCTGTGCCGGTCCTTCTGGCTAGTTGACCGGAGAATGTGACCGCCTTGAACTTGTACTATTTCTCCTTCTATTCCTTTGCCCTTCATTCCCATTTTTGGTTCCATATTTGCATGTCCAACGGTGGATTTTGTTCCTTTTCTTGATTCCACTTACTATCCAGATAAAAGCCTTCTCTCTCTCTCTCTCTCTCTCTCTCTAGACACAACGATTATAATTATACCTCTGCTGGTGATAATCCCAAAAAACCCTGCTGCAAGTTTATTTTTCAGATCCTACTGTCCAAGGAAAGCTACCATTCAAAACACAAAGCTGAAAAGTAAAGATAAATTTAGATATAAAAATAGTTTTAGAATTATAAAGATGTTCACCTGGTTAGAGATCCATGATATCTAAAAAAGAAGACAGATTTCAGGAGAAAAAGATGAAATTCCTGTGCTGAAAACTTGTTGGAAGTATTCAAGAAGCTTAAGTTAATACAGGCTAAGAAAAAAAGGTTGAGTTAATTGGAAAGAATAGGTGATGAAAGGAACGGAATGACAGATCTACCAGAAAAAAGCTTCGAGTTTATATAGGTATTAATGACTTCGAAGGCCGTTATGTATATTTCAAGATCGAAATAAAAGATTCATCCATCTCCGAACTCAGTTTCGCAAGTTTATAAATCAATTTATAAAAAAGGAATATTAGTAGATTCTACAATAATAATGAGTAGTAACTATAATGAGTGGTTCAATTAATGTTTGACTTTGACATATCATCAATTTACAAATGGTATTCAAACAGAGTTAATTTTTTCATCGCTATTAATAGCGATGACTATCAGCAATCGTCCTACGTGACATACATATGATAGTTTGTTATTTGATGCATGAGTGAATAAGAAATTACTATATTAATACATCAAATAACAAGTTGTCACGTAGTGTGACTACTTATAGTCTTAACTATGAATAGAATTGTTCTTTCCATACTTCAATTTTTGAAGTGAAACAATGTTAGAGACGAAGTTGGGTTTTAGGCCTTACTACACTTCATGGGTATTGGATTTTTCGATCCTATTTTATTTATAAAAAGGAGCACGATTACCAAAGACACGAGTAGAGAAAGAACACTTGAAAGCAATAAAAGTAGGAATACTAATTCCATTACACAAAAGATAGCTACTTACAACAAAAATCAAAATGCTAGAACTTAAAACGAACATATAGATCTATGTTCGGATTTAGTCACCAATAATAGACAATATATGAAAATCGAAACACAAACTCATCAAAAACAGTAAAGATCAACACATGTAATGGTCACCAGTTCGGCAAAGCCTACTCTGGGGGACTCAGAGATAAAGAGCCCGTCACTATGTGCAAAAAATCGCCCAAGAGAGAGTTCGAAATCTGAGTACAACAATTAGATCCAAGACTCGATCATTGATCTATAAAGATATCACAAAACCAACCCTTAATCGACTCAAGACCAAAATCAAAGTGTAGCCAAGTTCTATATAGTTCAACTGATCGTAAAAGGCCCCAAAAACTTCTTGTAAAAAGAACACTATACATAAGCGACAACACAAATATGAATATACACTACACTATGTACTAGAAATCAAAAACCATATATGATTTACAGTAAAGAAACCACCGGTCTTGAAGAGAAAGAGACATTTCATGTTTAGTGAGATGGACAGAATGAATGAGATGAATCCACTACCAGCCGGCCAACCCAAGGGTCGAGAGAATTCATTTACACCACAACTATTAGATTAGGATCAACGGTCTAGATCAGACATAACAAAAACAAATGTGTAACCATAGCTCAACTAATAGTTTTGTGCCAAGCGAACAACAATTAAAAAAGTTCTTCCACTTAAGAAATCGGGTTTTAGAAAACACAATTTTACAATCTTCAAATTGTTTTCTCAAACCCCTCACCTACTCTAGTTGCTACATTGCACTTGATGGTAATTCTACCCTACATCATCGCCCTAGGTACTTACAAAAGATTAACCTGTATCAATATGTTGTAAAGTCAAACAAGATTTAAACTTCCAACAAATAGAATTTTGGTTCCATATTAGATGAGTCACGTATGATAAACAGGATTCTTACATAGAAGTAAAACACTTTGACTGTCAGTGAAAATTATAGGTGACTTGTGAAAAAAAATCACTTCTCCCAAAATTTCTTTTAACTAGATACACTCTTTTACAGGTTTAGTTATTGCCACATATTCATCTTTCGTGCTAGATAATGTAACAATAGGTTGAAATTGTGACTTACATGTTATGCAATTATCACCAAGTGTGAAAAAATAGGCTGTAGTAGACTTTCTTTTGTCATTATTACCAGCAAAATCTAATCTCTTTTCAAATACCAATCTCGAACTTAATGTCCCAGTTATATATCTTAGAAGTCATTTTAATCCAACCCAATGAGATTTTTTCGGATTAGACATGAATCTACTTAAGAAACTTATAATATCAGCCAAATGAGGCCTAGTAGTCATTACAGATCCTATGGCATTGGCATATTGGATATTCTTCATTTCTTTTATTTCAAATTCAGTTTTAGGTGATTGAGCTGATGATAGATTCATATGGGCTGCATAAGGTACATTCACATGCTTAGTTTCATTCATACCAAATTTGGTTATAACCTTATTCAAACGAGCACTTTGTGTTAATATTCTCGTCTATATCTGTTAATAATAATTCCCAAAATTTTCTTGACATTTCCTACGTCTTTCATATCAAATTCAGACTTTAAAAAATATTAAGCCTCCGAATTTTAGCTTTACTAGAGTTAGCCAATAGCATGTCATCAACATATAGAAGTAAATAGACCTCACCATCAGAGAACAACAATCAGACACAAGATTCGTCATTGATTTGTAAAGATCTCACAAAACCAACCCTTAATCAACTAGACCAAAACCAAAGTATAGCCAAGTTCTATACACTACACTAAGACCCAAAAATCAGAAAGCAGATCTGATTTAAAGAAACCACCGATCTTGAAGAGAAATAGATATTTCAAGTTTAGTGAGATAAACCAGAGATGGAGAGAATGAATGAAATGAATCCAATATTAGTCGGCCAACCCAAGGGTCAAGAGAATTCATTTATGTCATAGTCGTTAGATTAAGATCAACGGTCCACATTAGACACAACAAACACAAATCCGTATAATCATAGCTCAGCAAATATTTTGTGTCAAGTGGACAGCAATTAAAAAATGTTCTTCCACTTAAGAAACCGAGTTTTAGAACACACAATTTTACAATCTATATAGTGTAACAATACCTATTTAATTTCCATGAATATCCAAAGGTCGAAGTAGTTTTTTTTTTTTTTTTGGAGGGCCTGCAATTCACTGCTCACCCACTCTCATTGAAGTTTGATTGTGATTCTTTAACAGCATTAATTCTGTCTTTATTTGCCATATATTTTTTTCTGGTTAATTGTCACCTCAAATGTCATGCGCTTTCATCCACACAAAACGACAAATATTCGTCATCCAGTTGCCCTCCTATGAATCTTTTCCAAATCTATTTTGTTTGGGAGTGATTTTTGGGGTAAGAATTGATTTTTGAATAGTGATATGATGAAAAATATGTGGTTAAAAACTAAAGAAAAATTATTGATGTGATGAAAAATATTACTCCCTCCGTCCCAATTATATAGGCTGTGTTTCCTTTTTCGTTTGTCCCAAATATATAGGTTGGTTTCTAAATTTAGATTATTTAGATTTGTTACTTTACTAATATGTCCTTATTTACTTTGCATAATTAAAATCAATATCATCCACTTAATTTACCTACTTCTTGAAATCATCCAAATACTCACATTTCAAAAGTTCAAATTATGGTTCCAACGAATTTCATCAAAATAATTATGAATGTGAGAATTGAAAATTATATCATTCAATTTTTTTACTACTTCCAACAATAATTTACTATTAGTTGCTGAAAATTAAATAGGGGTAAATTAGGAAAGTTCTTAGCAAAAATTACTTTTTCAATAACATTAATTATGTTTTCTTAATCCGTGTGAAAAACAAACAAGCCTATATATTTGGGACGGAGGGAGTATTTTATTGAAGAATGTGTGGTTGAAAATGAGAATTGATTGAAAATTGATTCTCAAAATCTGTACCAAACAAGCCCAGACTTTAAACTAAGTTTGGCTTTAAAAGGCTAATATTCATCTACAAGCTTTGATCCACAGGCTAACTTGGTGCATAGTTTTTTAGCATTACCAAGTATTTTCCCAAAGCAGCTCATAGAAGATCGTAGTCCCGTATTATATGATTCTAATTATATGTTTTGTCATGGTAGATTCTTTGAATCGTCGCCTTTAAAAGTCTACAGCCACATGCAAACGGGATGCATTTTTATCAAAAGCTTGAATGTACTTAAAATGTTTCCATATTGGTGATATATTAAACCATCTCATCGATCGTGTCGATAAAAATGCCAAGGAAAATTTCCCGCTCTAGTCAAAAACTATAAATTATAAGTTTCCATCAAAATACTTCCGCACACGTCCATTGTTCCGATAAAAAAACTCATAAGCAATATAGTGATTTTTTTACTCGCTCGTTAATATTTCTGTTTAATTTTCTACGCATGTTACTGATGAGACCATTTACATTAATGTTCTTAAAGTTAGAGAGGATTAAGAAAAAGAGTTGGGTTAGATATTGTTGGAATTTTGTATCGAAAATTGATTATGACCAATTTTGAATAATTATTTAAGTGGAATTCATTATTTGGTGAATGAGAAATTTAGTCAAATGTAAGCCACTTAATACTTGAAATTGTTGGAAAATCGTATAAAATATTGTGGAATATTTTAAAAAATATGTTGATGAAAATATGTGTCTTTTCAAATGGAAAATCATGACCTTTGAAGATCATAACCTTTTGTATGATTAATTCCCAATAATTGTATCTCTTTATGTAGAGAATAAATTTTAAGAGATGTATCTCCTGGTATGATTGTATCCTTTGACAAATCTTTCCAACTATGATAGACCCATGTGTTTGAATTTTATTAAGGGAATTCAATTCATAATTTCATTCCATGTTTTTACTTTAGTTTTACATAAAATACTTTGTAGAAGTGATTATCTCGTGCATCAAAATCATGGTTATGGTAGAGAGGGAACTCCGTTCGAGTTTGTTGGTCTAAGCCATTTGGAGTGCTTCTATAGCTAGACGTGGTCATTGTTTCTTGAAAGATGATTGTTAAGAAACTGTTAGTACCGATGTGAGACAAATTTATCTTAAGGAGAAAGTGTCAAACACTTACCTTGGCCAATTGCATCACTTTCATCTTTTATCTTTCTAGGGCTTGTTTGCAGTGGCGGACCCAGGATTTTAGAACTGGTGGGTCCTAAAATGAAAGATATTGAGATGAAGGAGGGGGGAGCACGGGGCTGCCCCCGAAAAATTTTGGAGGCGGGTAGCACAAACATTCATAATGATGTACAATTAAAATGATAGAAGTTTGAAATGCATATTATTTTCCATTCTTAAATTGCTGTAAAAATGAAAAAATTATTAACTCGGAAACGCTCATCCGACCAATTACAGCAGTAAGCTGACAAACTGAAATCAGAACTACTTTTTAATTGTGTTAGACTGTTCGAAATCAAATTCAAATATGTAGACAAGAATTTCTATCCAATTTCGAGGTCTCAATCCATGCTACCAAACAGTTTCTTCAACAATTAGACGGATCTACTACAAGAGGTAAAAGCACTTCGTTGCTACTGACAATTAACAACCTTAGAAAGAACCAAACATACAACTAAACCAGCAAAACGGACAAAAGAACAACACCTTAATATCAAAATAAATCACAACATTCAACAACTCTCTAAATTCAAATCTTAATTAACTAAAATTCATTTTCAAAGCCAGATTTCTGATTTTCCATCTAAATCTGTATTTATATCTAACATGTTATAATGAAAAATTACAGTATACTTTATAGATGTTATATCCCAAAATCTGTACTTATATCTAACATCTAACATGTTATATCCCAAAATTGTACAGTATTTTAAATATAAAAAAAATGAAAAAAAAATTATTATTATTTTTTTTTTGGTGGGTCCTAGGACCCACCAGGTCCTAGGGTGGGTCCGCCCCTGCTTGTTTGGTAGATATTTAAATCCAATTTTAATTGAAAATATAGCCGTTATGTTTGACTTTCATCTCATGCATGAGACCCACTAACGACTACTTTTTTCAATTAAAATATAATTTAAATCTCCACCAAACGGGCTCCTAGTTCTGATTCCATTTATGTTGATTTCAGATTCTAATTACATTTATTTATATGTTTATATTGTAAGGAGAAAGAAATGGGTTGATTCAAGATTGAAAATGATGAATCCATGTTCATATAGTCAGATTCGGTAAAGTATTAATTTGTCTTCTCAAAATTTAGATTCGGTAAGTCGAAATTACGTTTTGACTTCACGGCACGTTTTGTGAATATTATGTATGCACGTTATCGGTGTAATATCCCAGCAGATATTTGTCTAACTGCTATGTTCAATTCTATACAATTAATTGAACGAACTAGTGCTCGTTAAATTTTGAGTAACTCTGGCTAGTTTAGAACACAAAGACGTTAAAATCTGTACATGGCATTTTAGTAACCCTAAACATTAATCGTACATTTAAATAGTCAGGATAACCCTAAAATCATAGATGAAAGGGATGAGATATTATTATTGGTCTTTTATTTATCACATATGGAAGAGGGGCCGGGTAACACAGAAGATATGTTCCATGGTACAACTTTAGTAACACAGAACACGACATAGAGGTTATAATATGTTGATTATTGAATAAGATAAAAATGTACAAAATGATTTAGACATAATGTAGGGCACAGATGATTCAAAATTGTGAGCTATAGTCTACAATGTACCTTTTCTTGAAATTGTCGAATGCTTGTACATTTTCCTCATAAGTCAACCGCTTTTTGATGTATGGTTTACATCACAAAGAAAGGGGATGAACCCTTGTAAAAGGTTAATATTCTAAAGAATTTTTTTGTGGGGGAAGTTCTATAGTTCATACGTACACATCCATGCCATGAAGATGCAAATTAAATAATGTGACAAAATTTTAAACTATATGAATACAGAATTCTACTTTATCTAAACTCAAAATTTGTTGTCAAGAAACATAAGCAAGGTTTCATTCCCATAACTAATTGATTTGCAGGCTAAAATTATAGGATTTTCTTAGCGGTCCAGTGAAATCTTATATCTTTTAAATATAAAGACTACCAAAGTTTTAAGGGTTTGTTTTATTTCTTCTTGAAAGGACCACCTTTTAAAGATGAAATCTCAAGACTCGTGAGTCTAAAAAGCTCAAAAGGTCAATTGCATATATCTAAGAACTCAATTGAGCAACGATTGAATTCCAAAATTGGCATTAAGGATAAAAATATAAGGATAACAAAGCTAATCTTTTAAGAAATCAAGAAAGCATTGAGCTAGATATCCGGTTACTTATAACCTAGTTTTTATTCATTTTTTGGTTGGAAAATGTTAGGTGCCAGAAAAATGTTGACACCTTGGATGACCTATTATCACATGTGCACGGTACCCTAGTGAATAAAAATGCAAAAAAATGCCTTTCACCCACCTTTATTGTGAGTGCAAGTCAACTAGAATGTCAGAAATTTTCTAGCACACTAGCATGATTCTTTTTGGATGGAGCAAATGGTCATCATCCAGTACAGTGTATAGAATTGAGCTTTATGGAATAAATTGGTTCATGCAATAGGAATAAAGTGTATATATTTTATTCTGCACAATCCCAAAAAGAAGAAAAAGAATTGTATTAAAGGTAATGTTCTTTCACTTTCAGTGTCAATAGTATAGATCGCTATCACTCACACCGCCAATTGTCTCTTAACCTGAAACGTGGAAATCTTATCAATAGAGTAAACAATAAGCAGCACGCATATATTTTTTTCAAAAAAAAAAAAAGGCTTTAGGAAAATTAGACATATGTCCTTGTCACATATTCGGTAGAGTGCCACTACAAGAAGAGAGAATAACAACGGAAACTATCGTCAACCCATGTTATTCGTTCAATTAGGATAATTATTACGTCTTATAAATAGAGATTGTTTCATTATGAACACGAAAATGTGATTGTCCATCGCTATCGATTTAAGGTTGAGTCATAAATGATAAGAGAATTCCTTTCGTTTTTTCCTCATTTAAATTCAGGCACAAGACTTTCATGTTTAATTTCAATACTAGGTTTTGACATTAATTACATTAAAGGAGTTCAAATTCATCTTGGACTAGAATAACATAAACCTTGTTTGAATATATTATAAATGTTAAGATTTGGAGATCCATCTTAAAAGGTCAACCTCATTAAGTAGAGTAGCCTTATAAGTTGGTTTATGTTTTTATCTTTATTCGATATGTGATTATATCTCTTAACATGCTCCCATAAGATGATGGCTCATTTGAGTAGACCAATTTTGAAATTTGTATGCTCATTTTTTTTAGTCTTAATCAGATCGAATCGCTCGTTGGAGCTTAATGAGTTTTTATACCATGTTAAAATTTAGAGATCTATTTTAAGAGGCCAACCTTATTAAGAGGGGTACTTCAAGACCTCATAAGTTAGCCTATGTTTTCATCTTTATTCGGTGTGAGATTATATCCCTTAACAATAAACTGGTATCAAATGTGTAGTTAAATTGACTAAATAGCCTACAGATTCATCTAATTTCTCTTTCAAACTTAATCTAAAAAGTAAACTAGCAAATCTTCAACTTATTATATGTTTATTTTGTAATATATATACTTAAATTTTCACACTGGAGCACATAATTAAAGCTTATTCGGTAAAATAAACTGCACAATACTTGAACTTTAGTGTAATTATGAAGCATTATATTCTTATCCTTTCTTTGAATTGGAAAAAAATTAATGTTTTCTCTTTTGTAGTTTCATAATTTCAGTATTTGCCCTACGATTTTGCTACACGCGTACATCCGGAATGACATCTCCCCTCACAATAGGGGGCTCATGATTTTTTTATTGGAGCGTGGGCCCCCCTCTTGTGAGGAAATTTGTCATTCTGAATGTATAAAGAGCAAAATCCATTTGCCCTATGACTAACCTAGTTAAAAAGCTTTTAATGTTGATTCGGGATGGAATCCACGTGGCACTTCAAAGTGTTCATTACATAAACATCCATGTATAAAATTCCACCATTTATCACAAAAGCTCATATATTGGAATAAACTATTTATAATTGACATGATTGATGAAAAAAGATGGCTTTTTTTTAATTCTAGTAAGCGTACTTTTGGTAGTAATATTAGACTCGATAGTATTGGCACTCCTTTCAGATTTTAGTTAGTTTTAATTATTGGTTGTCTTTTAATTTTGAGTACTAATTCCCGTGTAACTATGGTATTCTTCCGCCATAAGTGAGGGTTCATCAATAAAATTTTAGAGGTGCAATTTTGGAGAAATTAGGTCAATATCTAATAGATGTCTAGCAATAATGCAGCATAGTAAACAATTTTCCCTTCCTTGTGCATACCTATTAGGAGATGATCAAATAAATCAAAACTAAATAAATGACACGTATAATAAACGACATAATATTTAACGTGGTTAGACAATTTGTCTTCGTCCACCACCCCACCACCCCAACTCCACATAACCCTCTACTATAATCAACAATAAAATGTACAACAATATCTCTACAACTAGAAGCTAACCAAACAATCAAGAATTTAACAATTCTGATACCCAAAAACCTCAGTCGATCAAAGACGAAATCTCTCTAAAGCATCAAGCAACAATAACAATTATCCAATTATGAATATCTCAAGAAAAACTAAAAAAAAATAAATAAATAATAATAATAAAAATAAAAATAAAATATCAATAAAGGAAAGACATCACCAAAATTCGCTACTGATTAGCTAGTGTTTTCTCCTGAATTAATCTTTAAATCTTGATGTTGACCATTGCATTTGAAGAACAATGAGTTTTGAACGTTCTATCCAAATTTCATGAAGATAGAACTACAGATCATTGAGATAACAATATTTGATCGATGACAGCGAAGGTGGGCCCTAACGGCACAAATTTCCGTATTGTTGCTCTTGGTATTGCCTCTTCTTGGAATTGAATTTGGCTTCTTGCGCACACCAATTTTCTTCTCAATTCATCCCATTTATATATATATATATATATATATATATATATATATATATAGTAATTGAAAAATGAAAAGCATAAACTACAAGTCCTAACGGAACTCCATTACGATGTGCAAGGTTTCCTTTGTAGTTTAGGGTTTTAACTAAAATTCCTAGTTATTTCCCTTCAACCATAATTACCATTGAGTCTTTTAACTCGATCAATTTGTTGGACTTAGACCCTTGTTCCACTCCAAAATATTGGGCTAACACCCAACAACAAATGTCACATGATTTCTTTGCTTTTGATGAATATCTTTTTGAGAAGTATTATAGAACAACATATAATCCTAAAACCTGCCTAACTTTTACAACTTTCTGGACCCATTTGCTCTAACGTGTATGAGTGCAATCTTAGAATAAGACAATATATGTCTGAATTGAGCATTGGTTTTTCTGACAAATCATCTCATTCATCCGTGAAAAATATGAATGAAATCAATTGAAGAGTGGTACGCGTGATCCAAGATGAAATCTTTTCATATATATCCACTGCAAAAATTCTGAGACCGAAATTGTTTGATTGCAATTTATGACACAGACTGCAATAGACAATGTCTAACAAGTCACTTTCTTGTTAACAACTTGCATTATTAATAGCATGCTCTTGTACAGAATTTAGAATGCGTGGCAAAGATTTTAGTTCTTTATCCATAATCCTTTCTTTTTCATAACCGAAAATTCTTATCGTTTGCTAACACGAGAATTAATAGAGTTGGAGGCGTTTCAGATGCAATGTGCTGATATAACGATACTCAAGTTGCGTATATACTGTTAAAACTTGTGATTTTATCTTAAAAAGTCAACATTGTTAAGAGGAGTAGTTCAAAGTCTTATAAGTTGGTCTATGTTTTCATCTTTACTCAATGTGAGATTTTATCTCTTAACATACTCCTACAAGATGGTGGCTCGTTTGAGCAGACAATCTTAAAATTCGTATGCTCATTTTTTGAGTTTTAATCAGATTAAATCGCTCGTTGAAATTTAATGGGCTCTGATACCATATTAAGACTTGTAATTCCATCTTAAAATGTCAACATTATTAAGAGGAGTAACCCAAAATCTTATAAGTTGGTCTATATCTTCATCTTTATTCGATGTGAGATTTTATCATTTAACATATACATCTAGTTGGTGGAGTGAAGCCTAAGAAAATTGATAAATAACAAATCTTTTTATTTCTTTGAATGCCCATTTTTTGAGTTTTAATCGGATTGAATCACTTGTTAGAGTTTAATGGGCTCTGATAACATATTAAGATTTGATGGGCTCTGATAACATATTAAGATTTGTAATTCCATCTTAAAATGTCTACTTTATTAAGAAGAGTAACCCAAAATCTTATAAATTGGTCTATATCTTCATCTTTATTCATTGTGGGATTTTTATCCCTTAACATATACATCTAGTTGGTGGAGTGAAGCCTAAGAAAATTGATAAATAAAAAATCTTTTTATTTCTTTGAATGCTAATTTAAATTAGAAAATTCAAAATGCCAGGATAAAAACTCATCGCTTCTTTGAATAATTAATGATTTTGGGGCTACAATTCCGTTGACCTCAAAATTTGGTAATAAGATCAAACTGTAAACATCTTTCAATCACCTCATTATCCATATGCATGTTGCCTGCGCAAAACACTTCCCCACGCAAAAACTACCTTTCATAATTTGTTGGATTTCAAAATTCGTGTTCTTAAAATTTTTGATTGAATGTTAAGACGGACGGACAGATCAGACTCGTGAAAATCGGCCGGGATCGACCCGAGACCGTGGGCCGACTCGTGATCCTAACAGACCGTTCACGAGTCAAGGAGGTGTGACTCGCGGACTTCGCGGGTTACACTTTCACGGATCGCGATTAACCCGTTAGCCCGTAAAAAATATATATATAAATAAATATATAATTTTTGAACAATTAAATTATAGTTAAGTAGGTGTCAACTTAGTTAAGATGTACTTATACTATAAATATTTGACAATAGTAATTAGAAATGCATTTAGTTATTTATTTAAGTTAAATTTAATTTTGTAAAGTTATAAATAATTCAGGTAACATTAAATTTGAATTCTATGTAAACATTTCTTGATATAAATATGAATTTATCATTTTGTTCAATTCTTAGTTTACATTTAACAAAAAAAATATTTTTTTGCTATAAATATCTATATTTTTATAATTTTATTTATACAATCATGCGGGCCAAACCGGAACAAACCGCGACCCGTGACCCGTATGGGCTCTATCCGGATGGGTCAGCGGACGGGTTGGGTTGTACTCTAAAATTTGTAGGCTGACCCGAGCCCCCGTAGTCGGCGAGCTTTTTTTCACACGGGCCGTTACCAAGCTCATATGTTGACGGGCCGACCCGGTCCGGACCACCCGGATTGACACCTCTACTTGAATTCATTGTTTTGCACTGCGTCATTCATCGTCGATGGAGGTCTTCTGTGACCAATATGGGGTGGTCACTAAACATGTAGACTACATTCTCTGTAGTTTTCAACTAGACTTTGTCGATGGAGAAATACTTATTAATTTGTCCATATACAAGCGTGACTTAGTCCAGCGGCATCAACTTGTGCATTATTTGAGTATATATTCCATCCAACGAGTGGAAGATTAAAATTTTAATAATTATGAATTCATCTAAGCCTCCATTTGGGAAGAAACTATAACCTATTTAATTTATAAATAAAAAGAAACGAGTGATAGATAAATGGATAATATATAATTGTGGATCTATTGAATAAAAAATGAAGTTTGATAATTTAGTGCATAATTTATAAATTTTACCTAACGTTTTTATACCATGTTTCCACAACAACAAAGAAATTAAAACCTCCATTAAATCCATATTACATGCAAAATATTTAAAAACGAAGTAAGAATAAATATTTTATCCGTAGCTGTATATTAGCAATAGAAGCAACGTAACTGATTGTCGATAATATCACACAGCCGCTCGGTAGCATCACTCATTCTGTTTATGATCATTTTTATTTTTATTCTTGAAAATGTTCCCTTGAATCGATATCATAAATATGGTATAAAAAAAAAAAAAGCAGCAGCAGCCGCGATTTAAGAGTCCATTGATAAGAAAATTTAGTCTAACATGGACAGCTTGATCATGCATTTTGCTGGTCCTACATTGGTCACGTATTCAATACGATCGAAACTTCCAAAACCCAAAACCCAGATCGAACTCCCCATTCTAGAAAACTCCCAAGAGAAACCCTCCAGCCTCAGTCGTAGAAAGCATGGTGATGACGGTTGGATGTTTAGATCTAGCACTATAAACGAATCAAACTCATTTCGTCTCTTGATTAATTAATCTCTTGCCATTTGCATTAAGAAGAAAATCGCTCCGAGAGATCATTGTTTTCAAAAGCATCGAGGCTTACACATTGAACTGGCCTCACGCGACGCAAGGCCTTCTCCTAAGAGCCTCAAAATATTTTAAATCACTAGTGTAGTTGCTTGATTGGAATAAATCATTACCTGATGCACGAAATCCCACCACGCTACTAGGAAAATGCCGTGATAGAATGCTTTTAGGAAGGGAAAAGAATAACAACGAATATTGAATAGGGGATAGATTTAGATTGGGATAAATATATGTTGAATTTAGAGGGATTAACAGTAAAGATGATGAACACTATTTTATTGATGTATGTTCTGATTTACAAAGAGAAGAGGAGATAGCTTATATAACAAAGTAAGCTAACGGTTGCCTATATCCTACTCCTGCTGTATAATGCAACAAATGGTAAAAGTAGAGTAGCTTCTTTCTCTGAACCTGGCTGCTCCTTTTCCTAAAATGGCCTATGATGAATGGACCCTTCACAGGTCTGAGGCTTTCCTAAAATAGCCTATGATGGACTAATCCTATTACAGGTCTGAGTTTATCATTCTGGCTTTCCTAAAATAGCCTATGATGGATTGATCCTTCACAGGTATGAGGCTTTTAGTTTTATCTCAATTGATCTTGTTTCTCAACACTCCCCCTCAAGTTGGGTTCAAATAAGTTAATTGATCCCAACTTGTTAAGAATGTTTAGATGACTAGCTTTGTCGAGTGCTTTTGTAAAGATGTCCGCTAATTGTTCTTTGCTTCTGATAAATGGGGTTTCTATCTCTCCCGACAGCACTTTTTCTCTGACAAAGTGACAGTCGACTTCGATGTGTTTCGTACTCTCATGAAAGACTGGATTGGATGTAATATGCCGCGCAGCTTGATTGTCGCAGTACATTTGCATAGTTCCTGTGTGCTCTATCTTCATGTCGCTAAGTAGTTGCTTGATCCAAATGAGCTCACTTGTTGTGGATGCCATGGCACGATACTCTGCTTCTGCACTCGACCTTGCTACAACATTTTGCTTTTTGCTCTTCCAAGTGACCAAGTTGCCACCTACAAAGGTACAAAAGCCTGTGGTTGACTTCCTGTCGCAGCTCCCTGCCCAATCTGCATCAGAGAAACCTATTACATTATTAGAATTATTTTCCTCATCCAAATTCCTTGACCTGGAGTTCCTTTAAGATATCTTAGTATTCTATCAATTGCACTCAAGTGACTGGTACGCAGAGCATGCATAAATTGGCTTACAACACTCACTGCAAATGCAATATCAGGTCTGGTAACCGTAAGATAAATTAGTTTTCCTACCAACCTTTGATATTGTCCTATGTCAGGAAGTAGATCACCATTTTCTGGCCCAAGTTTCACATTGGTTTCTATTGGGGTACCGACTGGTTTGGCTCCTAGCTTACCAGTCTCTTTTAACAGGTCAAGAACATACTTTCTTTGTGATAGAAACAAGCCTTTGCTAGAGTGAGCTATTTCTATTCCAAGAAAATATGAGAGTTTTCCAAGATCCTTGATATCAAATTCGTCTTTAAAGTATTGTTTGACTCTTTTAATTTCTTCATTATCATTCCCAGTGATGATGATGTCATCAACATAGACTAGAATAATAGTGATAGAATTTTGTGAGTGTTTGACAAACATAGATGAGTCGGCCGTGCTTTTAATGAAATTATTTTTTAAAAGAGAGAAGCTTAGCTTGGCATACCATGTTCTTGGAGATTGTTGTAGGCCGTAAATTGACTTTTTTAGCTTACACACCAATGATGGGTCTGACGTATTTTTATGGCCCGGAGGAAGAGTCATGTAGACTTCTTTTTCTAGAATTCCTTGAATGAATGCATTTTTTACGTCCATTTGAAACATATTCCATCCTAAGTTGGTGGCTACTGACAACAAAATTCTAACCGTGCTCATTTTTGCTACTGGTGCAAAGGTTTCTTGGTAGTCAATGCCGTAGGTTTGAGTAAATCCTTTGGCCACTAGCCTAGCTTTATACCTTTCAATCGTACCATCACTATTGTATTTAATTTTATAAACCCATCTACAACCTACGGGATTCTTGCCTTTTGGTAAATGAACGATATTCCACGTGTCATTTTTTTCTAAGGCCTGAAGTTCTTCTTTCATAGCTTTACGCCAAATGGGATCTTAGGTGGCCTCATCAAATTTGGTTGGTTCAGTTTGATTGGTTATGGTACCCAAATAGGCTCTATATGCAGGAAAAACATGTTTATAAGAGATAAAGTTTTGAATAGGATACATCACCTGATGGGATATATAATCCCTTTGAATTGGATACATCACCTGATGGGATAAATAATCCCTTAATCTGGCAGGAGGTCGGGTTTGTCGTGTGGATCTTCTCAAGCCAATTTCTTCTTGAGCTGGTTCCTCACTCGACTCATTTTCCTCGTCTTCTCCCCCTGAAGAAATTGCACCTGTTCCACCAATCTGTTCGTCCTCCACATGCTCAATCTGTTCATGATTTGTTTCTTCGGGGAAAACAAAATTATTTGGAAGTAACATAGTTGGTTGACCTTGTACATTTTCTTGTTCATTTGATTGGTAATAGGCTTTGCTTTCGAAAAAGGAAACGTCTCTTGAGAAGTAAAGTTTACGAGTTTTTGGATCATAACACTTGTATCCCTTCTTTTCTGAAGAATATCCTAAGAAAATGGCTTTAACAGAGTTTTTATCTAATTTGTCATGTCTCTTTATGTGTACAAAGCACGTACATCCAAAAACTCGTATATGGTCAGGGTCAATTTTCCTACCTTTAAGAATTTCTAAAGGACTCATGTTTCTTAACCTTGCACTGGGCAATCTATTTATAAGGTACGTTGCAGTTAGCACGGCGTCTGACCAATAAGTTTTTGGGACGTTACTTTGAAAAAGAAGTGATCTAGTGACTTCAAGAAGATGACGATTTTTCCTTTCTAAGACTCCGTTTTGTTCTGGTGTATTAATGCATGTGGTTTGATGCAAAATTCCTTTTAATTTAAAGAATTCTAAAAAATTTCTGTTTACATATTTTGTCCCATTATCTGATCTAAAAATCTTAATTTTTGCATTATATTGATTTTCAACAAAATTGAAAAAATCTTGAAAATATGAGAAAACTTCATTTTTTCCTTTTAAAAGATAGATCCAAGTAGTACGAGAAAAATCATCAATAAATGTAACAAAATATTTAAAGCTGTTATAAGAATCAACAGGAGCCGGGCCCCAAACATCAGAATGAATTAAATCAAAACATTTTTCTGATACATGGGTGGATAAAGAGAATGACAACCTGGTTTGTTTAGAAAGCTTACAAACATCACAATTGCTAGAGCCTAAGTTGTAACAAAAAAGTTTGTTTAAAACTTGGTCAGACGGATGGCCAAATCTCCAGTGCAGCAACTTGTCATCATCTACCGGACTGAATGACATATGACATTTATTGGAATTTCCTTCAAGGTAATAAAGACCATTTTTAAAAAAACCTTCACCAATCTTCTTCCCTGATTCTCGATCCTGAAGGGTCACTCTGTTTGGTGAGAATACAACATTACAATTCAAATCTTGGGTTATTTTACTAACAGATAAAAGATTTGAATTAAAATATGGTAGATATAAAATATTTTTTACGTCTTTTGCAAACAATTTGGTTGTACCAAAGCCACAAATTTGGACTTTATTTCCATTTGCAACAGTTACATGTTGAGGGTCTTTAATTTGCGTGACATTTCGTATTTTATTTTTATCCCATGTCATGTGATCGGTAGCACCTGAGTCAATAATCTATTTACTCGTATTTTGACAAAAATTAGCTATTTTGGAAAAGTTTAAATCAGATGTAGAGAATACAAAACCTGAGGTTTGTTGCTGTAACAAACTGTTCAGTTGGGCTGTAAATGCCACAGGAGGCCCAGTTCCTTCATTTGAGTTCGGTTGGGCCGATTCGAGTCTAGCCCCTTCTTTCATTTCAGGCGCCCCTTCTTTCATTTCAAGCCCTTTACTAGCACCCCCAAATCCCCCAAATCGTCTCTCCTTTCTCGCGCCATCCCAACTCCCTCTCTCTCCCTTGTTTCGAGTCGATCAGAGATGAGGGTGAAGTACCCAGCAGCCGTCTTGGTTGTGCCCTGCCCGCTTGCAGTGGTCGCACCAATCAGCACCTGAGGTCCCCTTCGTCGTCTTGGCCCCGTCTCTAGGGTAAGGGTTTGGGTGTTGTGCCTTGAATGCTCGGTTATTCTCGGAGTTTTCCAATTGTTGGGGGTTCATAAGAGTCCTCCGGGACTCTTCTTGCTCGATTGTTGCCACTATATCATCAAAGCTTGGCATCTCGGCTGAGAGAAGAATTTGGGAGTGGACCGCCTCGTAGCTTGCATCGAGCGCTCCCAGATAAGTAAAAATTAGATCATGCTCGTTTCTTTTTTGAATTTCGACCGTGTCTGTTGTTGGTGGGAGATAGATATTGAGTTCCTCCCATTTTGACACTATCTATGTCACCAGTTGCATATTGCTTTGATTGTTTTGTTTGATTTTTGCAATCTCTTGTTTGATGCTGAAAATGTGGGCAAAGTTCTTCTGTTGACCGTATAATTTTTTGGCTTTGTCCCACACTTCCTTTGACGAGTTGTAGTACATAAACATATTGGCAATTTGGGGCTCCATGGTGTTCAGCAGCCACGACATGACCATGTGGTCTGTGGTTTGCCATTCGTCGATCTTCGTTGTTTCTGCCTCAGTTGGTTTCTGTGGGTCGATAGGTTTAGGCTTTTCTCTGGTACCAGTGACAAATTGTAGTTTGCCTTTGCCACTGAGACCAATTGTTACTGACCTGGACCAGGGAATATAGTTTTTGTTGCCATTGAGGACAATAGTTGTGAGTTTGGTGCTATCAGTGTGTTGAGACATACTGTAATGTGCCGAGGAAGAGTTTCTTTGGCTCTGGCCCTTTCACTGATACAGGTTTCAAACCTGCTCTGATACCATGTTGAATTTAGAGGGATTAACAGTAAAGATGATGAACGCTATTTTATTGATGTATGTTCTGATTTACAAAGAGAAGAGGAGATAGCTTATATAACAAAGTAAGCTAACGGTTGCCTATATCCTACTCCTGTTGTATAATGCAACAAATGGTAAAAGTAGAGTAGCTTCTTTCTCTAAACCTAGCTGCTCCTTTTTCCTAAAATGACCTATGATGAATGGACCCTTCATAGGTCTGAGACTTTCCTAAAATAGCCTATGATGGACTGATCCTTCACAGGTCTGAGGCTTTTAGTTTTATCTCAATTGATCTTGTTTCTCAACAATATATAAAAGTGATATAGATATATAATTTTTTATGAATAAATTTAATAAGGATAATCTTGATGCTGAGAATTATGAACCATAATTCTATTCCACGAAGAGCAATCGATAATAAAAAATAAAAAATATGCAAGATTTATAAAGATAATTCGCTTCGATGTAAAACTACACCCTCTCCTATCGCTGCATTAATTCAATATGATGAAACAAATGTTTACAAGAGAAAATTGCACTCTTATCTTATCTAGTCTCTCTTTCTCCCTTTTTGACGATAATAAAAAAGTTTACAGACAGTTCACTATTTATAAGATAAATTAGGGACTCCATTTTCTGAATAGAAATTTACAAGAATACAAATTTTTAAGTAGACTTTAATGAATTATTGAAGCGGTTTCTAATGACGTAGTTTCACCGTGAAGGTCATCTGCGACCAGCTCCATGAAATGGCAATAATTAAGATCGATAATAATTAGACTCCATAACTTAATAGTTAAAATATAATGTGGGTGAACGGTTAATGGGTATATATATGAATGGTTAATGAAAATACCACTAATTTATTAGAGTGAGGTAGATATATATGAACGGTTAATGAAAATACCACTAACTTAATAGAGTGAGGTAAATATATATGAACGGTCAATGAAAATACGACTAACTTAATAAGTTTCAAGGTATGGATATTTATCGTGCAAATTTGGTTCGTGATGGGCATTGTTCAAGTTTCTAAAGCAACCCAGTACATTTCATTAAAGTGATAAGTAGTGACAGTCCTTGTTTTCAATTTTGTGGCATATCTCCATCGTGTGTTGTTGTAACAAATATACAAATCAACCTGTTTTTCGAAAAATGTTTTACATCTCTCAAATATGGTAAAAAGCCTAGATCTATGGGTTTTATAAGCCCATCTCTCCTCTTCCTCGACATTTCTTTATTTTCTTAAGACATTCAAAATTCATCAGTTTTCAACAATAAGAACATTAGTTAATCATTTATGATACATGGTATAAGAATATCAGTACAATAATATATCATAAGTTCTTATTTTCTTGATTTATCTAGTTACATTCACTTCAATAGTACAGAAAACATTATTTAATAGATGTCGCGTGCTACAGAAAGTTCAATAAATCAAACATCGTGCTTCAAAAAGCTCAAATGGGCACGTGGTCCAGTACCACTAGTTCATTTTTCATTCTTTTTCTTCCCCCTCCATTTAAGTATTAGAATTATACTTTCATGCATTTTTAGTGGGAAAGCAGAAAACAAACATAAAATTGATCATAAGTTTGTATATTTTTAAATATCATTAATATATTTTCTAGTATGTTAATTTAATTTTTTATAATGAGTTTTTAACACTGGCCTATCCAAAGGGAAAGCTCAACATCCCAAGTGTTGGGCATATGCTAAAGAGGGTCGAGTAGCAATAGAAACTTATTGAACAGGATATTGGAACTTCGAAAATCAAGTGGTGTGACAAGTCACTAAATTAAAGTATGGTGGTTATTGGTGTTGGAAATTGTTCAAATTATAAAATTTGTGTACTTGGATGCAAAATCGGTCCTGTAATTTTCGGGACTTGAGGCTGATAACCCAAGATTAACTAATCAAGAGGGTGGGTGAATTGGTTTTTGAAACTTTTTCGACACTTAATTTCAAAACTACTCAAAACACAAATAACAAATGCTAAGTGTAATACAACAAGTTAATATGCAATTTGTTAACTTAGTTCAAGTATAGATATTGCACAAAATAAATGGCAATGTAAAGTAAAGTGCAATAATGTAAAGATAACCACCAATTTAAAGGGGTTTGAACACAATGTGATCTACGTCCCCATTACCAAACTCTCCGTCACGAGTAAGGCCAAATTCACTAAAGTGGTAACTTACAACAAGGAGTACCAAATCCTTAGGTGACTTACAACAAGGAGCACATACCCTTAAGTGACTTACAACAAGGTGTACTTAACATTAGGTAACTTACAACAAGGAGTACCTAATCCTTAACAACAATCGAGTTTTCACAAAGCTCTCGAAACCGTCACAAAGTAAATGATAATTTTACAATAGAAAGAACTCTCTTAACAATTGATATAATCAAGTCAAGTATTTAGAGAGTTGAGATCACACTTCAATAGATAGCAAATAGTAAAGCTCAAATGTTTAAGAAGTAAACTTTGATAGATGATGGATAATGAAATAGTTTGTATTTTTGTATCAAAGTTTTCAACCAATCAATCTCTCTTAACAAAATAATACAAGTTAAGTATTTAGAAAGATTTACACTTCAATATAAGTGTTGGCAAAGAAAACCTTTTAAAAAAATAGAAAATAGATGAGATTAAAGTTTTCTCGCTAGATAAATTTCTTGATAGAGTAGATGAAAAAAAGTTTTGGATCAATCAAATTTTTTTTTTGCAATAGATGAAATAGAAGAGCAAAACAATAAATACAATGTCTTTCAATAAATAAGCTCTCTTAAAATCTTTTGTAAGTTGGTGAAATTGAATGCCAAAAGAGTGCCCTATTTATAGATGAAAGAATGAGGTTCAGGCAGTTTCGGTTGAACTCTTTCAGTCGACCGGAACTCGTAGCCGTTACAAGATTTTAAACATTTGAATTTTCGGCTGACCAAAAGAAGAGTTTCGGTCGAACATGAATCGGTCAACTGGTCCGGTACGCATTTCGGTCGACCGAAATGTGTTGAAATCAATTTTTCCTTCTTCCATCAAAATGTTGATTTTTGCAAAATCAATTTCATGCAAGTGATGAGATATGAAAAATATAAGCTGAGCTTTATGCACTTGCTAAACATTGTTAAGTTATACATTTACATATATAATGACGTTCCATAAATAACTCTATCTTCAATATTCTTGTTCTCTTCGAGCTTCATTTTGACTTGTATGTTGATTTGCGATTCTGTTAAGTTCCAATTTGATAGTCATATGCCACTCGCTATTGTCTTGAATGATTTGCCTTGAATGCTCGTTTAACCTTCACTTTGAGTATGAAAAATACTTTCGATGGCTTTGAAAGCTTAATTACTCAATTCAATTTGTTAACCCCTGTTTGATTCCCATTTTCTTAAAATTCATTTTTCTCTCTCTTCTTTTCAATCACACATTCTTCAATAAAATAATAATACACACAAATCCAAAAAAATTCTTTAATTTTTAACCACACATTCTCCATCAATCAACTATTCAAAATACATTTTCTTCTCCAAAATGGGAATCAAACGGGGCATAATAAACAAAGATGATTTTTTTTTTTATAATTAAAACAATAAGGTCATAATCAACCATAGGTCAACAGAGGCGAATTCAGTAAATTAGGCTCCCCAAGGAGAGGAAATTTTTTTTTCCTTTTACAGTGTTTACTTAATATTTAAAAAAAAAATTATTTGGGCCAAAAAATGCCCCTCATATTTTGGCTACTTCTATGCAGATCTGGCTCTGCTTAGATGTTTTAGACACTTTCCAAGAGGGAAAGCTGTGAGAGGATTGGACGAAGGAGAGCTCGGAGAGAAGGGTGTTGGAACAGTAGCCTTAGCAGTGCAAAAGGTGCGAGGGTTTGTTATCTTTTCATCAAAGCACGCTTCTCTTCATCTATATGTGTATCCATTCATGCAAGAGATGTATGTTCCCTGTATATGTTGATGTTTTCTTGAAAGAAAATGTGTGATTATTACATCTCCCATCATTATCAAACTCCAAAACTACAGAAATATGTAAACGTGTTCTTGTTCTTAAAGATTTTTTCATTCTTGCTTGATGATCAAACCATCAAGGCTTGATTAATCCTCAGAGCACTAGCCAATCAATCCCACGAGTAATCTCAATAATGAGATGGGACAATTATCGTTTTAGGACAGTGTGTTTTCAGGTGTGTAAGACTTCATTTTCCGGTTTCTTCTTGCCTTTTTTGTTGTTGTTCTAGATATCTATCTTCTTCAATTTTATGGTTATTTCATCTTAACTTTGTTGATTTTACTTTTAGATTCGCCTCTAGAGATTTTCCAACAATTGCAATACACAAGTATGACTTCCTTAAACCCCACTACACTTTCTATTATAAAATGCAAAGCAGAAAGGTATGAAAATATTTAATACTGCAAAAACTCCGATTTACAATTACAACAACAATCACTAATTTAAATATCAGTGTCTTTGTCTATTATTTCATTTTCCGTTGGTTCAACAATATCATGCTGTTATACTTCTCAGAATAAGACTTTTAACTCGGCAATGTCAATTAGTTACCTAAATAATTCTGTGGTAATGTCCAATATCTATCAAATGGTAGTAGATGGTTGTTTCCACAGTTGCAGTGCTTAAATTCGTTGCCTCGAGTTGTCATAATTGCCAAAACATCATGCAACAAATAGGTACAGCCAAAAAAAATTGTTGTGTCCTTTTTCCATGTTGGAAAGCTCAGACACACGATATATAGAAATAACTAGTAAGTGTGATAACAAGTGATAAATTGGCATTTTGGGAGATTTTTAAAATAGTCAACTTTAAATTCATTAAGTGTGTTTGATAAGCATTATTTAGGAAAAATGAATTTTGAAATAGTGATATGATGGAAAATGTGTGGTTGAAAAGGAAGGAAAAGTTATTGATGTGATAGAAAATATTATTTTATTGAAGAATGTGAGGTTGAAAATGAGTAGAAGAATGAGAATGAGAATTAAAATGGGAATCAAACAGGATAACAAGTGGTTGCCTGGGAGCCATTTTGGCTAAATTTAAATTCATTTTTTTACCGTTTGAGAGGGAAAGTGGGATACGTACATGCACTAATTATTGAACCATTACATCGACCTTTAAAATGGTCAAATGTTGTGGGCATGCAAAATGACATGAGTGCCCCTCTAAGATTTTACACTTACCCAACAATGAAGGGTATAAATGATAATTGGCATAATATGTTATGCATTTGAGTGGTCAATTGTTGTGGGCACGTTAGTTTTGGCAGAAATTGACCCCATTCCATCGGTCAAAAAATCTATATTATGTGAAAAATAATTGCTCCCAAACAGAGGCTAAATATAAAGATTAGATCTTAGTAAGAACATAAGAATTGTTCGAGTAAACTATCATGCTTGTATAATATTTTGTTGGCTCGTGATCACACTTATAATCTTTTCTCTTCTCTTGTCATGGTCAATCTTAATCAATATCTCCTCCAACTTATTTTTGACAAGTCTAATCCCTCATTGATATCACTCTATCCGCATTAAAATGCATAACAAAGGTCTAAAATGTAGAATAAATAAAGCTAGTAATTTTACCCTGAGTAGGATATTCAAAGAGAGATCTTTCTGTTTCAGTTAGGCTTTGAAAAGATACGATTTACTTTTGGGCTATCAGCCAATTCCAAATGGGTTCCAAATTTCTATTGTTAATACCATTAGTTGTTCCAACTGCGTGCGATGACAGTAAAGCATGTGTCAAGATCTCTTATACTATGCTCGAAGTAGTTTCGTATCCAATGCCTCGATCTTTGTTGCTTCAGATAGCATTTCCGATACAAAATTCAACAAAAGAGTCCAATTTAGAAAAACAAATTTGAATAATTTATGAAATCTCTCAAAAAATTTACAGATTAATGCAATTACTACCAGTCCCGAAGATTACAAAATAGCATTCAATAATTTCAAATTTCTGTAATATCTGAGATTTATGTAATTTTGAAAATTTAAAATCACCACGAAAAGTCTCAATAATTTATTAGAAAATTTTGAGATTTATGTAATTTCAAAATTTTAAAGATTTTCATTCATATACCAAGAAAATGTTTCAATAAAAATTTTTGGCAATTTCAAAAAAACACCAAAAATTTAAACCTAACAGTTAGAAATTTTGGTAATCGGCGATCACCCAGTATATACTTTTGGCCATGAGTGTCGAAGGTAGTTGTGGCAAAAAAGTTTGCAGGCTCGAACCGTGGAATCGAGCTAGGCTCGGGTCGAGCCTTTTTTTGGGTAATGGGCCGAGCTCGGCTTGGCTCGCGAGCTCGAAAATATATAAAATTTTAAAAAAAATTTGGTAGGAAAAAAGAAAAAAAGGCCAGCCCGGCTCGGAAAAAACTCGAGCCTCTTTTTCTTGGGCAAGTAAAAGCTCGACTCGGCTCAACTAGTCAAAAGCCCGTGCTTCGGGCCCGAGCCTCAAATTTTGACTCACAAGCTGATTCGACTCGACTCGTTGACATCCCTAATTGAAGGGTTGATGATTGCCCGCCCAGGACAAATTTATAACTTCTCATTTTTTGCTTTTGGTTATTTTTCGCATTTACTTGATATAGTCATATAGATGTTTGATAATTTCAAATCACTTATCCTTAAATGTTTGAACAAACATTACAACAGTGATCGGTGGTTGTAAGGTCATGGGTAGTTGGCAATTGCAGGGGGGAGAGTGGGGTAGGAGTCGCCCCTGATGATTACAAGGGGCTCGGATGGGTTTTTATGAAGAAAGTTAAGGGTGCGTTCTCTTCGTGTTTCTATTTTGTGTTTTGAGTTTTGAAATTCATTTTGTATTTTGTGTTTTTAGTGTCTGTTTTGAAATGATTTAAAATGTGTTCTCTTTGTCATTTTGAAAAACAGTTTCTCGAAACAGAAAACGCGTTCTCTTTACACTTTTTTAGAAGATTATTTGATAATATTTTATTCAATAAATCTGATTATTCAATTAATTTTAATTTTTTAATGTTTATGTATTATTAAATATATTATAAACCTAAAATTTCTTTGAATTTTGAAATTTTTTGAATCATGAAATATTATTCCATATATTAAAATAACATATAAATTTGTGAAATTTTTATTAATATTATTTTATTCTAAAAATATGATTATTCAATTAATTTTAATAGGTTAATGTTAATGTAGTATAAAATAACATATAAGTGTGAAATATTTATGCATTTTCAAAAAAAACTTCCACTTTTAATAAAGTAACATATACATTTCAATAATAAATACTTGTATAAAATTAAATATATTTTTTGGGATTGCATGAAATCGATAATAAGTTCAATAATCCATACAAAATAAACATAGAACACATTTCAATAAATTAGAAAATTGTTGATTTTCCTTAAACAAACAAATTTATTCTAAAAATACAAAACAATGGCTCCTGGACTTTCTCATGACGATTCTTCAAACAAGATCGATACAATTCTCCTGGACTTTCTCACGGTGATTCTTTAAAATTGGAGTCAGTCGAGGAAGCAAATCCTTGATTGGAGGAGTCATTTTGGTCATACCGATAACATTGATTATGGTCTTGAGAGTACCCAATATTGAGCATAGAGAATTCCATCAATTAATAGCTCTTGGAATGCATAGAGAATTCCATCAATTAATAGCTCTTCCAAGCGAGCATTAATATCAGATGCCTTCAAGTTTGCAACCACTTTCTCAATCGTCTCCATGACTATTCTTCTATATGGCTCACTTTTATCTTTTAAGTCTTCAACAATTCTTCCTACTATATCAGCAACACCAATTTTGTTTGCTATCTCCACTGTAGTCTCAACAAGCTGTCTGTAATTTCTCCTATCCAAAGCCATCCTCCTTACCCAGAAATTACGGAATAATTCACTCCAAATCCTACTAGAAAGGCTTCATTTTGAAATTTTAATGAAACCCATCAAACTTTACTTCCCGTTTGGCCCCCTTTCTTCCAAATTTTAATGTTTGGAATAGTGTTTTTTAGAAGAATGTGTGGTTGAAAAGAATGAAATTTTTTCGATTTACGTGTAATATTATTTTATAGAAGATTGTGTGGTTGAAAATAAGAGTAAGAAGAAAAAACTGAAAGGGAATGGAAGCCAAACAGGGCATTAGTAAGTGGGATTCCGTTTGCAAGGATCAAAACTAGATACTGTCTCTCCTTTAAAAACCATGTGAATTACCATACATCTCTTCTACACTAAAACTCAAGTGATCATTGGTAAGCATCAATAATAATGATATATAAAAGAAAACATAAGCACAGTTTTGTATATTTTGGAATTCAAAACCAGCAAAATGTGAAACCCAACAAAAAACCCACAACAGGACTAGATTAATAACGGGGTTTTCAAGTTAAATGCAGAATCATCAGAGCCCATAATGTACTTAATAATCAAGCATTGAGATGAAACTCTTTAAAAAAAATGTGGTAAAATTGAGGGAAAATTTTACCATTCTGTAACATGTTTTGCACTTGAACTGGGACGAACTGCCCTTTTCCCTGAAATGCTTGATTTCAATTCAGCATCCGTAGCAACACCCATTTCCTCAATAATTAGCCCAAAATTCTCAGCCTACGAAAATCCCACACTCCCAGAAAAAGATCCTGTTCTTCCCAGTAAACAGACTGAAATTGCCCTTTAAGCCACACGTAGCACCTGAACATTTTGAAATGCCATGGCTTTTACATACTCATGAGTGTGTATGTGTGTTTCTCGAGGGGTGAAAAGGAAAAGACTCTTTAGCCTGGAGTAAGGAGAAAGTCTGTAGAACTCATGCTGGATTAAAGAGCATTTGAAAGCCTTCAATATAAAAATTTGGAGTTGACCAACCAAATAAACACATGTATGAACATGTGGCCTGCGCCCTCAAATACCAATACAAGAAGAAAATGGGGGCACATATGGCAAGAGGAAAGTAAACAAGAACTGAGGAAAAAAACAACGCCAAAGCTAAACTAACTATTTCTTTTACCCTTTTTTTTCCTTGAGGGGTGGGGTATGAAGAAAGACAGTTAAAACTCATAACTATATCTGAAATCCTGTTAAGCATAAGTTTAAAAGACCCAACAGCTAGTGTTATTCTAGAATAAATAAAGAGCTCCTCATGATTCAACTCATAACTATATCTGAAATCCTGTTAAGCATAAGTTTAAAAGACCCAACAGCTAGTGTTATTCTAGAATAAATAAAGAGCTCCTCATGATTCACTGCCACCTTCAAAAGCTTGGCATTGCCATTTGATGCTGGCCGATCACTGCACAGCAGATAAGATGCATACATAATCAACATATTGGGCGCATGTAAGAGACGAATAATAAGAAAACACAATTGAATTTGCATCAACGGTTAATGAATAAGGGAAGGGCCTGGGAGAGTACTAAAATCAACCACTGCAAAAATCAACACAATCCACCATCACATCACCATCGTTGGGCTACCAGCAACCACTGCCAAAATCAACACCACCACCACCATCAACTATCGACATCGCCACCACCAACCACTGCGAAAATCAACACAATCCACCACCACATCACCATCGTCGACCGCGTTTTGGGCCACCATCAACCACTGTCAAAATCAACCAAAATCAACACCACCACCACTACCACTACCACCATCAACCACCAACCACTGCAGTAAAAACCCCCAAAATATTGTTCAAAAAGAGACCTTACCCAGAAAATGGGTCACACTGAAAATGGGTCGCGACGCTGCGTTCTCAGCAGCATCGCCTCCCTACGTCGGAGCCTTCGTCGTCGGTTGCATTATTTGCTCCCCACGCGGGCGTCGAGAAGAGAGGTCCAGCTATGGAGAAGAGAGAAGGAGAAGACGGGAATGGGTGAGAGAAGGAAGAGAAGTCGACATTTTCTCTCTCCTGTTTCGCGTGTTTTGGCATTTTTTCGTGTTTTCACACAAAATGTCCAAAACGAGTTTTGGCCGTTTTCTGTTTCCTTCAATATTTTTTTTTTGTGTTTTCGAAAACCCGTTTTCGAAAACGGGAAAGAGAACACGTTTTCATCGTTTTGAAAAACAGAAAACAGAAAACGGAAAACGGCCCCAAAACGCCAAAGAGAACGCACCCTAAGTGTTTGATTGTTTTGGTGATGTGTTTGAGAGTTGGAGAAAATTTAGTATTTAGTAAATAGAAAAGTAACAAAAGAGAGTGGAATTTCAAGGAAAAGAAAGTGATTAAACAACAAGGTGGGCTTGTCCCTTCTCGAGGCAACAATTTTTGCCTCGGAATCTCCCGTTGTCTCTAAGCTTTGCGAAGCTGGGTTTGACAAGGCAAAAAATGGCATCCCTATGTTACTTGAACCTTAGGGTTTGTTCGAAACTCATCTTCTTGGAAAAATATGAAAATAATTGCATTTGTGCTCTCAAATCTTTCAAAACGTTGCAGACTTCCCCTAACATTTCATTTGTTGCACCCGTCACTACAAACGTTTCAAAACGTTGTAGCTGAAACCCAAATGGAAGAAAACCATCCATTTTGCCCTTAGTTGATCAAGAAAATTAAAATTTGACATTTTTGACCAATTAAGCAGAGTGTAAAATGATAACTTTATAATATTATCATATGAAATATATTAAAAATAATTAAAAAAAATAAAAAGGTTGGAAAAGCCCAAATCAAAATAGCCGAACTAGAAAAATGTCCTACACACCAACACATCGTCGCTCAAAGACTAAACAAAGCCCCATCGTAATTTCCACCACCACCACCATCGTCATCGCCATCGCCATCGCCACTGCAATTATCTCAAAAGAAATGACTTCTTCCTCCAAGCTCCAACACCTTGACCCAACTCCACCCCTATCCCTACCCCTACCCCTACCCCAAAAACCAAAGAAGAAAAGCTAGCCACTACCTCAAATCACCAACCTCAAACCAAAAAAAACATCTCATTGCCCTCAAACCAAAAAAACATCTCCATTGCCCACTGCATCAGTGAATTCAAATATTTTTGCATATTTTTTGAATTTCTGCACATCGTCAAATTCTTGCATATTCCCAATAATTTTAGTTGGGGTTTCATGGCGGTTTTCTTTTATTTATTTTCTGTTTAATTATTTAATGTGATAAATAGAAAGTTTCTATTTTGTCTCTCTTTAAAAATATCAAAAATATGGTCAATCTTAATTTTTTGGTCAACTAATAGAACAATTGGTAGTTTTCATCCATTTGGGCTTCATTTGCAATATTTTGAAAGGTTTGGATTGACAAGTGTAACAAATGAAATGTTAGACAAAAGTATGTAATATTTTGAAAGGTATTGGGACGTAGCTGCAATTATCCCAAAAATATATTTTGTAATAATGAGTTTTTAGCGAATGTATGGTTAAAAAATAGGGAAAAATTTTAAGTATATACGTAAATTATTTTTTTGAAATAATTTATAATTAAAAATATATTTTTTGTATTAAAAAAAAAGACCTTTTAAAGAATGTCAATTTGGAATTTAGGGCATGTTTGATAGACCTTTATGTTTCATGAAAGTTGGAAATGGAATTTCAACTTCTACTTTTTGCATTTTTTTATTGGCTAAAATTTCTTGACAATTGATTTTCCACCCCCCCCCCACCCACCTCTTTTCCATATTTTTGATGAATTGGTTTTCTCACCATTTTGGTGATTTTTTGTTTTCCATTTTTATTTTTTGTTTTTTTTGCAATTGAAACAAATTTTATCCTCAATTGTAAAAAAATATATATCTCCTTAATTGATAAATTTTATGGAAAATAAAGTCAAACGAATAGTATTTAGTATTCTTTTTTGTTTTTGTTTTTATTTTTGTTAATTGAAACAAATTTTATCCCCAATTGTAACAAATTATATCCCTTTAATTAACAATTTTCATGAAAAAAAAAAGCTAAATGTACATCGAAAAATAAAAAATTTCAACATTTTTCAATTGAAAAATTATATCAATCAAACATAATTAATTGACAATTCTCAATAAAACAAGTTGTAGATAATTTAATTTTTTACAATTCGTTTTCTTTCCACTCAAATTTTATTATCGCAATCAAACTGAGCCTCAGTTTCCAATCTCAATTGAGGTGGCGGCAAATGAATGTTAACGAAAACTATGCTAACTATCATAATCCATTCCATTCCATTCTAGTGCTATTCCTGTCAAATATATGAACCGGGAAAAGGAAAGACACGAAACCCGACTCTGGTTTACACGCGCCACCATTAGGTGTGGGAAAATCACCACATACTTAAAAACATCTCTCAGATTCCAACAATCTGTACCGTCATTTCCATCCCATAATCCTAAAGCCAAAACCCTAGCCCTTAGATTTCGCGTGCACACCCCTCGTGTACCTCCCTACGTCCTCGGCCGCCTATCTTTTCCATTGTCAAAGAAAGTAAAATCCCAGCAGAAACAGAAAATTCTTCAGCAGGTATGGTATAAAATCCCCAGCTTAACTATACTTGTGTTATAGTTATACTATTTATGTATGTGGATAATTCTTTCACTTAGTAAAAAATTAGGTATATATGTATATCAGTCAGCTCTTTCTGCAAAGCTAGTCTGTGTATATGTGGTTGGTGTGTGAAAAGTTGTGTGTATTGAAATTCACGACTTTGTTAAAGTTCTGAGGAGTGTGCAAGGTGGGATTTTGGGACAATGGTGAGTGGTGGAAATGAAGGGTCTAAAGAAAAGAAGAAGTGGGCAGAGAGTAAAGTTTATACTAGAAAATCATTCAAAGGGTTTAAAACTAGTAAAAATTTATCAAAAGAACAACAGCAAAAGACCCAAGGAATGGTTTCCGAGGGTTTGAATTTGACGAAAAGATTAATTAGTTCTGGTGTTGATGCTGCCTCGGATAACTTTTCGGGTTTGAATCGTGATGGGTTGGCTGGGAAGGATGGGATTCTGAGGCCGGAGAATAGGGTTACCATAAATTTGTTGATGAAGTCGAAACAGGAGGTGCGGGAGCTGAGGAGGAAGTTGGAGTGTGAGCGGAATATGGTTTGGAGTTTGATGAAGAAGATTGAGGCAAATGAGAAGCAAAAGAATGATCATGGGTTTGATAAGAGCTCTGGGAATAAGGTTCCTGTGGGACCGCCTCATATGTTAAAACCGTTGAATCAGTTAAGTGTGTCAGTAGTTGAGGATAGTCAGGGTGGGAGTGAGAATGTGGAGATAGAGAAGAGGACCCCCAAGGCAAATCAGTTCTACAAGAACACGGAGTTTTTACTCGCAAAGGATAAGTTTCCTTCCGCGGAAAGTAACAAGAAACTGAAATCAAATAAGAAAAAGGGAGAAGGGAGTGAATCAGGAAATAGATTTGGATTGGGAAAGTTTTCAAATCAAGCTTTTAAGGGTTGCAGTGCGCTGTTAGAGAGATTGATGAAGCACAAGCATGGTTGGGTGTTTAACAAGCCAGTTGATACGGTTGCTCTTGGTCTGCATGACTATTTTGAGATTATAAAAAACCCTATGGACCTTGGTACTGTGAAAGCTAAGTTGAATCAGAACTTGTACAATTCTCCCGTAGAATTTGCCGAGGATGTGAGGCTCACATTTCGGAATGCTATGACATATAATCCAAAAGAGCAAGATGTTTATATGATGGCTGAGCAGCTGTCCAAGATATTTGATGATAAATGGGCAAGTATAGAGGCTGATTATACGCGTGAGCTGAAGTTTGCTGTGAATGTTGAAGCGGGTTCCCCTACATCTAGATCTAGGAAGGCTCCTCCAAAATCACGTCTATTGCCTGAAACGAGAAGAGTTCTTGATAGATCTGAATCGATGACACATCCTATTGATCCTCAACAAAGATCTGGACATCTTGTTCAATCTGGCAGGATTGCTACAGCAAAGAAGCCAAAGGCGAAGGATCCTTATAAAAGAGAGATGACATTTGACGAAAAGCAGAAACTTAGCATGAATTTGCAGGATTTACCTTCCGAGAAGCTTGAAAACGTTGTTCAGATCATTAAAAAGAGGAATCCAGCTCTTTCACAATTCGATGATGAGATTGAAGTTGATATCGATATTGTTGATACTGAAACTCTTTGGGAGCTTGATAGGTACTTAGGAAATTATAAGAAGAGTTTGAGCAAGAACAAAAGAAAAGCTGAAATTGCTACTCAATTAAAAGATGGAGCTCAGCAGAATCCCCAGGAATCAGTAAGTTAACTTATTTGTTCTCTACCATCCACCCCATCTTCTTCAAGTTTATTTGGTTATTGATTAATGCTTTATTCTTCCATTTTCTGTAGATTCCATCTCCATTAGTTACAGAAACTCCAAAAGAGTTTGATGAAAGTAAAACAGGTAGAAGTTTCGAGAGCATGGATATCTTTTTGTACGTATTAAAAGCTGTAAGCTTGAGTAATAATTATTTCTTTCTTTTTCTGTTTGTAACAGATGAAAGGAATGTTTCATCGCCTCGAGTGGAAAAACTGGGAGGTAATGACACAGGTCAAACAGCCAATGCAAGTGGCTCTAGCCCTGATTCAAGATCTTCATCAAGTGGTATAACTAATAATTATTGTTTTCTTGTTTTCAGTGCTAGTTTTTTTTGACAAAGTCAATCTGCTTCAATTACTTATTTCATTATATTGATTACAGATTCAGATAGTGAAAGTACCTCAGAATCTGGATCTGATGCTGGACGTTCCCCAAATAATTGAATTGCTGAGGTATAATTTTCCTTTTTACAGCCTTTCAGCAGCCCTGACTGTTTACCTTTTGCTGGAGGATTACCCTTTTCTTGATAATTCTGTGCGGTTCATTTGTCTAGTAAAGTCAAAATTTTGGCATATACATAATTAACCACTCGACATGATCTAGAGAAGATTATTTGTAGCTTGTATCCAGGCACCCGATACTAACATAATCTTTAAAACATGAAATCTATACATACAACAATAATTTAGCGTCTTTGTTACCTTGTTTGTATTAACAAATTATGGAGTGTTGGTATGATATTGCCTAAAATAGCGGGAATCTTTTGTACAATTTCTAATTATTTTGTTCCTCGGCATTATGCACATTTCTTACACCTGTTAAAATTACTCAAATCTTTTTCTCGTGCAAAATTTGATTCTATGTAAGGTAGATATGATATTGATATCTCAACGTGGAATACCTGCATTTCCTAACTTCTTTTACAAAATAAGATTTGTGGTGAATTACTTTTTGCATCTCGGTGAATAATTAAGTGTTCACAACTCTAGTCTGCAGTTATGAAGCATATATATGACTGAACGTAACCACAATGACAGCTTACTTCTCACATAAGTAGAGCAGGGGCACATGAATTAAAATACTATAAAAGTATAAATTAAATGTTTTATTTCGTTATTTTTTTAATTTTTACATTTAAATTTTTTAAATGATATTAATACCAATGTCCTATATTCCAAAATTACAAAATGAAGTTTGCTGTGTTCTTAACATGGTTAGCCATGTTTCTCGCTTGTTGTAAATTAAATAACTATAAAATGTAGGACATGGCGCATGATATGTTGCATACACGTTGAAGGCAGTTTGTGGCGTGTTATCGCTTGTTGGAATTCTTCAATTCTATCAAAAAGTCGGAAATTACATTTATCATATCAAACAAGTATGAGCATCTCCAAGATGTGTCTGTGTTTAGTACTTGTGTGACTCCAAACCACTCTAGAGGAGTGCCCTTGCTTGGTATTTCTGTAACATACTCCTTTATTTTATGTCTGTGTTTAAACATCACCAAAGCTATATGCTGATCAATCAAGCTTTTATAGCATGGCAAAGTTTGAAGGTATATTTAACTTGTCCAAATAGTATATAATGAAAACTTGTAGTCAGATTTGGGTTATAGATTTTTGGGATGAAATCGTTTTTCATTTTGTCATTTCAGTTCTCGAGCTGTAAGTTTTTTTGTGCACTGAATTACAATCTATAAAGTATTTGGCATACACACAAGCATTATAATCATTTTATGATGCTTAGGTGACACACTAAAATGAATGGTTAAAAATGTGATCTAATTTGTGCTTCTGATGATTTGTTTGTCTACTCTGTGAATATATTTAAGAAGTTTCAAATTACAAAGGTGTGTGGTAAGGTATTTCAATTCCTTGGACCCTCTTACCTTTTATACATCCTTAGGAATTGAAAACTGGTTTATGACTGGTATTTGCCAAGGAAAGGTAAAACCAGATGATATTTAAAACAGTACATGTTCAGGGTTTTCAAATATTGGCAGTAGCAGTCGCCTTTCTAATCCATCATTTTCTTCTTTGTTTTGTGGGAAATGTCAAAACTTTGTGGACAATTCTTTTGTTCTTTTCCTGGAATCTGGTGCACAAGGTTGACTTTATGGTTTAATAGGGGATCATATTCGTATTTTATGAGAGACCATGGGTTGGGTTTTCTAATGTCGCACATTCCCTCTCTGAAAGGGGACTTTATTGGGGATACACGATGCTAACACGCGCGCGCGCGCGCGCGCCCACACACACACACACACACACCGACTGCCCCTTGCATGTCGTTTACTTAGATGAAGCAAGTTTAGCTTAGCTTATTCTAGTTCTTTGGCAATCTCTCCTCAGTGCTCTTCTGGGTTTTCAGGTTGTTGATACACAAACACACCCAATCTACATTAAATGGACCCACAATCTCCATCAAACTATGAAATATTTGGGATTTTATAACTTTTAAAATGCAATTGTTAATTTCATTTCATTTTGAATTTGTTTCAATGTCATATAGATGGTTCTTTAGGAAAAGGAATAATAGAGATGGGGTCAAGAAGAAGACATGTTACATGTTGCTGAAGATTGGAGTTGGATGACACTATTGGTTGTTTTCTTCTTTCTTGGTTTATTCTGGAGATCTTATATTTTCATCAAAACAAGTTTCCAATTTTTAATTTTTAATTTTTTTTGGTTTTTCAGTTTACTTGTGAAGTTCCTATAATTTCGTAAAGAACTAATGTTTGTTTGGGGGAAACCTCCTTGTTACTTACAAATATAGTTTACAGATGTCATTTTCTAGGTTCATTTGGAAGTTTCCTTGAAGGTTGAATAAATTATTTAAGTGATTGAATGATTAAGTGATGATCACAATCTTTTGTGTCTATACGCTTTCGGATGCAGTAGCTATTGGTTAGCTGAGTTATAATGTGATTAAATTGGGAAGCCCAAAGTAAAATGTTTGGTGCTACGACAAACAATGACCATTTTGATCAAAAGGAGGTCGTTAAATAAGGATATAATAATCTTTTCAACTAAAATTCGACTTTTTACTGGTCAACTGGGCAAAACCATCTCCTTGGAACAAGGTGCTGCAAACTTGAAATTATAGAAGAGTCTTTAGAATTAGCAACAATCCTTTTTGGAGGACTGTTTTAGGTTGGTAGATATATACTTGTGTAATCTCTTTATCACCAATAGATTTGATTCTTGAGAATTTACTATTATACCTCAATAGATTTTCACATAGCTTTTATGGTTGTCCTGGCACATTTTCAATACCTTTTCAATTTACTACGGAGTACCCCCAACGCAAATCTATGATCTTTGCTCTGCTATTTTCTTCCTCGTTCTTTCCCTGTTTGTACGTGTGCATGCTGGCGGTCATTATTAACATTTTTCCTCTTTGAATATGCAGATCTCGTTCTTTTCAACGATGATGGTGAGGTTTCTCTGTCTCTATATGGTTCCGGAATTGTAATTCTCTGGTGGATTATTAACTAACTTGCATGGTTTCCCTAGTTTAGGGAATTGTAATTATTCTGGTAAATGTTGTAGCAGATTTGGATGATAACAGTAGATGCTAATGCTAATCGTGTTTGTTTTGTAGCTTTTGTACATCGCTGACATTGTTTAGTCAGATCGAATAATGGGTTTGGTCATTTTATTGTCGTTTTAGGTCATGAATCGTGTAATAACGCATTGTGCTCGTTTTTGTTGTGTATAAAGTGTGTAGAAAATTAGAAACTTCATTTCCTGTGCATACTTTGAATCTTCTTTTACATGAATTGCAGACTGTTGTTTTTGGACATAAGCTTTGTAGGGCACTAAACTATGCTGTTTGTTTTGTTCATCTCGTCAAAAGTGAGTGCTCTCTTATTCCAACTTGTGTGCAATAATAGCATAGTCGAGAAAAAGACTGGTCCATGGAAGACTCAAGGAGCTAAGTAATGGCGAATCTTGATTCCTTAAAAGGCAGTTTAGTGGTTGGGACACGATTGGATGACATGGGTCTTGTCTTCCTCTTCACAGTACAATGTGTTACCATCACCACTTGTGACATGGTATGCCCTTTATCAATAAGGAAACATACACGAAATAACCATCGACTTCATTTATTAACCGAACTGTGTGATAATAGTCTTAAGATGTCGACTAATGATCTCAAACAAGTACCGTGCTTGTCCTGTAAATTAAGGAAATTTTTTTCTTCAACAAGAATTGAATGCACCAGTCCTCCCATTCCTTAACACCCCCAAATTTAGGTATCTAAATATGCTACTCAAAATAATTCAAATAGGGAAAGATATTTCAATATCAATCAAAACCCACACAACAATACGATGTTGAAAATCCTAAACAAGTGATTTTACCTGTGTCATATTTATCAAAAAAATTTATGCTATGGATCAAATGATATACACTCTGTGCATTATTGAAAGCAATAACGACATCATAAAAAACTTAAATAACACATGATTTATAGATACTCATTCTCATTGGAAGAGTTACATTCCCTTGCTAACTTCTACTACGAAGAAGATCACAATGTTGTATCTAAAACTCTACGGAGGAAAAAGGGTTCATCCTAATACTCTGCATATAGAAAGGAAATATCAGAGTTACTAAATGTAAGTTTAGAACTGTCAAATATGTCTCTATATTCAGTCGAACTATCATCAAAAAAATGTGAACAGCATAGTTTAACTCCAAAAATCCAACACTTCAATTCAAACTTTTGTTCATCTTGTGAATGGTGAGATAGAGAACACACACAAAAATAATCATAAATATTTAGGAAAATGGAGAAAGCTAAAGAAGAAAAAGAAATGAAAAAGTAGGTGAGATGACCTTGAAAGTTGAAACAAATGAAGAAAGTCACATCTAAAGTCATCCAAGACAACCTATAAAGTAAAGCTAAAGTTGTGAAATTCACGTTATCCACTTAAGTCTCAACAACTTTGAAGATTCTCTTACATTGTACTAATAAACATTTCGAAGATTATATTATACGAAATATCAAGTGCTATTGAGATGGAGTCAAAGGGCATTGTTGTCATTTTGCCACAACATCCTTAGCTTGCTATCCTAGACGAGCCCTAAAATGCTTTGTCATGGGAGAACTTAAGTTGGGGATGACAATGTGAATAGGAACGCGACTGACTCATCGAGAATATTGGTAGTAGGAGGACATAAGAATTAAAATATCAATCGTGCTAGTGATACATTGGAGTGTACCAAATGGTATACACCCCCCTCACATGAGTGGAGGGCCCACACGAATAAAATACAATTAATTCGAGTGGGCCCTTCACCCATGTGAGGGAGATGTACACCATTCGGTACACCCCATTATGTACAATTAGCATTTTTCTTAAAATATTTTCATTTTCTGTTTATTTAATTTATTTATTTAAATACAATTCTAACTAAAATATAAAAGTCAGAGTGGGAGACGTGTATTTTCCCGGATTTCAATGCGAAGGGTAATGATACGAAAATCTTTTGGAGATAATCTAATAAACAATATAGTTTTGTTTGGTATTGTTTAAAGTTAAATTTTGATAAAAGTTAATAAAAATATGAGATTGAAATGTTGATAAAAATTATGAATCTCATAAAATGCAAGATTAAAATTAATTATTGACTTTCACTTTAATTTTAATTAACTTTTTTAGGTAAATAGAAGGAGGCATGCCAACATTATGAATTGACGGAAAAGGACATGACAAAATTTAAAATTCAATTTAAGTCCCTCTCTAGTGGAATCTCACTTCTGTTGATGGGGATTGCCACAGAATTATCCACAATATTATTTTGCTTACAATACAAGCCAATAAGTGAACATACGTGTCCCTTCGTTCCCTCGAGTCAACCCACAAAATTCATAAGCAAATCCCAGAAAAAATAGTCCCAAAAACAGGCGAAGATTCACTCTAGCTTCCGTTTCAAAAATTAGAGAGAGAAAATTCTGTTTCAGTTTCCATTGAGCCATGTGTTGTGATGGAGATTGCAGGCCTTTGGGCTTCCTTTTAGGCCTTCCCTTTGCCCTTCTTTCCCTTATCATCTCCCTCGTCGGAATCGTTGTTTGGATCGTTGGGTATTTTTTTTTCCTGGGATCCTCTCTCTCTCTCTCCGTATATTTTTGGGTAAATTTGATTAATTTGTTGTATGAATAGGTTGTTGTTGAGTTGTATATGCCCGTGTTGCCTTTGCGTGACGGTGTTGGTGGAGCTGGCGCTGGAGCTGATCAAAGCCCCAATTCATGTCATGAAGTGGTTTACTTCTCAAATCCCTTGTTAGAAATTTGGGTATTTTCTTTGATTCTATAATTTTGTAATTGGGTAGTCTGGGCACTTGTTTTTGGACGGTTTGATTCTGCTGTATATTGAAGTACCCATGTAATTCTTGGATGGATCATGCTTATTCGATTTAATGATAAAAGAAAATAAAGGTTCTTATTCGACTTCTGCATTTGTTTTTAGACTTTTGTGAGAAGTATATCATCTCAAACTTTGAAGAGCTAGATTTTTGTTGTAAAGCAACTGTTAATGAATTACAGAGAACATATCAATCCTGGCCTGAGGCTGGTTCGAGGTTTAGAATGCTTTTTCCATTTTCAAGCTTGAATTGTTGATTGTCTCTTGTTTCCTGTTCATTTACATGATCTAAGAGTCGGGTTTTGGGGTAGAACAAGCAGGATTATGTAGATTAGAACTAGCGTGGCTACGATATCGCTCCTATGTAGTGTTCTACCTAAAGAGTAGTATTCATGCCATACCAGAATGCCTATTACCATAGATTGCTCGAAATACCTTCTTATGAAGTTTTGTTATAACATCTATAACTTCCTCTTGTAAAGGTGTGATCTTCAAGGTTGATGCTCAGTTGGGGTAAGGCATGTTACCCTGGGAAGTTAGGAAGTAAGCAGAATCTTCCGTGGCGTCATAAGCCAAAACAAAATTGTTAGTAGCTAGATATAAATAATGGGGCATGGAATACTTATAATGAGCTACAACAAATTCAACAATGGTTAAATAACCTACTAAAAGATTAACCATGCCCTACCTCCGTGAACAGATTCATGCTATCTATTGAGTTCACTTTATTTGACTATATTGTTGCGTTAGATTTTCAATTAGATCTTGCAATTAACACACGGAGTGACAAAAGATGATTCTACTTTTTAGGAAACAAAACAAAAATTTTACCTTATGACATTTCTTCAATTATTACTTTCATTCTTAAATCATATCTCTTTGAACTCCAAGTATTCGTATGTAATTGGAAATAGAAGCATTATTGGTAGACAAGCTGCACCCCTTTGCTCTATTTAGCAGTGTGGACAATCAGTTGGTTTACAAACTCAATCTACATGGCTTTATTAATGTAATAACATCACATGCCAGCTAAAGCATAGAGGGCACAAAGATTCTAGCTTTCTGTGGGGTGCATTTAAAATATTTCCTCGTAAGATTAATGTATTTGGTATTTGAAATATACCTAGATCAATAACCCTGAACCAGATTTGGATTCCATTCAGGAGGGGTCTCTGAGCTTGCCTAGCAGTAATGTCTGTGATCTTGTAATACTGAGCAGATGAGAATGAGAACGATGTTTAAATCCAAAGTAGGCTTGAGGAAGCAAGAGCTCCCAAACGAATTACAAAAGGTGTGCCTACAAACTATTTAAGCCCCTCTACTTCTTTTCGATCGGTCTTCCTCGGCCATCTTGATATGGTTATATCAATAGAAAGCATCCAGGATTCGCTGTGTATAAGTGCTTATGATTATAGTTGGCTTGGTTTTGAATATGGAATATGCTATTTGTACATAATGCGATGTTTATAACGGTGTTTACCCCCCCCCCCCCCCCCCCCCCCTTCCTTCCCTTCCCTTCCCTTCCCTTCCCTTCACATAGAGGGGGCCCCAATTCGGATAGATTATATTTTATTCGAAGTGGGTTCCCCTCCATGTGAGGGGGGTGGACACCGTGATGTACGTGTAGCATCACCCCTCGTATATAGAGATACTTCATGTATGCAAAGACACATGGGCTGTGGAACTCTGAAGAAGAAAAGCTTTACCATTGATATTTGTTGGTCTTGAAGCTGGAAGGTTTAGATGCCCTTTTGGATCTAGATGCATCACCCCAATTCCTTGGTCAAGATTGATAAATATGGCATCTCTTTGATTGCTCGGTGGTCTATCCCTGATTCTTGCCCTTTAAGATACAGAACAATAGGTCCAGTCGTTGTTCTAATCTCTCCGCTTTGGCTGCTCTCCTCTTCCGCCATCTCCATCTCAATGTTTCTGGACCCAGATAGTTCCGCAGGTTGGACAGCTCTTAATGTAACTTCTTTTGCTTCGTGCTACAAGTATCCAGCATGCTAAAGCGGACAATAAAATCGTCAAGAAACTTTGTCATAAAATTGTAAGGGGAATCTAGCAAAGAGTTCTAGACAGAATCAGTTCCTAACTCTTTGACCAATTATTCCTGATAGGGTAAAACAGCACATTATGATGTCTGCAGGATCATGGATATTTGTCGTCCTTTGTTAAATGTGATTACCTTATTTTGATCACACAGCATTAAACTGAAACGATCAATATAATGGACGATATCTTAATTTTCATCTTGTTCTTTATACTTTGAATCTGGCCTTGTGAGGAAGTACCGCTGACTTGTTCTTACCTGAAGCAACAAACTCCAATAAAGAGCTAACTTGTATGATTTTTAAGATGAAAGGGTCATAGTCTTATTGGCTTTCAAGTAGATACAGCAATTAACGCACGTTGAGCAAAAAGATTGTAGCTTACTGTGGGAAGTATTTAAGGATGATCCTAGTAGGATTAATGTATTTATATTCGAAGTTTATCAGTAGAGTAAAAACTTGGGAATCAGATTAGATTTCATTCAGGACATCTATCTAAGCAATACCGAGCAATAATTTTTGTGATCTTGTTCAAAGAGAGCGATGACGATGACGATGAGAAGTTAAAATCCAAAGTGGGCTCAATTGTTGATTATATATCCTTGCCTGATCAAGGATTCACTGACTAAGCACATGATTGTAGTTGTCTTAGTTTCGAATATAGGCTGGTTACTATATGCAAAAGGAAATCAACCGCTTCCTCACACGGAAACACCGGCCCTATGCACTCTGCAGAAGAAAAGCTTCATATTTAGTTTGGAATCTGCAAGGTTTGGATACCCTCAAAGATTCACGATCTTAATCCTTGGCCAAAATCTTTATGGATGTGTTGTCTCTTCATTTTCTAGTTTATCAATGCCCGCACTAAAAGGTACAGCCCTTGTTCTTCTTTCACTTCTCTCTCTCTCGTCCACTTCCTAGGCTCTTACTGTATTAACGCAAGTATTGAGCACTAGAATTCTGGCTCACGTCGTTAACAATCGGCCCTTCTGATAATTTCGTTGATCGAGTAGGATTCTATACAAGCACACTACTCGAGGAATTTCCCTAATTTGAGTAAATGGTACGGAATGACGTTAAAGAAAATGTAGGGTATGACAGGTTCAACGCAAACATGTGTGCTGCTCAATGGTGGAACAAGCACTGGGCGAGCCATGACAACCCACCCTGTTGGCTCCCTTGGAAAAAAAATTTCCGGAATATTTTTTTTCCCACATATAAGCGATCGTCAAGTGGCTGCCTTAGCTCAAATGCAGCCTGCTCCGTCTGGAATTTTTTTTTTTTTGGGGAAATTTTTTTTCCCACATATAAGCGATGGTAGAGTGACCGCCCTAGCTCAAATACAGCCGTCGGAGAAAAAAAAAATTCCCCATAAAAGCAGCTATCGAGCAAGGCACCCTAACTCAGATAGATCCACTCTAACTTAGATGAATTCCTAGATCCACCACAGCTGATGCTGCCAAGATGGAATGCATGGTGTTCATCATTGAAGCAACAAACTCTCTTAACAAAGACATAATATACATGATTCTTAAGATGAAAATCAAATTTTATCCATAGAGAAAGTTATACATTAACATCATAAAGACAATTAAAGAAAAAAAAAAAAAACCACCACTTAAGAGACTAGGATTATTTATTTTTTGGAGAACTTGCAAATCAAGTCGACAATAGCTTCAGAAAACTCTCTTGCAAAGACTAGTTGATTTATATGCCCTCATCAGCCCCTCGATTAGGCTCCTCTACCTCCTTGGCTTCATCTGTGTTGCCTCTGGGTCGGGTTGGGCTATGGCCGACGATAAGGTTCTTTGTTGTTTGTCCAATTTCGACTATAGTTTCGGCAATGTCTTGCAGGTAACTACCTGCCTTTTGTTGCACATGTTCTCCTGCTTCACCCTCGGGCTGGAAGTACTCCTGAATTTCGTCGGAGGGTCGAAATTCTGCTTGCTTTTGCTCACCTTCTCGATCGTGTTTCTCCATTTTCCCCATTTCGCCCTGCATAGAAAGAAAATTTCATCCAACTAGTTATTCTAAACAATAATTTAGAGATTCCCAGATGGACATTGCTATTCTATGTTGCTAATTCTCCTAGTTGGTGGTTGGCAACTCCAGATTTTATGTTTTGATATTTTTTTGGTCAACCTACAACTTTTGACAATTCTAACGTTAAATTGTCATCCTAGGGAAAGATCCTTGTTGCTCTTTTATATGATTGAGTAGAAAACGAGGATGCTCAAAGCTGCGGATTAATTAGAATGTACTAATTGTTCAATCTATCTGATAGATCATTTTGATTTTTAACCTAGCCAAATTTTAAAACTCATTTTCAACTCACAAATAGTTATAATAAAATAATCTGGTACATAAATTCTATATATTTTTTTATTTCTACTCTTGAAGATTATTTGAATTTTGCTATTCGTACAACCGGGTTGACAACCTCGATTGATAATCATCTCACATGAAGGGGGCTCACGATTTTTTTATTTATCATGGACCTTGTGAATGATTGTCAACCAAAATTGTCAATCCAGATTGTACTTGTAGCATGGTTCTTATAATAACATTGTTAGAAAATCTAGATTTGTACCTCAAAATAATCAGATAAGGTGCACGTGTGAAAATTCCTCCTCGTAATGCATATAGTTTACCTCTTATCCTGTGAGCATTATAAACCAATGGAAAGAATCAATCAATAACCATTGCACCCAACAAAAGCTCGAATACTCCAAAGAGAACAGATGAACTAGCTAATTACCATTATTACCTCGTCTTGCTGTGATTTCTTCCCCGCCTCTTGGGCCTCCGCCTTCTTCCGAACTGCATACTCGGCCGCCTTCTCTTCAGTCGACACCACCGCATCCTTAGCAGCAGCCAGTTTCTCACCTGCATAGCCAACCACAGTATGTGTAGCACCTGCAACCTTCTCGCCTGTGTATCCTGCAACACTGGAAGTAACACCAGCCACTTTCTTCGTGGCCTCCGCCGCCACTCCCGCTGTAAGGTGTGCAGCGCCCCACCCAGCCACCACCGTCTTTTCCTTCACTGTCCCAGCTACCTTCCCTACATACCCTGCAGCACCTTTGCCGGTTTCCACAGTGACATCTTTTGCAGCAGCTGCTTTATCGACTGTAGTATCCTTGGATTCCCTGGCTTTTTCCGCTACATATTGAGCAGTAGTTTGACCTTTTTCTGCGACTACATCCTTTGCCTGCATAGTATAGTCTGCTGTTGTCTTGCCTGCACTTGCTAAGGTGTCTTTAGCAGTGTCCTTTAAAACTTCACCCTTCTCAGCTGCATATTGAATCCCTTGAAGAGAAGTGTCCTTTGCTTGGCTTGCAGACTCTTTTGCCTTCTGCAATGCCGTCTCACCTAATTCTTTCGCCTTCTCGTACCGCTCCTCAGCGGCTTTAATCACCTCCATAGAGTTCTGCTGTGCCTTTGATCTCATGTTTGAAATCTCCTCCAGCGAAGCCTCCTGTCTTCCTTCACCGCGTACGCCAGCTTTTTCCTGCATTTCCTCCTTTTCCTGGCCACCACCTTCTCTTGCTGTTCGCATTTGCGCGCCACTTTTCTCCGTTTCAGTCCCTTCTTTACGATATTTACTCCCGGCCAACATACCAGAACCCTCATGACCTACAACTTTACCAGCAAGTGACACAAACTCGTGTGGTTTTTCTTCATGCACTTTTCCACCTCTCGTCTCTCCAATGGCCGGAGTCTGTGTCTCAGCCGCCCCACCATGCAGAACTGGAACCTCATCGCCTTTTTCCTTCACGGCGAGAGACTCGAAATGGGTAGTCATTTTCGGCACTCTATCTTTCTCCACCTCAACGTTACGTTCATCAGTAACATTCTCTTTTCTCAGCTTCTCAGACGCCATTGATGATCTTTTAGTGTATTTTTACTGAAACTGTGTGTGTAATTAGATGGAAATGTAGGAACTCAGAAAGGAAGAAAGAAGGGTATAAAAACAATTTGCGATGGGATTTGGCGGTTCAAAATCGATTAGTGTTAACAGTGGAAGATTGACATGTGGTGCCTCAGCTCATGCAACGTGTTAGCCTGTTAGGGTTTCAAAGGGTTGAATTTGGTGATTAGGCATTAGAGGGTAACCCAGTTGGACACGTGTCATATTGCATGGATCAAGGCTAACTTGCTCAAATGAGATTGACCTTCAAAATTAGTGTTTTATTTTTATTTTTTATTTTTTTATTTTTTTTAATGAAAATCAAAAGATTTCATTTAAAAAAATAATAATCTAAAATATTTAAAACACACAGGAACTAAAAATAAATATGAATTTAAACATTCTATGCCAACTTTATTTCATTTTTAGTGGAAAGATAAATGTTGTTTTGAATTTTGTAACTTAAGAATTTAGAAAAATAAAAGTTTGAGAAAATGCGATTAAATCAAGCTGCGTAAAATATTTGATGAATTTTAATAAATACATAATTGCTTTTTGTTGATAGATGGAATTTGAAAGTAAAATTTAGGAAAAGTTTCAGTAATTTTTGAAATGGAGGTGTCACTATAATACCATCTCCTATATAACCTTTAATTGCTTAAAAAAATTGCCAAATAAACAAAAAATAGATTGTGTATATTAAAAAAAAAAAAAAAAAAAAAAAAAACAAAACTCCCTAAAAAAAATAAAAATAAAGTATACCTCTATTTTGAAAACAATAAAATATGCCTCCCTTCGAATTTTTTAATTTTTACCATACATCTAAATAACCTTTTTTTTAAAAATACCTCGTTTTTCTGTTGTATAAACTTTTATAAAAATATTTATATTTATAATTTACCATTCCAAAGACAAAATTCTAATTTTCTCTATCAAATTTCAGAACCCTAATGGTCTAGCTAACAATATGGATCACCAATCCAAGTCATGCACCAAGACCACCCTTGCCATCGGTCATCAGACCGTTTCTGCCATCACGGCTTCAACATGCATTGCCGTTCCGCCACCATTCTTCTCCATTTGCACCAATTAAAACTTCTGCCGCCAGATATAAAATCGCCACTAGCACTTGTATTCAGTTCCAGCCGTCCAAATCCAGATCTGCATTGATCCAATAATGCTCCCAATTTGCTGGTAATTAGTGGTTGAGCTGATCGGTCTATTCTGATCCAAATAAGCCTCTAAGTTATAATGGAATGAATGAATTGTTTGTTGACGTTTATGCACTAACGACAAAAAACCAAACGCTAAGACGTGTAAGAATGTAAATAAAAATTGTAATGGTTAGAGAAAACATCAGTCTATTTTCTTGAATTTTGGGTACTTGTTCACTGTAATTTATGCTATGTTCTATAGTCGGATTCAGTGCTAAAAAATGGTACACTAGTAAATATAAATCCTCGAAATACTCTTAAGGCAAAAATGTTGGGTGTTGAAGGAAATAGTTATGAAAAATATGAGACTTCACTTATGAAATTTGATAGATTACAAAAGAGTTGCTACATCACACTCTCTCTATTTTTTACCAAGAATTTTCTTTCACTTCTTCTACATATATAACACTAGATGCATACCTTCCTTGTATACAAAACATGCAGTAAGGTAGTTCTAATAATTCTTTACAATTACAACAAGATAATAACTGTTTTTTTTCCTTATCATTTGCAGCTGGTGAATCTGTATTTGCAGCTGTATTTGAATCATCAGAATGCTGCCTTATGTTGATTTCATTTTCAGCTTGCATATTTTGAATATTGAACATGAGTATACAACTTGAATTGTAAATCTCATCCACTCGATCATTCTTTGAATCTTTCTATGTTGTTAAAGCGTTCAATTTAGATTTGAATTCTTTGAATATTACAAATTACTCTAGATCTTTTAACACCCCTTCTTAATTTTTAATATTCAAATACTTCTTGAATTTCTTGAATTTCTCGAACTTATCAATCTTTATTGGCTTTGTCATCATATTGGCCGATTGATCATTGGTACTTATAAATTCCATGCAATTTTTTTTCTTAATTGACCAAATCTCTTATAAAGTGACGTCGAAGTTCAAAATGCATTGACCTAGCATGGAAGATTGAATTTTTTGTCATTGCAATTGCCGACCTATTGTTGCAATAAATTGTTGTTGGTCCTTACTGCTCAAATTTTAAATCTTTAAAAATTCTTTTAAGCCAAATAGCTTCACAAGCTAATTCTATTGCAATGATGTACTCCGCTTTTGCTGATGATAAAGCAACAAATTTCTGCTTTTTTGAGCTCCAAGAAATTACATTTGGTCCAAGGCAAAAGATGTATCTAAAAATGTTCTTTCGATCATCAACTGATCATCCCCAATCACTATCTGTAAAGCCAACAAGTTTGCAATTATTTTCTTTTTTTAAACTAGATGCCATGGTTCTTGGTTCTTTTAAGGAATCTCAAAATTCTTTTTGTTGGGTTTTGATACCCAATAATCCCGGGCTATGATGTAAACGTGGGATTGTAATTTCATAGATTTTGGCCGATGAATGAAATATTACCAACAACCAAGTCCAAGAGCTCTTCCGGCCCAATTATATTACCTTTTGGATGACTTGAATCTTGACCCGTTTAGCCTCTTCTATCGGTCCAATTAAAGCCCTAACTTAACCTATATATATGGTGTCTTTAACCCTAGCCACCAGTGTATGATTTGTGTGAATTAAGGAGCAAAAACGTGGCCCCCTTTGTGAGTGAAAATCAGCAGCCCTTGAGTGAAGAAAATAGCTTCTTTGTGGTGCAAAACTTGGTCTCTTCCTTGGTGGATTGTTTGGTCTCTTCTTTGCCATACTTTGTGGTATTTTCTCCTTGCCTTTGTGGTTACAAATCATCACCATAATCTCTTCCTTTGTGGGTGAGATTGTAAAGCAACCGAGGTGAATATATTGGTTGCAGATCGGAGCCGGATTGGATTGGTTGTTGGTAGAGAAAGGTACGTTAAACTGAGCCCGGAAAACACCGTTTTGACGACCCTTGAAGCAAGCTTCCGCTACAATTGGTATCAGAGCTTCATGGTGGTGGATTTGGGATGAAAAACTGACCAAAAACCGATCAGAAAATCGGCAGAAACGAGGCAGAAAACAGATCCGAAAGCTGTCCAGAAAACTGCCTAAAATCAGCCCCCGTTTTCCGGCCAATCCAGAAGGAGTTTGGTGAAACGGAGACCACTGGTGTGACGTGCAGGTGGAGACGATTCCGGCGGTCAGGCGCGTCTGAGATCTGACGCCGGCGACCGGAGGCACGTAGGCATTCCGGCGAGGCGCGTGCGGCCGTTTCAGGCGACGGGGTCTGAAGACAGATTGTTGCTAACGTTATTTCTGACAATTCTGTGTTTTAGTTTTCTGTTTCAGGTACTGTAGAAAAAGTTGAACGATTTTGCCCTTGGTAGATCGTCGGTCGGAACTTCTGAATATTTACTGAATTACTTTAGGCCAAGATTGCGGCCCTAAAGCAGTAAATTCGCATCTCTCGTAATTTACGGACTCAGATAGGTCCGATCTAGTAAATTAGCTTATCATGTTTAAATTTCAGTATTAGCACGTCATCGTGTGGGGTGACAATAAGATTGTGGTTACCGTAAATGGGTAACATTGCTTGTGCTAGAAATTTAGGAATTATTTGCCCTATTTGAAGTGTTGAATTTAATTGCAAGTTAATTATTAATTTTGTGCTCTAATTGTCATTTAGTCACTGTGTGAGACTGCATTGGGTGAAAATTTGAATCCGTGTTATCATACCTTCGTGTTGCGTTGATTATCCTGTTAGAACACCTGGACTTGACCCGTTCGAACATTCCCTTGATCTGAGATCGTGAATCTTACGAAACCCTGGAAATTTAGAACGGTGTATACTGTGACCTTAGGATTGCTTTGTGTGACCTAATTGTATACTTTGGTTGTCCTATTTTCTAAAAATGACTTCGCATTTTGAAGTTGGAATTTTCAATGGGAAAGGGAATTTTTCGATTTGACAACAAAAGATGAAGGGGATTTTAGTTCAACAAAATGTTTCAAAAGCCATAGACGGCAAATTTCCTACAAATTTGACAGAAGCACAAAAAGAAGAATACGATGAACTTGCTTACACTTCAATTATTTTACACTTATCTGACGCTGTTTTGAGAAAAGTTGGAAAACTCGACTCTACAAAAGAACTTTGGGAAAAGTTGGAAAGTTTATATTTGCTTAAGTCTACTCCAAATAAGTTGTACTTACTTGAAAAGTTTTTCAGTTTTAAAATGGATCCTTCAAAGGATCTTGATGACAATTTGGATGTCTTTAACAAACTTGTGCAAGATATTGTTAATAGTGATGAAAAGGTGTCTGAAACCTATAAAGCTATAATCCTACTTAATTCTATGCTTGAATCATATAGAGAGGTTAAGAATGCTATTAAGTACGGTAGGGACACCTTAACACCTGAGATTGTCATAGACTCACTTAGGAGTAAGAAGATGGAGATCAAAGCTGAAAAAGAAGAGAATAGGAATGGTGAGTTACATGTAATGAGGAGTAGAATGAAATTTAAGCAAATGAATTTGGGTAGAGCTTAAGACAATAGTGATTCGAGTAGTGACTCGAGTGATGAGGATTGTAAGAAGAAGGGCAAAGGATGGGACAAGTCTAGCGTTAGACGGTGTTACAGCTGTGGTAAGTCTGGACACTTTATTAGGGATTGTCCCAAGAAAAAGGATAAGCAGAGGGGTAGGATGAGAGATGAGGCGAATGTGGCTATGGGGTCGAGTGATGACCCTAGTGAGGTTTATTGAGTGTAAACCTAGTTACTGCATTGCATCTGTGTGTAATCGTTTTTTGCATGTGTGTGAGTGCTTGATTCTGTTGCATGTTGTATGTTACACTTTCAATGTGTTTGATGTGTGTAATTGCATGAATCAATGTGACTCGTATACTTGGTGTATGTGTTTGCATGCATAGAAGGGTTAAGATGCATTAGCAGTGAGTGTGTATGTGTTGGATGCCTATTGGTGAGGTGGAGTATAGATGTCTAGGGGTACATTGTGATTTGTACCGGGGGATGTGTAGTGTGACATTTGGATCACGAGTGGAGATGTGATCAAATGTGTGGAATCCTTTATCAGAAAGAGACCCTGATCAGGTGGAGTGTGAGAGAGGACACTTCTATCACTTCTGTTAGGTGGAGCCCCATTATCTACGTAGTTTGGGAGAAGTGATGAGGTGATAAAGGATTATCCCAAGAACTTAGGATCTATTGTGACTTACCAGTTAGACATGAGTTGAGTGATTAGTCTAGTGAGCATGGTGGAGCGATGAGTGGAGATATGTGTTCTCGAGGTGGGAGTAACACGGAATGGGATAGGATAAGTGTGGTGAGATCTTTTTCGTGGGGTCATTTATGCATTTGTTGCATATGTGTTGGCCGTGTGTTGATTAACTGGGTGTTAATCTATTGTTCTGTGTGAACGTGTGTGAAAAAGATCTATGTGTTATCCTATAGTATATCGGCATCGCATGTTTATTTTCTCTTGACTGTTCACTGTGATTATCTGCTTCTACTTGGGTGTTGTTGACCTTAGCCCTGGTGAATATACGGAGCAGGTATGGTATGTGTTTCAGGACGGAAACACGAGGTAAGGTCTGTGAAACCAATTTTATTGGTTACCTTGATTGTGCAAGTATAAACTGTGTGTTTTGTTTGCTTGCAGGTTTATTGGGAATCAAGATGGAGATTGTTGGGTTTTGATACCCAATAATCCCGGGCTATGATGTAAACGTGGGATTGTAATTTCATAGGCTTTGGCCGATGAATGAAATATTACCAACAACCAAGTCCAAGAGCTCTTCCGGTCCAATTATATTACCTCTTGGATGGCTTGAATCTTGGCCCGTTCAGCCTCTTCTATCGGTCCAACTAAAGCCCTAACTTAACCTATATATATGGTGTCTTTAACCCTAGCCACCAGTGTATGATTTGTGTGAATTAAGGAGCAAAAACGTGGCCCCCTTTGTGAGTGAAAATCAGCAGCCCTTGAGTGAAGAAAATAGCTTCTTTGTGGTGCAAAACTTGGTCTCTTCCTTGGTGGATTGTTTGGTCTCTTCTTTGCCATACTTTGTGGTGTTTTCTCCTTGCCTTTGTGGCTACAAATCATCACCATAATCTCTTCCTTTGTGGGTGAGATTGTAAAGCAACCGAGGTGAATATATTGGTTGCGGATCGGAGCCGGATTGGATTGGTTGTTGGTAGAGAAAAGTACGTTGAACTGAGCCCGAAAAACACCGTTTTGACGATCCTTAAAGCAAGCTTCCGCTACACTTTTGTTGTTGCAAAATGTAGTCTACTTGGTTCATTCATGAATATGGATATTAAACTGACTGATTATGTAATATGTGACCTTGTATTGAGATAAATCAATGAACCAACCAATTTTCTATAAAGTGTGGCATCAAGTTTTTCTGCATCATCCTAAATTTGTAATTTTTCATTTAAAGCCATTAGAGTAGAGACCGGGTTGCACTCGCTCATTTTGAGTTTTTTGAGAAGATCATCAATAGACTTTTCTTGAGAGAGAAATTTTTTTCTCAGGCTTTGCTTTACTTGAATCGCAAGAAAATATCTAATGACTCCTACTTCCGACATTTCAAAAAAATTTCATCATTTTCTTCTTGAATTCATTCACCATTATTTTGTTTGTCCCGAAGAAGATAAGATCATCCACGTAAAGGCATACAACAATAAAATCTTTTTCTACATTTTCACATAAATGAATGATTCACTTGTGCTTCGATTGAAGCCATTTGGAATGAAATAGCAATTGATTTTGCTATTTCATGCTTGGGGTGCTTGATTTAACCCGTATTAATGCTTTTTGAAGACAATAAGCTTTGTCTTCTTTGCCTTTGATTTTGAACCCTTCAGGTTGTTCTACATACACTTCTTGAATTTTGCCATTTAAGAATACTGATTTTACATCGAGTCAAAAAACTTTTAACTCCAATTGAGCTATCAATGCCAGAACTGAACGGATTGTCTCCATTCTTGCAACTAGAGCAAATGTCTTTGTGACGTCAACTCTTGGCTGTTGAGAATATCCTTTGACCACAAGCCAAGCTTTGTATTTTTGAATTGACCTGTCTTCATTGGATTTGATTTTATAGACCCATTTCAAACCAATGGTCTTCTTTCCTTCTGGTAGATTAGCGAGTTCCCAAGTTTTATTTTTCTCAATGGTGGATATTTCTTCATTCATTGCTTTTGTCCAGCATTTGTCTTTTGATGCTTCTTCGAAAGATTGAGGCTCAAAAGAGAATAATCCATGCTCAAATGAATCATAAATATCTCTTAGTGAGCGTGTCTTTATTGGAGGATTTTCTTGATCACTTTCTTCAGTAGTTGTTGGAATGGCTAGTGTTATATTTGGATCAGTATTGCAAACTTGTGATGGACCGAGCTACGATATCACCGGATCATTAGATTGATTTGATCTCGAGTCCACAACTTGTTTCTCTTTCCAATACCAAGTTGCTCCTTCATCAAAGATAACATCTCGAGATACCGTGAGCACGTTTGATTCCCTTTTTATGGAAAAATGCATTTTAGAATAGTAGATTGATGGAGAATGTGTGGTAGAAAAATAAGAAAAAAAATTGATTTATGTGAAATATTATTTTAATGAAGAATGTGTGGTTGAAAAGAAGAAAGAAAAAAATGAATTTTCATAAAAATGGGAATCAAACGGGCTACGTGATTTTGTTTGTCGATGGATTTAGCAAACGATATCCCTTTGTCTTACTATAGCCAATGAAAAGAAGTTTTTTGGCCTTTCTCATCAAAATTTTCACGATTTTGAGATGGAATGTGTGCATTTGCAATGCTCCTAAAACTTTTGAGATGATTTACTATCGGCTTCTTTTTGTTCCAAGCTTCATAAGGAGTTTTATTTCTGACAGCTTTTGTAGGAGACCAATTGAGAATATATACTGTTGTGCTTACATCTTGTTTCCTGTGAGAATTAATCTCCTTTCCAACGTGGATTTCGGGCTCAATTTGCTCCAATCGACACCAAGAAAGTCACAACCCACAACTCCAACCAATAGCACCCCCAAGTATGGTTGCTTATGTTTTACCCACTTAGAGACAACACAAGGAACCAAGAATCACAAAGATATCAACCACAAAGAAAGAAGAAGGAAAGGCCGCTCGAGAGTTTTCTCACAGAGAGAGGAGAGGCGTGAATGGCGTGAAAGAGAAGGAGGCACACGGGTTTAACTCAAATAGAAAAAAGGGCCAAGTATATATGGTAAGTTAGGTTATACTTAAAGGAGGCCCAAACAACTAAGCAATGACCCAAACCTTCACACACATGGGTTGCTCAAGTGGGTAACCCATTATAGCCATCCAAATACATAGGTCAAGCCATGAGCAGCTCTAATAAATTAGGCTATTTCAAATGGCCCGAGCAAGACTGGAGTTGGTTCGTTCTTCTCTTAGTATCGAAGAACCGATCAGTCATTTGGTTAAAGCCGATTGAGTATAAAATCGAGTTTACATAATCGTCCGGGATTATTAGGTATCAAAACCCAACATTCCCAATAAAGATTTGGAATTCTTTTGCCTTTTAGCATCCTTCTGGCCATTTCAACAATTGTACGATTTTTTCTTTCTGCTACGCCATTTTGTTGCAGGGTTCTGCTAATTGTCAACTGCCATTAGATGCCATTCACTTTGCAATATTCTATGAAATGATTGTATAGAAATTCACCACCACGATCAAGCCTTAGTGTCTTTATAAGACAACCACTTTGTCTTTCTACTAGTGCTTTACAGTCTAAAAAAGTCGAGAATGCTTCCGAATTTTGAATGAGGAAATAAATCCACATCATCTTGGTATAGTCATCAATAAAAAGAATAAAATATCTTTTATTTATCGAAGTTGGTATTTGCTTTGGACCACAAATATTTGCAGGTACAAGTTCTAATGGTGCCTTTGCTCCCCATGACGTTTTGGGAAATGGAATCTTATGCATTTTCCCATATATGCAACCTTCACATATTTTTTTTATATTCTTTTCAATGTTGGAAGTCCAATCACCAAATTCTTCTTGGGCAAATGAAGATCCTTGCAATTTAAATGACCATATTACAAATGCCATAGATGTGACAAATCAACATTTTCAATTTTGAGTGCACAATTGTTGTCTAGTGATAGCACGAGACAAAAAAATTTGTTTTTCATTTCAACATTTGCCATGATGACAATTTTCTTCTTATCAAAGATTTTGCATCTTTCTTCATCAAAGTTAAACGAAAAGTTCTTTTGCAAGAATTGTCCAATACTCGAGATTATATGAAAGATTTGGCACATAAAGAACATCGGTAATGAGTTCTTTGTTACCTCCCTTAGTTTGGACTACGATGATTCATTTTCCTTCTACACTTCTTTGTGTTCCATCTCCGAGAATGATTTGAGAGGTGATATTTGGATTGATCTCTACAAAGATATCTTTATCTTCTGTCATGTGACTGCTAGCACCGCTATCCAAATACCATTGCTTCTTGGATTTAAAGTCACCATTTTGGTGAGAATAAGAATTTCATCTTCACTTTCTTACAAAAAAATTGCCACATCTTCATTTTCTCCTTATTTTGAAACCAGCAATCCTTTTGAGAATGATTAGGAACTTTGCATCTTTTGCATTTTAAATAGCAATCTTTTGATTCATGATTATTCTTTTTGCAAATAATGCAAGATTGAGCCTTAACAGATTGTTATGGTTATTGGCTTTCCAATTGCTTTGCTTTTCATTTTAACTCCACTTGCTAAACTTTCCCTTTTGGTTATTTGAACTTCCAAAACTGGTTGAGCTTATTTTTTATGCTTGCTTTGATTGGAAGGCTTGCTCAGTACGTTGATTGACTATCCGAACGATTGATTCTTTGCCCATATGCAAGAACTGATGTGGTCAACTCGTACATAGTCATTTTAGACAAGTCCTTTGATTCTTCAATTGCAGCGGTTGCATGATCGAATTTTGAAGGGAGACATTGAAGAACTTTTTCAACAACTTTTTGCTTTAATCATATCTCCTCAACTTTTGATTTGTTTTGTAGTCTCCGAAACTCGTGAAGAGAAATCACGAACCGACTCTCGTTCTTTCATTTTGAGAGTGTTAAAATCTTTCCATAAAGATTGAAGTTTCAAGGCGATAGTCTTCTCCAAGTCTTGAAATTCTTGATTTAAAATTTTCCATGCATCTTCGACTTTTTTAACACCAAATATACGAGGAAATTTTGATTTTCCTACTCCTTGTTGAATATATGGCAACGCCATTGCATCTTTCTTTTTATATTCCTTTTGTAACTTTGGATATTCTTCATCATATTCAGTTGAATCTTCTACCACCTCATCATCTTCGACAACATCCCATAAATCTAAAAAGATGAAGAAAGTTTGCGATTTGATACTCCAATATTCATAATTTTCACCTTCAAAGATTGGCACTTGACTTGTTGAATATGTGAACAAGGAGGCTGCTGAATTTGTTGCCATAGCTTCCTAGTTTATATTGAAAGAATTAAAAATTTGCTGCTGCTATGATGGTCTTTTGAAGCTAATTTTGTTTCAGTTTTTGGTAGGATTTGGTTTTTATATTATGCCTAAGCTCTGGTACCAAAATTTGTTGGGTGTAGAAACAAATAGTTATGAAAATTATGAGACTTATGAAATTTGAGAGATTACAAAGGAGTAGCTACAACATACTTTTTCTCCATTGTTTTTTTACTGAGATTTTTTTTTTTTTCACTTCTACATATATAACACTAGATGCATATCTTCTTTTATAGAGAACAAGAAGTAAGCTAGTTCTGATAATTATCTAATATTACAACAAGATAATAGCTGTTTTTTTCTCAATCAGTTGCAGCTGGTGAATATGTATTTGAATCATCAGAATGCTACCTGTTTTTTATTTTCAATTTCAGCTTGCATATTTTGAATATTGAACTTGAATTATAAATCTTATTCATTTGACCATTCTTTAAATCTTCATATGTTGTTGAAGTGTTCAATTTGAATTTGAATTCTTTGAAGATTACAAATTACTCTAGAACTTTTAACAAAAACAAGTCAAAACAAACCAAATTATCAGTTCTTCAACAATATTATTGTCTCCATCTTTCCACAATCTTCTTGGGGCTGCTTGCATATATCATTCCCTTGTTCGACTTCATCTCTTTCACAACCACCTTAGCCACCTCTACTACTGCTCACTGCCATTCCTTGCGTTGAAGAAGGTTCCAACGAACCTACATATAAATTCTTTTGCAGTTTGATCTTTAATTCATCTCTCATAATCTTTATAAACAAGATTTTAAGAGCATAAGATTACAAAACAAGGAGATCTGTAGCTGATAGATTTTGTACATATTCTTGATATAAAGAATTCAGGGAAATTTTTATTAAAAAAGATCATGCAACTTACAAGTTCATTTTATGTTCGCTATTCTCTTTTGATATGTCCCCTAAGAAGTTCTTTTGAGCTTTTGCTCCAAACATACTCTTAGACTATTAGACTAGTAGTAGTTAACGAAGTTTCATTTTGATTTTGTGTTTATATATCAAAATGATTTGCCTTGAAATTTGAGATTAATAAATATTAAAGAATAATGATAGACTTAATTAAACTCAATTAATTTTACATTACGTATTGTAACATCAATGGTATTTAATAGCATTAATCATAGCCAGAGACGTTCAATTAAGGAGACACCTAATAGGAAATCCAAAAATCGTTTTTTTTTTTTCTACGAGAAATTTTCATATTATTATCATGCATAGGTAAATTTCTTTACACTAAATAGAAAGTGGAAATTGAAAGGTTTTGCACCTGTAAATTTATTTTTCAACATTCCTATTCAGGTTAGAAAGTGTTTTGTCTAAGGTAAAGTTTTAAAAGAATTAGAAAATAGTGTATATGAGTTGACGGCTTGACGATCAAGTGTTAAAAGAATTAGAAAGAAAACTTGTTTAAGAAGATCTAATACCAAAAAGATATTGTATCAATCGGCTAAATTTTCATTTATTCTCTTACAATTCAAAAGCTTGACAATTTTATTGATTGATACTACTATTATATTGAATTGTCTGGTAAGAAAATAAGCCGAAATGATACTCATACACACACGGTACACTTTCTAGTGCATTTAAAATGGCATTTCCGGCGGGGGTATTTCAGCATGATGCTTATGATCTGGTCCAGCTGGTGCTTCTCTCTTGGATGGTCCTTCACCACTGAGTGCACCTTTCTGCAAGTTCTCGAGTTTCGAAAAATCGATCCCTAGTTTGTTCAGAAGTGCCCGGCTTTCAATGCTTTCCTTCGGGACTGGTATGCGGGAAGAAGAGTTCATGGGGAGTGCCCAGCAGATAACCAGCAGAATTGCCGCAACTTTTATTGCACCTGAGTATGTCATTTTGATTGCAGTGAAGGTAATGGAATTTGTTCAATTATTCAGATCCTTTATATAGAGCCATTTGGAGAATTAGATTACAAATTCATACCATTTGGAGAATTAGATTACAAATTCATACAAGAGATTTTTGTAATCTTTCTATGTTGTATATAGAGCCATTTGGAGAATTAGATTACAGAAATTTGAATAGCCATGGAGTCTTAGAAGCGGCTACGCGCTATAGTCCAAGCAAGCAACAACCAACTAATTGTTTTAAATTGTCCTCATGACACATCTTCAAGTGGTAAAAAGGAAAGGTGGAGAAATCCAGCTTTGCTTGATGTTGTCGCGTCAAGAGTTCGAATCCTGAAATATAGATTTGACTTTTGGGTAAGTGCAAGTGTACAAACAGTCTTTCACCTTGTACCCTTGGAGGCATAATCTGTAATTTACCTCCTTCACCAAGGCTCAGAATAGGACAGGGCAGGTGGGGGCACCAATAATAGGGCATAATCCAAAAAAAAAAAAAAAAAAAAAAAACTAATTATTTTAAATTGATTGTGACGTAACAATAGACACAACTCTTAACAAGGACAAGGCATGAGATGTGACTTTTAAATACTTTTGACGTATTTTCATGTAAAAATTCTAGCCACAACAATCAACTTATTTCCTATACCCTATTTCTACTTTTTGATTTATTCGTCAAAATGCATACAATTGTTGAACCTCCCATCTCAACAATGGTAGTGTAAGAAACATACATTCGATTTACGGTCGACAATATTTTGAGGTAAACATTGAGCAAATGTTGGTATCAAACACTTAGCATCTTTATCCAATTCACATTTTTCAAAATTTTATATTTTTATTCGTTATGTATATGTTTCACATTTATACTTGTGAGTTTTTGGTTGCTGCATTTGTGGCCCAGATAGTAGATGCTGCCTGGCCCAAACATAAAGGTGGAATCTGGCCCATGTTATAACCCGGTTGGTATGAAGAATAATCTGGAACCTCAATAACGCGTTTTCAACAAACACACTTTTTAGTTAAAAACGAGTTGGCTCCCTGATTATCGACAAGTGGCCAGATCTAAACCGGTTTTTTGCCCACTCTCATATAAAATAGAGTTTGTGACTCTAGGGTTGAAAGAAGTCTCATTTTCTCTCATTTTGGCTGCGTGCCTTCTGTTGACATTTTCTCAAATCTGTTCTTGAGATTTTCTCGCAAATTCTTAGTGTTATTTGAGGGAAAAATTAGTGAAATTCTTCTGTGAGTTTCGTATGTGAGAAGAAAGTGTTGTACTATTCTGAAACTTGGTGTTTCTGTGGTTGTAACCTTTGCCGTGTTCTTGGCCGATTTCTAGTGGATTCGAGCTTAATCCTTATGGATGCTCAACGGGAGATTAAGCGTTAGATGTGGTCGCTGAACCTCCGGGGCCTTTGGCCGAAATATCTTGTGTTCTTCGTTATTGTTTATGTTTGTGTTTTTCTGATTTTCTGCGATTTACTTGGTTGATATTTTGATCTTGGAACATCAATACTTCTGGATCATTCTAATTAAGTCGAAAAGCCATCACATAATTAGGCAAAATAAAACGAGGAATTCAATCGATCCTACTCTAAATAGCCGATGAGTTTGTCGCCAAAGAAATAAATAAATAAATAAACCCAAGTTGTGAATGACCTTATTCCTGTTGCGAGGAACAGACCTTATTCCTGTTGCGAGGAACAGAGCCACAATGGCCACACCCGACCTCAACTAACAAAGCTACTATAGCAAGAAAAATTACTACATTTAAAGAAGAAATACAAGAAATCAAAGATATTGAAGCTGCTTCTGACAGTCACAACTCTCCTTACGATTATATTTCTAAAGAAATTAATATTTTAACATATTGATTTGTTTGATAAGAGTCTTTCATTAAAAGTTTTTACTTGTTTATCATTTATTTTTATTTCTTAGCTTCTTTGCTAATGAAAAAAAAAATCTCTCTTATGCCATCTCTAACCCAACACCAATTTGGCTTAAAACTCCATTTTGGTTTGAAACTTATATCTCTTAAGTTCAATCATCTTTGAATATAAACACTTTTAATATATAATTGATGTAATTTTATGACTGAACTATTATTTAATTAATATTCAATTAAATTAAATTAAACAATAAAGTCCGTAGAATCAAATCCTAGTAATTAATTTGTTAATCACAAATAGTTATAATCGTGAGATACAAATTACAGATGACTGAATCTTAAATTATCAATGATCGTAAGTAATAATGAGATACAAATATCGTTATTACGGATAGATCATCATGTGTGACATTTTTTACTTATGAAGTAAATAGTTGATCTCACAAATTAAAGTGTGATGACACTTGAATGAACACGTGAACATTTTGTTATAGAATAAAACATTGAAAACTCATTTCGGAGATTTCATATGGATAACTATCTGAGTATTAGTGGTTAATCTCTAACGTTTGATAGTAAAATTGGTCATTCAATTTGAGGTCATCATAGTGCCTTATATGATAACAATCATATTTTGGTGATGTTGAATATTGCTGTATCAAGGGCTGCTAATACGGCATCATTCAGGTATGTCAAAATTCATATGAAAGTTGTGAATGATCAATAGAAGATCTGTTACTCTTATATAATAAGAGATTATGATCTGCATTTCATCCTGTTAAGTTGATAATGAAATTATTGGCCAATGTGTACTCATAAGTCGAAAATAAGTTTTCGTCTTACATTGATTTAATAATGTAATAAAAGATATGATCGATAATTGAAATTGACACATATTCATATCTCGTAATCAATTGGATCATATTGACGAAAGGATTATAGTTTTACGGTAAACGAATAAGTTTTGTTTGTCATACCACGTAACATTTTTCATCACATGTAATACCCTGACACATTATTAGATGTCAATTTGGGACGATGAATGTGAATTAGTGATAAATTAAAATGGTTGTTTTAATTTATCGATTTTAATTGGATCAAAATAATAATTCACGTCATTAAGTATCGTGATTGAGAACCTAATGAGTCACATACAAAATGAGAACTAGTAGAATGAGATTTATTATTTAATTAATTGACAAGTGTTGGATAATTTATTAATTGAATTGCTTGTTAGTAGGCCCGGATTAATTAATTGATGAACCAAATTTAATTAATTGAATTAAATAAATATTGGACCAGATTACGTTAAGAGACGAGCCAACCCTGTTTGGACTTATATTATTAGACTACTAGGGTTTGAAAAATAGTAGATAAAAAATAATTATTTTTACTAGCGCAAGAAAATAAAATAAAAAACCATAGTTCTTTCATCTTGTTACCTGTGTGGATTTTCATTTGAGATTGTATAATTGGACAGCTTTGGATTGCAGATCGTGATTGTTCGAGTTCAAGAAAAGCAAAGGAATTTGCAGAATTTAACAATGGTATAATTTCTATCACAATTTCTATCTAAACACATTGTTGATTCTTGTTGAAAATTGAAATTTTGTTTAACTTCCGATGTGCATGGTAAGTAAATTGGAAAATATTTTTCTCGGATGTAACATTTTTCATGAAAAATGTGGCAATCAAACAAGGCCTTAATGATTTAATTTTACTCATATTTATTTAAATTTGATTATTATTTTTATTAATATTTATAAAAATTGTAATAAGGTAATAAACAATATATATTGAATACATTAAAATAAAAATACTCATTAAATTTCAAAAATTACAAATTCGATAATTACAAATTAAGAAGAAATTAAAATATTGAATTTTTTTAAAAGTAAAATACAATACAATATAATAATCTAAAACTATAATTTAGTATTCTGATACATTCTTTTTGATCATCCAAGAATATTGATCAGAAGGACCAGAGAAACATACTTTGAGATAAATTAAGTTAAGTAAATATAATTTTGAATTTAGTACTTTTAATACCATTGAAATATGTAATTAAATAATTTTTGAAATAAATTAGTTGTTGAGAATTAAAAAAAAAATACATACATATATATATATATATAAATATAAAAATAAAATAGGGAACAATGTTCATTTTAAATTATTAAATTTCTTATACTATTATGGTAAATTTATATTTTGAAGAATTTTTTTTTTTTTTTTTTCCGTTTAATCAAGGATTATTAATTGCTACCTTCAAAACATTTTGTAAAAGGTAACATTCACTACAGGACTTCATCAATTTTTTGCTCTCCATGGATAAAGAAAATGTGCTCATATCGAGCTTGTTTATTCACACCAGATAATCCATATTTAATTTGTATGGAAATCCTTCAATCATTTGTTAGGTAAATGCAGCCAATTCATATTGTGACAAACTCCAATCGTAATTGAAATTTGAGTGGACAAATGTATAAATTACAAATTAAGGGTTATTATCACTTGTTACATTGCCACTTCCAGAACAGCCTTATTGGTGGGCCTGATCTACAAAAGGTTACAAATGGCCCATACAGCCCAATATAGAGTGGCATCCATTGCATTTCAAGATTTCAAAACTATTATATTTTATTATGGTTTACAAAAATTAGGGACCGTTTGATTCAAAAATGAAATTTAGGTGGAAAAAAACGAATTGTAGAGAATTGAATTGTTTAGAACGTGTTTTACTGGGAATTGTCAATTACTTGTATATGATTGATATAATTTTTCACCTAAAAAATATTGAAATTTTATATCTTTTGTGGTTATTTTGGCTTTGTTTTCATGAAAATTATCAATTAAAGTGATAGAATTTCTTACAATTGTGGATGAAATTTGTTTGGATTGTTAAAAAAAAAAAAAAATTGTGTTTGTTTGGCTTTATTTTACATGAAAATTGTTAATTAAAAGGATAATTATTTATTTTTTTATTTTTTTACAATTGAGGATAGAATTTGTTTCTATTGCAAAGGAAAAAAAAAAAACCCCACCTAAAAGGTGAGAAAATCAATTCCACAAAATCAAGGAAAATGTACTTGTGTGGAGGAAAAATGAAAAATCAATTCCATGAGAATAAAAAAATGTGCTATCAAACAGGCTGAAAGTGAGAAATAAAATTAGTTTTCCAACTTCCATAGAAAAATGGTGTATCAAATAGGCCTTATTGTTAATTACTAAATAGATAAAAGTTTTAACCATAAGGAACCAAAATTTCATGTAGAACTATATCTTGTATGCAGTGTGCCTTTAGCCCTTTTTTTTTTTTTTTTGGATATCCAGGTGTCCATTTTTGGTGACTAATCATATGGTCTACGTCTTATCCCCTCAAGACGCAGACTAAGTAAACAGCGGGATGTGTCCCAAACTGGTTAGGGTCTAAGAGCTCCCTTCACTAATCTGTCAAAGGATCGAGCGAGTCAACACATGTTGCACTTTATCTTCCAGGAGAACTCCTGCCTTCCAGGAAAGAACCTGCCTTCCAAGAGCCTCACGAATCGAACTCTTGACCTCTGAACTGCCAGCAACTAAGCCTCGTTCTTTGCCAGTTGAGATGTGCCTCAGGGGGCTGCAGTGTGCCTTTAGCTTGCTAAATACAGTGGATGTTCTTCTTGCTTTTATCGTTAACTCTATTTCATTTTCGCATGTCTAAAAAGAAATTTATTGACGCAATTGATTATTAGAAAAGAAAGTCACACTTAAAGAGATGTTTGAAGTGTAACTCAAGAAATATCTCTTTAATGATGGGTCTTAACAAAGTGCTAATTAAAGTATTTGTGGAGCTAATCTAAGAAAATACTTGAATTTGTGTTAAGTAACAGAGAGTAATAACTTTGTCTAGGGCCCTTCTTGAAAGTGCTCATTATTAGGGTTTTATGTCGTTTTGGACAAATGAGTACACATTGACTTCATTAAATTGGAGGCCCTATATGTTTTTGGTTCATATTATTGGTGATTTGTGAGAGTTGAAATAAATATAGATTTCGAATTTCTTGAACACGAAATAATGAGCGATTCACCGGCTCAAGTGAAATTGATTATTATAGTATGCCAAGAGTGACTTTTGTTTTATTAAAGTCGTTGACACATTTCAACTTTTTTTTAGTGAAAATATATTGGAGTTTGAAATATTTCTAGCTAGGAAAATTCATTTAATATCTTACAAATATTTAAGTATTTCAAAATCTAACATATCAACCAATTTGGGGCTATTATTTCTTGCAATTTTTTTATTTTTATTTTTTTTCGTACTATTTTAGGAGGCGACTTTTTACTACGTTATTGATCCTAAAATAAATATATTTTGAAGTGCCTTAGCTCTTCATCTTTAATGAATTATAAGAGTTGGCAAGGCTCGATTATTGACCAATTCAAGGCTCCAAAGTATTATAAATTTGGCTAAACTTGGATTCGTTTGTTCGTAGTTTATTATAAGAAAAGATACTTTGTTAAAGTTTACTTTAAATTTAAACATATTTACTAATTTTAGAAACTGACATTAATAAAAATATTGTAAACTTACACGTGCGTACAATTATTAAAAACATGAGAAAATGTGAATTTTAAAAGATGACTATTAGTTACAAATTGTTATGAAGTTGAGGTAACATATTCCACATGGATTATTCTATGTGTACATAGAATAATTCATAAGAGTGTTCATAATGAACATCTGATACGCCCAATTAGAAGGGTGTCGATGGGCTCTATTGGAGGGGCGTCTGTAGTCTACCGGCAGCCCCTCCAATAGGGACGTCTCTGGTGTCCATTATGGACACCTCTATGACATGTGTTATGTACACATAGCACTTTCCATTCCACATGCTAGCTTTCGGCAATTTCATGTTTCAAATAATCAACATTTTCAAATATATGTCCCCGTTTGATTCTCATTTTTTTCAAAATTCATTTTTCTCTCTTCTTTTCAACCACATTTTTCAATAAAATAATATTACACGCAAATTCAAAACTTTTCCTTAATTTTTAACCACACATTCTCCATCAATCAACTATTCAAAATGCATTTTTTCCTCTAAAATGAGAATCAAATAAGCCATATATATATATATATATATATATATATATATATATATATATATTATAATAATAATAATAAAACATAAAAATATGTTATACAGGCAAGTGAATATTTTATATTTATATATTTGATTTGCAATAAGATTAACATAATTCATATTTAAATCACTTATTAACTTCTCATAAAATAAAAATTAATGCCCGAAATTTCATAAATGTTGAGGCTTGGAATGAAGAAAAGTCCACACTAATGAGTAATTCGTAATTCAAATTTTCAATTATTTTTTCAAAAGTTTCTTACGTTTTAGAATTTTTACAATTGTGCCCTTGAATTATCAAAGAATTTATGTTTCTAAAATGAAAATGATGACATTTTAGTAGCTTTCGTACAACATAAGATTGCAATAAATCAAGCCCAAAAAATAATTTGTAAATCCCGGCAGCTCATATCATAAAAGTGTGGGTATATACTGTATATATGATGTGCACACACACACGCACATATATATATATATACACACACGCACATGCTCATCATAGAACACTAATTTCTTCAAAACTCGTCCTTTACTACATTTTTCTTGGATCAAAGTCCGAGAAATGGACTTTGTGTTCAAAACCCTGTTTTTCTCACTACTTTTCTTGTTTTCACGCCAAGCAAATGCTGACTTTAACGCCACAACCTTCGCCGCCGGAAAACTCGCCGGCAGATGCAACATTTTCCGAGGCAAATGGGTTTTTGATGCCTCTTATCCTCTCTATGATTTCTCCACTTGTCCCTTCATTGAAGATGAATTCAACTGTGGAAAGTACAAAAGACCTGATAAAATGTACCTCAAATATAGATGGCAGCCCTTCTCGTGTAACCTACCAAGGTGAGTGTACTCGACTTTGACTTATTTGGTAAGGTGAACTCAACTCTACTTGATTGGGTTTGGCTGAATTTCATTGGAGGAGGAAAAAAAAAAGGAACAACATGAAAATAGGGGGCTGTCACCCTATATGGAATCTGTTGAGATTTTTCTGTACCTAAAGCTTAAATCATTTAATATTTGTGTTGCAGGTTCAATGGGGTGAAATTTTTGGAGAAATGGAGAGGGAAGAAGATTATGTTTGTGGGTGATTCTCTGAGTTTGAACATGTGGCAATCATTAAGTTGTATGATTCATTCATGGGTTCCAAAGGCTAGGACTACACTCATAAGAAGTGAAGGATTAGCTGAACTTGTATTCCTGGTAAGTTTTTTTGTCCAAATTTTTTTTTATTTTTTTTTGATAGCGAAACATTTTCTTTGGGTCGAATCGTCACGAATAAAACGAGGAATATAGTCCTTCCATCTATGACTAACACAATTACATGCATTTTTCTCCCTTTTTTTATGGGGTTGAGGAGATTTCCAATCTCGCCAAACTATTCATAACCACTTAATTTCAACTACTTTTCTTGATAATTTTAGCAAAAAAAAATGATGAGTTTGTATAGTGCATTCATGTTATCTCCTTGTCCCTTAGCTTTTGAAAGGTAAAAGTTTCTAATGAGTAATGTGTATTCATTGAATCCAAAGTTTTGCTAGTTTGACTCCCAACAATTATTGTGTCGTAACACATAGTAAATGGCACTATGTGTGGTACGTTAAATCAAATAGCAATATATTATATAATATTGATGAGACAAAATTTTTATTTTTGTTTAGAATTGAAAAGTTTTGATTAGCGTCATCGTCGATGACTTGAGCAATGACGAGAATGTTAGATTTTGGTGGAATTGTTAAAGCCTTAGATATTGAATTTCGAAGGAACGAGAAATCAATCAATAATTTGTGAAAGGTCATGAAATGTTTTCTGAGAAAAAAAGGAAGAATGAAAATAAAATTTTTTGAGAAAAATAGTAAAATTAAAATTGGAAAATATGTGAGGTCAGTGATCTGGCTCCACCACAGTGGACAAGATGTCATTCAATGATCCAAACATGACTTTGATGATGTTGGTATGAAACGTTTTGGAGAATAATTTAGACTTTAAAGGCTCTCCAACGGAATTGAGAATTTTACTTTAGTCAGTGGAAAGGCTCTCCAACGGGCATTTGAAGCATGCTTTAAATTGGCTGGCTATGTTCTTTATTTGAGACTTTTAGGTAAAAAACTTAGGCCCACAAATTCACTTTTATAAAGTTGCCAATGGCAAAAAACACTCTCAAAATATTTAGGAGGCAACACTATTTAAATTCTTTCAATATATTTTTTTAATCAATTATAGATTTTTTCGGTATATTCTTGTATATTTATTCGTAGCTGATATATACGAAACCGTTCCTCCTACTCATGAATTTAACACACTTATTTGAAAAATAATCGTGATATTTAATTTAAATCAATCCAACGCTCAATATGATTATTTATCAAATAAGTGTGTCAAATTAAGCGTTAGATTGATTTAAATTAAATGTCATGATTATTTATCAAATAAGTGTGTCAAATTCATAAGTAGGAGAAACAATCTCATTATATATATATATGCGAAAAAGGAGATTATTTTGTAACTTTTACATGTTATTACAGGCATGGAGTGATAGATCTCTTTTATGTGGGGATGCAAAATTAGATGGGGTCACTTGAAATTCTTGAAAACAATAAAACATAATTATGACAAGGTTTGAATTACCTTGATTACAAAATCAAGAACTAGATCAAGTAATCATAATTTTAGGTAATTTTTCATACAGTATTATGTTAATAATTACTCAAATTTTTAAAACAAATACACAAAATATTAGGTAACTAATGATTAAAATGGTTGAATTGGTATCGGAATAATTATCTTGAATTCAAATATCATCGTCATTTATTTATGAAAATTGATACATGTACCAAGTATTTGCACAAACATGAATAGGCTTGAAGAGCCATAACTCAAATTTTAAGATCAATTTGATGCATATATCCTAATGTTCCACTCATCGCTCTACACATTCCTCAACATAAGTTTTTACTTCTATCGACTGAAATTTAATTTCAAATTTTTCGCAAATGAGTAATTATTGAGTCCTCCTCTATTCACACAACACTTGCAAAGAGACCAAACCCCACTACCTAGCTAGGCACCTCTTTCAGAAGTGGGGTTTAGCTCATAAAGAAAACAAGGGCTGGGCAATTTGACTAGGCTTTCTAAGTCTACTATTGTATGGGCAGCCAAACATTGGTTTACTATTATTATTAGGGACATAGTTCAATTTTTTTTTTTTTTTTTTTAAATTTTCACATGATAATCTTAATATTATTTTAAAACAGGATTATGGAATGAAATTGCTATTATATCGCACGCAATACCTTGTTGACTTGGAGAGGCAAAAGGTAGGTCGGGTTCTCAAGCTTGACTCAATCCGAAACGGGAATGCGTGGAGAGGAATGGACATGTTGATTTTCAACTCTTGGCATTGGTGGACTCACAGTGGAAGATCTAAACCGTAAGATTGACATTTTGAAAATAAATTGAGAAAACTACAACTTCTTGTTGGACTAAGGACTCAATGCATTTTATTGCAGATGGGATTACATGGAAGATGGAGGCAAATTGTACAAAGATATGAACCGTCTGATTGCTTACTATAAAGGGTTGACCACATGGGCAAGATGGATCAATCTAAATATTGATCCTTCAAAAACCAAAGTGTTTTTCCAAGGAATTTCCCCCACACATTACGAGTAAGCATTTAATTTTCTTACTAAAGTGTAATATTTTTCATCGCTAACAACCCATCATGGCATCCTAACATAACCAACATAAATTTATAGGAGGTTCGAAAGATCAAAGATTTATATCCAAAATACTATATGATATTTCTTACGTGTGGTAACACCGACATAAATGTCTATTAATTTATCGTGGAATTAACCTTCGTTAGTACAATATCTTCATACCTAGTTAAAACATGTTTTTCTTATATAAATGTAAAGAAATCTATGTTGGTAAAATTGGTACAACTAAAGTAGAGCTAGTTCGAAGAGGGGTAAGTGAAAATTAACATGGTCAATTATGGTGGTTATAAATTTATTTTGTTTTGGATCTTCCAATAAATTAAATTGCGTTGTGAAAAAGTATTTATGTAGCTGATTTTATAATACAATTGCAGGGGCAAGGATTGGAGTGAGCCATCGAAATCATGCAATGGAGAGCGACTACCATTCTCCGGCTTTAAATACCCAGCAACCACACCGCCATCTGCTGTCGTCGTAAACAAAGTGCTAAGCAGAATCAAGAAACCAATATATTTTCTCGACATTACGTTACTCTCACAATATCGAAAGGATGCACATCCCACGTACTACAGCTTGCACCGAGGTCTTGATTGCAGCCACTGGTGTCTTCCCGGCTTGCCTGATACTTGGAACGAGCTGCTCTACGCAGCTACCTTCAGATGAAGATCGGTGATGAGAGATTAGAGCCAGAAAATTACTATTATATACTGTTGATTATTTTGGCAAGAAAGGTTGCCTAAATTAATGAATTTACCTCGGATTCTGATGGTACTATGGTGGTAAGTTGGTTCTACTTTAGAGAATTGGTCAGTTCTCAATTAATGAACAAAATAAATCCTTGTTTGATTTTTACTCAGTTCCATGCTTGCGAAACTTGCGGTCCAGCTATTACGATCCCAAAATAATAATGCGATCCGATTTAATTGAAGGATTTTAAAATTTTACTATTCCATTGTTGGATTCTAGCGATACTAACAATTCTAAGATCCTCCATTTCTTTATCCTTACGGACTTTTCAGATTCATTTTTAATAAATTAAATAGGTTGGGTTGTTGGACACTTGGACTGAGTTTCATTTTGAATCAAAATCCTTATAATTATTTATAGTTTTATTTTAGTTAGTAATAGCTGTTAATTTATAATTAAGAATATTTTACGTTATCTATATTTTTAGTATATTAAAAATAATTATATAATAAAATTTTACGATCCTCAATCCGATTCAAAATTACGATCCTAATAACCTTGTCCAATTCTATTCGTGATTCAAGACTCAAACAAGAGTTTGATTAGATAATTGTGTAAACATTAGATTGTTTCATGTGTCTTTTAAGTGCCATTTTAACATTAGATAGGATGTTTTATGCCGGGAAGGAGTTGGAATGAAGTTTTAACGTTAAGGTCAATTGTTCGGACTTACGGTCTTTATTGATGGTCATTTTGATCGAATACTCTGTTTTCTTTGTCTAATTCTATTTTACCAAACCAAAACTGACGCCTCACCAACCCGCGAAGGTTGTGAAGCTGAATCAATTACAAAGAATGAATCTATGTTCTGGAGTTGCTGGCCGGCAGCCGCACAACTGCTCGAGCGCAATGCTTGGTTCGGAGTCCACAAAGGTAGAATTGGTCGAAGGTCCAGTATTGTAGGTAGCAGGAGTGTTCCTTTGTCTCTTGAGCGAGAACAATAAATTAACAATGGCAGCTAGCAACTCGGATGAGTTTAGTTGACTGGTTGTTCCCCCTACACAATCCAAACTATCACCAAACTTCACAATTTCAATCCTCAAAGCCATTTCCATGTGCCATCTAAACATCAATAATCCATTGATCCCTCTATGTTTTTACTTGCACGGATAATATAATACTATGGAAACACTATCCATTTTTGATAGAAAATGGAAGCTTTGTACATTTACAAGTCTTATTATCTGCTTCAATATTATCCTTTTGCGCTTCACAAATCTGCAGAATCTGCACAATGCCTTTTTAACCTTAGCCTCGACCTCTAATAACTACTGCGCATTCGAAAATCTTGAATTGTTGAAACAATCGACATATAATGAAAAGGGGAAGTGCAACGTGTTTGAGGGACGATGGGTTTACAAGCCAACAGGAAATCCGTTGTATCGTGCCTCAAAATGTCCGTTTCTTAGCGATCAAGTAAGTTGCAGGAGGAATGGAAGGCCAGACTTCGAGTATGAGAAATGGAGTTGGGAAGCTAATGACTGTCGAATTCCTAGGTAAACTTTTCATCTTAATGTTTATGTTTTGATCTGATTTATAGTAAAAGTAACACTTAGATTTGATTTCCTCGTCTATGTCCTCGAAGGTTTGATGCTATAGACATGTTAGAGAGGCTTAGAGGGAAAAGGGTGATACTCGTTGGAGATTCTCTCAACAGAAACCAGTGGGAGTCTCTTGTTTGCCTTCTGTACTCGGCCATTCCTTCGACAAGAGCCCATGTTGATTTTCGAGAAGGCTCTTACAAGGTATTCAAAGCGAAGGTAAGTCACCCTAAACTCGAAGATTCTTCTATGGGCGTATATTTAGCTGTGCTGAACCTAAGCTGCTTGTCAATTTACAGGATTACAATACATCTGTGGAGTTCTATTGGACCCCATTTCTGGTGCAACTACACTCGAACAAAGAAACTGCCACTAGAGTTTTGAGGGTCGATAAACTTGAGGGTTCATCTAGGCATTGGCAAGGCGCCGACATTATGGTTTTCAACACTGGCCACTGGTGGGTTCACCGTGGAAAGTTCAAAGCGTAAGTTTGCTTCTTCTATCTTCTGGTAACAGTCCCAATAGTACTCAAGATTTTCACATAGGCTAAAGTTAAGGCTAAGGATGTGCCAATCATGCAGGTGGGACATTTTGCAGTACAACAGGAAGTTAATAGGGAAATTAATGGACGACACAAAGATAGAATCTGCGTTTGAGATAGCAATGAAAACCTGGGCAAATTGGGTTGAAAAAAATGTAAATTCAACCAGAACAACTGTGTTTTTTAGGAGCATTTCACCAGAACATAAAGGAGAGAATTGGTGCTTCAATGAAACAAAACCCATCAAGGACGAGTCCTCGTATGTTCCAGTATTTCCAAAGCCTCTCGTAGAGACTGTGGAACGAACAATAACTGGAATGAAAACACAGATAAGGTATCTTAACATTACAAAGCTTTCCCAGTACAGAATAGATGCACATCCAACAGTTTATACAACAAAAAAGGACAAAAAACTAATCGATTCGAAACTCAAGACACCAGAAATCACAGCTGATTGTAGCCACTGGTGCCTACCAGGACTACCTGATACATGGAACAGGTTACTGTATGCATCTATGGTCCTCGAAGGATCAGGAGAAGAGTACTAATTATTTGCATGAAGTTTTCTGGTGATTTCTAAAGTCAATTTCTTCGCCTTATAAGCATTAGCATCGTAGTATATTAGACAATATAATAGCCAAAATTTTAACTTATTTTTCTAATTCGAGATACTGTCCAATCCAGCATATCAAAGGTACAATTATTGAATTAGATAAAAGCAGAAATCATGGGGTATTAATACAGCACATCATATGAACTAAACAACTCTGACATAAAAAACAGTTCAAGAGATCCTAGTATCCATTGAGTTGTGTGCCACTTAATCTTTATGAGATTTGCATGTCTATTCTATCTTTCTCATACAAACACGCTACTCTTTTGTAATTTGGGATATCCATCCTAAATTTCAACCCATTCAAGGAAAGATAAAAAAAAAATAGCATCCACAAAGTAGTTAGAAAGATACAAATCCTCGGACATATGGAAATTATTCAAATACGATGAAATTTGTTAATTCATGGAAAATCACAATTAACCGATCTGTCACTGGTATGTTGTATTAAAATGAAATACATGTAAAACACCAATATTAGATTGGCCATGAAAAATTAACATGTGGGCTTCTATGTGCATTATATGTTATCGATTTGTTGGACGCTAATTAGAGCAATTTTGCATTCTCAATTCATTTGGCTGCCATTATTGACACATTCAAAAAAGCATCTTCATCTCATCCGCATGGTGGAAGTCACTAGTTATAGTAGAACGAAAGCATAAACTTATGGCAGAAGCAAATCTAGAGAAGCTCCCAGTCAGAATCAGAAAAATTACGACCTTGTAATTTCACACTGTCAGAGACTATATTTGAACCAGGAATCACTATCTCAGTTCCTTCCATTCCATCTCGATTTCCATACTGAGCAAGAAGTTTGTTATACTCTTGTTTCCTTGACCTCAATTTTGAGATAAAAGCCCCACGAATCTTTTTCTGAGAAAAAAACACGGTCAAAATAATCAACATGCATGCTTAGAGAGAGAGAGAGAGAGAGAGAGAACGAACCTTGTATGATTTCTGTTTCGCAGTTTCTTTAAGGAAAAAAGGGGGCATATCCCCTTCCACCATGACACACGATTCCTCCAACTTTGATTTTTCATCTTGATTTATGATATCTGCTCTTAGCTTAAGGAATTCATCATTGTGGATGACGTCAATATCAAAGTTATCTTCAGCCCCTGCAGAAATATACATCAGTAAAGATTTGGAAGAAGAATATGGTGCACCTTAGTAAAAACTGGGCCAGACAATAAAGTTGAGTTCATGTTCTGGACATGAATATACTAAAAGCTGAATGTGCGTCCTTGGCCATTTTGGTTTTTCCCTTTTTTTTCTCCACAGAGAAAGATAGAGCATAATCATGGCCTACTGCATTTGTGATCACATATTACAACAGGTTACTGCAAGTTCCAAATTTTGGAAAATAAATATCCATTTTCTACCCAACCATGGGTGTTTTCAAAATTATCTGCTTTCTTTCATTATAATCTCCTGTAGTGGTTGAACTAATTAGACTGATAGTCGACAACTTAAAGTTTTTTTCATTTAAATTCACCTAACACTTTGTTTTTTTCTCCCAACAAGACAACAATAGATAATTTTCATCCTAGCAATCTTAAAAATACCTTCATCAAAAATGATAACCTCCTCATTATCGGATTTAGTATCACATTTATTACTGCTTATGTTTAAGCCTTGTTTAGAAACTACATCAGCATCACCATCCACATCCAGGAAGATACCTGCGGAAGAACAATTATTATACATTGAAAGAAGTAGAATTAGAAGAAATTAAAATATAAGTAAACCACACAAATAACTACCAAAAGATTCTGAGGGCCGGGGATGAGAAGATGAGGTATAACAAAAAGCTTCTTCCTTTTGCCTGGCACAATCAACTGAAGAAATTACATTAGAAGTGGGGGATTCACCCGGCGCTACAGTGATTGAAGAATCATTTGCATTCACTGCTACAGAATTACAGCTTTCACCAGAATCTAAAGATAATGTCACATTTGTGTGATCGGATGGAGATATGCAACTTTCTTTCAAGTCACACAATGAGGATGTGTCGCTCTTGTCACCTGTTCCAGCAGTCGTTAGTACAGGTTTTTATGGAGGCTGATTGTTCTAAGAAATTGTTTTGAGGGCCCGTTTGGCATGGCTTTTGAAGAGACAAAAGCCGCTTCTGAAACTAAGAGCTGCTCTTAGACCTGTTTATTAACTTTATGGTAGTAGTGCTTTGTGTTGTTAGAGGAGCTTTTAGAGAAAGCTGGCTCAAGGTACCTTCATGAGGAAGCTCTTCTACAAAAAGAAAAAGTAGAACCAGAACCTTGCCAAACGGGCCTTAAGCATTTTTATCAGAAACTTCAGGAGATAGTGGTAAAAGATTATTAACATTACCAAGTCTACTTAATGACATTTTCTTTCCAACATCCTTGACAGCAGTCACCTTATCCTCAGTTGATTCGTTCACTAACTCACTATTTCCAAGCATAGCTTTGAGGTTCTCATTCATATTTAAATGATCATAAGGGCTAAGAGACAAGTCGCCAGCAGCTACTTTCACAGGATCTACATCAGATGGAGGAAGCATATCTTGCATGATTTCTGCATAGAACTTTTTAACACTGATACCGACTTTCTGCACCTGATTTTCCACATAATTAACAGTATCCTGTAATTTTCCAACATGATAAATTTTCTCAATAAATCAATACCCAAATGCAATTGTTTAATATAAGAAAAAGGAATAACAATCCAACTAGTTTCTTTAGCTAAAATAAAGACTTTGATGAAAATGGAATATAAAATCTTCATGTGGAAATTTTACTATGAGATTAGCTATTAGCTTTAACATACTATAAAACGTTATTCAATTTTTGTAAACAAGTACAACAGAGATAAACAAGAAAATATCACACACAATAAATAAACCTACATTGAAAATGAGATAGGAAAAGAAACATAATTTACAGCAAAGGCACTCAAGTTACAAAGAAAGGTTAAAACAATGGTAAAGGAGGCTTTACCTGGTGCATAACCTCTTCCACCTCCGAACACATAGCTTCGAACTTCTCGTATATATTTTCAGCCCAGGTTATAGCTTTAAAATCCATGTTAGGCTATTTATTTGATGCCACCGGGTCTTACTCGGTTCAAGTTCGCATATGAAGTCACCACCCACCTGCAGAAATACATATGGAGATGGGACTTGCATAGAATGCTTTATTTTAACAACCATTTCGATAACTTCGATGAAGAAAAATTGATAAGGAAGTGTCTTTGAACTACTCATCTATAAACTATAAGTATTCTTGAATTTAAGACATAATTGAATAAAAAATTTAAATAACAAAAGAAGTGTTCTGGTCCCTAACCCACATAAACCACTCAGCAGTGCAATTTGCAAATTAAACAACTACACGGCATAACGCACCAACCAAAAAGAAATACCTCAATCAATTTTCCATCTGGCAAATAAGGAAACAAGGTTCATAGACGAATGGAATAATAGGATATTATTATATCAACAAAAATAGATATTAAGAGGACTGACAATTTCAAGTTATCAGCCATGGAAATCTCCAAAATAAATACTTAACAGTTACATGACATAAATCAAAATTGTAGAGAAAAATATAGGTTTGATGGCACTCAAAAATCATTGTAGAGGATAGAGTTCACAATATTAACTTCATTGGAAATGCTTAAGGAAAATGACGGTCAACATGCTTAAATTAACCAAAAAAAAAAGGGATCTCCAGGAATTAAAGAGATTTATTGCATGCAAAAACATAAGAACTATGAAGAAAACATAGTAACAACCAATCAACCTCAAAATAACTTAATGTAGGGGCAAAAATAAAAATAAAAATAGAATAAGTATTTACCATACTGATATTTATCTCCAAAACACGAAAGTGGAAGTAGGTTTTCTTCAATTCTTAATTTGGAGTAATGAACTTAAATTCCCTATTTTTAATAACAGAGAATTCTTCAAGACAGAACTTAGCACCAAGAAGAAAACGTTTCGGGCAAAGTGTTTTAAAATTATAATTTCATACATAGAATCGCACTTCACAGTGATTTTGTTATGATCAATAATTGGCAGTTCTCACTTAACCAAATTTCCAGTCAGTGTCCCAAAAGCGCATCGAATAAATCATTAAACACAAACAATAGCAAAGTCAAAAATTTTACCCCAAATGTCTTCCCATGAACAATTTATTATACTGGCAAAAGCAAACATACACAGAAAATCAAACAGGGATACTTCTCCAAGATAGAACTTTTCACCAAGTTAATGAGTCCGCATTTCACAAAATTTCCAGTAGAAGTATCCCAAAAACCCATAAACTAAATCATCAAACTAATAGTAAATTCAAAACATTACCAAAAATTCCATCTAATTAAACACACAGGTGAAAAGCAAAGACAGTTACTTTTTACTAAAACTAACACCAGTTTTCATGACAAACTAGTAAAAATGTAGAATCGGTAAAATTATCAAAAGCATATAGAAAAGCTTTGGAAAAAATTGATTAGAATTCGCACAAAATTTACAAAATAAAAATTGAAACAGAACCACTTACGAAAAGAGAAATTGGGATGGCCCAGAAGCAGAAATCTTGATACTGGGTTATTATTATCTAAATTATTGGCTTTAAAGCAGCGAAAAATAAACGGAATTACAAATAATAATAATTCTACAGAGAGATTGAGTTGAACCTGGTTTCTTTTTGGGTTCTTCACACACGTGTACTTGAACTAAGTAAAGATGGTGTTAATTTAACATTTGGTGATTGAAGTTGTTACAAGGTTTCAAGTTAGTTTTTAGAATTTCTTTTCGACGAAATCTATGCCCTTTCTAATTGGTCACTCAGTTAAATTGATGGGTCGGCTGTCAAAATGACAACGGTAAAGTAAGCGATAGTTTATTCCAAGTTAGTGTCGTGTTTTTCAGTGCATGTTAATGACGAAGTCTAATTTAACGGTTGACAAATTAGAGTTGATGAACAAAGAAAAGATGTTACCATTTAAGAGTGGAAACTCGAGTGAAATGAAAGCATAGTTACAAAAATATAAAAAAATTAAGGACCAACTTAAGATTTTCCATAATTTCAATGGCTAATTGTGAAATTACCTTTAATAAATACTAATATTTGATACTAAAGTCCCCAACTTTTCTATGTTTTTAATATTAAAATAAATGGAACATCATAAATGGTTTGACTTGTTAATAATTGAGTCTTCCTAAAAACAATGATTTAGGAAATTAGGGCACGGCACACATTGATTTGCACCTAAAATAAAGAATATTCTCGACTTCTTGTTACAAAGTCATTAGCCTAAGACCTAAGATCTAGATAAAGCATATTAAACCCATGAAAATGTATTTTTATCAAAAAAAAAAAAACCCCCCACAAAAATGTATTTTTATCAAACTTAAATAAAAATTATGCCCAATTTGGTAGGGAATAAAATCAAATTTTTAGAAGATTTTGATAAAAATTAATAAAATGTGTGTGATTGAAAAGTTGTAGACTCAGAATATATGTTGTTAAAATTAATTGTTTAATTTGAAATAAATTAAAATTTTATTTTCATTTTTTACTAAATCGGGCCTATGTAATTTATAATTTACTAAATTAAAGAAGTATGAATATATTTTCCTAGAGTGAAATATTCTACCCACTAAGCCCCGTTTGACATTCATTATAATGGATTTTTTTGGGGGAAAATGAAGATTTGGAAGTGTTTTTTTTTTAATAGAATGTGTCGTTAAAAGGTTATAATAAAATTTGAGTTAATGTGTAAAATATTTTATTGTATGAGTATAAGGTTAAAAATAAATTTGAAAAAAAAAAATATTTTGATTTAATGGAAGTCAACCATGAGCTAAGTTAAATGGTATTTCGTTTGCAATAATTAATTTATGTAACATATAAATTAAGTCCTTGTTTGATATTTATTATTTTTAAAATACAATTCTCTCTTCTTTTTTTTAATTTTTTAATCACATATTTTTCATCAAAATACTATTCAAAAATATATTTTGGACAAAAAAAAAAATAGAGCTTAAAGATGCTCTAATTGTTATGACACGATAGAAAAATCCAACCTGGACGCCATAACAAACAACCTCATTTATAGGGGGACCCACATTAGAGGGACAAAACTGCTTAAGTCACACTTAGTTCACAATGAGATCAAAACCCTCAAGAGGTTAGTCACATGATTCTAGATCATTAAAATCGTTTTCAAATGCTTTGTAAGGAGTGATTAACAAAATTAATATTTCTTTTTTAAATTTATATTTCAAATATATATATGTCAATCCATATATTAAAGATCAAGCTATTTACTAAATATTAATGCCACTTGGACTAAGTCTAAGTCTTTTGACTTTTATGTACCTAAACAGTAATCCATAAATTACATTGGAGATGATGTGAGAATTCTCAAGATTGAATATATTATTGTCGACAAAATTGAAATTCACAAGAACTCCTAAAAATCTTGATGTTATGAGTGAAAGTGAGTGCAAAATTTGATCTCAATATTATAAAAAATGAGTAACGCTTAGACTTTGAGGGTGTAAATAGTTCTATATAAAAAAACGTGGTGGTTGAATTAGAGACATTTTCTAGTTGCTTTTCTTTGTTGAGTTATATATCCCTGTCTCATGATCTAAGTGAAAATGCTATTATATGGATTTGTTTTGTTATTTTTGAATAAGTTGGATTGGAATTAGCTTCCTGTTGTCCTAATGACCTGTTTTTGGAATGTGTTTTGGGGATTCCTTCCACTCAATGCTATAGATTTTCCACTATAGTCAAGAAGTTTTGTAAGGAGATCCCATGCCTCACACACGAAAAAGAGTCATCCCTCGTACTCCTTTTATAACGTAGGAACCGTGGTTACATAGGTGTACCAGTATGAATCCGCAATATACTCGTATAATGAAAAAAAATGTCAACATTGTAATTAGACTTTGCAAAGTCTAAAAATATTGATGTTGTATATCTAGAGACTAAACATAATAAAATATTTTGCACGTAAATTCAAATTTTTTTCTATTTTTTATTCTCACATCCTTCAAGAAAATCACTATTCAAAACATTGTTTTTCCCAAATAATGTTTGTCAAAGAGGGGCTTAATATTGTATGCCTAACATGGGGCAAGTGTAAACCACTTAGTAAAGCAGCATTTAAGAATTGGGTGCAATTGATACAACAAACTTGACTACCATGTAGTAAATTTCTAATGTTAAACAAGGAATTTCAGAACTAAAAAAGAAAGTCATGTAGAAGTAGTAACACATAAGAATGTAATATATTTGATATATATTTATAAAAACATCATGCCAATGCATGTAAAAGCTTTATATATATTACTAAACCCATCAAACATAGAAAAAAAAAAACTCAAAAAATTCAAGATTGAATTATCCAGCCGCTTGAAAATCCCCGAAATCATCATCTGGTATATCTTGAAGATTTTGGGATTCATGAAATCCTGATTCTTTTGGTTGTTCTTTTTCGGGGTTCGACGATTCATCTTTAGAAGTTTCGTTGAGGCTAAATTTGGTGGGCGATCCCGAGGGGGAATTTTGAGCAGTAGCAGCAGGTGAGAGGGGTGCAGACGGCGGCGGTGGCAATTTGATACCTATTGCTGATTCTTTCTTGGTACCCTTGTCATCCAAGGAAAGATTATTCAAGCCTTGCTCAAAGAACTTGGACTTTATGTTGCCACTACCTTTCTGTTGAACACCAAAAAGGTATAAGGTGTATGTGCAACTATAGGAAAAATTTGTGAAGACGATACGAGAGAAATTTACATTCTTTAATTGAAGCACCAAGTTCTCCCCATCTTTTAAACTGTAATCAACTAAAGAAGTATTCTGGTGTTGCTGTTCCATCTCTTCAGCAGTTTTCTTCTTATTCAGGTACCTTCAAAAGTCGAATAAATTAAACTTGAACCCGTCTCCTCAAAACCAGGGAATAACCCGGAAAATTGATGAATGAAATTGAAAACAGTCAAAAAAAAATGAAAAGGATTAAGGAAAACAAGAGTATAGAGATCTCAAAAAGTACTTCATATGGTCATGGAGGGCAGCTTGGAAGTCATAAGCTTCAGGCCTTTCTCGAAATCCTATACCGATGAAAGCATGGCGAAGGCGTCCATCTGCATCAATTTATGTAAGGATCATTCCAGTATGACTGTATCTATATCAACATTTAAGAAAATAACTCAAAAGAAGTCACGGTAAAAGTCAATATGTAGAAACAAACACATAATAGATGCACTCATTTCACATCCTTCAATTCTGATTCACAAATTAATTGGGAAAGCCAACAAAAAGATCCAATATATGTTTCTTAGTTTCCTTCAGTTTAAGGTTCATGTGAGAAACAAAGACTAAAAGATCATAATCGAAAGTCCACAATCTACCCTGTAGATAATTGTAGAACTCCAATCCTGTATATGTTCAGGAAATGACTCTATAACCTTGTCTTCAATTTTTATTTTTTTTTAATATATATATATTTAAAGAGGTGGGTCTGGATAATTTCTGGAAATACCTAGAAATGTCACTAATGTTAGAAAAAGAAAGAAGACTAAGGTAGCTTATGCGGCCACATTTTCACATGTTGTTTAAGATTTTTGCACTCAGTGCTTCCACAACTAAATTGCTTAACTAAAATCATAAGAGAAATGGAGGGAGGGATAGAAGGAACACAAGGACAGAAGGGGGACATGACTTGTCTCTTTCAAGAAGAAATAAGGTTGATATCAAACAACTGACTTATAGTAAGGGCCTGTTTGGCCTGACTTTTGAAAAGTCAAAAGCTGCTTTTGAGACTAAGAAACTACTTTTGAGTTTGTCTGGCTAATTTTCTAAAAGTATTTTGTCTGATTAAAATAGATTTTAGAGGAAGTTAACCTAAGGTGGTCTCCTCTTAAGAACTCTTATACAAAATGTAGAAGCAAATTGCTGTACAGCAGTAAAAGGTGACTTGAGTGCAGAGAAGTTTGTTGTTCCTTTTTATGGGATGTTATCCTGGTGCCACATGGATTAAATTTTTTCAAATAATAGACAATTCAATAACCTGAAAACTAATGCATATAATTGTCCAGGAAAGTGCATCACTTGGCATCTCTTACTGCAATGTCCACCTAATGGCTTGAAGTATAAAATAACAGGAGAGATATATATTGGCATTCCATCCTTCCATCCTGGTGGATACAGACATACATTAATATGTAGTGTCACTCGATTAATTTAGCTGCTATATTAACAACACTAATCACTGAAATAGTCCCATTATCCACTGAAAATGCTATAAAAGAAAACCCAGCTAATTACATTATGAGCAGAGACACTTTTTGCATCGAAATCTTGGCTCTTATTTAGTGGATCGTTAGATTGTCATGCACATTCGTTGGTGAAGTGCCCATGCAGGGAAGACAGAAAGCAGATTGAAGTGAAAAGGAAAACAGAAATAAAACATTGTCAGACGATCTTTACGACTCTATTCTGCTACTATTAGTCGAAAAACATAAAAGAAATAAAACTTTTAACAGAAAAAATAATTTAAAAGAAGAGACAGATTCTATATTACCAATATTCTCTTCTACTCGAAGAACGAAATATCTGCAACAATTTAGAATCAACAAAACAAGTTAGAGAGCAACATAGATGGCTGGTTTTGAAGTCAATAGAATTTGTACATATAAATACCAGAAGTCCCAATGAAACACCACACCACACGACTTTTAAGCATTTCAAAAATTGTTCTCATAAGAAGTGACATCAATTTTCATGATTAGTTTTGCAAACCTGCTGCTATCAACTACAGGCTCCACAGGGTGTGGCTCCCCATCTCTCAAAAATGCCCGAGCATACAATTCACCTATTTAGACATATTTGTGATCAACAACAAAATACATTGAGAGAAGTAATAGAACATTAACTTTTATTGAATTCCAAAAAATCCACCTGTCTTCTTGTCTTCTAATCGGATAATGCATTCTTCTCCTTTGCTAATAATTTTCAGAGTGCCTTCCCATGCCCATTTATTGACATTCCACTCATCAGCCCTACAAGAAAGAAAAATTCAACTATAGTTTCAAACCCCATCCCCTAAATTCCAGCAACAAGTACGCCATCTACATCTCCACATTCTAGTTTTAGATGTAATGTAAAAGGAGATAACCATAACGATACATCAGGCTCGTGTATTGGAAATATAGAATTAGCTATGTACACTTAAAAATTTTGCTGAATGGCCATCCAATGACCGTTGCTCGGTTCGTTGAAATGGTTTTGTTTAGATTAATTCAGACAAGCTTTAAACAAAATAAATAAATAAATAAAACAAGAAACTAATAAATTGTTGACTGAAAACATTTGAGATAAATGATAAACAATGTTTGCTGGTGCTTTTCATTTTCTAACAAGCCCCAAGAAGGAAAAGAGTGCACAATGAAGAATTTTTATTTTTCACATTGAACAAGCTTGAAATAATGTTGCTTCTTTGCAAGTTGGTCACTGTAACTTGTCCATAGAAAACCCTTAACCTATTTTACCCTTTAGAGGGCTTTGATCCTATAAATTGACATGCACAATCCCATCACAAATTTAATTGTAGGAAGCAAATGCCGGATTCTTCAATATAAGCTTCCAGAGGGAATTTCTACATATGATAAACTCATCAGAAGGTTAAGAGAGACTTATATTGGATTATTGGTATTGTTTCTCCCAAAGGATAAGTGCAAGAGAATTATTTCCTCTCAGAAAAAAAACTATCATCCATAAAGATGCACTCATGAAATTATTGCATACATAAAGCAGCCATAAAAATGCATCCATCTCTCTGTTTTTCACTCTTCAGCACTTGTTGAAACAACGACGTAATCTTTCATTCAAGCAAGCTCAAATTGCTCGGAAATTTGGTGAGAAGCATCTTAACAGACTCCCCGCTTATGAAAATTTTGTTTGATAAGTCCCTCTAATATATACACAACACGATATGCCTCCCTTCACAAAAAATTTTGTACAATTCTGCTGCATCACAATCAAACAAACTCCAAATGATTTGAAATTTGCGAGATACCATCTAACACTTCAAGGAACTCACCACTATAGGCATTTCTGAAAATTCATGTTGTAAACTCGTCTTTTAAATGCCCAGAGAGGTATGTGCATGAAAATACAATTATGCTCACATCATAATTCTTCAATAACTTTTGGTTGTGTAATATGCTGTACACTTAATTTCCAAAAAATAAAAAATAAAATAATAATAAAATCAATTACTTTACTTGTGTTTGTTATCAAAATTCAGAGTTTGCAACAAGGACTCCTGTTGCAAATACGCTTAGGGGTTAGATCACACTCAAGAAATAGTTTGCAGTTGTATGTATAACATAAATCTGAAATTGTTATCCAACAAAGCATACAAGGGAAAATATGAGCAATATGAAATATCTTTTTATGGGAATCGTAGTAGAGATATTATATCGAAGACATTAGAAAGAGAACCTGTAAGAAGCTGCAGTTTTACGTGGAGGTATCTGCAACCAATATAAAGAGAAATATTAGGTTGACATAAAAATAACTTCCATGCTATCCAGATAAGTGACCAATAAAAGGAATAATAATAATAATAATAGTAATAATAATAAAAGGTAAAATACGAGTTACATAGAATAGATACTAGATTTGATACACTTTATATAATTGAGTATTGGCTGTTAAGAACAAAATGTCCATAAGATCAATGCATGATGGAAATGAAGATGTTAAGATGGATGTGTAGCTATACCGCTATACTAGTACACTTATTATTGAAAATACATGTTAACAAGCATGAGTTGCACCAACTGGGATTACATTAAAGAAAAGACAATTAAGGATGTACAGACATGTCTTGCATACACCTAAAGAAGCTCCCATTCACCATTTAGAGAACTTAAGCAGTTGAAATTAGAAACTTCTTTTACTGAAACATCTATTCATAAAAAGTATCTTCGACAATTATTGTGATTGTGGCCCTTAGTTCTGAATTTTCATTCACTTGGATTTTCAGAATACCATGAAGGATTAAACTCCTAGATGAAGGAAAAACTGAAAAAAGGGATACCATATCAAACACATCAGACTAAAATCTGCCAACGTACCAAATAATGGCATATAAAAATCCACAGTACTAAAATCTCCAATGCTCAACCTCGTTCATCAAATAAACTGAATGCTTCGTAAAACCTTTCTGATAAACAATATCAAAATCAACGTCCATGGGACATGCATCCGTATTAAGCCAAAGACTTGGTTTTTGTTATTGCTTCAATTTTATGAAGATCGCTTCACATCATGTTCCATATGCACAACATAACTCGATTTCATAATGCCTGATCTCCTTGCTACCAATCAAAATTTTCTTCTATTTTATTTATTTATTTCGCAAGTCATTCAAGCAGGTCAAAGTTAACAGAGTTCTGAACAAATCTACTTCGATATCGAAATCCAACATAAATGTAGGGTTTCGTTTCCAAAACGTATACCCACAGTTAACTGGAAAAAAAAATTTAAAAATAAAAATAAATCACCAGCTATAAGACTACCCCAACTCTATAACGATCTTCATTATTTTCCCACAATTTAGAAGTAATATGCTATAAATTGAACACTATAAACACCTAAATTCTCAGAAATTAAACTTCAATATTCAATCATTTGCCTCTTTTCCAATTATTCACCATCTACTAAAAATAAATAAATAAATAGGAACCCGGCTGAAAGTGAAATAATTGTACAAACCCTCTCGTCATTCTAATAACAAAATCCAGAGAGAAAAAGAAATTACCAAATACACGTAACATTCAGATACTTGAAATAGAACCAGCTCAATTGCTTCTTCTTCTTCTTCCTTTTCTTCCAAATTCTTTTCCTTTTCCATATGATCACTTTTATTCCAAACTGAATTTCAATGAATCTTCAATACAATTGCCTTCGATCTGAACTCTAGGACTATGGAGCAGAAATTCGGGGACCAAATTGATATTTTTGTAAAATCTGAGGGGGAGTTCTGGAAGTACAATTTTTTGCTGGCTTTATAGCATCATAGCATTGTCTAGATACCGTTCATTCAGTAGAGTTAATTTCTAGCCGTCGGATCTGTTGACTTGCTCTAATATGTTTGATTTAAGTAGGTAGAATGGATTGCAGACTTACGAAGGAACGAAGCCCCATTTATTCTCAGCATATGCCCTTTATTAATAAATTTATTTTTAATTGCAAATAAAATTTTACATTTACTGAGTAGTGGACTCTATTAAAGGTTCTTTCTCTCAAGTAATTTCGTCTTCATTTTCATGTCCGAAGAATACACTTCTTATATTTATCATGTTAGCGAATTACAGTTTACTATTCGAATGTAGGTAGTCCAACAAGCTGAATCGAGCTTGAATGGTGGGCTGATGGACCATGTCAGCTCCGTCCATTGCCTCCTCTCATATCTAAAAAGTGAAGAAAAAATTACCTACAAACCTAGATTTAAAGACTAATTTTCAAAAATAAAAAATATCAGTTTTAATTTCATAAATCAGGTACTAATTAAAAATTATTAATTTAATAATTATAGATTTATTATAACAAACTCAACCACCCCCAAATTTCAATCATCCCCAATTTCATCTCTCGCTCTCTCCCTCCCTCTCTCTCTCTCTCTCTCTCACTCATATCAAATCGTCGGCATCTTTCGCGGCGTTTGCTTCCACCTTGAGAAGACTCCGATGAGTAGCCACGTGATCTTCCATGGCAATGCTTGTCCTCGTCGGAATACCTCACAGGCGACATTCTCCGTTCTTGGTTCCGGCAGGTCCTCCGTTGAGCACATCTTGCATTTTCATCAAGCGAAACGTCCAAATCTGCTTTGATGATCAGCGGAGGACGTCGGCGATGTGACATCGTGGAGGATTTTCGGGACACTGTAGGAATGTTTTGAGTCTTACATTTTGCTTGAGCCATTTAGTTCGCGCTAACCCAAACTTTCACTAGAATCAGAAGGGGTTCTACTCGAGATGGTGGTCGTCGACAACAGTAGGATTCCGGGGAAGCCATATCTCTCTCTAGTGCGTCGTCGTTTTGCAAGAACATGTCCCAAAAGCTTTGCGATTTCGGGAGGTACAATCCCAACCATTATATCTCATGACCATTCACATTTGACCACACCATTGAATCTCTTGATCTACATTCGGGGGATAGCACAGAGATCATCCTTGATGATCTCACGATTGAGTTCTTCTTGTTGGGAAAAGTGAATGAGAGCGATGGAGGGTCGGGGGAGAGGGAAGGCCAATAGGTTTCACATCTATTTTGATTACTTATTGTTGTTTATTGGGAGCAAGCAGGTGTAGATGTGTTTCGTTTTGTGATTATGATGGTTAGCCATATTCTATTTGAGTTTTTGCTTTAGGGGTGGTACATTGGAGGCGACGGTGGTGATGGATTGCAATACTTGTCCATGATGTGTGCAATTTTGTTTATGGTGACCTTATGTGACCAAATATGTATTGGTTGTGATTATTTGTGACCAATTTTGTGTTGATTGTGACCGGTTGTGACTTGAGATTGACTTGATCACAGACAGACACACTAAATACAAATTTGGTCATAATTAGTCACACCAAAGACAAAGTTGGTCTCGGTTAATAACAGATCCACGGCATATGCAGATTTGTTTGTGGCGACCTTATGCGACCAAGTATGTGTTGTGAATGCTTGTGACCAATTTTGTGTTGATTCTGACTGGTTGTGACTTGAGATTAACCTAGTCACAGATAGTCACGCTGGACATAAATTTGGTCACAGTTAGTCACACTGAAGACAAAATTGGTCGCAGATAACAAAATTCAGTGAATTGATCACATATAACACAGGTATGGTCACATATAAGACAGTTACAAATCTAATCTACTATGCACCACTACGACCACCACATTTTTTTTTTTTGAGATTTTTCTATTGGCGGAGCCGAAATAGTCACCGTAATAGTGTCGGAGCAGTTTGCTAAGGCCATTGCCGAAATAGTCGTAGGAATATTCTTCGAAACGGTCGCGCGGAGGTAGGTGGCATTGCCGGAGCAATCGCCAGAAGTGGGTGGGGTGGAGAGAAAAAGAAGGGTTTGAATTTAAATTTTTGTGTGATGGATGACTGGGTTGGTTGGAGGTGGTGTGGGGTAAATATATTTATTATATTATATTATAATTAAATATTTAACAAATTAATTTATCACCTGATTTTTGAAAATTTTTATAAAGTTTGTTAGTTTTGAAATATGATTTTTATATGTATGGTTTATGTGTTCTTCCCAAAAGTGAATTTAGAATTGGATTTGGGCCTACAAAAATAGTTTGGCCATATAAGAGACGAAATTATAGTAAATGACCCATTGAAAATTTGAAATCCCAGAAATTTCACAATGACTTTTGGCCGGATTTAATTAAAAAAAATTAAATGTAAAGACAAAAAACCAAAAATATTCATCTCCCAATCACTTTCACTCTCGACTGAAAGAGACAAAAAAAAAAAAAAAAAAAAACCGTGAACTTTGTATCTCCCCGGTCGTCGGTCAAAGGAGGGAGGAGGTGAATCAAAGTCAGGCAACAAATCAGCGGAGGCAACCCTGTTACAAGGTTATTTATTTTATTATTGATTATGGTTTGATTTTCAATATTATGGTTTAGATGAGTTTTGAATTTATTTTTTTTTTAGTTTATGGTTGATTATTTGTGTAGTTGATGAGGAAATTATAGTAAATGACCCGTTGAAATCTCAGAAATTCCACAATGACCTTTGACCGGATTTAATTAAAAAAAAATTAAATGTAAAAACAAAAAGCCAAAAATACCTCTCTCCCAATCACTTTCACTCTCGATCGAAAGAGACAAAACAAAAACCATGAACTTCGTATCTCGTCGGCTGTCGATCAAAGGAGGGAGGACATGAATCAAAGTCAGACAACAAATCGGCAGAGGCAGCCCTATTATAAGGTTAGTTTTTTTAAAAAAATTATTGATTATAGTTTGATTTTTAATATTATGGTTTAGATGAGTTTTGAATTTTTTTTAACTTATGGTTGATTATTTGTGTATTTGATTTAGTATTTCGGCTTAGATTAGGATGTATTGGGTTATTTGGAGCTTGGAGTCGTCGAAAATAATGATTTTTCGACGAATCAGCGACGATTGTCACTATAGAAAAGCTTTACCTGACTGTTAACGATACAGTTAGGTCGAGGGCCAAAACAGTAGGCCCAAAATAGTCGGTTGTTTCGGTCAACTGTTACAACTACAACTGGTTGTTTTAGCCGGTTGTTACTTTAACAGCCGGCTGTTTCGTCTAAAATTTGCATTTTTCATCAAATCTATTTTTTCGTCTGAAAAATGCAGATGAATTTTTTTCTTCATACTTAAAAAAATTACAGATCTATATTATCAATTTTATCTACTAACACATTATACATCGAAATAAATTTTATTGATAAAAATATGTATTAATTTGACGAAAACGAAATGAAATACGAGTAAAATGTACTTACTTATTCGAAGTGATCGATAAAAAAAATTTCCAACCTTCTGCGTTCGATCAATTTTTCAGATTTTCAGGTTGAGACAGATGAAAGTTGAGAGAATTTTTTATCTGTGTTGGAATAGATAGATGAGAAAAGGCAATTGATTTTGAAATTTTACGTAGAGTGTTTGATTTTTATTTATTACATAAGGGGTAGTATTATCTTTAAACAAAATAATATTTAGTAATTATTTTATGTATTTAAGAGTATTTTTGTCTTTTATCAACAAAGGGATCATTGTGAAAATATTATGATTTTAATAAGTTAAAATGAAAATGAGACTTTGACTAAGTCAATTTTAAAAGAATCCCAAGATCTTCCGTTTCCCCCTTATCATTTCACCATATGGCTCCAATCCCAAAGAACTCCAGGCCCGGGTTAAAACAGCCACATCCACATTGAGTTTCATGCAACTTTTCAGAGGTGGAACCCATTTAAGTCTGAATGTAATATCGGTCAAAGAATTAAACTATATGCTTGTTTCTCGGTGGATTTCTTGGAACTATAATGTGTTTCTATCCATCCAACACGGCCAAAGAAAAACCACGAGGAGCTCCATTTCACAGTCGAAAAAGTCCAACTCCGAGTCTCCAAGCCTTCAGTTGAAATTTCCAAGAATGCTGCCTGAATACTTTTTTCACCTTCCTGCAAATTGGCTCAAGATCCTAACATCCTCATTTGACTCACGATACACAAAAAAATGCAAGATATTTTCATCATCTTGTTGACACCAATGGCACAGGCTCAACTGTCAAAAAGACCTCCAAGCCTTCAGCAAAAATCTCAGATGCTGCCTGAATAATTTTGTCGCCATTCTGCAAATGGATTCAAAACCCAAACATCTTCATTTTCCTCACATACACAAAAGAATGCAAGATACTTACACATCATCTTGTTGATACATTGGCACAGGTTCACCACCCGTATATGCAGTTTTATAGTACTTGGTTTGTCGGGAGAATGTCTCTGAATATCTTCAAACAAAAAAATTGACCTTTCTTGGAAAGAACTGCACCAGTTGGACAAAGGGCTGGTACCTGCTTTAGATTGTATATTTTTAAGAGCCCTTGCGAGACAGTAAACTGACTTATACTGATGATGATCATAATATTGCTTTCTGTACTAATATGTTTAGTTAATATACCTATGTTGATTGTTGAGTTGGAAAAAAAATTCTTGGTTATTCATCATCTTATGCCCATTTATTTATCAAAACGTTGTATCTAAGGCTTATTCACAATAAATTTTGTATTAAAGGCTTATTTACAATAAATTTGGGACCATCTACATGATTCCTTCTTTGCAATCGTGCTTTGTTCTTTACTGATACCGGGAGATCTAAAACAACTAAATTCTTTACAACTATGACAAGACACGTAAATTTGTCTACCTCCCCTCCTCTAACTTGCTCTACTTAAGCCCCTATTTGACAACCATTATTTGGAGAAAATAGAGTTTTGAATAGTGATTTTTAGGAGAATATGTTATTGAAAAGTAAGAATTTTTTTTGAATTTACGTGCAAAACATTTTATTATGTGAATGTATAGTTGAAAATGAGTATAGAAAAATGAGTTTAAAAATAATGATTGTCAAACATGCGCTAAATTATGTCACTCTTATGAATAGTATAGTCCCTAAATGTCAACTCAATGCATGACTCAACCACACTCAAATTGTCATTCCTTTTAATTTATTATTAATTGGTGGCATGTCCACGCGAATGCATATATTCTCATTTCTTATCTAAACATTTTAATATAATTGCACTGAAAATCATAAAGCTAAAGGCCCCGTTTGATACATATTTTTTTGTAAAATGAGAATGAAAAATATAGCCGTTATGTGCTCCACACAAAAGATGTAAAGTCAAATATCGTGGCTGGATGTGATGGATAACGGTCATATTTTTCATTTTTATGGTGAAAAAATGGGAACCAAACGGGGGCAAAGTGCCTAATCACGGTTGTGTAGAACTTGCCTTTTTAAAAATGATGAAATCTTCTTTTTATTAGATGGTTTAGTATCCTTGATACTCCTAGAAGCTTGCTATTTCTAATGCAACTAGCCATTCAAAAGGGAGAATATCTAATTCTAACAGAAAGAAACACAAAGATTCTCACCAAGCAACGTACTTGTCGACGAAGATATGGTTGCCCATGTAGGAGACTTCGGTATTTCCAAGCTCTTTACGGAAGATCAGAGGATTTCACAAACCAAGACTTTGGGCACCATTGGACATATGGCACCAGGTAACAGGATTTGCCCATTACTTGTATCTAGAATTAAATGTTATACCCATAATTTTACATAAATTGTCATGCTATCATTCTTGCTTTACATTTATTTCTTTTGTTCTATGAATGATCAATAAAATCAGGACAAACACATGATACAACATTGTACTTTCTCAATCTTGGGTAAATCTATGTTGTGTTCTATTTAGCATTTACTTAATTTTCATTGAACATTTCACTTGCTAACTTATTCTCATATGCCCATTTTTTAGAATATGGATCAACCGGATTAATATCGACTATGGCGGATGTTTATAGCTATGGAATTATGCTGATGGAAACATTTACCAAAAAGAAGCCAACAGATGGTATATTTTTTGGAGAGTGAAGCCTCAGGAGATGGGTGTTTGAAGCATTCTCTGGTACAATAATGCAGATAATGGACGTGGATCTAGTGAAAGGAGTAGAAGAAAATACTCGAGCTAAAGAAAATTGTTTCAGATCAATCATGGAACTAGCACTAGAATGCACAGATGATTTGCCTGAGGAGAGGCTGAATATGAAAGTTGTTCTAGTAAGACTCAAGAAGATCAAAATAGAATTGCTTTCTAGCAGCACTTAGGCAGAATAGGACAAAAAAGTTTGTTTCTTCTGACTCAGTGATTTTTCCATCTAATGGGAACGCAAATAGATGATTATTTGAAGTGAAAGTTCAATAATGAAATCACGACATTTTTTGTAGCTCCACTTAATGCTTAAGCATGCTTGGATCATATCTGTAGTATTATTTCACTACCAGTTCTCTTTTTATTCGATTATTCATATCAACTACTATTGAATAAAAACTTAAATCATGTCTCAAAAGCTTATTATTGCAAAAACTTGACGATCATTCTGAAGGTTTAATCTGGCTTCCACTGCTGTGTTGTGTTGTCTCTGTGCTGTGGCACTAACAATGGTACTGGAATAATATATAAGTAGTTTCTTGATCTGATATGTGAGATGAAGTGCACTCTGATTATAACATAATACCACAACTTGTTCCTTTTCCAGCAATTTCCCTATTAGGCTTTTTAACTCATGGCTTCCTTTATAGCTTCAATGGCTGCTATATACTCAACCTCAACCGTCGATAAGGCCACAAATGCTCGTAGAGTTGATTTTGAGTTCAAAAGTATTCCCTTCATGAGTGAAGACATAACAATGGTGGACCTTCTCCTATCCAATTCTCCAAAAGAATATGCATCCACATACCCTACCAGCTGACCCCTTTGCACTGTGACGGCACCATGTACTACTCCATTCTCTTTAAACTCCTTTAGGTGCCAGAGAATCCACTTGATAGCCTCCAAGTGTTATTTCCAATAGCTTGATTCTCATCTTCGATCTGGTAAAGAAAAGAAAAGAGTTATTTCAGCCTTCTCTCAGAAGGGATTAGGTAAACGCACATTCATTGTTATACAAAAGATTACCATTTATACACAATGAGGTAACCACCTACCTACCTGACCAAATTACGAAGAGCCTGCCTTTCATTTTAATGGCCTATGCTATTAGGCCCTGCCTGTTAATTTATCACTTAGTCCATCCACTTAGTGTCTAGTTAGTGACCAACTCCACAAGAGAATTATAGCCAAATCCCAGGCCTTTCACACACAGCACAATTGGTTTAATATATGCAGTGCAATAACCAGTGTTCTGCATTCCATTGCGTGTCTTATATTCCAAAAAAAAAAAAAAAAAAAAAAAAAAAAAAAGAACATGCCATATGACCTGTTGGACTCACACTCCACAATATCCGAGTTGTGTTAGTGTCCAATGTGTCGGCGTTAACATTTATTAAACCTGAGTAGTTTAAAAAGATTCCTCTCTCACGTCCTGTTTCACTCTCTCAAAAATTATTTATTTGCCTTCTGGGTGAAATATGTGTTCGATCTCTCTTGAATTTTGGTTTTGAGGCTCTTTCGTGAGCATAATGAGGAATTTTATATTCTACCATTGGTGTTGTGTGGTTTTGAGTTCTTGTTGTAAAATGGCGAACTTCACTATTTATGTATTTATCACTTCACATTTCACTTTTTAATTTTGATCACAAATGCCAATTCTAGAATGGATCAGCAGGAATAATATCGATTATGTCGGATGGCTATAGCTATGGGATTGTGTTGATAAACCTTCAATCATGCGACTAGCATAGGATAGGAATGAACAGCTGATTTGCTGGAGGAGCCATGGAAGGTGTTATAATAAGGCTAAAGAAGATCAAAGTTGAATTCTCTATTATCTATGCTTTCTATTAACAGCCACTGAGCCGAAACTTTAATCATCTCTCTAAGTCTTGTGATTTTGCAGTTGCAAAATATCTGACACTCGTTTTTATATTTAAGTGCTGTTTGGCTTCAACTTCTGTGCTGTGGTGCGTTTTACCTGATGCGGCTTTAAAATTTGTAGTTGAAACAAGAAATTTAGTCAATCTTCTTCACAATTTTTCGTGTGTGCGCATCTTTTATTTCCTTGGCACTGGTTTTGAATTTGTTCCCTGATATCTTTTGAATTTGACAAGTAGCTATCTGTTGGTCACTATAACATTGCATTATACTTTCTATTACTAGTGATGGCGAAATAATCTAATCTACACATCAAAAAGTAAATGCAGTAGATATATATAACACAAATTCGACGAGTAACAGATCGATGCACGACCACTTGGGATGAGGACAAGTTGAGGAGCTGCCTTCTGCCCATTGATTGGGAAGTTATTCGTTCCATTCCGTTGATAATACAAATCGCGAGGACAATTGATTAAGATTAATTCAACAGACTAACATGCTTTATTCCTATGTGGACAAAATAAGCTTGAGTAGAAGCAATTGGGTTTGTGGGGCGTGCTAAAATCTTGTTTTGAGGGGCTTGAAAAATTATGGATTCCATGTAATGTGTGGTTAACATTAATAGTTGATTTTCTATATCAAGTCTCAACATAGGAGCTACTAAAAATTTGCAAATTGTTGTGAGTTCTATGGGGTGAACGGTAACAGGGTTCGAGGGCAGAATGATCAAGACCCATGAGGGGTAGTGGTGGCTTAAGAAGAATTTCCATAGTTGAATGTGAATAACTCGTTTCTTTAAGTCCTTTTTCTGTGCATAAGGAAGACTAGCTAGAAATCCTTCTCAAAGCGGAGGGAGTGAGATTCTAGGAAGAAATTTTTTCCCAAGGTTCAACTCGAAAATTGAATTCGATTCGTAATCTTAATCTTATTAAAGCATGAACCTTTTTTTGCTAAACCCAAGGCTGGTCTCGCGCTTAGCATCTTCAATATTGGCATTGAAATGCTACCCGAAAAGAATTGCCTTAATTACTCGAATTGTGATGCTCTAGCACTACTTCCTAAGAGCAGCATGTCTACCAATTTCACCATAGTGGCTTGTCTTGAACTCATAATAGCTTACGAATAAGCAACCGTCTAGATTTAAGAATTCAATTGGTTGCAATACGTGTTTGGAAAGATTCAAATGGATGAATAAAAATTAGTTCAAATAGGTATTTGAGGGTTCATTATTTTAGTTTAGGGCCTTACTTTTCTTGAAATTTTCGTGTATATTATACTTTCCACAACTTGAACTCTATTGACAGAAATAACATTAAATGAGACATTTTATCAAATGTAACACTGTCTTTTTTTTGTGAACTTTAAAGTTTAGCTCCACTCATTTTTTGAATTTATAAACGATTTAATTTATAAATAAATAAAAATAAGTGGTGAACAAGAGATAAGGAAAAAATTGCTCATTGTATTTCACCTTCAACACATGTCGATTACCTTCTCCTTTTTGGCTCTTCTTTCTATCACGCATTGAATTTTAATTTGTATCATGTATTCCTAATACAAGTATAGAAGTTCTGAGCTTGAAAATAAAGAATGAATATAAATATTAGCTCGTTCTATAGTTAAGATTAGATATAATCTTTGACACTATTTTGGATAGTTAACATATCACTAAAACTAGTTCTGGAAAAAAAAAAATTGACCTTTTGTTATTACTTATTAAACCAAGGAAAATTAAGAAATTGTTTGTTAATAAATTCCTAGCTATTGGAAATTAATTCTAATTCAAATATTTATATAGACAATATAACTGAAACATCCCTAACCTATGAACCAAATACGAAAAAAGAGACAAAGCCCTCAAAAATTCAAATTAAATTGACGTTTAAAACAAAGTTATATCTAGAAGTATAAAGTAAGTCGTATCTAACTGCATAACATGCATGCATTATCCAACCCGGCTAGGTCAGGCCATCAAGAAAATTGTGAGCTCTAACAGGTCACATGCATGGGCTGAATACGACCACTAGCCAACACTAGGCACTCGTCCAGGCTGCGTGCCCTGACACTCTATCTCAACTCAATGTGTCGGGCTATTGACGGCATACAAGCTAGTTGTCCAATTTTACAACTCCATTTATACCAAAAAATTGTGCACGTGACAACTGAAAATTGTAATTGAAATATCATTTTAGATCCACATGATAGATTTCAAAAATTTAAGAATCTTTATATAGTTGATGCCTTGAATATTTTGTATTGAATGAAAGGACATTTACTTTAGGGTGTTAGTGTGGACCTTTAAATATTCATGAATCTTGCATACATTTGTTCTCTCAACCGCATTTGCCTTTCTAGTCGATTTGACATTGAAATTTATGAGCGGGGAAGAATGTTATTTAATTCTTCTTTCATTTAGTTTTCTTATTGGCTCGAGATCATTAATTTTCTAGCCTAAGCCAGTGGAAGAGCCACGTGATAGTCCCCATGACATTTTTAATTTTTTTTTCTCGATTTATACAGGATTTATATAAGAGAATTCATATATACAAAATAGTTAATTCATATATATATTTTTCCCCTCCAATACTTTTTTTGTATCTACGTCAAAATTCTAGTTCCACAAGGCGAATGGTAATATTTGAGCCTTCATTTTTTTCCCTCTTACAATTAAAAACGCTCTAAACGTTGAGTTTGACACTATCCTGCTTGTTAATTCATAAAACTTAGACCTGTAAAAGTTTGATGGGGTTATATATATCGAACATCTAATTCAGAGACAAAGAAAGCAAAAAAAACTTAAAGAGAGGGAATAAAATTACCTCCTTTTCTAACGAGGGTTCTATCTAGCTACAAGTGAGATATTGTTATAATTCTTGTAATGTACGAGATCTTCAATAAAATCCTTCCAACAATCGTAAATTAGTGAAGACTTGTTGAAAACTCGTTACAAAAATATTTGTAGTATAGGAAAGATTCTTGTTCAAGGGATTTGAAGTCCCAAATCGAACTGGAATCGAACCGAACTGAGCGGTTCTTCTGAAATTAAATATTCGAATGGGTACTCGAATCTAGAACCGACGGATTCGATTCGATTTTCGATTTTAGACCAAGAATAGAATTTTTTTATATTATATAAATCAAATTATTTAACGTTTTCTAAATAAATTAGCAAATTAACAAAAAAATTTCAATTTTTTTTGTTTTAATATTTTGGCCCATTTTAGCCCAAAGCCCAAGCCTCTTATATTTCCCTCTTAGATCAAATAGTTGGTAAATATTAACAATACTTTAAAATATTTTTATCTCTATGACTTCTAATTTATATATTTTTTATTTTATGTAGATTTGAATATTTAAAGCAAATGAATTATTGATATGGATCACCGATATTTTAGTATTAGTATCTACTTTTTGGTATTTGTATACATTTATAAATTAATCTTATTGTATAACAACTTGTTATTTATATGTTGTTAAATTGAACTACATTATTTATAAAATTAATATTGAACGTGTCATTAGTTATTTTTATTATAAATGTTAAAAAATTTAATTATGGTACGGAACGAACCGAACCCGAACAGGTCCATAATTATATTTGAACCCGACGGTTCCCTTTACTAAATACTCGAAAATTTTTGGTTCGGTTCGTTTCTCTTCAGAATCGAACTGGACTAGACCATGTCCAACCCTAATATCTTGTATAAAATTGAAGACACAAACAAGTTCACATCTGGTAATAATTTCATAATATTTACCAGGCTTTATAACATCATGAACTACACTATGGATGGCGTAATTGTGTGATTATATTCGAGGTTTGGCTTATTCTTGAGTTTAATAAGAATGTGCAGATCTCTCTTCATTTCTGATCAAGTAATAATTTTGTCATTGATGTTTGGGGTTAAAATTAAAAACATGGTTGGACTCTCCATTTCTTGGAATGCCCTAATTTGGTTATTAATCTTTCATTAAACTTACATTGTCTTGGTCACTAGTCACTCCACTCCGTTCTGTCAATAAAATTAAGATAATCCACATCAAGGAGGGAATTTTTATATGGACTAATCTCAGACATTAAATACCAGCAAGCAGATGCGCTCTAACAACTTAGGGGGCCTTAAAAAAAATCTTTATAGGGGGAATTTTCAGGAATGCTTAAAATAAACAATTTAATTTAAAAGAATGATTATCGATAGAATCATCAATGGTACCTTCGGACAATCAATATGTGTTGGCGATTCTAACAGAATTGCCCCCAACAATTCCATGAGTAATCATTGATACACATCCACCAGCGACTATCGATTGCAATGTCGACTTTAATGTCCTCTGCAAACACCAACGTAACTTCGATTGCTTATCGCCACTTCACTTGTTTAAAATTTTGATTCGTAACTTAAGATTTCTTCTTATTTTTTATTTTCATTACAAATAATAAAAAATAAATGATTATCGATGAGCATTAATGATATTACTGTCAATAATTTCAAATGAATCAATCCATATGGATATGGATTTTCATCAGGTACCACCTATATTTCAATAGTAATCATTATTTCAGTTTGCATGACTGTTTCTGCTTTTATGCATCTACTTATTCATATAGTTTTCTCCGTTTTCTTCGATTTGCACACTCTAGGAATTCTTACACTTTACAACCGAATGCTGTGGCCGTCCCTATTACTAGCACACACAGTGTTAAATCAACTGAAGATATGTTACAAAATTCATGATGAGTATTGGTTTAATGAGTAAAGCTGTTGATGAGTACTGAGTTAATGAACACGGCTGCTAGTGCAACTGTGGTAACTGAAAGAAGCAACGGTTCCACAAGTTTGGCTGCCTATTGATTTTGTCTGTTCTTTAATTGCTGACGTTTTCTTTTGTGAGTATGATCTTGATTTACCTTATATATATATGCCCAGCGTACTTAAAGTTCATGTCATTGGGAAAGATAAGGAGTGTAATGTGATTTTTGTATGATCACAAACATTAGTAGATCTTTCTGGGTATCCTACTCTAAAGCAAAAAGGAATGGACTACGGGATGCTATTGGCTTTGGGAAATGTGATTTCTGCTCTAGCACAAAAAGGTTCCCAGTGCCATATAAACACGACAAACTCAAGTTCTTCAAACGTATCTAGGCACTGAAGGTTTCAACTGTTGTTGTAAAAAGGGATCACTAACCAAACTAGGCCGTACCCATAAATTGAATGTCCAAACAAATTTTTAACCCATAATATCGATATCATCATATTATTACATTCTCTTCATCACTTATGTCCCTTATTGCATTTGCTATGGTAAAACTTTTTATAATTCCATATTTTTACGACTTTCATATCAATTTATATTCAAACTAGAATTTAGAATAGGAAGAAAACCATCCCTTAAATCATTTGAAGGGAAAATTGCAATAGTAGCTCCAAATAAGAAATATTCGGAACTTGTCACAACTTTATTTCAAATTATTTTCCTTTCTAGCATTGTTCCGGTTCTCTTAATTTTGTACTAATCTCAAAAGATGGGCCACTCCACTTAGCTATCAACACACATTAACGATGTCCAACATGGTACCAAACAATACAGATCTTCAAGTTTAAATTTTGTGTTATCTATTTCCTAAAATTGTGTACATGTCAAATTTAATAAAAAGAATGAATCCATTATGTGTAAATAAGCTGATGACAAGATTAAAATAAATATAATATTTTTTTTTTCATTAAAAACTTTTACGCTTATAAATAAAATGATTCATAGAAATATTTGAAATTGAATATGATATATCCGACAAAAGGCAAATAGTAAGGTGGCCCAATTTCTTGTTCAGTCATTTCAATGTAAAGATGTTTTAATTTTAATGGGTGGCACTTTCAATCAAGAATCATGCAGAAATGTTCGAAAGATCTGTGGGATTGTTGCAATTGAAAGCACCAAAAGTTACCATCAAGAGGGAAAATATTCTCTCAGAAAGCAAGTGATTGAGCACGAATAACATATCCCACTCAACAAAAGAAATTGATGACTTAGGGTTTGTCTCCTTGTTGGGTGGGTTAGGATATACCAATACCATTTCCAGAATGACAATATTTACATAATTACACCATTATATTCTCTCTAGTACTTTCTTCCTTTAACAAAATATATTTATTGAATCACTACTACCAAGTTTACCTTGTATGTTTGGTCATGGTTAAAATAAGGGATTTCAAGATTAAGGGTTGGTGCAGTAGTTATGAGACTACCATTGTTGATGTTAATAAATAAATAATTTAATTCCTCTGTAATTACACCTAGTAATTTCATTTATTAGAGTAAATATGTATTTTATTTCAATCTCATCCTCACTTACGAGAATTATGTGTTCAATGAAAAATGAATTTGATATGCACACAAAGGCACAATAAGTATAATGTATAAGTAAATATATATTTTTCTAACAAAATTAATCTTTAAACTTAGGTGTTCTACTAAAAAATTAAGCTTTTAAAGAGATTTATTTAATTAGATTTAGTACAACACGCCACCTGTTATGTGGATCGAATTCATTTTTCATCAAATGTCTGATAGCTGTACAATATTTGTCATCTTATATTTGGCACATGTACAGTTATTAAATATTGACGACCATAATATTTGAAGTCATAATTTCTATCTATTTTAACACTATATTGAAACAACTCGTCGTAAAATTTAAACTTTGTAAGAATAATATTTTTATTTTTTCAAATTTGATCTACATATGAACAAAATTAAAAGTTAAATAGTCTTGAAATTAGTGAAATTGAGGGTTTAAGTTGAAGCAAAAGATGTGCCAACTTTCGTACCTACTACAATTATTATTAGTCAATGTGGTCTTTCTTGACCATTTTTGAGTTATATATCGTGCAGATGTCATGCCACTTTTGTCCAATTTAGTCCTCCTATCATTCTTAATCAAATAATAAATTATTTGTTGACAACTTGCACTTTACAAGAAAATTAAGCTTTTCTTGTGGTAAAAATTGAATAGTAATGACTCAATAGCTAAACTAAAAGAAGTTAAACCTTTTCATTTGGTGAAATAAGAAAGTGGCGATACACTAGCCAAATAATTGAGAGGATAAAAGTTAGTTCGTTTGTCAAGTATTGAATATCACGTTTTTAAAGCAGATTTTGATTGAAACGACGGTTGTGTCGGTTGATTTAAATTGCATCTTAAGCTTAATATAATGCTAGGTTATTATCTCGAGTATCAGCAATCTTAATATAATGTAAACTTGAAAACTATGTCGTGTTGGTGACTTGTACTTTTATTTTTAAAGACATTAATTATTTATATTTAAGGACATTATAAAGAAAAATTATTATTTTTTATTTTAAGTTAATCTTGATCAAAGATGTCTCGAATGCCTCCATTTTCTTGTTATGGTAATAACTCACTCGTTCTATTACTCATACATATTAAGAAGAAGTCCTTCTTATTAACAATTAAACTTATCTAGTTATCTCATGAATAAATTTTTTAAACGAACCTCTTTCTTCTCGTTCATTGTCATTGCAAATATATGCGCATCATTAATTTGAGCTATTAGAATAACCTGCAATTATTCTACACTTGAATTTGAATACCCTAATTATTCAACATAAGTAGGATAACTTGAATAATTAGTTTTCCAATAAGTAACTAAAAACCATTTAGGAAAAGAAAAATGAAAATTTGGGTCATCTACCTATTCCCAAGTCGGCAGATAAAACGACAAATGCTGGCTAATTAACTTCCCTTTTCCTGTTATTTAAATTAATTTTAGGCAATTTAAAAATTGTTAAAGATATCATATTAACAATAAGATTCATTTATCTAGTAAGTCGAACTTCTAAATTAATCTCCATGGTAATGCAAACACTGTAATTTTACCTAGTCGATTGGAAGTTTATAAAAAAAAATAAGCCATGTGTAATGTTGTTATTGGATGCCTCGAAAAAATCTGAGTTAGAGTGCACTCATTTGGTAGTTAGCTTAGTTCTTAAATATTTAAAGTTATTATTTCGTTTACAGAACTAAATAACCTTGATTTATACCTAAACTAATGAGTTTAAACAATTTATTCGTAAAATCCTATGTGCTATTTTTATTATATAAAAAATTTAAATGCCTAAGTGCTGATATCTTTTATAGTATCATTGCCTTTGACCGATTTATATTATAACAATTTAACAGTAGAACATGAACTTTTTCAGGCCCCTGGCTTATGCTATGTTGTTTTTTTGACACTTGGATATCATCTAAAGGACAATTATTCCCATTTCTGACCACCATTCCTTGGAGGACTGGGAATTATTATTTTTTTTTTTTGGAAATTGGAATTCTGGGATCGTGTCATAGAGAGTAGCCGTTCAATTCGATTCTATGAATTTATGTTTTCACAAAAATTAGATTGATAAGTTTGCTCGAGACCTGAAGTAAGTATTGAACCTGATAAATTTTTGTTATCTAATTTTTTTTTTCACTTTTGAGTTTGTAGCTTCTAACTAAATGGACAATGTTATGGATGATTACTCAGTGTGGTTTATTTTTTTATTTTTTTTATTTTTTTTGAGTTGCATATAGTATAGGTGCCATACAACTTTTCCTATTTTGTCTAAAGACAAAGATACTCCCATCATTAATTCTTGATGAAAGGTGAGATCTACAATGGTTAATGATTTGTCTACAACTTGCACTTTACAAGAAATCAAGTCTTTTTATGCGGTGAAAATTTAATAGGCTTGACGTAGTAGCTTAATAATTGAGAGAATAAAAGTTAGATAATGCGTCAATTCTTAAAAAAACAGAGAGAGAAAAAGGTTAGATTGTACATCAAATCTTAAAATATAATGTCTATAAAGTAGAGTTTAGTTGAAAATGGTACAGTGCTGTCATACGTTAAGACTGAAAATACTGTCTCTAAAGTAGAGTTTGATTGACAACAGTACGATATAGCTAATTGATATGAAGTGCATCTTAAGCTTAATCTGCGAGTAAATCATTCACTCGTATAACTTGCAATTTTTAAACAACAAGATTGAGAGTTATGGCGATTTGGACACCGGTACTTTATTTTGATAATGTTAGGTAAAAATCAAACATCAAAAGTTATTTATTTGGTAGGTTATAAGGAAGCACGCTAATTAATCTTGTCTTTATCATAAAAACTTGTTTCCATGCTATCATGTTTTCTTCAGTAGTCGATTATCCCATTCTACTTATTCTTGCTATGTAGTTACTAGTTAGACTTGTCTATTTATCTATTTCAACTCTTTTTTATTCTTGTACAAGGTCAATGCTCATTACAAATATATAATATATATTTATGGTTTAATTATAAGTTATCTTATCTATTAATGAACTTAAACTTGAAACTAAAACCCATTTAGGGGAAAAGAGGGAAAAGCAGTACAGAAACCCCGCCCAAGATTGTCTGTCTACTAATCAGTCGGCAAAGGAAACGACAAAGAGGGGGGCCTAAATCATATTACTCTTTTCAAGTGACGTTTCTTTGCACGGGTCATCATCTTTTGTCACCATTAACTAATTATTTCGATTTCATTATCACTTCACTTTATTTACTTGCTCAAGTAAAGAATCCACTACGCCCATACTCTTCTGCACGGACATACTTTTGCAAAGGAGAATATATGTTTATAGGGAAGTAAATGTCGAGTATGACATGCTACGAGTTGTTCAATCTCTAAAGACTGATTTTAGTTTTTCTAGTTAGCATCGAATGCTCTTATTTTAACTAACATTGTTGATTTATTCGAGGAAGTAGGTGCAAGTTCGTATTTTTTTTTTCTTATCTCATATAGGAAAGTAAATTACCTATAATCTTGCTTTATTTTTGCTTTATTCTCTATAAACTGGGGGGATTGTATTCCTATGAATATTTTGTCTCCAATTAAGGTTGATATGCCTTCGTAATAAAAGGGTTTTAAGAGAAGAAAATACGAATAGGAAGCGAAAAATAAATAAAAGATTAATTAGAACATTATTGAATGATGACCATAGGCCATGAGCACCTAGCACACATTTATTCCTATTTATAATAAAATAAGAATAATATATTTTCACTATTTTGTGACTAATGTCTATCCAAAGAATAGATAACAAATATCAAATAACAAACATTTATCCTTTAATTTCAATTTAACAATCTTATCACTTCAAGATTTTCTGGTCTCCTTATCACTTGTTTGATCCTCATCATGTTGTTGTTAATTGTGTGACATTTCTAACATTAAGCTCCCAAAAAAAAAAAATAGAAATCATTTTCATCTTTAAATTTAACAGTTAAACAAGTCAGTTCTCAAATTCATGTTTCCTTTGTTTATCTTTTTGGAAGAATACTTTGGAGTTTTAAATGCACTTTAAAATTTCAGAAACCATCATTTTACATACAATGCATGTTTTAAAAAAAAAAAAAAAAAAAAAAAAAAATACATATTTGGTTTGATTTTGAAATTTTTGCATAATTTTCTAAATATTTAGACTACATTCGAGCCAATATAGGTCAACTGAAAGTTTCGGACAGCAAAATTTATAATATATGATGCTAAAGAGTATAATGGTTCCAACACTATCAATTTGTAATTTCAATTACAGGAAAATGTAATATGACAATTTACCATTAAATGAGATATTTTGAGCGGTCACTGGTACATATAATTTTGGACTAGGTTAGGGAATGTTAGGGAGCGTTCTCTTCGTATTTCAGTTTTGTATTTTGAGTTTTGAATTTGTTTTGTGTTTTATGTTTTGGGTGTCCATTTTGAGATTGTTGAAAATTCGTTCTTTTTGTCGTTTTGAAAAAATATTTCTCAATCCGTGTTTTTTGAGTTTTGATAGATTTGTGAAGAAAATAGTCAAAACATAAAAAAAATCGTTTTCTGTTTTCTTCACAAAATTTTCAGCCGTTTTCAAAAACTCGTTTTCGAAAATGGGAAAGAGAACGTGTTTTCAATATTTTGAAAAATCGAAAACAGAAAACGGCCCAAAAAACAAAGAGAACGCCCCCTTAGGTACTACATTATGGTGAAACTCCTACGTTTGAATTTTTCAGAGAGTTAATCAACTCTCAACATATGAATCGCAAACTAATGCCCCTATGCAAACTTGTAAACATGCTAGCAATGGTGCATCCTCGATCATCGTAATTTTTGGAATGAGTATGTACATATTTATCTTAATCGATATTAATTTTTTTTCATGAAGAGAGATGCACTATTCGTTATACTATTTGTATTTAACTTCAAGCATTTTTTTTCATGGCTATCAAGATTGTCATGAGCCATAATTAGTTCATATTGCATCACTAACTCGAACTTGTCACGAGCCACAATTAGATACCCAATAAAATTCCTCCGGAACAAATTTACATCTACTGTTATTGCTTTCCAGTTTGACAATACTCCATTCTCCAACACACCACATAACCTGTATTTTGATACTACTTGTTCAGATCAGGATCAATTTCTCAATTCATTTCATAGGATCCTCCTCTGAGAAAATATTAAAGGAAAGGACAAATAGAAATATTAATTTTTCTTCCTTATTATCTCTCTCTCTCTCTCTCTCCCCCTTATTTTGAGTATGTCATATTGTTTGGTGCACTTTTTTCTACAACTAGGCATTCTTTTTTACAGCCTACTTGAACCAGACCCTTTTAATTTTCATTAAATGTGGGAGAAGGTTAAATTCCCTTTATAAAAATTGGCTACATGAGGAAATAAAATCCAATTATAAGGGCATTTTCAAGACTCTTATCATTGCAATATGTTATTTATTTCAGAGAGTTGTTCTTTGAAATTGAGCCTCAATACACTCTCTATTTTAACTTTTTAAAATAGTAAGTTTTCGTTCTACTCGGCTCTTTATTTATACTTTACATATTAATTAAAGAGATATATATTTATTTTAAAAAAATACATAAATATAATTTTAAATGAGGGGAAAATATTTTTTGAAAAATAAAATAAAATAAAAAACTAAAGATTAAAAAGAAATTATTGGAATGTGTCAACAATTTTACTCTTTAAATTTAAAGATACTTTTTAGAAAGTAGAGATATGGTTGGAAATGCTTTAAAGAGAAAAGAAGGGGAAAAAATAAAATCCCTAAACTTTGATGCTCATCAGTCAAACAAGCCGCACATGGGCCAAACTACGACTACCTGAAAGGTTTTTAATTCAATGTTTTTTGTAAAAGAATCCTAAATTTTCTTCTATATATAAACCATATTCCCCCTTATATGAATCAAAAACTCTCATACTCTAAGCTTTCATCTCTACTCTTATTAACTATGTAGTATCAATTATGCAGATAACATTTTTTTTTTTTTTTTTTTTTTACATTTGATTTAGTCAATTTATTACATGTTCAAAATGTAGTTAATACATATAAACCTCAACGTATGTCTTTGAAATAGTGTTAAGCCACTGTCTATTAAACATGTTTAAATATAAGGGTCCGTTTGATTGGCAAAGGTGAAAACGCAAACTAATTCATGTAAGTTGGAAAATAAAAAATTACCTAAACCATAGAAATCATTTTCCATGAAATTGGTTGAAAACAAACTTAAAGTGATTATACCTTAGAATTCGAATTCCATTTCTACTTTCGTATCAAACAACTAAAGTAGAATTCGAATTCCTCGAATGCGGCATTTTCCATAGGATTCAGGTCAATCAAACGGATCCTAAATGACTAATTTTTACATAGGGGTAAGTTGTAGAGATAAATATAAATAATAAATTTATTACCAACTAAAAATTTTAATGGGAGAAGATATTTCAAACCCAATCCAGTTCATTTTATTACAAAAGTTGATTTTATACCAAAGAATTAATGGAAACATCATTATAAAATAAAATTTCAAGATTTACTATGTGACAATTATAATTCAATTTATACTTTGTGATATGATAAATATTTTAAGAAATACTATAGACCAAAACAGTCTTTGTAACTGAGTTTTTTTATGACCCTAGGATTAAGCTGATCATTCAATATCCTTTCCAAATTAATGCATACATAATTCGAAAAATCAGAATGGGCAAACCGTATCCCAGTGTATATGTGGAGATAGTCATCCTTTTCATTGTTTTCTACTATACGTATCCATCAAGAAGCTGTCCCTATAGCAAAAAGGAAATCATTTCTTCATTTTTTTTTCCCTGTTTGCACATGTAATGTTTCAGACCCTAGAATGAATTATAATTCACGTTTCAAGAAGTTGCTGCAACTACATATATATATATATTCAATTCGAAATGTGTAATTTTTTGTTCACGAATCACTTTACTAAATGTGTATTTTTTTGAAACTTTTTCAGATCATTTTTTGCACTTGCATACGTTGCTTGCTCACTTTTAGCCAACTAAGACTAAGCACCCGTTTAAATCTCATTATATTATATTCTATTTTTCTCTCTCCTATTTTCAACCACACAATTTTTCATAAAATAATATTACACGTAAATCAAAAAAATTTCCTTCTTTTTCAACCACTCATTTTTTTTAAAAAAAAACACTATTCTCCCCATTCTCATTTCCAAAAAAATGGAGAGTGGAAGCTAAGCAGGCACACCATTGGGCAAGGCCTCTTCGTCATTTTTTTTTTTTTTTTTTGATTTATGGATGCATGATTCACCCAAATCAGAAATGCTAGATATACATTGTGTCACATTCCAGTTTGACTACTTAAACAAACTCTATGACATAATAGTGTTCTCAATCTTAAGAGTTCTCGGCCAATACTTACTTTCTGGGCAATTGCTCAATTTTCGCATCAACATCAAAACTAAATAACATCAATGCATAGCAGTGTTCAAAATGTTTGAATGTACAAAGCGGCAATATAATATATGGTTTGAATTTTGGGGATATGGCCTACTAATTTTCAAACTAAATTCCACTTGTTACATATATCACATTCATATACATTTCCAATAGAACTTTACAATTTCAAAATTATGAATTGAAAACACTATTTTAAAATCTTGGAGTATGAATGAAGAAACAACAAAGAGCATAATACTGACATTTCCAATGTTAAAAGCCACCATAGCAATAATGTGAACATTGCAAAACATGTCAAAAGTTGAAGTTCACTGCACTACTCAAAGGAATAGAATCCGCCACATAATGTTATTCAATGTAAATAGACAAAAGAATACCCACCTTCCCATTCTACACTATTCAATAACCACCTCCTTCATCTTCCTGTCACACCTAACGTTACGCGACACAAGGTTGAAATTCATATCGTAGGATTCAATAATCTTCTGACAACGATGTTTAAATAGTTGGCAAACCAAGTTAGATCTTGATATGACCGGATCAAATCTCTTTGCCATTGTATCGATTTTCTCATTTATAATATACTCTACATACTTTGTCACATACAGCCCGCAATCGTGGCTACAAAGGGTGAGGAAAAAATACAAAAAAAAAAAAAGAAGGTTTATAGCAACTGTGAAATAAACAAACAGATTATAAATCTACATTCGACGACATCACATACAACAAAAGAATTAAAAAAAGGAAAAAAAAAAAAAAACGATGCAAGGGAAATACAACTCCATAACAAAAGATCAATTGTTCTGTGCTTGCATATATTCTGAGGATTTCTCATCCGTGCTTTGTTATCAACTTCTATAAGATTTGCCTCATTTTGTGGTGGTGATTTCGATTTCTTGAGAGGATTCTAGATGGAGAATAATAGGAATGAATATGAATCAACGCAAATTGGGGGATTTTAACTGTAAAATTATAGTAAAGGACATGTTTGGTGAAAAAAATTCAGCTCATAATTAATTATCTAGTATGAGTGATATTATTATGGTAAAGGGCGTGTTTGGGGAAACCAATTCAGCAGGGTTTTGATTTTATAGTATGAGTGAGGTGATTTCCTCATTTTTATTTTTTATTTTTATTTTTACTATATTTTCTACATTAATTCTAGGATAAAATTAACTACAAAGTAATTTTTGAGATTTTATGTAATACTAGATAAGGAGTGTAATTTCCACAAGAACTAATTAAATCAAACTCAAATCAATCAAAACCAAGCCCATTCACATGTAGGGATATAATTAATAGGCACATGATTCATCAACTTTTGTTGAATATTAGTTGGTTTACAATGTTGTTAACACAAATTTTAATAGATTTTATTAAAATTTAGATGTCCCCAATATTGTTAATTACACTGGAGGTTAATGAACTTTTGTATATATCTATTATTTGACTTTCACGTGACTTTTGGTTTCCTTTTCGTTGCTAAGCATGATCTCAAATGTTTTGTGGTAGACTTCATTTTAGAAAGAAAAGAAAAAAAGAGGTAGTTCGTCCCCATTTTTTAAAATTCATTTTTTTTTTCAAACTCATTTTTAATTACACAATTTTATGTATTCACAATTTTTTATCAAATTTCAATCACACAATTTATCTAATTTTATCAAATTTACTATAAATTTGATTTTAACTAAACCAAACGTGGTTGAAATCTACCTCCGTGGTGGTAGGTCTTGGCTTTTTACTATAATACTGGTGTCTTTGCTTGAACTATGATTTTTAACTAAACCAAATGGGATTGAAGTGTGCATTCGTAATAAATTTGCTTGTCAAGTGGGCCACATTTTGCCACTCTACTTGGCATGTTAAGAAATGTAATTTTCTAACATGCTAATAATGCAAACTAATATAACCAAAACAAAAAATTTTAGTATAGTAATACAACTAAAACAACATTAAATTGTTTTAGTGATGGATTCACATAACACATTATAATGTGATTAGCTTGAATCTAATTTGCTTTCTTGAAGTAGGGATCCATTAGTTGAATATAAGAAACATTGCACGTGATGATATTATTGTACAAATCTATTTCAACAACTTGCATGATCGAATATGTCATCATTAGCCTCTTTAAAGACCACTTAATACGTTCGACAAACAACATATGATGGACCTCAACTTAGAATTTAGTAGATCTTTTAAAATTTATGAATTCTTATAAATTTCAAGAATTCAAATAGAATTCCACATAGATTTAACAAATTTTGTAATTAATAGATTTAATTGATTCATTGGATTAGGGTTATGCTTGGTGTACCAAGTTTGACCATCCCCTCAAATGTGAGGGGCCCACGCTGAATATTTTATTCGTTTGGCTCCTCATGTAAGAGGATTGTACATGTGTATAGCACTATGGTGCTATAAACATAGCTTTTCCCTTTAGATTATGATGAATTTCTTATGAATATGATAAATTGATATAACGATCATCAAAAAAATTTAGAAATTCTAACTTTATATTTAGAAAATAAAATTGATAACATTATCGTTTGATACAGGAAGTTCGTGACTTTGACATTTAAAAAATTAATTTCATCAATCTAGAAAATCAAGCAAATAAATATAAATGTTAAAAATCAATTCAGTGTGGAAAAATTAAAAAAAAAATACAATATATAAAATCAAGTAAAGCACGTGTTTGGCAAGAATTTATAATATTTTAACATATGCAAAATTACTTTTTGCTTATACATTTTGTGAGTCTCTCATATTTGGCAAGAGTTTATAATATATTTGTATTCAATCAAATTACCTTTTATTAACACATTTAATGAGTCACACAACCCACTTATCCATCACTCATTCTTATTTACTTATAATTTGATTGATTCATGACAACTCTTGAACCTGCTTTAAAATATCAAAATATTAAAGTCGATTCAATTTGAAAATGAAATCATTTTCATTATAATGTAGAATATTACGGACAAAATATATGCATGGACTTTTTTGTATAATTAAAAACATGTTTGTTTGGAGAGGGGAGGGGGGGGGGGGGATTTTTATTGCTGAATAGACTAATTAACTTATCATTCTTAGTTGCCTAGAATAAAAATTCAATTTCGATTCAAAATTCCAATAGAAATGAAAACTCAATTCTCATTTCATTTTCTCTCCCACTTTGAATTTTTGAATGAGAATTGAAAATGATATATTTGTTACTACTTATTTTTATGTGTTCGAAAACCTTTTAATTTTGTTATATATTTGTTCCAAAATGATATATTTGTTCGTTCTTATTTTTATGCTTAATTTAATTTCTTTTATGTTTGTTATAGGTATAAAAAAAAATTTGACGTTATATTTGTGTGTTCGAAAACCTTTAAATTTCAAAGTTCAAATTGGAATTCCTAAGGAGCCTTATATTTATATATTTGTCGAGCTCAAATCAACATCCACGTGTTATTCAGATGGGTTAATTACATTGGAAGTCACTAAGAACCCATTTGATTTTTATTTCAATTTTAAGTTTTGAGATCGTTTTTAATTTTCTATTTTTAGGGTCTATTTTAAGATTATTAAAAAATGTGTTTGATTTGTCATTCTAAAAAATATTTTCTTAAAACAGAAAATTAGAAAATACTTTTGGTTTGAAATTTTGAGAAAAATTGTTTCATAACATTTAATTCCATAAAATTGATTATTTAGTAAAATATAATAATATTGTGTCGACATATTATCAAGTAATATATACATTTTAAAGTAGGTAAATCTTACAATTTTTTTAATTTTATTTTTTTGCAATAAAGGTCAAATAAAAATAAATAATAAATTCAGTTGGCAAAATATAGGAAATAGAAAATAAAAATTACTGACGTAGAATGAGAATTTTTATCTTTGTTCATTTATATATATATTTTTAGAATATTTATGTATATAACCACTAAAAGCGTGAACTATTTTAATTTTTAGAATTTTAATTTTCAAAAATTTAATTTTCTTATTATCAAGAATTTTATGTTTTAGATTTTATTTTTCAATTTTTTTTATTTTTTAGAATGTATCAAATTTTTATTTTTTTCCTTTTTGAATTTTATGTAAATAAAATTTTTAAAATTTTATGTGATTTTTTCATTTTTTTGTTTTTTTTTATAAATTTTAATTTTTAGAATTTTATATAAATACAATTTAGTCATATGACTGATCTCTTATAGATCTACAAAATAATACTCTATGATATTACCTACACGATTCTTCTTGAATTTGAATCACAAATAGCACATAAAATATTTAACTTATAAATTAAAAAGTGAAAAAACAAAATCACTTGGTATGTAGAGAAATTTATACTTAATTCGTTAAATTTTTTGTGTACTTGAGTTACTTAGGATTAAAAGTTTTTACGAATAGATCTCGAACGCGTCTAAAAATATTTTCTTTTCTTTTCTTTTCATTTCCTTTCCTTTCTCTTCCCCTTTTTTTTTTTTTTTTTTGTCTTCTACCCGTCTCTCTCTCTCCTCTTTCTCTCTCTTCTCTTTTTTTTTTTTTCTTTTTCTTCTCTCAGTCAATACAATAAATATTGAACAACAAATAATTGTCAGTTAAGCAAGAATTCAAATCTTGTTAGTTATCTGTGAGAAACTCTGTGCGTCTAGCATTATTGGGCCAATAATGTGCATAATTGAAAATTGAAAGAGTTGCACTACGGGTATCGTACGGTGCATAGCACCGTGTACAACTCACTCTAATAGGGGGTGGGGTCCACAACAAATTGAAAATTGTAAAGTACCTAAACTACTTTGTTGTCTACATCTTTCCCACTGTTTCTTCCTGTATCTGATTTGCTAGGTGTACTTCATATTCTGAATCTGCGTTTGATAGTGTGAATTTTGGAATAATTCTCATATTCTCAGAAGTTAATTTCATAAATCGCTACTGAAGTTTGTGAAAATTTTCAAGTTGGCGTACGAAGTATTTGGTTACAAAATTTAATTATCGTTCTATCATTGGTTAGAGTGCGGTTTCCTAATTGCAAATGCAATGAAAGTTCAGTTACTCGATTACAGTTGGGGTGAAAGTTCTTTGACTTTTTGTGATATTAATTTGTTGGCCGAGATGGACACGTTTACATTGCATTAGTTTTAATAGATGTTAGTGAATTTCGCATTTTAATAGAATCCAAACAAATTGGTTCGGTTTCTTTTAAATTAAAGTTTAGTGACTAGATTGCTTCAAATTGAAATATAGTGACCTAATTGCAACTAAGATGAAAGTTCATTGACCTCCAATGTAATTAACTATATTGGGGACATCTAAATTTCAATAAAATCTATTAAAATCTGGGTAAACAAAACTGTAAACCAACTATATTGGTTTTGATTGATTTGAGTTTGATTTAATTAATTCTTTGGTAAAATCAACTTTTGTAATAAAATGAACTGGATTGGGTTTGAAATATCTTCTCTCAAAGTTTATAATTTTTACTTTTTAGTTGGTAATAAATTTATTATTTATATTTACCTCTTCACCTTATTCCCTTATGTAAAAATTATTCATTTATATTTAAACATGTTTAATAAACAGTGGCTTAACACTATTTCAAAGACATACGTTGAGGTTTGTATGTATTATACTAACATCTCGTACCTTTTCAATAATTTTAAAAACTTTCCCTATTTAACTTTCGTATGTTACTGAAAGTTCTAATTAACCTATTTATTTAGACTCAATTTGTGAAAATAATCAATTAAAAAGCAACAAATTACTTTTAATTGCTTCTGGGTAATTAGTCAATCAAGTTCAATTATCATTTAGTTTGAATGTCACAACAAATAATTAAAGCAGTAAAGAACATTAAAGATGTTCACGGAGAAATTCCAACTGATTAAAAACTCCAGGCACTTTACCAGTCAACAATCTACTATAAATCAAAGCAAACTTACAGTATGGATCAAACATGTCTACCTCATAAACTTCTGACCTCAATTCCTACAGTCTCCCTTGATCATACTGGAGGTGTGCTCCTTCAAAACAAATCTCAACTCCTGGTTTATACTTTAGCCCTCCTGGACTGCATGCTCCGGACGTCAGATTCTGACTCTTGGTAACTCACGTTAATCCTCCTGAATTTGTGCTTCTACAATAGTTCCCGATCCTTGGTATCAATTTTATCTCTGGTGAATTAGGTAGTTTGGTATTTGATCAAATGACCTTCTGTGTTTTGATCTTGTGGTTTAATATAAAACAATATGGCTTGATCAACAAAATATGATTAGGAAGATTTATGATTCAAGTTATATGTGGTGGTTGTATTATGGAATCAATGAATATTTTTGAATCATCAAAGAATTGATCTATATGGAATAAATCTGATTCAACGCACACTTTTGGACGTTCATAAAGTAGGATATATATAGAGGGGAAATGTTTGGGATGAAAAAGAATTGAAAAAAATCAGTGATTGAAGCAACATAGAATTTTGGACTTCAACCCTTCGCTGGAGCGCTAGGCTAGGGACGGGAGAACGAGAGCTAAACGATCGCTAGTATTTTCATCACATAATTTGAATTTTTTTATGTGAAAAATAAATTGCAAGTTGCAACTAAGAATTTAGAGTATAACTTGTGTGGTTATTTAATACCCTCTAGACTTCTAATTGCATTCTCTTGATCATATGTGATCTTTTTTGACGTCTTTCACATCTCAAACTCCTTCAAGACCTGTACTACCAATCATTACCAATTTTAACTTTGATTATAACTCGATAAACACATAATAGAATTCAATTAAGACTTGATTTTGACTTAAAAAATTGTCAATTGCAATTTGGACTTAACAGTTACCTTTATCTTTATGCTAGTTTTTCAATTACTTTTCTCATTTTTCATTTTTCTTTGTTCTACTTTCTACTTTCTACTTTTTAATAAGAACTTTTATTTTAACTAACAGAAGTTTTACATTTTTCCTGTTTGGCATAAAATAATATGTTGATAAGAATACTCTATTCTGTTTTTGGTATTATAATTAGAATTATTTAAGATTCTAAAATTAACGTGGTGTAGACAAATAAAATGTAACTTAATTGAATCCGTATATAAAATAGAAAAGAAAAAAACTTGTGAAAGAAGGAACAAAAAATAAGGACATTAGATGAGAAAATGGACAAAATTATTATTTATTTGACAGTATCATGCAGTGGGATTCAAAATGAACTAATTTCATGAAACTAAAAGTTAATAAAACTCAAGTTATTCAATTTTCTTGTAAATATAGTAGTATTTATAAATAACATTTGTTGACTCGTCATCAAAGTAAATTAGTTAGAATGTAATAATTTTTATAAGCATAATCATTTGTCATATATACCAAAATTAGTTACATATGTATCATAACAATATTGCTTCTTCTTCTCTACTTTTCATTTGTATGCATATTAATTCTAATTCGCGTTTGTATGTGTAATTTGTACACATTTCAATTCATGATTTACCATTAATTCATGCCTTTTGATTCGTACACAATCAATTCTGACACACATATTATTTACATATTAAATCTGCCACATATTAGTTCTACCTTTAATTTCTATATATGTGAAATTCATGTGTATGTTTGATATCTTTTGCATGTTAGTAAAAGATTTAGTCAATTTTGTTAACTTCTATATATGAAGATTTTTTTTCCTAATGCATGTTTGGTAATAAATTTTTATATATAAATTTATATTGTATTTGTATGGTGATTAATATTTTTAACTTGATTAAATAACTTTAGATGTCATTTTTTAAATTGATAATTTATCACATCGTTGCTCCCGAATAAGCACAACACTGCAAATATTAATATTTTGCTAGAAAACATACTCTTGAAGAGTAAATATTTCTAAATAATAGTTTGTTAGTGCTTCTAAAATAGCACAACATTATTAATATTTTTTAAAAATATTAATTGCTCCGAAAGAGCATGACTTTACAATGTCAATAAGAATATTGATCGATTTTACTTAATTGCTCTCGAAAGCATAATTAAATAAAATCTAACATAAATTATGTTTTTACTCTTGAAGAATAAATCTTTATATAATTTATATATTAAATAATAATAAGTTATTGTTGCTAAAGAGTATGACATTAAAATTCTAATATTTTAAAAGAATGTTAATATATTGTTCTTGAAAAAGCATTAGTAAATACAACATGCTTTCAAAATAGCACATATTTCGAAAAATATATAATTTTTAATATGTTTGTCCCTAAAGAAATACATACTACTTTTGTCATGTGGATATTAATTCTTATATGATTATATCATGATTAATTATATTTATGAGAATTAACTATATCTTTTATTTAATTGAATAGTTATTCAAATGACAAACATTGTATTGAATCAGAAGTTCCATAACTCTTATATTTTATTGTTTGGCGTGTTCAATTATATCATCATTAGATCAATAATGATGTGAAATAAGAATTCAAACGGATATTCAGTGAAAAATCAAAAGATTATTTAATCCAACGAATTTTTACATGTTATTTGTTCTCTTTATTGAAAATATGTCATTTATCATTACTAACTAAAATAGGGATTCATTCCTTTATATTTCTAAAAATTAATTAGGGTAATATATAGGTCTCATAACCCTCCATGTTGACCATTTTAACATCATTTGTATTTAACTGACTCTATACATATACTAGATAATTGCATGGTATTCGCAACTTGAAATTTGTAAAATTAATGTTCAAATTTTAAATTATGATCATAATTTTCAGATTATACAATCAAGACGACACGTCTTGTTAATGCTAGTAATCTTAAATCTCAATCTTTAATAAGCATTAGTTGAAATATCAATAAATGATTTAACATTATTGCTTGTTAAATGACTTAAATTAATTGAGAACAAAATACATCTCATTTCTATTCAGAGAATGCTATTACACATCATGTCAATATCATAATTCTCCCTATTATAATTAACTTATGATCAGAGCCTAATTTTTTTCCCATCTAATTATTACTATAATTTATATATAAATTAATTCATCACAATGCACTTAGATGGAAAGTAAGTAATACTGAGAAAAAAATGCATAGTTTGAGCCCTTATCTCAAAGTTGTTGATATTTTATAACGCAATAAAATTAATGATTGTCAATTTGATTGAACAATTCTCTCAGCATTAGGGAGAGAAATTAAGAAGTTGAAAATGATGTACAAATGCATCATTATCCTTGCAAAACATCATTCAAACCAGAAGTTCGAAAGATAATTTATTTAAATGCATTTACTGACCAAATAGATTAATATATCTCACACACTAGTTTTAAATGCTTTAATACGCATTGATGTCCTAGGAGGACAATTTGATATATATATGGCACGCTTGAAGTATGAAGATATTCGATTATAATACCAAAAACAAAAAAATCTCTAAGCAAAAATGAAGCAATTAACAAAGATGTTTTCATTGAGGAGACATATTTTTAATGAGTACATAGATATAACAAATTATAAAACCCTAGAAGACGTTCATGTAGTTGATGTATTGGAAGTTGAGATATCTCAACAAGTTATGTCATTATGGAGAAATAAATAGAATTGAAAAGAAGAAGTTGTCGACAACATTTTTGTACATGATGTACTGCATCATATTATGAATAGTGAGGAATCGAAATAAATTCGTCAAAATATATCGATCAAAATAATGATTGGCCAAATAAAATGACGTGATCATACTAAAATTGAACTTACTAGAGAAAACTAAAGTTTTCAAATCTACAATCTGAACAACTAAAAGTGTATTCTTATGCGAAATGAAAATGGAAAAAAGTAAGTTGTAATATGAAATGTACAATCCTTTATATAATGAATTTCACAAAAACTTGTATAAATAGAAAAATTATCATGTGGTGGATGTAATCACAATTATCTACATTGTTAGTGTGACAATGCATTAAAGTTGATATGCATATAATAAATGTGATTATGGTGAAGTTTTCTTAAATTTAATATTATTTTTAAAATATTTATTATGCTTGAAACATAATTCAAGTGATATTATCATGAGTGAGGGTAAATACTCGTTGACCAAGGTTTTGTCTCATTGGATTATTTCGATAAGGATTTTAACGAGACAATTTTTGTAGCATATTTAAAAGAATAATGTATTTTTTTTTTCTTCATTAGAATTTTTCCTACGGGGTTTTTCCTAATAAGGTTTTAATGAACCATATTCTTCGTATAATGAATGTCCATAGCATACAAGACATTTACTCTCAAAATAATACTCTTATATGTATGAGACTCTCGAAGAGATCAACAAGAGTTATTTTTTGAATTATCATATTACTAAAATCATTAAAAGTTGATAAACATTTCGTATGGAGACAATGTTATTTGAAGATATTGACATACAAAATATCAATATTGAAGACATTAACATACAAGACATGGATCGCTTGATACAAAAATTGAAATCAGAGGGAATAACTGTACTTCTTTTCTTCAACCAACCCACTAAATTTTCTCAACAAGTTTTTAATGAAGTAGAATTTTATTACTTCAAATTATTTTCATTCTTTTTTTTATTTATTAGCATTTTTGTTGCATCGAATTTTTACCAAATAATATTTCAATAAGATAGTTATTGTGTAAATAGTCATTCAAGGGAGTGTTATAAATATAGTAGTATTTATGAATGACTTTTATATCCCTATTCTTCTAGTCATTATGATTGTTGTATCCCTTGTAACTCTAGTTCTTCCCTATAAATAAGGGGCACTTGTTCTTAATAAAACACATAATTATATTGACTTCTCTTCATTTTTCTCTCTAATTTATAACAATTTAGTGCAATTTTTTGCATTTTCAATTCATCTTTATTAAAATGTTCTAAACCACAATTTTGTGTTCATTTATTATTTATTGGTAAACAAAAAAGAAGTTGTTAATTTTTTTTGGAAAAGCATATAATATTTTAAGATTTAAATTATATTTCATGATTTTACTTGAACTTTAATACAAGAAATATGTTTTTGATAAAATATTATATGTTTTTGTGTTCATTCTATGTTTATTTTAGACTCGTAAAAGAGAATTTATTATGAAACAACAAATCTCATGAAAAGTCTTTACAATCTCCGTGAGTAGTAAACCCACATAGAAATAGTAGCTTCAAAATTTACAAAAGCTTGAATCACATCCCTAAGAAAGCTAAATTCCTGGTTTGAAACTTGACCCGATAATTTATTGAATCAATGAATTAACATTATGGAAGAATTTGACCGCTTAATTACAAAAACTATGAACCTAATGAATTTGTTGAACGCCACAAAGATGAAATCTTTTGATAAGTTCGAAATTAAGTTCAATGAAGAACAAGAAGAAAGCAAATCTCACTTTATTAATTCTTTCAATAATGTGTTGTTTTAACAATGAAAATAATGAATCATATTTATAGGGAATCCATAAAAATCTTATTAAAACGAAATTATATCAAAAAGGTACCATAACAAGAGTTCTACAAAAAAACAGACTTCTAGGAAAAATATGAAAAAGGTGTTTCGAAAATGAACTATGCTACCGCGACAGCATAGAATAACAAAAGTTTCACTTCTTTGTTTCGGGAATAATACATTCTATAGCATCCTATTTTATACTAGGCTACAGCATAGTTATCCGACTGGCTTCCAATTTTATTTTCCTGATTCCAATGCATCTAACTTGTTTTTGCTTCATGCCTAACTTGAAAGTTGGTGTTTGGCTTGTTAATTTCAAACTCTTGGCCTCCGTAGCTTGAGTAAGTAAATGCATGACTTCACTAATCATATGTCCTCGCAATCTTGTCATTGGTTCCACTTCAAGTTGAGCCGAATCTATGTAAGTTTTGTTGCCCTCCATAGATCCTATCATTCTCTCACTCTTCAAGAAGATTCTTTTTCGAATTTTGACCTGCATTAAAGAGAGAAAGATAAATAATATTGAAAATAATAAATACCTTATACTCACCTCGAAAATCTATCTTGTAGATATTATCATTAATCATTTCGATCAATTAGAATGGTACATCTCCCTTAGGATATAGTTTAGACCTCCTCGGAGTTCGAATCTATTTCTTTCGTATGTATACCTAAATCCAATCACCTGGATCAAATAGTACATGCCTTGGCTTGTTTCTTTCGTTAGCTTGAAATGCATAATGGTCAATCATCTTCTTCTCCCTAAACTATGACTTTCAACAGCATGTAAAGAAATTAAATCCAATAAAGTTAATGGATTAAAAGAATACATAATGCCAAAGTACGAATACGAAGTGGAAGAGATTAGTTTGGTTTCTAACTTAGCCCATAAATTCTTCCCAAAATAGTTAAAGAACTCGAGATTGATAAAATCTTTTTTTCATGCTTTAAGACATCCACAACACATTTCAAATGCATATCGTATCATCTAGACTTTTGCAATATACTAGAATATCATCTAACCTAGATATGGGATGTTGATACGTTACTGTTAGTGAACTCATGTTTATCCCATGTTTCATTTGCTCTTCAAACTCCCCAATTCATTTTGAAACTCTTTTGTTTTTTCAGGGAACAAGTAATCAACCTTCTACAACAGAGAAATATCTAAACTAGGCTGAGTTTGGTTAGTCTCCTCCATTTGCTATTTAATGTCACGAACGGGTGATAACCCGATAGGCATGTCCTCATGAACCAAGTCTTTGAAACCCTATAATAAAAAAATAGTCAAATTAGGGAGGGTTTGTTAGTCATCAATAAAGCCTTTTCAATTTCACTCTCTTTTTCATGGAAGCTCACTTTTGACTTTTCTTTACTCTCTAAAGACTCTCTTTCTTTTCTTTCTTGTAACTCCACTCTCTTTTTCTTTATCTTCAGCCACTTCTCTATTTTCTTTTTCATTCTCTATTTCTTTTTTCTCTTGTGACTCATTCCATTTTCATGATTGTCAGCTACCTCTCTATTTTTTTTTTCTTCTCTTGTTTCTCCATATGATTAATTATTTGAGAATTAATCATATTGTGAAATTTGAAACTTTTCAACAAATCATCAAACTCACTACGCTTCGTAAAAGTGTTTCATCTACCAATGGGCACTCTACTACATCAAAGTCTCTAGGATTTCTTCTAGGTCCTCTTTCTCGTCTACCTTTTCTATTCATCATCCTATCAATTTCAACTACTGACATTTGGCTAATTTCAGCACTAGGATAAATAGGTTGCTCCCTTTACAATTCTACGATCAATGTATCCCGTTGATCCATTCTGTCTCTAATTTCTCTACATACCATATTCATCCACTCGAATTGTTATTGCATGGCCCTCATCATAAATGCTTGATTTTCTCCCTCTCTTGATATTAATTCTTCTTTATCAGACATATTAACAACTAGAATTTTGTATGCCTCACACGTTTGCACTTGTGTTTCACTCAAAAATTGACTTTTTTTCCCTCTAATAATCTCATCACTCTTGCATTTTTCCTCTCAATGTTTTCTTTCAAGTTCTCTAAGGAACTAAGGGTGTGTTTGATAGGCGTTTATTTTTCCAGGAAGTTGGAATTCGATTCCAACTTCCACTTTTGCGCTGTTTGATAGCGTTTTTTTTTTTCCATGGGATTGGTTTCCACCCAATTCCAAGGTACAACCACTTGAAGCGTGATTCCGTGGAATTCAATGACTTGCTATATAGGTGGGAATTGGTTTCCACCTTTTTTTTTTTTTTTTTTTTAGCAATAGAAACAAATTCTAAGATAAAATGTAAAAAAATTTATCCCTTTAATTAACAAATTTCATACAAAACAAAGTCAAACGTAAAAATAAAAAATAATTATTTATTTATTTATTTATTTTTGGCAATCTAAATATATTTTGTCTCAAATGGTAAAAAAATATATCCATTTAATTGACAATTTGCATTAAAACAAAGCCAAATGTATTATAATAGAAAAGTGGAAAATTATACCAATCAAACACCTTTAATTCAATTCCCAGTAAAACAATTCCAGGCAATTCAATTCCCTGGAATCCAATTCATTTACACCCATTTTCCACCCTTGCTATCAAACGGACCCTAATTGATCTCAACCGAAATTTCCACCCTTGTGAGGGTCAAATCCGAAGTACAAGAAATTCAAGAAGGATATTGACTCGAGGAAATAACTCAAGAAATGAAGGAATGAAAGGATTGAATGAAAACATAATTAAGGATTTTAAGAAAGTGTTTCTTGAAATCGATTTATACCCTTTCTGTAATAAAATTGATACCAATAGATAATTTAGGTACTTAATTGATTTCTTGAAAGAAATTGCGCTTCAAGAATTGTTAATAAAGTGTTTTTTTTTTAAAATTGAATAAGACTCTTTTTGGCTTGGATTTTTTTTTTCTTTTTGCTGATTTTTTTAAAACAATTTCATTTTTTTTTCTTATTTTTAACACAAGCGGAAAAACAATAAAGATAAGAAAGATCGAAACAAAATTGTATTGGTGTACTAAATTTAATGCACAAAATAATTCTTAAATATTTTTGGTATTTGTGTTGATGTAAAAGATCCAAGATGATGAAGAGTCAAGAAAACGATGGAGTCTCAATGAAGAAGATGAAAACTCAATGAAAAAAATGCGGAAAGATAAACCTTAATTTTAGAGCCAAAGTTTCGATACAAATTGATATGAATTCATGTAACAATAGTAGTTCTGAAACCCACAAAAGATTGAATCACAATCCCAATAAAGCTAAAATCCTGGATTAAAACTTGATCCAATAATTTATTTTATCAAGGAACTAAAATTATGGAAGAACTTGACCCCTTAATTATAAAAACTATGAACCTTGCTATGAGTTGGTTGAACGCCACAAAAATAAAATCTTTGTTAAGTTCGAAATTAAGTTCAATGAATAATAAGAAGAAAGCAAATCTCCATTTATTAATTCTCTCAATAATGTGTTATTTTTACAACGAAAATAATGAATCATATTTATAGGAAACCTACAAAAATCTAATTAAAACGGAATTATATTAAAAGATACCATAACAAGAGTTCTACCAAAAACAGACTTCTAAGAAAAATATGAAAAAATGTGTTCTGAAAATGAACTATACTACCGCATAGTTTAACTCCTGCGACAACATAGAACAACCAAAATTCCACTTCTTTGTTTTGGGAATAGTATATGCTATAGCATCCAGTTTTATGCTATGCTACAACATAGTTATCCAATTGGTTTTCAATTTTGTTTTCTTGATTCCAATGCATCTAACCTGTTTTCGCCTTCATACTCAACATGAAACTTGATGTTTGGCTTGTTAACTTCAAATTCATGGCCTCCGTAACTTGAACAAGTAAATGCATGGCTTCATTGATTATATTTGCTTGCAATCTTGTCATTGATTCTACTTCAAGTTGAGCTGAATCTTTTTAAGTTTGTTACTTTCCATGGATCCTATCAATCTAGCAAAAAATAGAGGTTTCACTATAATCACGAGTTATAACCTCATGGACTCAACATGTGACATTTCATAATTGGTGAATGGTATGCGAGAATTAAACTCGAAAAGTTTTTCGTGCTCTGAAAATTGGGAGCCCGACTAGTTATTTGTCAAATATTAATAAAATTAATTAGAAATCCTTAAAAAAAAAAAAAGGCTAAGAACCAACATGTACACATCAAGAATTGGCAAGTTAGGTCAAACTGCTAACAAGTTGATTCAACTTGAAACTTAACTTGTTCACCTCATTTTATTTTATTTACTTTTTTTAAAATTTTATAACGCCGTTGGATCTCGATTCAACCACGACGTTTTACCTTCTTCAAGTTATACCTTTTGTGCTTCTGTCAAATTTGCAGGAAATTTGCCATCTATGACTTTTGAAACTTTTTGTTGAACCAAAATTTCTTTCATCTTTTATTGCCAAATCGAAAAATCTCATTTCCCATTGAAAATTCTAATTTCTAAATGAGAAGACATTTTTTTAAAAAAAATAGAACAACCAAAGTGCTTAAATAAGTCGCACAAAGTAATCCTAAGGCCGCAATATACACCGTTCTAAATTCACGAGGTTTCGTAAGATTCGTGATCTTAGATTAAGAGAATGTTCAAACGAGTCAAGTCTAGATGTTCTAACAAGATAATCAATGCAACACGAATGTATGTTAACAAAAATTCAAATTTTCACACAATGCAATCTCACACAGTGACTAGATGACAATTAGAGCACAAAATTAATTATCAACTTGCGATCAATTTCAACACTTCAAATAGAGCAAATGATTCCTAAATTTCTAGCACAATCAATGGTTACCCCTTCACGGTAACCACAAACCTAATGTCACCCCACAATATGAAGTGTTAATGTTGAAACTTAAATTGAGATAAGTCAATATACCAGAGTGAACCAATCCGAGTCCGTAAATTACGAGAGATGTGAATTTATCACTTTAGGACCACCATAATTCGCCCTAAAGTCCCCAACAATCGCGGGAATCAATTAACCACGATTGAATCCCGAACACGCGAAGAACCGAATCATCCAGACTTAGTTGTATAACTTGAAATAGAAAACTAACAATATCAAAATGTCAGAAATAATGTTAGAAACAATCTATCAGAAAAAACCTCCTCAAGATTTGATCTCACGCGCCGCTTGGAATCTTTATGCTTGGGTCTCACACGTCGGCACCGACGGCCATGCGCTTGACCGATGGGACCGCCTCCGCCTGCACGTTGCTTCAAGGGTCGTCAAAACGATATTTTTCGTGCTCAGTATCAAGTTACTTTTCTCTACCAAACAACCAATCCAAACAGTTTCGATCCACAACCAATATATTCATCTCGGTTGTTTCTCAATCTCACCCATAAATGAGAAGATAATGGTGATGATTTGTAGCCACAAAGGTAAAGGAAAAGCAATGGAAGAAGACACGAGATGAACGCCAAAACACAAAGTTAATTCACCATTTTTTGGGACAATGAAGCAGCGGATTTTTGCACCACAAAGGCAGACACTTTTTCTCTCTAGCAAGAGGGCACATTTTCCCCTTATTTTCACATAAATCATACACAAAAAGGACAAGGGTTTAATCCATATAAATAGGGTTAGGTTAGGCTTTTAATTGGGCCAATAACAAAGCTAAATGAGTCAAGATTCAAAGTCATCCAAGAAGTAATATGATTGGACTGGGTAGAGCCTTTAGACTTGTTATTAGTATTTATTTTACTCATCGGCCGAGGCCTATGAAATATATTCCCGCATTAACATCATAACAAAAGATTTATTGGATATCAAAACCTAACAAACAGGTCACATTCATCACTTCACAATAGGGAGGTGTTTGAAATTCATAAAGGTCTGTTTGTATCATTTACAGATTTGTACAATTTTGTGACCGCATAATATGGGGTTCCTTGTAAACGTTTTGAGATTCATATAAGTTATATGTGACCATGATATTTAAGTATCTACATAAAGCTAATATGTGACCAATGATTTTACACAATGAAATTATTTTACTATTTATATTGTTCACAAAATTGTGCCATGTGTGACCTTCGCGACATACGAAATTGTGATATTTATATTAATGTGATGTATTTGTGTGACTTGATAATATATGTGACGTAAAAATGAAATATAGTAACCTGAGTTTTCGAAATATAAGGATAAAAAGTTGCTGGAATATTTTTAAAGAGTTTATAAACACGAGTCAAGCATAGGCTGAACTTTTATTATTGTCGTAACTTGATTTTTTGAATATTAAGAGCATTTTTTAGGCTCATTTTTTACAAAAAAAAAAAAAAAATGCATTTTGGAATAGTGATTTGATGGAAAATGTGTGGTTAAAAAATAAGATTTTTTTTTTAAATTTACGTGTAACATTTTTTTATTGAAAAATGTGGTTAAAAATAAGAAATGGAAAAATATATTTTGAAAATAACGGAATCAAACAAGGGCTAAATATTAATAGGAATTGTCTGGCCAAAATTTGCTTACTTTTGGTACATATTAGAAATTATACTTCAACAAAAAAATTTGAAAAAACATATTATTCCCACTCTAATTATCAGCATTGTTCACCTTTAGCAGTGTTCTAAAAAGCGTAAAGCGCGGCTAGCCGTAGAGTCTAAATTTCAAGCTTTACGAGTTTAAGCGAGCCTAGGCGAGATTTAGGCGTAAAAAATATTTTCTTATTGATAATATTATTTTAAAATTTTAACCATTTAAAAAATTATTTAAAAATTAAAATAATATATATTAGGTATCTAGAAATTATAAAATACAATATTTACTTGATAATTCCTATTATTAGTCAATTATACAATTTTCAAGTTTTTGAAATGCAAAAATTAGAATATTTTTCGTAATTTCAATTTTTAACTAGACAAGTCTAACTTAATATATTTATAGGAATTTCATACATGCTTTTGAAGTTTGTAATAAAATGAATTTCAAGATCATAATTACGTAATATAGATAATACCAAAACTTAAATCTTATTTAACTATTTAGATAAAGTCATTTTTAACTTTTGTACAAATAAAATCTTTTAAAAACTTGAAATTAAAGTCAAATGAATTTTATTTTTTTTAATAATAATAAACTAAAGTCAAATAAAAAATTTTTTTAAAAAAAACTAATAAAGCACATCTACAAAAGACGAAAAAAATGAAGGAAAAAATTAAGTCATTTAGGAATTGAAAAAAAAGCGTCTATACGCGAAACGAGGTGTTTTGCCCGAGTTTCAAGTCTAGGCGAGCTTTTTAGAACACTAACCTTTAGTCATACATTTTACGTGTGAACACAATAATAATTGGATCGTGTTTCTTTGACAATAATTTGGTCATTAATTGCTTTGGTCAATAATTTGGTCATATATATGTATGTATATATGTGTGTATGTGTTTTAATCCATCCCTGCCATAAGACCTTGCAAGAATGATAGAGATTCCAAGCATTGAGACTTAGAGAGATCGTGACAAAATGTAGACCAAATCTCGGGATGTTAAAGCTTCTTTCTTAGTAAAATTATGACATGGTGAATTAAGAACTAATAAGTCCCATCCAAATAAGATTATCATTGTGACATTCGGCAAGCACGGATAAAATTTCTTTTGAACTCTTCAAGCAAGTGACTATTTATATAACCAATACTCTTATTCAACGCTCTTTTTATACATAATATATTAACTTGAGTCCTTGAGAACAACAAGAAGTTCTTCGTCGTTATCTTTTTCGTATCCTATATTATTTTTCAAGACATTGAGTTAATTGAAATCAATATTAAAGTTGCACTTATTGATTCTTATTGTCAACTATTTTATTAAAAAAAATCAATATTAACGATTCACAGATTTTAACCAAAGTACTTGTTGTCAAGGAAAAAAAAGAAAATATATATTTTATTATATAACTTGATGTAATCATTAAGTCCCGTTTGATTCTTTTTACTTTACTTTAATTTTTTTCTCATACTCATTTTCAACCACATATTAATACAATAAAATATTTTATATATAAACTCTAAACATTTCAATTAACTGCAAATTCTCTAAAAAAATACTACTCAAAAGCATTCTTTTTTTCTAAATAAAGGCCACCAAATAGGTGTTAAACATTTTTTTTTTCTTTTACATTAAAAAATCGAAACTAAGATGGATCTACCCCTTGAAATGAACTCATGAACATGAACATGCACATAAAATAAAATTTGAATTTTTTTTTTAGAATTCTGTAATTCCAACTAAGCGTTTCTTCAATTTTGAATTTCTTAAAGAAGTAATTCTCTGAAAGTATTTTTTAAAATGCTGTTAAAAATAAGAAAAAATTATGGATAACTTAAAAATGATTTTTTGAAAAAAAACAAATGAGTAAGAAAAAGTAACTTCCAAACTATCAAAATAAAAAAGTGCTAAATCTAAAATGGAATAAACGATTGTCCAAAATTATTTAAAAATCTTGAAAAAAAAAAAAAGTAAAGGTATAAAAACCATAGTGTGGGACCTTGGTATTGGTCAGCTGTCACTTCCATCAACTTAGCGTATACCCCAGGCTTTCTGGTTCTTTACCAATAATAGCAAGTAACAGTATAGTGAAAGAACTATTGATATTCGATTTAAGCTAACCCAATAGGTTAATTAATTAGATAATTAGATAATCGTACTATCAAATATCTAATTTAGTGAACTACACACGAAATATGACTCAAACAAACAAATTTAATATCCATTCTTATTTTATAATTCTTTATAAGTTTACTGTTTTATAGGTAAAGACCAATCCCCACCTAAGTCTACTTTATTTTCTTTGCAAAAATACCTAATTAATGAAAAAAGGTACCAAATTTTTGAAATTCCCTAATCCATAAGCAATTATTGTCAGAAGAACCTGGAGAATTTTCTTGGTATGCTGTCACCGCAATTCTAGAGCCCTCCTAGATAATTATATTATTTCACTTTTAATTAAACATATTACATAATGTCACATAAATTGATGTTAAATAATACCAGTTTAAATAGTATTATTATTTCGTTTTTAAAAAAAATTGTTTTCTTTAGTGTTCATATTCAAATTAATCTGTCATTTTTCATATTAGAAACTGCAAAATCTGAATTATTAATGCATTTAGAATTGTTAATAAATTTACTTTTAAACATCTTTTTGCTTAAAGTCCACTGATTCTTGAGATTCGGTGGTTCAACAACAAGTCTTAAAGACCAATCTTACTTTCAAATCCTAACTGCCTTTGCATCATCCACAGAATTGTAAACTGAAAGTTCTGCAGATAATGATAACTTACCATAAGTAGAAATATTCATTGTTGAGTGAATAGCAAATACCTGAATATCAAATCCACGATCCAAAAATACATGCACAATCCAACTATCAAATCCTGCTTCCAAAAATCCTACATGAGGTTTAAAATCTGGAGACATACTGCTCCCAATTGTATGTCAAACTTTCTTAGATCCCATAATATTCAAGGTACTATAAACAATGTTCCAGTTCCATCTGAAAATTACTGCCATGGAGAAAAGCAATAGGAAATATCAAATGTGTACATATATAACACGAAATCTGAAACCACTGAATTCTCTACTAATTGGCAAAGGCAGCTAGCTCATGAGCTACTTCATTGCCGAGCTTGCATTAAAACTGCAACTCAAAATAAATAATGTATATTTATAGCTTGGTGTTATCCCTACTGTAAGACCACTCAAAATAAATAATGTGTATGTATATATTTCTTGAGTTTTATTGCAGAGAAACTCGTCCTTTTAAACTGGTAACTGATAATGATGATTACAGAATATAGAATAACTCCTGCAATTTTTAGTGTTCAAAAAATTCTTTCACGAATTCTTTGTGGATCATAGTTCTTACACATGTGAACAATTCAATCATCTGGCATTCATTTGATTTATTCCAAGAAATGTAGCTGCTTAGAGTTAATGTTAAACTTATAGCTTAATGACTTTTTTCTGTTAATTACAAGAACCACGTGTTGAATGCAAGAATCATTTTTATTTTAACAGTACTCAGTCTTAAATAAATAAATTCGGGAATAACGTTGTGAAAACAATTCTCAAACGGAGACGACGCATATTGAACAACAAAAAATTAAGTCTTAATTGCAAAATTTGAAGGTCGGTCCCTACATTCACTCTTATATTCGCATCACTCTTATGAATAAGAAATTCTTAAAAATAACTCTAATATTCACAGTGAAAAACTAAATAATTATTTACAATATATCAACTCATTTAGAGCTTGCGAAGAATGTTATCTAAAGAAGATTATAACCCGCATGTCTTATGGCTAAGCAAACATTGGCAATTATTGATCGGAAGATACTAAAGAAGATTATATTTTGACAAGGGTGTAATACTGTTTTCTTTTGGTAAGTATTGTAAGTTTAGTGGGGGCGATAATTAGGGAACCCTGCTCAATAATTGTAACTCATTGACTAGACGTATGGTTAGTGACAGTGGTACGAACAAAACCAAAATTATAAATAATAAATAATAAAAAAATTAAAAATACTATGAAAGAAACTCGTTATGGCCCATTGCATGTCAACTCAATAGGGTCTCCGATGTAAACTTCATATCCCCTACCCCAGCCCCAACCCCCATATTTTGCCGTACTGTTCCTTTAACCATCACCTGCAGGTTTCACCTTATATAGGAACAAAGGCAGAAAAATTTATAGTGTTTGATTAACTATGGAGAGAGGGAAAGGCTTGGCAGATGGGTCATCAAGTTCCCCAGGTGTCGGCGCTGGTGGGGATCCGCCGATACCCACCACTCCCAGCCGCTACGAGTCTCAAAAAAGAAGGGATTGGAACACCTTTGGGCAGTTCTTGAAGAACCAGAGGCCACCAGTTCCACTCTCTCATTGCAATAGCAACCATGTTCTTGAATTTCTTAGATATCTTGATCAGTTTGGCAAGACTAAAGTTCATTTGCAGGGCTGCATCTTTTATGGGCAGCCGGAACCACCGGCGCCGTGTACTTGCCCACTGAGGCAGGCTTGGGGTAGCCTCGATGCACTTATTGGCAGGCTACGCGCCGCCTATGAGGAAAACGGGGGATCACAGGCGACTAATCCATTTGCTAGTGGTGCAATAAGGGTTTATCTAAGGGAAGTAAAGGAGTGTCAAGCTAAGGCAAGAGGAATCCCTTACAAGAAGAAGAAGAAGGCTAGCCCAGGCAAGCAAGATGATGATTCCACTTCTTCCATGCCATTTTCTTGATTCAATCTATGGATCAAAAATTGGTAATTAATTTCTTACTTTAAAATACATTTATTTTTATATAGTACTGCTTGAATTACTTGGACTTCATTTTCCTTCTTGCCGAATTTCAATTGGATGAGAGTCACATTGGAGAATCATATATTGGTTATCACATGTACATATTGTTGTTGATAAATATTTTCCCTTCAGTATAAACCCTAGAAGGAAATACAATCAAAGGTAAACAAGTCGGTTATATAAATTCCTTTTGGTCACTCTATTCTGATTCGCCCCGGAACAAAATGTATTAGGATTTATGACATGAATGTGACAATACTTTTACATTGGCTATATATCAACCTACCATCACCCTATTCCTTCATCAGATGATGGAATTATGAACCCTAGAAGAAGTAATACATGCCACACAAAAACATTAAATCTGCAGTGTCCTTTTTCCAAATTTTTACATACACAACTAATCTCCCATAACGTGATCGAAAATTTATTCTTAGAATATATTTTTATTAGTCAATGTTCAAGTATGACCTTTTACCCCATGAAAACGACGGATTTTCCTCTGACATCAGGTAGAATCTTATCCTCTCTTTTTTTTTTTTTTCAAGTTTTCCATCATGGAACAATTGTCTGCTGTAAGATGATCCCAATTTAGTACTCAATTGCATATCAACTTCTAGTTTTATGGGTCATCTTTTGTGATTCTTGAAAGATCTTTCGCCCCCACGAAGACAGTCATTTTATTTTATTTAACATAAACCAGAAACATTCTTATTATGCAGGATCTCCCGTAGATTGTCATTTGAGTTTAAGGTAGGAGACATTTGCATATATATATATATATATATATATATATATATATATATATATATATAGGGCAGTTTTAAAAACAATTCATCTTTCCCACCAAAACTTTTTTGACAATTACAACATTCTCAACAATGTTATACAAAATGATTGTACAAATAGATTTATATAGACAAATATTTCACTTCACTTTTTAAAAAAAAAAAAAAAAAAAAAATTTATTATTAATTAAGTATTTTATTCCCATGCATGCCTCCTTTATTGTGGGCTTTCATTCTCAATATTTAATCCTATAATCAATATAAAAGTCTCTCAGATGTACGGAAAAAATGACTGCTTATTTAATTAATTTCATTTCTGCTATTTAAAAATGCATTAACATCAGTCCCCCCACTAATTGCAATAATTTTAATGCATAAGATCTTTGTGAGGGCATTTTAGAAATTTACATTAAAATTTTGAGTTTGTGCTTTGCATCTTTACTAGATTGCTTCCAGTTTGCATCAGATTTTGTGGGACATCACAATTATTCGTGTTTTGTCACAATGCTTTGCAATTTTACATGTTAAAAAAAAAAATTAATATTCTTGGGGTTCCAAATGATAATCTTAAACAATGGCATGCATTGTTCTTCTTCTTCTTTCTTCTTTCTTCTTTTTTTTCCCCCTTACCTTAGTCATGGTTTTGTCTATAAAAGTTAAGATCTACAGCACCAGAATTTTTTTTGTTTTTCTTTTGCAAAAAGGAGGAAGTTTATAGCTTATTAGTCAAATGATTTTTAAGAACAGCAGATTCTTGCTTAACATTTGTGTGAGGACATCCTTACTGAGTTTAAATGAGATGATTTAAATATTTTATCAAGTAAAAAAATATTATTACTTCAAAACTTTGTAGTTAATTTAATCCAAAGATCTAAGGTAATGGGATTCGAGGTTTAAAAGCATGATCATGCATCCCTGAAAGATTTGTTAACAGAAAAGATTTGTATTATTAGCGTTTATGTTTTACCATCTTTCAGAATATGGAACATGTCAATTTCATATTGCTATGCGATGACTTTGTATTATTTTTCGTATAATACAAATTAATTGTACAATCCCACATAGAATAGGATGCCTTTGTTTAGGAATTTGTCTCTTTGTATTAGGAAGGATATTGGGTCTAACTCAACCGGCTTGTTAGGGGAGGATTGTCCTCACCTTATTAAGTGGATCGTATAAATATCATCAGCCGATGTGGGACTCTAATATGCCTCCTCACGCACAGCGTGGACCATGCCAAAACAACTGTTAATAAATCGATATTGGGGCACCCAACATTATAAAATTGGGTATGCTCTGGTACCATGTAAAGCCTTTGGGATCATCTTAAAAGATCAACCTTATTAAGAGGAGTAGTCCAAAACCTTATAAATTGGTCTATATTTTCATCTTTATTCGATGTGGGATTAAATCTCTTAACACTTTGTCCCACTAATTAATAATATAATCGACTTGAATCCACACCTTGTAGGGACTACGATCCGACCTCTTTATTTTTCCTGTTCTTTGAAGTATCTCAATTTGTGAGATAATAATGGATTATCTTGAGAATAAGACTTAAGGATTCTTTGTGTTCTCACCCTATACATACTTTCTGGAGATTTTTTACGTCAATATTTTATACTCACATTTGTTCCTTCAAAACCAAGTTCAACATTTTTTAATTATATTCATCAAAATCCCACAATAATAATAATAATAAAAAAAATCCACAACCCAAAAAAAATAAAAAGAAAAAAAAGAAACTGCAACAACAACATTACATAGCATAGATTTCTTTATTAATAACAACGCCCCCAAAACATTGCTAATTAATTAGATTTTCGTTAATTGACCTCTTCTCTTATCAGTTATTTAAGTTTCATAATTCATGTGTCTAATTAAATTATTCAAATGAAATTTGGCTAGTTATACTTTATAGTGCTGGGTGTTGGTTTATATAATGATAAAATTTAATCCCATGAGATAAACATAGAAAAGTAAAAACGTTGAGATAAATAGAGGTGTGAAATATACTTGAATAGGTAGGATAAAAAAATGGGGGTATATATCAACAATTAAATATGCTACTATGATGATAAATTAAAGGAAGGAATGATGATTATTTGAGTCTTTTCGTGACAAAAAACCTAAAGAAATTCTTATTCATAAGTAGTGTGTGTTAGAAGCGTTATGAACTCACAATAAAAAAATAAAAAAAACAAAAAAAAACAAGCTTTCAAACTAGAGTAAAGTCATTTGTACCTTCCGACTTACCTGTTGGATTACCCGACCCCACCGGTGCTCTCAAATGTAATTCTTTACTTGTTTGTTTACAATTTCTTGCAATTTTTTTCACTCTTTTTCATACATTTTTCTTAGACTCTTGTATATTTGAAATAGGTGCATTTTAACGTTTGTGCATGAGTCCTAAGCCCCTATTTTATTCTCATTTTTTTCAAAATTCATTTCTCTTTCTTTTTTTTAACTACACATTTTTCAATAAAATAATATTACACACAAATTCAAAATGCATTATTTTCCTCAAAATAGGAACAAAAAAGTTGATTGTACTCTATGCTACACAGCATGGTGCACAGTCCCTCTCATAAGAGGGGGGTCCACAATGAATAAAAAATTCGCGAGCCCCTTTCTTGGGAGGGGGACTGTGTACTACGCTGTGTAGCATGATGTACACATAGCCTCTCTCAAATAAGAATCAAACAGGGTCTAAATTCATGAACATTCTCTTAAAGTCAAAGGTAATTAATTATTGGGAAGGGGACTATGTACTATATTGTGTAGCATGATGTAGACAGAGCCTCTCTCAAATAAGAATCAAAGAGGGTCTAAATTCATGAACCTTCTCTTAAAGTCAAAGGTAATTAATTATTGTGTACCAACATTGATGAATGTATTGTGTCCTAGTCTAGGTTAATTTTCAACACCCCTACCCACTCCACGCCACACCCACACCCACACGCGAAAAAATAATATAAAAAAGACTTTGAAACACTGACCTTCATCTAGGATACACTACATTATTTTTTTCTTCTACGTCTGAAATGTTGGCTTCACATGAATTTGATGAATTTTCCATTTCCTCGTCATTGCAATAATAAATTGAACATTCCAAATGATATTGGCGAGACAATTTCTTGAGTAGCATACATCTCTTCTCTCCATCCCCATAGTCTATGTGACAAATGTATGTATTTCGAATAAGAACATATTTTATGGTCATCGTTCTAACATATTTGTTTTTTTTTTTTTTTTTTTTTTTTTTGTTCCGTCGAAAATTTATTTACCGTATAAACACTTACCACCTCACCTTTTACTGTTTGTGGCCTTCCACAACAAGTCTCTTAAACTGCATTTCTTCAAATGCTTTCAAATAACTGATGTTACTGTGTTCTTTCTTTCTTTGCTTCACAAATGCTCCCCTTCTCAGCTGCAAGTATTTCTCAACTTAGTAGCAAGTTTATCTCCTCTTTTTTTCTTCAAGAAACTCCACTTTTCTGACCATCTGGTTTCATTATTCGATATGTTGTTTTTTTCTAGTAAGCTCAAATGTCCTCTTATTTAGGATTCAAGTTCTTCATCGAATTTGTTTCTATCTTGTTCCAAAATATTCACCCTTCTCGAATAACAAATCTTTTACTGTATGCACCTTTCTTTTTCATGTTTCAACTCTATTTATAAGTGGAGATTTCCATCCTCTCGGTCTTGGTAATTCTAAAGCTTTTAACTTCTTTACTTTGCAATTCCTTTGACTAATTTCAACCATCGTCTTCTTAAGCTTTTCTTTAGAATGAGGAAACTTTCTTTCTTCTCTTTTGTGGAGATCTATTTTTCCTTCGTAAGTTCCCACTTTGCTTCGATCTCTCTATTTATCCTTGAAAGCATCTCTTTGCTTTGTCAACATCTACTCCAATTTTCTCAGTTTTTCTTCCATGTTTAGCTCAACTAACCTCTATACCAAGTGATTGATTTCATCTTCTCTTTTTCAAACAACTTATGTTTTTTCCATTTTCAGTTCCAATTATTGACCTTTTAGTTCCAGTTATTGCGTTTTTAGCCCCTGTTTCACAACCATTAAAATGAATTTTTTTCTCGGAGAAAATGAGTTTTGGATTAGTGCTTTTTTGAAGAATGTGTAGTTAAAAGTAGAAAAATGTTTTAAGTTTACGTTCAAAATATTTTATTGTGACAATGTATAATAAAAATGAGTTTGAGGGGAAAAAAAAAGGAAATTTATTTTAAAGATTGTCAAACAGGGCTTAATTGCAAAGCAACAAGTTGTTCATCGAGCATCTTCTCGATTCCACTTTGTAGCAAGTTCCAATATATCCCATGCCTGTTTTACCGTCATAGCATCTGGCATTTTTTCTTTTTCAAAGATCTCAAGATTTATTGCCCAATAAACAAAAGTTAATGCCTTATGGTCTTTCAATCTCATTTCCTTCAACTCTTTTACATTTAGGCTCCGTTTGATTGGGGTGGAATTGGGTACTTAAATTTTTTTTTTTTCACCCTTAAATTTGATGTTTGATTGCATAACTTTTCCATTGAATTCATTTTCACCCATTTTCTAGGTACAACTATTTAAAATACATTTTTCATATTTTATTTTCCTATGGATATGGAGGAAAAATGTTTTCCATCCCTTTTTTTTTTTTTTTTTTTTTACTTTTTGGCAATAAAAACATATTCTAAAGCCAATGGTAAAAAATTTTATCCATTTAATTGACAATTTGCATGAAAAATAAAGTCAAACGAACACAAAAAAATTTCAAATTTTTTTTTTTTAACTTTTTTGCAATCCAAACAAATTTTAATACAGAACGTGAAAAACTTTATCCCAAAAGGTAATAATTTGCATGAAAAATAAAGTCAAACAGATTAGGTGAAAAATTATATCAATCAAACACCATTAATTACAATTCTCTATAAAACAAATTCTATTCAATTCAATTCTCTGCCATTCATTTTCTTTCCACCTATATTTCACCATTGCAATCAAACAGACCCTTAGTTCTTTGGTAACTGACACTTACGCTTACTCAGGTATAATTCTCCTCCTATCTATAAGCGAGAGACTTACAAGATCTCCCCCATTTTTACCTTCACCTAAAAAACTGCAATGTGAAACCAAGCAAGAGTCTACCAACCTAACTAAATCATCTTCAAGGTACATTGTGTAATATAGATGATGATTCAGCATGCCAGTATTGAAGTGCAATCTATGATGTTTACCAAGCGTACAATCTTCACAAAATGGAGTTTTTGAGATAACATCTATTTCTAATACACCTTGGTTATGCAACAATTATAGACCTTTCTCACTCATATGAGATTAGTTATTGAGCCATTCGACAGTATCATCTCCCTTTTGCCATAGAGGTTGGCCTTATAGGCCAAATCTCATCTCCTTTAAAGGAAACAAGTGAGCCCTTTGATGATTTTAAGCAATTTGTGTAAATCCATTATCTTCGAGAACACCAATAGTGAAAGTTATGAGATAGTGCTAGACCGTTACTAGATACCCGATTTTAATTGACCTTACGTACGGAATAAATCTACTACAAGCAACAAGTCACTTTTAGTGATTTCTAGATGATTAAGCATACAAGTCAATTTTCCTAAGTTGAATTACCGTAGTTATACTAATATGGAAAGTAGTAAATAACAACAGTATGTTGACAGAGAAACCCAACAAGGGAAAAATTTCGAGACCAAGCCAGTGACCTCCACTATCGACAATATGAATTACAGTACGATTCCAAATTAGCAACTTTCAGTAATTCTAGCTGTTATAATTCCTACAACCTCTAAGATCCACTGCCTAACTTTCAGACTCACGATCTATCTACCGTAGATGACTCCCGATCTACCTCATGCAACTTCCAAGATCTGCTGTTATGTTTCATGTCTCCTGATCTTCTGCCAATTGTCTCTACAAGTGAAATTTCAAGAAACTCATGTTCTTGTACTCTTCCTGAACTTGCTCCACATCTTCCAAATCCCGATAAAAGAGTCAATTCCTTAAAAGATTAAGGACGCCAAGTGTTTTAGATTATGGAACCTTGATGTTTTCCAAAATCGAGTTGTTGGATCTCAAAAATAAATGTATGAATCTCTCAATGATTTGCCTCTTGGATCTCTTTCATATATGTTAATGAATCTCTCAGTGTAAGAACAATGTAGCAACATCTGAAAAATCGTCACAGAATTCTGTATTTATAGTTGGGGACATTTTGGTAGTATGGGTCGTGTAAAACTTGTCAAAAAACGCGACTTAAGTTTACTATATATAACCGTCGCTCGAGTGAGCGTCTGGCGAAGGTCGAGCGAAGACCACATTGCTTCAACCGCTCGAGCATGCTTCCGACAAGCAACTAGCGAAAATGCACTGAGTCTTCAACTTAGTTCCAAACTCGAATTCAACCCCTACCTCAACTATACATAATTGTACCTAGATCCTTGACTTTTACACGTGTACATTTTAGTCCATTTTGTTCACAAACATGTCAATTATAATTTTGTCCCTAACAAATAGAAAACAGGTTTATAGACAAGTATGCACATATCTTACTTTTCTCAAAGTATGAATGTATCCATTTAGGACTACATCACCTATTCCTTTAATGTCACAGGGAATATTGTTGCCTATTACTAGTTTTCTAACATTGATTTCTTAATAATTCGTAAACTAATCTCCTTTGGGGGCCATGTGGAAAGTGCAACCTCAATGTAGACACTAATGGCATTTTCCTTTTTCATAGACTATAATCACAATTCCTATAATATTAACAGTTGTTTCCATGGCCACGTGAATTCTTTGAGTTTGGTTCTTTTTGTTATTATTATTCCCTGAATTCTTTGAGTTTGGTTCTTCACTGTGATTTTGCCTATGTTGAGACGTTCCTCTTACTAACATAGTTTCAGCATTACTTGAATCTTGTTTTATATCCTATAATTCTTGCTCTTTACCCTTGAGTTGATGACTATTTGATGGGTTAATTCATCTTTCCATATTTAATGGCAGCCTTTACATATATATAAATCTCAGTGACTGAAATCAGCATAATAAAAGCTTTATATTCTTCAAATATCTTTTCACCAAAGTTATCTTGAACCAATTTGTTAATAATGTTTAGATTATAGCCGAAGTCACCTCAAAAAATCTATTTTAAAATGAAGAATCTTTCAAGTAAGTGCAGTTTATTGGGGGAGGGATTTTCCATATAAAGTTTTTGTAGAGCGTCCCACGGTTCTTTAGAAGTGCTCAATTTTCCCACCTTTCTCAACATAAAATCAGGAAAATTCAAAATTATGGTGGTGTATGTCAATTCATTAGTCTCAGTCTTTTGGTCCTCGGTCATGGCAGCCACGAATTTTCCATCTATAGCCTTGGCTACTTCTTGTTGTACTAACACGCCTCTCATCTTTTGCTTCCAAATGCAAAGATGTTTAAGTAAAAGAGAACCAATTAAAATTTATTATGCTCATTGCAAAGGAAAAATCAACACAAGATTTAGGATAGACTCTAGTGATTCGAATTAATTTCTTACCACTTATATAACACAGAGCAGACAAGAAAAATCAATTAATTAGTGGTGGACATAAGATCCACAACCCAATCAACAGATAAGTTAAGCAAGGGTACAAATCATACCAATGAAGTGTTGTACCTCTAATTTCAGCCTGTATTTACCAGGATTCCATGAGGTGAGGATCAAGTTCCCAAGTAATTTTTTGCTTAATTTGTCTGTGAAATGTGCAAGATTCAATCAAATTTAACATAGGCACTTCCACGGGTGATTTTAGACACAAAACTGGTTCTAACCTCAGAATAAGCTTTAATCAATTATGTAAATCAAGATAAAGTCACTTAAATCACATATTACATCAAGAATGTGAATCTTTCACACAAAAGCTTAAGGATTAGAAATGAGTGAACAATCAACTGTTTGTGAAAAAGGAGTCCAATAATTTTGATATAAGAGAACCTCTCGAGAATTGACCCTTAAGGCTTATGTTTATCGATTGAAGGGAGATTTGGGCTATTTTTCATTACGGCTTATGTTTTTCACCCTAAAAAATCTCTGTTAATCCTCTTTGTGTGGTACCTTGCAATCCACACTCAAGTTTTCGAAACCCTATGAACAGAGAATCACCACAGAAAAGTTTGCACTCAGAGATCTACACCAAAGACCTCCGCGAACATAGGTTCAGATCAAGAAAACCCTTTGTGTATTAAGATCATCAACTGAAACCCTAAAAGCTCTGGTATCACTAGGTTTGTAAGCGAAGAGAAATTATAAATCACGTATGTAAAACACAAACACACAACAAGAATGTTAAGGAATATAATCTCATATTGAATAAAGATGAAAAACATAGACCAATTTATAAGGTCTTGTGTTACTCCTCTTAACAAGGTTGACTTTTTAAGATGAAACCTGAAATTTGTACATGGTATCAGAGCCCATTAAGTTCCAACGAGCGATTTGATCCGATTAAAACTCAAAAACAAAAAACAAAAAAATGAGCATACGAATTTCAAAATTAATCTGCTCAAACGAGTTACCATCTTGCGAGGGCATGTTAAGAGATATAATTTCATGTTGAATAAAGATGAAAAATATAGACCAATTTATACGGTCTTGGACTACTCCTTTTAACAAAATTGATATTTTAAGATGAAACCCCAAATCTTTACAAAGAACACCAGCTTTGGTTTCACCAAATCTGGCTAGTCTCTTTTGGAGCTCCACATGGAGCAGATATGACTCTGATGTATTTAAACTTCTTCAGAACAACAATTTCTCTAACAATTATCCAACATGTGCGATTATCACCTCCTTTTCACACAATCTAAGACTAATATACCAAAATACTAAGATAATGTAGAGAGTAAACAAAGAGAGCACAGATTTGGAGAGAGAGAGAGAGATGAACAGCATGTTTTCAACTAAACCCTAATCGCATAAATTTCCCATTCTATACTTGCATCCAGTGGTATGGATATGATCTTGATAATCAACTACAGTTTTATTCTGGTATGCAATTGCATTTTTCCATCAAAAGGGTACAAGTTAAGCACTCCTTTAGTTCATGTGTTGGGTTTTCGGATCTAAAACTTTACAAAAAAAGCTCTAAAATATTTGTTGAGATCATAGTCAAGAAGGAGGTGAAAAACAAAATTTTACAAAGCAAAAATAAAGCATATAAACTCTAGTTTTCTGAAAGAAAATCAGAGGAGAAGAAAGTTTTTGGACTACATTTTGATATATTTTCTTCTTAATTTCGTGTTACACAAAGGCTCAAATATATAGAGCAACTTGCAAGACTTCTATCAACTACACTACCTACTCTTACACATAAGTACTACACTATACTTAGACAATACATTGTTTACTGTCATATGAAAGCAAACTCTACCATATTAGTATACAAAATAGGCCTAACTTTTATCATACAAAGGAGTTAGACATCAACCAAATGTGTAACCAAATCTAAAATATATTTTTGAGTGACAACTAAATGTCACAACTTCAACACTCCCTTATGATATTTTGTTGGAACCTTCAAAAAAATTTCACCATGGCTGGAAACCATTGAAAACAATCTTCTTCATTCTCACACGTTTTTCATTTTTCTGGTTTGGTGACTACAAGTTCGAGTTCCTTTGATTTTATTTGATTCAAGTTCTCTTGGTTGCAACTCTCTTCGTAGTTAATCAACTCTTTTAGCCATAAATCAGCCATACCCAAAAAAAAATGTCATCTTGCATCATTTTCTCAGATTTGCTGTTGTTAAAATCAGGAGTGGCTGCTGTCATTTTTTTCGAAAGCTGATGCTGAATATCAAATTTTCCAAAGGCTGTTGCTGCTGATTCTTTTTTTTTTTTTTTTTTTTTTTTCAAATTTTGGCTTTCTTCCAACAATTTTTGGCTTGGTTGAGCTTACCAGATTTCGCACCTTGCTTAACTGGATTCACTCCCCTTTTTCGGCCATTTTCAGCATTTTAAAAACATGATTTTGACAGCATTTTTAGCAGCTCCTTCATCTTCATTCTTCTAGCACTTTTTCACATGGTATATGACTTTAGCCTACCGGGTTTCAAGCTTACTAGTTTCAACCAGATTCACTCCTTCTTCGCTAACCGGATTCAGCTTCTTCATCGCAACAATTTTCCTTAGCAAATTTTTCAGAATGAGATAACCAGATTCAAATCAATTTTTTGATGATTACAAGTTTTGGTTTTCTTGTTTCCATTTGATCAAATGACTCTTTGGTTGCAACTCTACTTCCTAGTTGATAACTCTTTTAGTCTAGGACCACCACATACAAAGAAAAACTCTCGACTTGCATCATTAATTTCCTCAGCAATAGCTTTACTAGTTTTCATTTGAAATTACCGGATTTTAGCATTTTAGAAGAGCTTATCGGATTTTCTTTGAGCTCACCGGATTTTAGCTTCCCATACCGAATTTCATTGACATACCGTATATCAGCTTTGGCATACCGATTTTGAGAAAATCGAATATTCATTTTCTTACCATATTTTCAGTATACCGTTTTTAAGCTTACCGGATATTGAGTTTTAGAACTTACCATATATGCACAACAAATACCGGGTTTTGAAATACTAGTTTTGAGAAAAACGAATATTCCTTTACTTATCGTATTTCAGCATTTGATGGCTTACCGGATTTTGGCATATTTACTTACCGTATTTCAACATTTCAATACTGGTTTTCATCTTCTTTCTTCTTCAGCTCTCCTACTGATTTTTATCATTATTTTCTTTAGCTATTTCCAGCAACCTCTTCATATTTTTTGGCCTTTACAGCACCTTCAACATCTGTTTTCCATCGATTTTTTCAGCACCTTCAACAGTCTTTTTTCATCAATTTTTTGGCACATTCAACAGCTCCCTTTCACCATTTTTGGCACTTTCACATCAACTTTGCAACCATTTCAACATGCCGATATTTGCTTCGTTTTTAGCCACTTTCATCACCATCAAGAATCAAATTTAACTCTCAGTGCTGCTGCTGAAACTTTGCCATTAAACCAGATTTTTTGAATATTTTTGGCTGCCATTTTTTTTACAGCTTCTTCTGGTTTTTCTTAACTTCTTTGTGGCCTCTTTCTTCTTCTTCTTTTTGAGACTTTTCAAGCCCCTTAAGAACGTTAGAGTTTTTGGATCTAAAGCTTTACTAAGAAATTTCTAAAATATTTGTTGAGATCATAGTCGAGGAGGAGGTGAAAGAGTTTTTGGACTACATTTTGATGTATTTTCTTCTTAATTTCGTGTTACACAAAGGCTCAAATATATAGAGCAACTTGCAAGACTTCTATCAACTACACTACCTACACTTACACATAAGTACTACAACATGCTTATACAATACATTGCTTACTGTCATATGATAGCAAACTCTACCATATTAGTATACAAAATAGGCCTAACTTTCATCATACAAAGGAGTTGGACATCAACCAAATGTGTAACCAAATCTAAAATATATTTTTGAGTGACAACTAAATGTCACAACTTCATCACACTTTAATAATGCCATCTCTAACAAATATTTCTAATAGGTATTGATGCCACTTTGTTATGCACATTGTAGAGTCAAAATTTAATTCAAGCACTCAAAATTTCAAGAATGCTACAAGAGAAAAGTTTTACTCTTGGACAATATGTTTTTACTTTGTTGTTTGCTGACAACTTCTTGCAATTCTTTCAACTTTCACTCTTTTCCATACATTTCCCTTAGACTCCTATATATACTTCTTGTTGGTGAATCCAATTTCATGCATATGCATGAATCCTATAGATTCGTGATCATTTTTTAATATTCAATGGTATATAATTATTGTATACCAACATTTATAAATATGTTCCATTATTCATATTTCTTCCTCAAGGTTTGTTGGTAGGTGATTAGGCGTTGTACCATTGTTCATGAATTTCATCAAGATTCATGTTCACAGGTCTAGGTTAATTTCCTATAATTCAATACAACCCAGGCAGCATATGAGTGAGAATTAATTAATAAATCAAAATTAACAGGATTTTATATGTTTACAAATATTTGAATAAGCAGTGCATCATTTGGAGTACCTACACTGAATTTATCTGTTTGTAGGTTTTGTAATTGGATAATTAGCACAAAACGTCCATATCTTTCAAATTTATTGTGGAAACCATCCATATCTTTCATTTTTTTTGACATTTTTGCCCTTATTTCCATATTTCTTTGCGAAAAACGTCATTTTCATCCAATTTCTCAATAAAAATCAATGAAATAATGAATATATCCTCATGTTTAAATAAAACAAAAAGAAAAGAAATTAGAAATAATCTCAATCATGCTCCTATATTTTTTTAAAAGCAATGAAAGGTATGGACAATTGACAATTTCTTATAAACTTGAAAGGTATGAACGTTTTGTGCTAATTACCCTTTTGCAATTTGTAAAATTTGTATACTTAAAGGACTACTGTGCTAGCTTTTCCCTTAATTTTTGTATCTGTATTATGTGTTTTTTCTCAACACTTCTAATCAAAATAAATTATATATATTACAAATGGATCTCTTCTATGAAATGTCTATTGTTCTCTAGAAACATTTGCATAAAAGCAGCTTGTTTTAATAGTTCCTCTTTTACTCCTCTTGCTCATATCCCTAATGCAATTTGAAATTTAAGTTTAATGCTCTATGTTGGAGGTGGTTAATTTGTTAGGCATGAATGCTTTAGCACGAGTGAAAGAACTCAATAGCTAAATGATGGAGTTTATTTTTTCCATCGATAGACTGTTTAGATTCATCTTAATAACTTAGGTTGTTGAGTGTGCATTAGGATTCTCAACACAGTATGTTCCTGTTTATGGATAAGTATTCCAAGTACTACACATTCTATGTAAGGTAAAGATGCTCAATTGCATTTTGAAGCAAATATCAGAAATTTTATAAGCTGTGAGGTTAGATTTTGGTTTATTAAAAATAATTGGACATACCTTAAAAATGTCTCAAGGGCATTTGGTTATTTATCTCTGTAACTAGATTATATTTCATGGTTTTAGTTCAACTTTCTTGAGAAGATAAAAAAAGTGTAGGCTTTTAGGCTTTGATGATAGGTAGAATCTATATGAAGATATATCATCTTTCCTCCGTGAAAACCCTAAAGAGATTGCTTTTAAATTGTTAGTTGAAGACTAGGGAAAGATTTATTATTTTAGTTATAACTTTGAGATGTGTTTATGGTTGCAATCTCTACAATTTAGTAATCTATAAAACTCTTAACTTTGAGATTTATGCTCGCATGATCATTTCTTAATAGAATATATACGTGTATTGGCTCTTCAATTCTAAAGGCCTCCACACCCAAAATGGAGGCATGGTTGATATTTCTGGAACATATAGAATTTATTGTTTACAGCCAAACTTACTTGAAAATGTAGATTCTATTGTTTACTAATAAAATAGCTTGAAAATTATCTATTGCTTACCACTAAAACGACTAGAGTATCGAAGCATTTGCTATTTCTATTCACTCTTTCTCGTTTTCATTTGTTCTCCTTTCTATTATCTATATCCTGTTGTGGGTTTTTATGGAATTTTTGTAGGCAGACTTTGTTATTTTCTTTCAACAGGTAATTAATTTTTTGGCATTTTGCATTAATTTAGGACTGGCATAAACTAATGCAGCTCCTTAATTATTTTGCAAAGAGCGTACTCTATTCTAATATAAGTCTTTATCACTGTTTAACAGGGACTTGTAGGCGGAGAAGATCTGTTTAGAGTATGGAAATTCCGTTCAAGTTGTTTTGGCTTCCGAAATCATCAAGCGAGACCTTAACTACGAATAACTCATATATGGTATGCTGCATTATATATTGCAGTTTTGTATTTTAGAATTTCTTGTGCTCTTTGTAAGATTCTAAACTTTTGTTTATAATTCATGCTTTATGATTGTAATTTTCTATCCCACCTGGTTCAATTCCTTTTCTTCACCATTCCTCATCTGCCGCTTGAAAAACGAATACTAAAGGAGGGAAACAAACCAACATTTGAAGAACCGTATCGAAAGCATAAACACTTAAACGACTTATTAGCCAACTATTCAGCAGCAGTATTTCCTTCCTTTCTGATACATCCATAATCTACTTAAATATTATTTTCGGTCTCAAATGCTTCCTGTTTTTATAGATGACTTCGTAGTCTATATATTGACATCATAATTCAAGTTTTTGTGTGTTCTTTATTGCTTCAAATGAGAAAAGGTTAGTTCAAAGCTGTAGAGATATGAGGATGCTATTGAAAAAACGAATGATTTGATTCGTATATACTCTTGTAGAAAGATTTAACTACTTTTTCCCGTGGAAGAGTTGCAATCAAACCTTTATTACATGTACTCGTTCTTGAAACAGAAAAAAGGAAAGAAGACCAAGGAACTTAACAAAAAAACAAAACAAAAGAGATTCTACACCGCTCATCTGAAATATATGGTTGATATATATGAGTTTGATAAACCAAACTTGATCCTAAGGGCACCTAAGTTTTGTGGAAAGAGGACCTAATTTATGCTGCGTTTCCTAAGTAAAATGAACCTTTAATTTTTATTTTTATTTTATTAACTACAATATTATATTTTATAGCTCGTGTTAATTCGCATATGCTCAATGCATTTTCGAAACATTGAGATCAACACGTTTCTTTGACCATATATACACACTTAAACATAAAAATGCGCATGCATTTACGTTAAAAAGTGTGTCAAAATTAGCAAAGCAAAGTTCAGTCCATTTTTAAAACTTACAAAAATGCAAATTGAGCTTTACAAACATCAAATTAACCCAAATTATACACGTTCATGAATTATATACAGCAATCTATATGATTTTGACGTTTAAAAAAATAAAAAATGAAAACAAATTTTTCATCAAGTTGCAAACTATCTACATCAAGCTCGAGCCTCCTTCGATCTTTCTATTGTTTTACTAGTAAGTGATGCTAGTAATGAACAATCTTGGATTGTTATTTGTTATGAAGATGAGAAGGAAATTAATAATGATATCCTACCATCTACGAAAGGTAACAGAAATTCTCGAGTTGAAATAAGGAAGTCCAATGATGATAATTTTACATCGGATAATACCGAAGATAACTTGTATGAAAAGGAGTTTGAATTGAAATTTGATAAAGAGTTAAACAATATTTAGGATTTTTTTTAAAGTCGATATTTGGGTATAATCTAATTATAGGAATTGATTACCAAATAATTATAGTATTTATGATTTTGACCATATTTTTTTTATTAAAAATTTGAAGAATATGTATAAAGTTCAAGTTGTTATAATATTTTATGATTTTGAGTAATATTTTTCTTTCCATAAATTTAAGGAATGTGTATAATGTTTAAAGAATATATTATTTTATTTATTTATCATATTAGAATATTAAAAATTGGAAAACGCATATGCTTCGCATAGGCATGCATATTTAAAGACTTTTGTAGAGTTGTATAGAATTCATTTGACTTTTACAGCTTTCATTTTGGAAATAAAAAATTTGTGTATAAAGTTCACTTAATTAGGAAAATAAACAACAATTTTTTTTAAAAAAAAATACAACATTTCAATATTCTTTGATGAAAAAAAATGAAACCTCTAGTGATTAATATTATCAATATGTCTAACCGTGCAGAAAGTTATTAAATTAAACAAACAACCAATACATAAAATTTTAACTATAGACTAATCTATTTTTATAAAATATAAAATTGTAATTAAATTTTGATTTTTTTAGTGACCAAAATTCAACTATCTTAAAGTTCAGTAGCCAAAATTTGATCATCTCAAAGATCGGTGAGTATGGTCGAATTTTTGCCACAAAACTTTGAAAAACATCTTTTATGACTCACAATAAATTTGTATTTAATTAAAATTCGTTGTTAAAAGTTGAATTTAATTTTATTTAACAACAAACAAATTCATTATGCGTTTCGTTGTAAAATTCAAATATTATGAAGAAAATAGCATCAAATTCTAAAAAAAAAAAAATTAACTATTGTGTAATTAAGTAATCATTACTAATGGTTTAGACAATACTTACAAGGTTGTGCAAAAGAAGTGACTACTAATTACAATGAAACGCACAATATATTTATCGTAAAAATTAAATTAAATCCGATTTTTTTTAACAACGAATTTCAGCCCCTATTTGATGGCCATTATTAATTTTAAAAAAAAGAGTTCTAAAAATAGTGATTTTTTGAAGAATGTGTGGTTAAAAAGTTAGGAAAAATTTTGAGTTTACGTGTAAAATATTTTATTGTATAGATATGTGGTTAAATCTAAATTTATAGTGAGCAATAGAAAATGTTTTTCAAAATTTAGTGGCCAAAGTTCGTCGTTTTTCAAAGTTCAATGGCTAAAATTCGACAACCTTAAAGTTTAGTGAGTAATAGATGATATTTTTCAAAATTTAGTAGCCAAAATTTGCCCATATCAAAGTTTAACGGTGTGATGGGAAGCCAAGTGTGCATTTTGTCAACCACATCACAAATTCAGTTAGAGGTTTGAGACGGAAGTTATGTTAGTGAATACATACAGCATTTTATAAAGTTCAGTAGTCAAAACTCGACATTTTAAAATTTAGTGAACAATCCAAAACATAGACCTAATTTCAGTGACCAAAACTCGACGTTTTGAAATTCAGTGAACAATCAAAGATATGGACCGGTAATCATTAGAACAATTAACTCGAAAAAAGAAGAAATGATAAAAAGAAAAGAGAAAAATGAATGAGAGTATTAAAAAGAAAATAATAACATGTTGGAGTGAAAAATATTTAATTTTTTGTTCACAAAATGAAAGACGAAAGAAAAATATTGAAGAAAGAGAAATTATAGATTGACACATTTTCTTTTTCTTCGTTTTTTGGTGGAAGTCATCTTGAATGGGAAAAATTTTTAAAACTCTCGGGGTGTAAAATACTCGGTACTTTTGAACAATACTAATACCCGTACTTTTGAACACTATTAATTGACATAAGTATTAAAAATTAGAAATCATTATTTAATTGGGACCCAAACATGAATAAATATGTAATATCAAATAAATAGTGACAGAGAAAACAAATTTTGAAATTTTGTACAGATAATTTCTATTTATAGGTTTAGCTTGAGAAGAATTTTACACAAGTCATTGACATTTTGAAACTAGGTCTTTATTTCTCTCTTCTATTAAAAGAGACAATCCCTCATTTACTAATTATTTAAGACGTATTTTGTATTCATATTTTATCCCTTCTTTAGTTTTTTATATCCAACTTAACACTCACACAGTCGCCATACTTGACTTCTTTCTAGGGCTGGACAAAAGTCTCGAATCGAACGGTTCTTTTGAAATTAAATACTCGAACGGGTACCCGAATCTAGAACCGAAAGTTTCGGTTCGATTCTCAGTTCTAGACCAAAAATTGAATCTTTTTAAATTTTTAAATTTTTTATATTATATAAATCAAATTATTTATCTTTTTCTAAATAAATTAGCAAATTAACAAATTATTTTCAATTAATAAATAGTTGGTAAGTATTAATAATACTTTAAAGTATTTTTATCTCTATGACTTCTAATTTATATTTCTTTATTTTATGTAGATTTGAATGTTTGAAACAAATAAATTATTGATATGGAATGGATCACCGATATTTTAGTATTAGTATTTACCTTTTGGTATTTGTATATATTTGTAAATTAATTTTATTGTACAACTTGTTATTTATATGTTATTAAATTGAAGTACGTCAATTTGTAAAAGTAAGATTGAACATGTCATTAGTTATTTTTATAAATGTTAAAAAATTTAATAATGGTACGGAATCGAATGGAATCGAACCCGAATGGGTCTATAATTATATTTGGACCCGACAGTTCTATTTACTAAATACCCGAAAAATTTTGGTTCAGTTCGATTCTCTTCATAACCGAATCGAACCGGACCATGTCCAGCCCTACTTCCTTCTCACATAAATTGTGGCAACGGTTGAATTTCGTCTATATTTGTGATCTAGAGTTGTAATTTACATTTTGACCTCCTTAAAGTCAACCATTGTGGGTATATATCTACAAAATAAATCACATATTTAGAGGGAACAAGGTAGAATTGAGAAAAAAAAGTAGAGATCGCGGGGTCGAATGGCAGCGCCCCTCGTGGGTATCAAATCGACGATATTAACATTTTCATTCATTACATTATTATATATTTAAATAGTGAGTAAAACGGGATATTTTATCATATCTTGTTTATAATATATGTAATAGAAAGTTAGGAAAAAAAATTATGGCTCAATATCGGATTTCATAAACATTCCACAATATACAGTAAGTGATAAAATTATGGCTCGTACCAAATTTTATCCATGCACTTACCGTATTTGGGTTTAATATATTCATATTCGGTATGAGCCACTAATTGATAAACTACACACCGTATTTGTTTTTTTTTTTTTTTGGTCGCTGCTGAAGAACTAATTATTTCCATTTTCATTAATTACATTATTATTTAATTATAATTTAATTATCAAATCAACGATATTAACATTTTGATTCATTACATTATTATTTAATTATGATCATATTTAATTGTAATTATCAAATCGACGATATTAACATTTTTATTCATTACATTATTATTTAATTAATTATAATTATAATGTAATTATTAAATAGACGATTTATTTATATGCAGATTTTAGAGAAATTTATTTGTAAACGTGAAAGATATTTATGATTTAGTTTAAATGAAGTCATTTGTCGTCTTTTTTTTTTTCGTATACTTTCGATTCTTCATATGAAGATTTGGTATTAATTGTATTAAACTTTTTGTCACAACTGTATTCTTAATTAATATAAGCAATGATTTAATGATTTTATTTTATTTTATATTATGATGTAACATAACAAGAGAAGTTGCTAATGTTCTTCACTCAAGTCAACAAAATGAAACCACAACCCTCGACCAAAATCAACCAGAAGTCGATGATCAATGTGCCCAAGCGGCCAACATCAACCAGCCATGAAATTCAAAACAATGAAAAGATATATTCAAGTGAAAATTTTAAGGCAATAAACTACAATCTCATGTGATACAATGATGAGTAAAATTAAAAATAAAAATTAGAAAACATATTTTAATAAATCTTTGAGTGAAACCTGTTGGGGGAGTGAACTTTGAGAAAGGAAAATGAGGGGTTAGAGATGAGAGAAATGACAAAAAGCATGGTTATGGCATGCGAAAATGGAGAAAGCATGAAAAAAAAATTCTTACTACATGCACACGGAGCTTTGTGTGGAAAAAAATCTTACTTCATACACACAGAGCTTTGTGTGAAGAAAAAAAAAAAGTTGCTCCATGCACACGGAACTTTTGCTCCTTGCACACGGAGTAAAAGCTCCTTGCATGGTATGGCGTGCGAAAATGGAGAAAGCATGAAAAAAAAATTGTTCCATGCACACGGAGCTCTGTGAAGAAAAAAAAACTTGCTCCATACACGGAGCAAGAGCTCCGTGATATGGAGCACTTGAAATTTAATTTTTTTTTTTTCATTTCTTGCAGCTAAGTCCTTGTGTTAATTGCGCGTTCAGTCCTTCAACTTTCGTCTTGTACTTTTTGGTCCTCATAATGTTCCAGCTTATATATATATCAGATCGACATCATCCAAATTTACGTAAATGAAATTTTAATAATATTGACATAAGAACGTAAATGAAATTAATTCTAACAATCATCTTTTACTATTGACAAATAGTTGAATATATCTAAAATTCAGGATATAATTACTATAATTTAACCCACTAAAATTATCTTCAAAATAACCAAGCCCATGCATCGCACAGGCAGAAACTAGTATTAATAAAAGCTCCTACAAAATTTGTAATTGATATGCTCAAGTGTTTCCCCAATTTTAACCATAAATAAAAAAAATCTTCGTTTATAAAATCTACTGCAAATGGGTAATTGCTATCCTAAGGTTTCTCCAAATTTTTGCCATTCCTAACTCTGCTTTACCTTAAATATTATTTTAAAAAAGAAAAAATTTGTGAATCTTGTTTTTACCAATTTTCTTCTCTCAATAAAATAATTTTATGCGTGAACCAATTATTTTTCCATACTTAAGCAAATAATCTATAAAAATATCACTTTTCACAAAATATATTTCTACATCAAACAGACCCTAAATAAATCTGCACATGAATATTTTTCCAACATGCATCTTAATAGCTTATTACCACCTTACGTTCAATTAAGGGTGTAAACCTCAGCCACTTGTTTACCTACAAAATTATTTTATTCAGAGAATATATGATAAAAAATGAGTTTTAAAAAACAAAATCAAGTATTGATAATTGAATATTAATTTATTTTAGATTAGCCTCTCATAAGGTGGTCGAATTGATGAAGTAGGTGAACGCAGAAATCTTTGGTCACGAGTTCGATTCTCCCTACTAATACTTTCTGGATCGAATCTATCGCATTGGGCTTGCCTAGTGCAGTTAACCTAGCTAGCGTGATTTGAATGCTATTGCGTCAGCCCGAGGGTTTACCTAGTGCACACCCAAAGAGTAGCGTCTGTGAGTTCTCCCGCCAACAAATTTTTTTTTTAAAAAGTGTAAACCTCAGCCGTGCCACCGCCCGATTTACACATCTACACCGTATCCTCTTTACATTCTAGTTCTTCAGTTTTCAATCCCAAGGACACAGAATTCAAATAAAAATAAATAAATAAAACCCTTACCTTCAATCTGTAATAAGAACTTGCAAGAATTAAAATAACACGGGGAGGGGGTAGAGTTCGGGTTGAGACTACCCTATGAAAGATCACTTACTATTCTTAATGAGTTCCAGTTCAAAGAAGACAAAATAGAGAATGGACGAAGGTTGGAACAAAAAGCATAAGCAAAGATTTACAAATTACAACTAATTAAATTAATGAGGATTATTCGTCTCAAGAATGCCAGATAGAGAGAAACTACATTAGGCAACATGTTCATCCAAAGAGATATGGAACTAGAGCAACCAAGCTTCAAGCCGAAGTATCTATGATATTAATCTAAATTACCAAGAACTGCATGTGTATTCCAAGCTAACTGAAATCTACTGGTAATTTCCAAAATGATCGGTCGGGGCTTGCCAGACTGTACCTGTTACATTTACACAAGTAACTGTTAGGCAAGAATACAAGTTCGAAAGTAAAACCAAAAGATAGACGAAAATTATCAATAGTACAAGAATGCAAATCCTAGTAATAGTAATACATTTATGTCTGAGTTCAATCCGTTCAGAAAATAAGTTAAACCAAAGAACAAAATAAGCATCCCTCGTGAAAGCTTCTCGACTAAACTTATTTGCAGCAAAAAGGGATATAGCGAAGTAGTCAGTAGTACAACTTTTATTCTTCAAAAATAGTTGAACTTCATTCTTCATTTTTCATTAAGTCATAAAATCATAATAGTACATAACAAGAACAAAATTTAGCATTGCACCATTAAAAGACAACCAGCAGAACTCTATAGTCAATCGCATAGGTGCCTCATGGGAAGTTGATTAAAAACGACTAACTGGCAAATAACGATTACAGGTGAGAACATTGAAAATTTTAAGGTGAATCCCCTGCAATCAAAGCTTGAATTGGTTTTTGGAATGTTTACTAGTCTTAAGATGGAAGTCCAAGCTGCATATAAATGAAAATCAGAAGCAGCTGCCGAATAAATTTGAACCCAGAGTCTGAATAAGAAAATGCAGTTCAATTCTCAACTAATAACATGCTTGATAACCATTTGACAGAAAAAAAATACTTCACACGACTCTGACAGCACGAAGTTCATTAGGTATCTTGATATTCCATCAAGTGCTTGTTTGGCAAAGCTAAAATTATAATTTAAGGTGGTCATTGACATTTAGTAAGAACCACGACTACTTCCCACTTATTATCCACATATTCTGAGTGACCCCCATCTTATCAACACTTAAAAGCACTACCAAACACAACCTCAGCAGTCTAAGATTAAGTATTCATGGTCATGACTGTGCAATGTGCATTGATGCATTGTTCTACAGCTCCCGCTTCGAAGTAGCATGTAAATAAAGTTTAACTACACAGGAAGATCGAATTGGTTGCCTATATTAGTTTAAAACCAATCTTCTACTAAATACACTTAAAACGCTAGAATACAGCAATAGCATCGAAAATCACAATAAACTACTATTACTCAAAGCCCAAAAACGACTACAAATACGTTAGCAAAGAATGCTTGAGCCCAAACTACTATCTGCGACAAATATGTGGCGTGTCTCATGCTGTACGGCCGTTGGCATGGTTAATGAAACGAAAAACATATACTTTGGTGTCTACAAACATGGAAAATCAGAACAAAAAATTTCCATTACCCCACTTTCCACGAGAGACTTCATATAATAGAGATTGCAATTACATTTGAAGCCAAATCCAAGTTCACACAGTGTTAAAAAGAGATTTTTGTGGGTTTATTTTGTGTGGTTCGTGTCACTGAGATGGTGTGGAGAATATTACTTAGAAGAGACTTTGGATGGGTAACTAATAATTAGTGGTTTGGAGCAAAAAGAGTTAAAAATTATATAGAACAATGACATTCGTAGAGAGATGTCAATAAGTCAATGAGAATACATGCGCAAATATATTTTAAGCATATATATGGACACCCAAACGCACTTATATAAAGCTAACGTTTGGCATATCCCCAGTTAATGTCTATGAATATCTATAGAATGCGTAAAATTGTATTCAATGAACCTTAAAAAAGGCCATTTCGAACAAAATTAATCAGTCAAACTAAACTAATGTGAACCTTGAATTACCCTCGACAAGACAACAAAGCATATGAAGCTAACTTGGCAAGCGGCAAGAGTTAGAAATAGAAAATTATTAATACGTTTGAGGTTCCTAGTGACTGATAGGACACCAGCCAAATACCAAAATAAAAAATCTCGCAAGTGTATTTTCTGTAATTCAGCATGTTTCATCTTTATATAGAAGCAATTTCAGAGAATGATGGCCTGAACGCAGGGTCCCCCACTCCCATCCGCTATTCTACTTAGTAGGTAGCTACACAGGGCTTTGTATCTCGCAGTTCCATCTGTAATTTCCAGAACTCATGACTTCATCTTATTCAGTCAAAAACCATCATGTGTTGCAGTTTTGGAATGAAATATATCCAATATATTCACATAATAACTATAAAGAAGTGGATGTGATAGAAAATAATTGCAGAGCTAACTACCACCTTTAAATGCATGAACCTAACAGAGTGGGACATGCAGCGAACCCCAAGTTCATCTCAAAACAACCAAAAATAACATTGAAAGAATTAGCATAAAAAGGAGAAACTTAAAAGGAAATTTTTCTAACGAAACAGTTTTTGTTGGGATAAAATGAAGTTTGTCTCCCAATTCAAAAACTTGATTAAACATGGACATTGAGTCATCCAAAATGAATGTAGTGCCCTTTTTATTAAAATGTCCTTTAGTCAAGCTAGGCAATGTTGATAAGGAAGACGAGTGTCTAAGTGGACTAGAAAAGTCACTTTGCCTAGTTTGACAAGAATACCTAGGTGGTTCAAAATTCAAGCAAAAAGGAAGTGGAAGAATTTGGTCAAATTCATTCAGTAATTAAACTCCTTCATCCTTGGACCTCGTTTCTTAATATAGTGACTTTTCCATACTCTAAGCCCCACTTTCGCACTTGTGATATGTATTTCTGAACAAATTCCTGAATAACAAGATTAAAAGGGTGTAGAGGCACTTGCTTAGATGAGAGTGGAATTCCTTCATGTCAATCTTGATTGGTGACAACTGACAAACGACTTTGTCCTCCTATATGCCATCTCTCCTCTCCAGCTTCTGATTGAGCACAATTTGCTTCGGATCTCGATAATACTTAGAATCAGTTGGTAAGAAGTCAACGATTACACGAATTGCTTAAACACCAAATTAGGATTTGAAAAAGGAATTGATCGTGATTTTGAACCATACTCATGAGGAAGGAAAAATGAGAAGTTTACACGTCATCCTGGATGAGATTGGAGATTTTCTTGAGAATATTGATGGCCTTTCTTATTATTGCATACATTTACATCCTTTTTGGAGAGAAATGATTCGAACGGTTTCTTCCTCATTCTAGTATTTGATTCTTGTCTAAGAATGTGCCTGTAGGAGTACAAATAACATAAAGAAATATAACCAACTTTCATGGAAAAAGCAACAACAAAGATTTGGGAAAAAAATGGTGAGCAGACTGCAAGGTCCCAAATAAATTGGCTCATTCAAAAAAGGTCTTGTTCTTCAAAAGCTTCCTCCCTTGTATTGTCAACCTACCTATGGTAATGCTCGTATTACACAACAATGCTCAGTTTTAACCAATCATATGAAAAAAGAAAAAAATATATATATATATATATGCCAGAGAAAATGTTTCATAGGAAGGCCAACAAAGCTTACAGTTAGACCCCGACGGCCGCTGGCAGCCTTCATCCAGGCAGTGGCCAAAATACAGTGCAGACAGGGGGCTACATTAGACAAAAGGAATGACATTGTCTGCCCTCAACAGTGCTGGGTGAGAATCAGGCAGCCAAACACTGCCTGAAGAAAGACGTGTCCTAAACAGGTGCTCCATAATCTAGACGGAACATTCTAGACAGGCTGAGCTGAAACTCACACAATGCATGCAGAGAAGGAAGGTTCTAGAAACTGCGTAAACTGCCTGCACCAGATTTTGTTAGAGAATTCTAGCACCTAGTTGGTTGATTATATTATGTATATAGACATTTGAGAAATTTGTATATATGTCTACAAAGAAATGTGGACCGTTGTATCAAATGAATCCTAACCGTTCATTCTAGATGGATCATTTGCTATCTCATGAGTTCCAAGTTGTAAAGAGTTACATGTAAACTCAAGCATTTTCTCAAACTCTCTCATTCTCTTGAAATATTTCTTGCTTTAGTTTATTTTAGGGTTGTAGCAATACTTCACTATTATGCTGGATGCTGGTAACAAAGGCTGCCTCAGCATGTAACTGCGAGGGTCAGAAAACTGTAAGATTTCAAGGCCTCACGGCGCTTGAAATTTAAAAATGCTGGTTTTAATTGAGCTATAACTGAATTTTTAGTTAACACATCTCAACCTTGTAAAGATATAATGAATATCATCTCACTCTGGCGACATTCCATGCCAAGGGCATTGTGAAGCAGAAGAAAAGGCAGTGATGCACATTCAAAGCCACAACCCAGTAAAACTTATCTCACAAAAATGAAAGTCAAGAATGATATAGCAGTTATTAATTGCTGGGCACATGATTCGAGCATCATAGAGAAACAAAGGGCAATGCATATATCAGAAAAATGCATTCGAAATTCATCAAAAAGTCAAAACATGCTCCACGTTCCTACTCATAAAGTAATTTGCAATTGGCACCACTAAATCAACATTCACAGAAGGTAGTAAAATTGTTCATATATTTATGTAAGCATCCCTTAATCAGTTGATCACGTATAAGCATCAACATAAAAACCGAACATATCATCGCCTTTAATACTCACAGTTTCGTGAATGGTTCTTCATGCGCTTCAGTTTCTCAACCTGAACCTGGGAATCCATGAAAAGTTTCATTCTCTGAATCTCCAAATCCTTGGCAAACTGCATTCTTTCCTTCTCCAACTCCACTAACTGCCTCTGCTTGGCCGACTCCACTTTCTCGTATATATCCCCTAGCCTCAATATGGCATTGGCTAACCTCCTATAATCCTTGCCTACCGACCCGTCCCCCTCCTCAATCAGCCTCCGTTTTTTCCTCTCCACGACCGGCAGCTGCCTGAGCCATGTTTCATCCTCATTCTCTTCATCTTCCTCTTCCTCCCCTTCTTTGGCCTCGACTGCTGCTGCTGCTGCGGCCATCACAGAGAAATTCCTCTCGGTCAAATTCCCATTCCCGGGTCGCTTTGACCTTGGCCCCACCGGCACCGACCATGGCACCTTGGGTAGATGAGTAATCGATTCAGGCAATCTTTTCCGGTAGTGGGTCATCTTTGTCTTCGCCGGCGGCGGCGAGTTAGAAACTTCCGGCGATAAAGAAACTCTTCGACGGAGGTTTTTCTTATGTCCATTGCTAGGGACACTATTAGCCTTCGAGAAGGTATCACCGATGAGGGAGTCGAGGCTGTTGAAGTGAGGCCACGTGGAGGTGTATCGGCCGTTGGATTGAACGACCTTAGTCTTCTCGATCTTGTACTTCTTCTTGACGGTGTCAACGCGATTCTTGCACTGGACGTCGGTGCGGTGGAGCTTCTTGGTGTGGGCATGGAGGGCGTTGACGGCGTCGGCAACCTCCTGCCAGTGCTTCTGCCGGAGATTCCCACGGTTAAGCCCCAGGTAGTGGGACCCCCATGCCTCAATCAGCGTCCGAGTCGCCTCTTCCGACCAGCAATCCTCCCTGACGGGAAACGTCGGGGTCCGGGTAGAAGTGTGACCTTCCGATTTCGTAGTCTCCGATAAAGACTCGGTTTTTGTAGTGACTGGCAGAGGATGAGATAGAGGCGCTCCGTCGTTCTCGTCGTCAGACATCGAAGCGTCGGGGTGATGGAGAGAAGGGGAATGGTTGGGGGAGGTGGTGGTGGAGAGCGTAGGCGAAGCAGTGGACGAACGTGACATGTGAGTCAGTCAGTAGGTGCGCCGACGAAGGGTATTTTTGAAAGAAAATTTTGGGCTTTGGAAAATTTAAACGGGTTTACGAGTCACTGGAGACAGAAATTATAAATTATTTTTAAATTTATTTATAATAATTTTCGTGGGTCTTTTGATCTTGTCCGACCCGGGAAAAGGGGAGGTGGGTTTTTGGAGGGAAGTATCCTAATCGAATTCATTCTATATTTTTCGCTCATGGTAGATTAGTAGTGATAGATCCTAAAGGTTTAAGACATAGGTTGTGCCACTTTGACAGAAAGTAGTTGATAGATAGAGCAACATAATTGCAGTCAACAAAATGTGATTAGATGAAAAAGTTGACAGTGTTTAAACCAATATAATGATAAAGTATAATATGATATTATGTCAACCATTATTTATAGAATGCGTAAAATTAGTGATTTGTAAAACCAAATCAACAAACTAGTGTCACCTAATTCCTTAGATCCTCATGAAAGACATAAGAACATGTCTCGTCATGAATGCAATGAAGCGGTTGTTAGGTCATGGCTAATGCCACCTTGGATCCTTGAAAAAATCGAAGTGAGATACCATAAAGTGAGCCATTTGACCCACGAAGTGAAACCAATAGATGAGTGCAATACATACCACTCGTCTCATTATCCCATGACTAGGGGAGCCATATGCATTCAAATTGATTTGATATTCGAAAAATTGCAGGCACATCACTCAAAGATTATTTGGAAGAGTTGCCTATAGATGTTTCATAGACTCTTATTATTTACAAGCCAACAAACATACCTTAACTACACACATCACCCAAATATTCTAAGCATAAGTTTGTACCTAATCACTCAAAAGGCAAAATTTCAGCATCTTCTAAAAATGGTTTCAAATTCAAAGTATTCTCTACTTAGTAAAAACTATGTTCACTCTATCTTTCCACTACTTGTTTGATCAATCGAGCATTCTAACACGTGTTCTTTGTATGTGGATAAGTGATAAGTGTGCGTTTACACACTTATTAGGCAGTGTGCGTTTACACACTTATTAGGCACTTATCAGTTTGTAATTATTGATGAAATTGAGCATATTCTATGCATAATTGTGTATTATTTGATTTTATAGGCAAAAATCCCGATCAGACGAAGAAACGAGCTAAAACGGAGCAAAAGGACTAAAAGTGTACAATTTTGTGAAGTTAAGGACTGAAATGCACTTGACCAAAAGATGGAGGACTTTGACTGCAAATTAGTAAAGGCCTAAACGAAATAAAGTTCAAAATCTGAGGACTGAAATGCACTAATCCAAAGATGAGGGGTCAAATTGCACAATGATCAGAATGTTCAAGGACCTGAGCAGCAAAAATGGTCTTGAACCAAGCGACCGCTTAGGTTTTGCCTATGCGGTCGCGACGTAGCCAGCTAAAGTCCCAGTACTGTATTAAGCTCTTCTAAGCGACCGCATAGAAATAGCCTAAACGGTCGCTTAGAGTAAAAAAATTCATGGCGGTTTAAAACATTTTTCTCGAGTTTTGGTCAAATTTTTGATTGCTTTTGTTTTGTTTAATACGAAACACTTATCCTATATCTAGTATTATATTATATTTATTAAAAAACTAATATATACTTTTAGCGAACTTAGTACAGAAGCAAAGGAGGGGATAAGAAAGAGAATTAATTCATTTTGGAGCTTAATCTTCATCTCTTTGCTCCAACTTTTCTCTCTCCCTCTCGAAAACTCTCTGGTTCCTTTCTTTTCTTTTCTTTTTGCTTTGTTTTACTTAAGTTTTCTTAACTTAATTTAGGGGTTGAAGGTGGTGTACAAGGAGATAGCAACAAGGGAATTTGAAGAACAATTGGAAGACTTCAAATCTATTCTACAAGGGTTGTATCTATCCTTTTGAATTTCTTTCACTAGTTTCCATGTTTGTATTGTATTGAAACAAGAATCTCTTTGTTACACTACTTTTATAATGAGCTAAATAGTTTTATGTTGGAATTTATGTATTAACTTAATCAAAAGTTTCATTAGTATATTGTTTTGTATGGCAAGATGCATGTCTTACCAAGTTCTAGATGTTTTAATTATTGTGTTTTATTGACTATCATGTATTTGATCAATATATGATATGGTTAAATGGTTGGTGCAATTATTAAGAAATTGTTGTACTAGCTAGATCAAAATAATTAAAACTCTAGGTTTGTATAGTTTCGACTATACTCGTTTAGGTGATATAGGGATATACGTCTATTTGAGGTGACACTTAAAGTATTATCACAACAATTTAATGCAATTAGTTAAGTTGTATCCACATAGAGATATAGTGGATATGTTAATCAATTAGGGTTAATTTCACTCGGGAGAGGTTGTTAACTAAAATTGGAGAATCGGGTCTAATTTGATACTTTGGTAAAATTAGCATCTTTATTTCACCGGTTTTGATACTAATGAAACAACGGTTAAGTGAAAGCATAAATTCCAACATTTTCCAAATCAAAAACCATTTTTCGTCATTTACTTTGTCTTTTTAAAATTAAATCGAGTCTTTTGTTTTGTTTTCTTATTTTTAAAATCAATTTTTAACTATGTGCGTCCATCGTTAATTTGAAACGCATAAACTTGTAATTGGATAAACACTTCTCGTGGGATCGACTCGGACTTTAAAAGGTCCATTATACTACTTGATCCGTACGCTTGCGGTATTTGTATTCGGCCCGATCAATAAGCATAGGTAGACAGCAATTTGACACTAATCCAATTGTTTGTATGCAAAAATAGAGAAATTTCATGACCTATTGTTTGATAAAAATCCTTTTAAGCATCTTTTTATCAAATTGCATGTAAACAAACTTCAATATATGTTTTCTTCATGTCTGTTAGGAAAGGAAAATGGTTCTATGTAGATTTATGAAACTAAAATAGCTAAAATTTTGTTCATTATTAATTATACTTTTCAGTCTTATAAAATATCACGTGTCAAGACACGAGTGGTAGGACATAAATGGGCCAATGGAAATTTGAACACCAAGCCCATTTGTTATGAATCCAACAATTATATAGGCTAAGCCAGCTTTATCCACTATTGGGAAAATTTCATATCAAAGAGGTTAAATATGATCCATTTCAAAATTAAAAAATAATATTTCAAATTTCAAAAATAGATATTAATTAAAATTTATTTATAAAATAATTAATTAAATATATTAACGTCATAATTCTATATTATTTGGCCGCAAATTATCAAATTAATTGATCACAAATTATTTTACGATCACAAATCAAAAAATTTATAAGTCACAATTTATTTATCGATCACAAATCACAAAGTTTATATGTCATGACAAACTTTTAGGTCACATATTATTTACCGATCGCAAGTTATTGGTTATACATTATTTATTTGTCAGAAAATATCAAATTTATTGGTCACAATCTCAAATAATTGATTACAAATACTCTTAATTCCACCAAGTACGCCACCTACTCTAATCCATCATAGCACCAACCGAAAGCAGCGCCACCTCACTACAGCCACCGCCAACACAACCACCACCATTTGTGACCACCACTGCCATATCACAACTACTACCTACACCTCCACCACCGCTACCACTACCATCATCGTTGCTACCACCACGACCTCCACAGTCGAACTACAGTCACCGTCACCACCATCACCTTCAAACACATCTAAAAAATCCACCACCACACCTCTAAAGTCAAACACGTTAGAAGATCTAAATCATTGTCGCCATCACCACCATCATCACCTTCTCCTCCACAGTGAAACCACCACCATCTTCACCCAATATCTGGTCATCAAATCTGGATAAACACAACCAGAAAAATAAGGTTCACAGCAAAAAAAGATCAATTTAAAGAAGATTAGAGTATCCCCTACTTGCCCACGAACCACTGGCCCATCATCTAGGGGTGAATCCAGGGTTCAAGTTCAATTAGGGCGGACCGCGAACATTGAACGTTTATTGTCAACGATCAACGTTTGTGACAATGATGTTGTATATTAATATTTAATTAAATAATATTCAAAAAATCGTACGGACTAGGACTAAAAGAACCAGATACACCACTAGAATTAGAATTAGAATTAGATACCAACTTTTATTTTGGATGAAAAAATTGTTCTATAATCTGCAAAATGTTCTAATTTATTTTTCAATCAAACGTGCAATATATATTAACAAAATGTCAATATTCAGTTTACAATTAAAGTTAATTAAACAAGCATTATTATATGAACAAAGTTAAAATAATTTATGTGATTATATCAATTTTATGTGCTTGTGTGATCCCACTTTTTCACAATCGATTTTTTATAAATGAAAAGTGGAACATTCTATTAATTAAATAAGTTTTGTTGAAATACTTCTTATGACACTTAGGCCAATTTTGTTTACAAATTCATTCTTCATTAATTGACCAAATTCTCAAATCAATTCATTAAAGAAAAAAATAATCAAGAAGATGGACAAATTATCGGTTAAAATATTTCTATTTGCATTAAAATCGGTCAAATGAACATATATGATTTCGTTTCATTGAGTGTTAGAAGTCAATGCTTGTCATGATGGTAAAGCTGTCAATATCATTTGGGTAAGGTCCCAGGTTTGAATTCACTTTGTACTTATTTTTGGTAAATATTGTTGAAATTCAAAAATTATATAACATATTACCATTGTTAGGTTTCGAACCCAGAACCTCTGGTTTATAAAAAGGAAGCGTCAATCAATTAAGCTATCAAGGTTGTTTGTAAATAAAATGAATTATTAGATATATATAATATAAATATTTTATGTATTCTCAAAAACAAATAATAAAATCAAATAAAATTCTTCCCGACGAATCCAACACAAGCGGCTATGGGATCTCGCTAAGTGTTGGATTCGCCCCTACCATCATCCATTTCCAATATATATACTGCAAAAACCCTCATGACCAAGGCCATAATATCCAAATCCATTTTCAAAACCTTTCTATATAATTCATTTTTATATTGCTCTGTTCTTGTTTCAATTTCTAGTTTACCATTTAGAGAATCTTTCATATAATTCAAGAATGTTGGCGGCGAAATACTTGGGGACCTCATTCCCCATAATGGTAACCAGGGGCGGATTTGGCAGTGGGCTGCACTAGGCTATAGCCCACTGCCAACCAAGCCCAGAGACACTAAAAAAAATAAAACTGATTTTAATTGTAATATATTAGCCTACTAACAAGTAATTTCAAAGGGTTAGCCCACCTCATTTCCTCTTTTTTTTTTTTGGTTTAATCTTTGGCCCAATTATTTATATAACTTTAGGCCCAATTTTTAGAACCATTAATCAATACCCATTTCTTCTAAATCCATTCATTCACGTCATTTGCAATTTGAAAAGCCAAAATTGAAAAATTCCCAAAATCTTTAAACCCAAAATCTTCCACCGGGATCCTCTAATCGCCGACTGCCTTCTGCCGCCCCTGGTTATAGTTGTTATTTGGAGTTGGGAGACCTCATCTTGTTCATTCTCACTATCTTAGAAAGCAAAGGCAAAGAGGAACTAATTCTGGTAAATTTCTATTTTTGGATTATTGGAGATATGTTTCATGGCATCATGTTTGTCAGTTTATGTATATATATGATATAGAATATATATAGTAATGAAAAGAGAGAAGAACAAGCACAGCCGCACGCACAGCGAAAATTTATTACTTGATTTACTTGAATATTTCATATTTTATTTTTATGGCATAGGTTTTGATTTGTTATTTGTTGACTTGTTATTAAAAAATGCTGAGCCTGAGTTAATGTACTGTGGTTATTGCCTATTGGTTAGGATTTTTAATTTTTTATATAGTTGCCTATCTATGTAGACTAGTTAATTTGTGTGTTTGCTTGAATAATTGAATTGCTAAGTTAATGTACTGTGGTTTTCTTGCTGATTGTTTAACACTAAACATTGAACGAGAATTTAGTTTGAATTTAGATTTAGATTCTATTATAGATGAATTTTATGCTGTAAAACATCGCTGGGTGCAACTATAATAGGTATCTTGTTATATATAAATTTTATTCGTACATTAAATTTTTAACAAATTTAGCCCATCGTATCACTAATTCCTGGCTCCGCCCCTGATGGTAACCCTCGCGTTACCTCCGCCAACTTCTGCCCGGACTCCTCCAGCCAAAATGTCACTACCAGTTTCAAAACATCTCAACCCCACAAAGGTAATATGGTCTCCAGCGGTGACGCTCTCCAGTGGTGGTGATGGTGTTCCCTTTATGAGAGGAGGGGAGAGAGACGGGAAGAGAGAACGGAGAGGAAGATGATATAGAAAATGATTAGGTTTTGAATGGGGTGAGTGGGGTAGGAGGGGTGTATATAAATTAATTTATAATATAATTATTAATACTAAAACTATTAATATTTAAAATTTAATTATCATCTTATTTTTGAAAAAAAAAATATTGTAAATCTTAATTTTGAAATGAGAAGTTTAAAACTCTTGCAAGCTGTAATTTCCACTATCCAAAATAGCTTTTTGAAATATTCATATGGGCTTTACTCTGACCAATTTGGCCCAATATAATTGATTTTGCACTTTTAATGGATGGTTATAAGGTTCGAAGTTCTATTATTCCTTGTAAAAATAGGGTAAATTGCACATATACATTAGTCTACTATCAAAAATTGAAATATATTAGTCAGTATAACTAAATTGAAGTATACCTTTAAAGGATAATATAAATTGAAAATTATTGAGCATTTAAAGATTGATACTTTTTTTAAATCAGTTCAATTTCTTCGAAAAGCTCACACAGTTACAACAAAATGCATTTATGTAAGAATAACAAGACGAGTTCGAGAAATTGTTAGCTAATGGCGTCGGTCAAGCATGACAAGTTCGTTGTATTAATAAGTGGTCTTCGAGAATCAATTTGCAACAATGTTCGAGTTAACAACCAAAAACTTTAACTCCGAAAATTAGATTTGCATGTTGTATGAAGCTCGTGATTTAGTTCAAAGGGGTCTGAAAAAGTCATCTACGAACAATGGGTCGCAATTCTTCGAATCTAATAAATTTAAACCAATCAAGAAAATGGCCCCCAAAAAAAATAATAGAGGAGACAAGAAGAAGAGGGTTATGGTTCAAGTTTAACGATAGGTTTGATCCACGATATCGTTATCGCATAGCTTGTTTAATATTAATGATAGTGACTTTATTGCAAGCTCATTGTTCATCTATTTATTTTCCTTTTGTTATAATTTACATTTCAAGTGGCCCTTGTTTAGTTTCGATCAAAATCAGATTTTCGATAAATTTTGATAAAAGTTGATAAAATATATGGTTGAAAAATTGTGGATCACATGAAATATATAATTAAAATTAATTGTTAACTTTTATTGAAATTTTAATTCAATTTTTTGAGCTGAATCAAACATAGACTTAGTTTAGTTTTAATTAATCTGCCAAGTAACTTCACAAATCAAAGTAACATAGCTAATCATTTGGTGGGATAGGTTCTTAATTTGGATATCTAAGGGCCTGTTTGATAGGCGAAATTTTTTTCAGGAAGTCCACTTTTGCGTTGTTTGATAGCGTTTTTTTTCATTGGAATTGGTTTCCACCCAATTCCAAGGTACAACCACTTGAAGCGTGATTCCGTGGAATTCAATGACTTGCTATATGGTGGGAATTGGTTTCCACTCTCTTTTTTTTTTTTTTTTTTTTTAGCAATAGTAACAAATTCTAAGATAAAGTGTAAAAAAATTTATTCCTTTAATTGACAAATTTCATGCAAAACAAAACCAAACGTAAAAATAAAAAATAAAAAAAAAAATTTAAATTTTTTTTAGGCAATCTAAACATATTTTGTCCCCAATGGTAAAAAAATTTATCCATTTAATTGACAATTTGTATGAAAAACAAAGTCAAACGTATTATAATAGAAAAGTGGAAAATTATACCAATCAAACACCTTTAATTCAATTCCCGATAAAACAATTCCAAGCAATTCAATTCCCTACAATTCAATTCCTTTCCACCCATTTTCCACCATTGCAATCAAACGGACCCTAATTATAACAAATTGAAGAAATATAATATAAGTTTTCCCTATGTCCAAAGTAGATACAGGGTTTAGGGTTACGGTTGTTCCTAGCCCATGGCGTATCCATCCGAGATTTACGCTCAAACTATCTAATGAAAGGACTCAAATTTCAAGCATTCCCACTTCACTAGCGAGCTAACGTACGTCATCTATATAGGAATGTGGTAGGTGCTTTCAAGTAGGGTAGAGATGCATGCTAACGGCTAAGTGCTTATATGTCATTGGATATTCGATTTGGTATAGATAATTTGCTTTCTTTCAGCAGCATCTAGATATGTTCTTTTTCTTTTTTTAGATGTTTTCCATCAATATTATAGAGTCAAGAATAATTTTTATCTAGAGGTGGCAATCAAATCGAGTACCTCATCAACTTGGCTCGAAAAAGCTTGACCCTTTGGCAACTCAGGCTTGTTTCAAGACAAGCCCAAGCACGAGCCGAGCCGAGCCAAATAGTGACCAAACGGTTACTTAGAAAAAAAAAAGTGGTCGTTTGGTCAAATTTTAAAGGTTTGTCATTGTTATTCACAAACCTTTAAAAGAGACCGAATGGTCTTTAATTTCTTCTTCTTCTTTTATAAATACCTCAAAACATTTCAATTTTTCTCACAACAAATTCAACAATCCCTTTACTCTCTCTACTATTCCTTCATTACTCAATTTATTCAACAATTCTTCTATTCGCTATAATTATATTAGAATTCACATACACATATATTCATTATTACATAATTCACATACATTCTATAAGTTTAGTTACATTCAAATTTCAATTCTTATATACATCCTTTCAATTCGATTCTCTACATTATAGTATACGTTATCCAATTTATACTTTTTATCTCTATTCATAATACAAATCGATCTTCGTGATTTCGTTGAGAGCTTATTCGGTGGCCAATCACATATGATATCACAATCTCAATTTCTCAATCAATTTGCAGGTCTCAACGACGTCCCCATCCCTGACGATTTGTCGAGAATGGACAACGGTGATGATGCTAATAGCAGGTATTAATTCAATTGATTTGAATGATATCAATGAAGATGCTGGCGAGGCCGAACTACAAATTCTCGATGCAACAGAGAAGAGGATGGTAAAAAAGCTATAAAGTGTTGGGAACACTCCAAACATGGATTTGCTAGTGGATCTCAAACATAACTAGCCTTTGGTACTCCTTCTACCGACAGTTCTTCAGCACTAAGCACGTGGATGTATTCGCAGGAAATGACTAATAATGGAATAGTAAAGTTCGTTGTCGATGCTCAGTTGCCGCTCAACATAGTCGACAACGAGCATTCACAGCATTTGTGAAAGAACCAAGGTATATAGGAGTAGGTAGAAACAATTTTCGTAGTAATCCTATAGATTATTTCATTAGAACCAAAAATTAATCGATTAATGATTTACAAGAATATCGTGGTGTTATATCATTTACTTCAAATTTATGGAACGTGTAAATAAAAAAAGTTATATAGCAGTAAAAAAAAAAAAATCTATTGATAGAGGTTTCAGGTCTACGCATAGAATACTTTTTTGCTCTTCCATTCTGTTCTTGTACGAATTAAAACTGATCCGCTAGGGCCCGAAAAATGGGTCTCAAAGAAATCAAGCTACTCTTTGTCCATCCCTTCTGTCTTAATCGATTCCTTCCTCGTCTCTGTAACCCAATTGATCCACAAAAATAGCATTCCGATCCACCCATCTAATAACCCTTTTTGAAGTCTGAAAAGGTCTTTCCAAGCAAGATGAGCATAGTGATAGCAAGGCTTTGGGCTTGCATCAACTGGGACTCAAACAACACTTAGATTAGCATGGCACTTCGAATTCGATATGCAAAATTTGCTACAAATTTTAAGTTTTAGGGTAAATCGGTCAAACGTGGATGGTAACTGAGTGGTGGTGAGTTGCCAAGTATAAATTTTCAAGAAAACAATTAGAAATTAATTTATTTTTTTTGTTGAAATAATTGATGTTGTTTTAAATTGATAATAAATGTTCTAAGTATTGTGATTTAACTTTTTTGGATTGATTTATATCGGCTATGAGATTTTTAATGAATTAAGGTTAAAAAATTCAATTAAATACTTCTGTGTCAAGTATGATAATAAAATGATATCGGTAATACCTCAAAATTTAAGTCAATAAATTTTGGAGCGTGATAGTTTGATATCAAAGTGCATATCTATCTTCCTGTAAACTTTTTTTATTAGTTTCAAATAAATGAGTTTTAATAGAAATTTATCAATTTGAAAATATATTTTGAAAAATCTCTAATTCTCACTTATTGTTTGAGTTTTCTTGATTTGTGTATTCACAAGATTGAAATGTTTTGTCAAAAAAATCTAAACTGTCTAACAAGAGCTTGTGATTTGAACGGTGAGAAAATTCATATTTTAGAAAATTTCAAATAAAAATAAAGTATTTTCATAAGCATTAGTTTAAAAATAGTATTATTCAATTTAGTTAGTTTAATAGGGCATTGGGACTAATTTACCCATATTTCTTTTTTCAGAAAAAAAAAAGGTACTGATTATTATGAACTCATGTAAATTAAATTAGTGGTAGATGTTAAATTGAGACTATTTTTCGTATTGAAATAAAATTCGATTTTGTGCTTGTAACCCATAACTAGATTAGAATCGTTCGATTCTAAGGTGGAATTGAATTAATTGAACCGACTAGCTTTGATTCAACCCAATTTGCGGAAAAAGGACAACTCCAAGCGTATTCGATGTATTCAAATGTTCAAGTCGGGCTTCATAGGTTATAAATCCCATTTAAATTGTGAAATATCGAGGTATTTCATTACTTTATTGTATTTTTTGTGAATCGTGTTTAATAAAATATTTTTAAGCATCATATCTTGTGAATCAAATGTAAACGAGGCTGACTTGATTTTACGTCGAATTAGAATATACTTCTGTATGTTTTTTAAATTATAATTTTCGTTCTTAGCCTTTGTTTAATGAAGATTGAAATTAGATTTTTAGTAAATTTTGATAAAAGTTGATAAAATATATGGTTGAAAAGTTGTGGGTCCCATAATATATATAATTAGAATTAATTATTAACTTTGACTTAATCTCTACCAAATAGGATAGTTTCACTCATCAAATTTACAATAGATGACATAATTGGGCCCAATCTACAATTATTTGGGCCAATTTGGTCTGAATCCAGCAATTACATGGGCTTCTCTGTGGACATTTTAGCCCAAGATAACTGATTTTGGGCTTTTATTGGACAGTTTATAAGGTAAGATTGGCTAGATCGTCTGTCACCCTTTTCTCAAGCAATATGGTGTAAATTCTAATGGAAAACTCCATATTTGATGAAATTTAAACAATTCACATTGATTTATATAGCGGAACTACTTGTCGATTATGGTCTTAGCATTCACGAGTTAGCCTCAATTACAAGTTTAACAAGTATGGACCCTTATCATTCTTTATATTAAAGGTGAAGTAAAAGTCTAAAAAATTTTGTGAGTTCTTGAACTCGAGATATTGTGCCAATTTGATAATTACATTCATCCATGTCATCAAATTTTTCTAGTAACTATCATGTAAATATTTCAATGAATCGAACTAACAAATTGATGAAATGACTCCATTGCCTAAATGTAACAAATAGTTCCAACGAACACTAATCAGTACAAGATTGATTTTTTATCTTACATCAAAGGGTCATAAATTGATTGAAGTACTACATGCTACACTACCTCCCCCCCCCCCCCCCCTCCAGTCAATCATAATTCATATGGAGTATGAATTGCACGTCGTGTATATATATATATATATATAAGCCACATGCGGGACCATTCTATATATAGCTTTAGTCACTTTCAATGTGTACTATTGTTAATCATGCTCACTATTCAAACTTGAATTATTCAATCCTAGTAAAATAATGTGCATTCATAGACAGTGAAAAAAAAAATAATAATTCAGTTCTTCTTTTTCAAGAAAGTTACTTTTTAAGTCTCTAACATACTAGAATGGACCGATTGAGTGAAGCAACCCTAGATTTGAACTGGTACATCTTTTAATAAACCATTTAGGACCTTCAGCGAGAAAGAGAACAGATAAACAATTTGAAAGGGATGAGATAGATAAGTGGCTCGACCTATCCAACTACTTCTCCACTGGCCCAGCTACTAGTCACGAAGAAGGGATGGCCTAAAACTTTGGCTTACCGGCATTTAATGACAACAAAATGACAAGATGAGGTGCCTTGAAAGAAGGGTCGAACTTTTCCGCCCATAAATTCTCCCGTCCTCCCTTTGTTGGGCAGGTTGCAAGAAAATATTTATCTAAGTTAAATTTATTATATACAAGTACATTACGATCACATGATTTATATAGTTTTATGGTGTTAGGTTGACGTTTTATCAATATTGTGTCATATCTCAACATATTATCATTTGTATAGTCATAATCACTCTTTGAGAAATATAAAAAAGAATGGATAAATAAGAATAGAAAGTAATAAAAAGAACAAGAATACAAAAAATTATGTAAACTACCTTAACACTAAAGAACAATCACGAACCGTAAAAGATGAAAAATTATTCCAGTCACAAGCTGTCAATGTGGGACAACAAAGTTAATTTCGAACATGTTATAAGCGATATTAAAAACATACGTCATCACTTACTAGTTGGACGTACTTGAATGAGATGCACGGATACATTACAAAATGTTAAAAATATCCTCATGCACTCATCAAATAAAAATAAAAGAGAAGAAAATTTTAAGAGTCGAGACGCGTGACACATCTTGAAAAAACGAAAGCTTATCGGATAACCTTATCAATTTGACGCTATTCACATGTTGTTGGTTTGGGGTTTGTCTTCAACGTCTCTGTCAAAAAACATGTGGATTGACTTCATCACTAGGGAACTTAACAAATATCATTCATCAAAAGAAAAATATACGCATTGTGAGTTGGTACCCACGTGAAGGTACAACAACAGCAGCCAAGCATATTTCGGTATGGCCCACATATTACAAGAAGGTACAATCACAGCCATGCAATGGGTATGGGCCCACTTTTTAATTATAATTACAAATTTGGAAAACAAAAAGCAACAAAAATTTTGAGTGGGGACAGAAGAAGATGGTGGAATTCATTGACATAATAAATTAGGTTTTATAGCAAGAAAAAACATGGCACCTAGTCAGTGGCTAAGTTCAAAACTAAATTAGGTGAAAATAGAAATTAACTACAGCAATTTAATTTTTTTTTAAGAAAAATTCAAATTCCAGTGAGACAGCAAGTAGGAAAAACAATTTTTAATTATTGTACAAAAAATAAAACAGTCGATTCTGTAGTAGAGACTAGAGATTGCGATAAAGGCATGGTGTCATTTTGTTTTAAAGAAAAATGGCTCACATCAAAAACAAGATTTTGTAAATTCAGGGATTTGAGAATGGAATGATAAACAGAAAAATTCAACCGTCTTAAAAAATGAGGGCAACTACGTTGAAAACATATCCGAGCGAAATTAAAGGTAATTAAACATATTTGAACATATTAAATATATAACATGATTACTCGATATTGTAATTATTATTTACCAGCACGAAGAATATACGAAAGGTCGTCCCCACCCCTCTCCTCCACGGCACTAGTGACAACATCACATCAACTAGCTAGCCTCCATGAAGTCTTTGTTAAATATCTTAATGAAAAGATTTATATTATTATTGTGAATATTGGGTAATCATACTATAACAAAGACAATTCATTCGGGCCCCAATTATATCAAAAACCTAATCCAAAAAGAATCCACACTATTAGGATAAGGTAACAAACTTTTGAGAAATACCAAAATGTCAATGTTGTGTAGACTTGGTGGATTACCTATAAAGTCACTTAAAATTATAAGAATATGAGCGAGACAAAGCAAGAATAAAATATACTATTATGAAAATATTTTTCAAGAACATGATCGGATTAAAGTAAAATAAAGAGAATGTAATCTCATAGAGGAGATTAGTAAGCATGAGACTCTAGCGAAAATATTGTAATAAATTAACTGGTTACGAGTTCATAAAAAATATATTAGTTTTATACATTGTTAGAAAATTATTTTTTTGTTATTTCCCACTCGATTTTTCTTTATCCTTTCTTTACGTGACATTATTAATATTGCCTGACTTGATTAAAAGAGAGAAAAGAGCGTAATATAATAGAAAGAAGAGATAAAAAAAAAATTGATAACCGTACATTGAAAAAGGGTGTTTGGTAGATTGAAATTTCAAGAACAATAGACAAGATTTTATTTGTCGTCTTGTGCAATATTGTCTAGTACTATGTAGGAAATATACCAAAATGCAACTTATTTTGCGATAATTAACCTAAAGTAAATTAATCAATAATTCACTTAAAAAATTCACCACAATGGTGTTGTGGAGTATTTGACATATTCAAAGTTACACAACTTTTGCTAGGGAATGAATTATCTGGTCAAGTTGGCTAGAATATTATGTGTGAAGTATCTTCCACATTCTCTATTTTGAGCTGTTTGCCAAGATTACTAGATTATAAGATTTTAACACAAGAATAAGCCGTTACTTTTATGATAATGAACCTTCATGTAATATAATATATTCACATTAAACCTATATATTCGTCCCTATAATATATCACTAAAAGTTAAACACGCGATTTATCGAGTTTAGCGATAGTAAGAAACAATCGACAATGAGTTGCATGAATGTTATCAAGAGAGCATTTTATTTATCGAATGTTATGATATTATGTGCTTAATTATTATTTTACGAACCAAATTAGAAATTTAGAATTGGTGAACGAAGTTAATGTTAAACTAACTAGGATTAGATCAAAATATATGAATTAATATTTTTTTAATTTCATATATATATATATATGCAAGAATCAAAAGGCCTACTATATTCTATGATTTTTGGGTTTATATTTGTGTGTTCGTTCGACTATAAAGCTTCTATTCGATCATGAAAATTTGAAGGATTAAATAGCTTTAAGTCTAACAAACTCGACATGTCTTTAACAAATTTAGGAGGTTTGTTCATTCTAATGCACCCGAAAGAAAAGATAAAAGCATGCACAATTGCTGTCCTTATTAGTTAAAATAAAGTAACAAGATTTTTAGGTTTTAACTTTGTTTTCATATTAAATAATTTATAGATTATATATTCAACTATCTATTAAGATTGTTTTCAAATGGGCAAAATATATGTGATCATATCATAAAAACTAATAGGCCCGAAAAAGCTAATTTGAAGATCACTTCATAAAAATATTACAAAAATGTAAAGAAGTGATAGCTAACTGCACTCTCCTAAAAATGTAAATTTATATAATTTGAATGTTAAAATCTAGTAATCTAGATATCAGTCCCAACACCTTGTTATAAAGAAAATAATGGCTAAAATCAAAGACAAGTAAAAAGTGACACGATATAATAGACTAGCAGTGGGCTTGGGTTGGCTCAACTCGAGCCATGGACACATCATGCAAATGATCGAATCGAGCCTTCCGATTTTTTTATTTTAATCCATTTTAGAAAAATAGAATTTACATAAAATAAATTAAATATCGAACTTGGAAATTGGCTCGGTCAACCGGCCGTTGAAGCTTTTACTCGAGGGGACGCTCTTGGCCCAATGAATATCGCTTATTCTAGTGATCTTTTTGATTCTCGAAGAATGAGGGGCAAAGGGATTGATCGAGAAAGATTTATGCATCTATTGAATTATGAGTTCAATACACCATGTTTAGTAGAAAGACAGGTATTCCGTTGAGCGACGGCTCTTCCACTCTGTACCATCGGATCATTAAGGTTGACTTTTGTCCTTCAACAAGTTTAGTAATGAGCATAATGGACCTATTGTTCCGATGGAGAGAAGAACCTATGATTAACTTTTCGGGAAATTAACGAGCATGAAGAAATTAACAATACTTTTTTACCTTTTAAGTTGCTATGCCGGATCGGTTGGGCATTTTTCACAGAGGGAATCTTGTGTTGCAATAAAAGCAAAAGTGATGAGTCCCATTTGGACAAATAAGAATCTCATTCGTTACATGAAATCTTCTTCATATAGATAGATATAGGATCCTCGACAGTCGTAAAATTCCTTGCCTAGTTTTACCTCCTATTGTTGGCAAAGGGTTCGAGCTGCTCGTTGATTCAGTGGTATGACGATTAGGGTCTGAAATAAATCAAGCTCGACCCACTTGGCCAAAAATTAAGCTCGACTCAGCCTTATCTCGATTTATTTCAAACCCTAATCGTCATACCACTGAATCAATGAACAACTCGAATCCATTGTCAATAATAGGAGGTAAAACTAGGCAAGGGACAAAAAGGTGGGAAAAAGTAAAGTAAATCCCACTTTCCTTGTTTTGGTGGGATGAAAATGGATTGGTTGGAAGCAAGAAAATGTAATGGATAAGAGAAAAGAGACAAAGAGGTTGAATTCACATGCATTTTATGTACCCAATTTGTACTTCTTTTCACCCCTCCTTTCTTTTTCTCACCTTCAACCCTCCAATTTGCCAGCCCATCAACCTACCATCCCCCACCCACACCTCCTCACATGCATCGCATCTCACCTCATGTGCCTCATATCTCCCGATAAACATTAAGCACATCTTCGGCGCGGCTGGCTTAATTGGCTCAGGTAAGCCAACTTTTAGTGTTAATATTTTTTAAATTTTTTTTTTTTTAAATAGATTAAAATAAGCTTTTGGGAAATAATATTTATGTCTACTTTTTACTAGTTTAATTAAAAGAATGAGGCAAGGAATTTGGCCGTACCAACTACCGAAGGTGAAAGTAGGAATATAAGATTGCCACTAATCTTAAATAAGATCTAACCTGGTTTGACCCCATTTTTCAAATCTCATTTTTAATAACATATTCTCCTATAAAATAATTATACACGTATTTAAAAAAAAAAAATTCTTACTTTTTAATCATACATTCTCCAAAAAATTACTATTACATAATACATTTTACCCCAAAATGGGGTCAACCGGGAATTTAATAGATTAATGTTTGTATCGATTCATATTTCTTTGCATTTATTATTTTATTGTACAAATTTAGGAATATAATAATAAGTAGGGATAATTGCAGCTGAGACCACAAACCTTTCAAACAGTGACAGACTTTTCCCTAATCTTTCAATCGTTGCAGTCATCACCTCAAACCTTTCAAATCGTAATAGCTGAGGCTCCAATGGATGGTTTCTATCCAATTTGTCATTAGTTGACTCCAAAAACTATTTTTGCCCACATTTTACTCAATTTTAAAAGTGTAAAATAGTAATTTAATATTTTTGCCATAAAATAATTAAAGAAAAAATTTATATTCTTCTCCCTCACCCCACCCCCAAACCATAAATTCATCACACCATTGCCACCAACCACCACCGTTGCCACCACACCACCACATAAGGAATAACTTCAAGCTTGTCATCAACAATCTTGTATAGAACAGCTGACGAAAGACAAGCTGTATAAAAGATAGGCAGAACAATCCCCCAATTCTTTTATCATATTTCTTCAGAATATTAATCAATAGGTTTTTAGCATAACCATTTCCCCATGAATGGTGACGAACTCCATACGGATTTCCATCATCTCTTCACTAAATTTTGTCTCGAATAAATCTGAGCGCATAGAAGTGCAATGCTTCTTCTATTTGAAAAAGCAGTTTTTGGAAAAACACAGGTTTGGGTTGTCGGGTTTGCTGCTGGTTGGGCTAATGTAGGCTCTGGATTCACTCAACTTGTTATGCCATTAATGTATTCTTTCTTGTGAAAATTACACAGTAACTGGTGTTTAAAGATTACTTTTTTAAAAATTAGGTTCAAAGTTTAACTAATCATAAATCAGGTAATAATTATATATTTTAATATAAATAATAATATTATAATTAATCAACCTCACCCAATTCATCCCCAATCTCATTTTCAAAACCTAAATATCTATCTATCTTCACTCTCTCTTCTCCATTCTCCACACTCTCTGAAGTCGGTCCGACGACATAGAGCCGACATATAGCTCTGGCGCTCTAGACACCACCATGAGCTGAGCTCTGACATATTCCGAATGTAGAGCTCGTGCAAACACCACCGTGGAGTTGTAAATGCGAAGATGTTCCAATCACAGACGCCACCGGAGCTTTACTAGCGAGAAACCACCATTGTAGATCCGCTACAGGCGACCTTTTTGCTTGCCACATAGATGCTATTGATTACACCCCCATTTTTAGCTTATATGCGGCGATGGCGCTGCGATTTCTGGTGATGGTATGCCGCACTTTGAAGATCTGAAACCCACAGATCTAAACGTTGGGTGTGTGTCATCATGTGTGCAAAGATCCTTAGAGCGGTAGGTGGTTTTCAGCAGCGGTAGAGTGGGGGATGTGGTGGTAGTGTTGATGCTGCTTATGGTGGTGGTAGTGGTGGTTTGGGGCTACTATGATTTTCAGTAGGGCGCGACATCAGGGTGTAACGGTGGTGTTGAAGCTGCTTATGGTGGTGGTAGTGGTGTTTAACCGGTGGTGGTGGTTGTGGTGTGTAGTGGGTTGGTGGGTTCAAATCTGGTTGGTGGTGATGGTTATAGTATGTGGTTGGATGCAGTGGTGGTGAGTTTGTGTGATGTGAGTGTGGTGGTGTTGATGGCATTGTGGCAGTACTACCAATGTGTGATGTTTGACCAATTGTAGTGCAGATGTGGTGTGTGGTGGATTAGTACTTTGGTAGGTTCAGATCTGGTTGGTGGTAATAGTAGTGAGGTGTTGATGTTGTGGTCGTGGTGTTGTGTTGTTATTGTTGGTGGTGGTCGTGGCGGTGGTGGAGGCGACGACGACGGATGGGTTGAAGAGTGTTGGTGACCAACTATTTGGTTGATTTGTGACCAAGTATTGGTGGTGGATCGGGATCAAATGTTGGGTGTTTGGTGCATGTGACCAACTATTTGGTTCTTTATGACTAACAGTTAAATTGTGACCTTAAAATTTGATGATTTGTGACCAAGAAATTTGAAAATATGTGATCAATAGATAAACTATAACCTATAAATTTTTTGATTTGTGACCAACGAAATAAATTGTAATCTATAAAAATTTTGATTTGTGACATCGAAATAATTTTTAACCAATTAATTTAATAATATGTGACAAATATATAAGTTGTGACCTATAATTATCTATCTGTGACCATTAATTTAATAATTGCAACATTATTACATTTAATTAATAAAATATTTGTTATTAATTAATAAATATCTTTAAATTTAAAACCTGAAAATTGAATTGTTGATACTTAACACCTGATTTATGTTTTTTCCCTTCTTTCTTCATTGGTACAACGAATTTCAGGTTTTAGGTTGAAGGATTGGGGGTGGGGGCGGAGGTGAGATGATGAAGAAGAAGATAGGTTTTCTTCTTTCTTTTCCTTTTTTATTTAAGTTTTCAATTATTTTATGGGAAAATATTAAATTACTATTTTACCCTTTTAAAATTGAGTAAAATATGATCAAAATTAATTTTTTTGGTCAACTAACAATAGATTGGATGGAAACCGTCTCTTGGGCCTTATCTGTTATGATTTGAAAGGTTTTAGGATGAGGGCTACAACGATTGAACGATTAGGGGAAAGTCTACCATTGTTTGAAAGGTTTGGGGCCTTAGCTGCAATTATCCTAATATTTATAAATTTTGTGATTATGTTGATGTCTCGAGTTCATAATTTAAATATGAGTAAAAAAGGTCAGCCAGACAATATGTTTCGCCTTCAATTTTTCCAATTTTTTTTTACCATTTGCCTTCTTGGCTATTCGAATTAACGAAAATATGAATTAACCTACTTTATTATTAATTATTTGAATTAATTGATTATCTTGTTTAAAAAAAAAACTCTTACGAAAGCTTGAATATTCAACCCCCACTCTCATCCACTCCCTTACCTAGCCATCTGAAGTCTAAAAGGCTTGTAGATACTTCTCCATAATACTCTAAGAAAGGAGCGGTGCGGTGAGGGATCCTCAAGATTGTGGTTCAATTATTTTAAAAGGCTTGTTGATAAATTGATTGACATAAAAAGAAAAGAAAAATAAATAAATAAATCTTACCTTTAGAAGAATGTAAGAAAATGAAATATAAGACCTTAATCAATTATCAACTAGAATCCTCATCTTCTCAACATGTCTACTGACACCATGCCCACCATCAATGACCTCCTGCCGGAGCCCATCCTCTCCAACATAATCGCCGCCGTGTCGGATGTTCGCAGCCGCAACTCTGTCGCCTTAGTCTGCAACAAATGGCGCCTCTTGGAACGCACCACCCGAACCACCCTCACCCTCCGTGGCAATATCCGGGACCTTTACCTATTCATGGTCCCTACCTCCTTCCGATCCATATCCCACCTCGATTTATCACTTCTTTCTCCCTGGGGCCACTCCCTCACCTCCTTCTCCTCCTCCTCCTCCTCCGCCGCCTCCCTCACCGGCCAAGAAATAATCGCCCACTATCTGCGCCATGCCTTCCCCGCTGTCACTTCCCTTACGCTCTACGCTCGCAATCTATCGACTTTACGGCTACTGGCTCCACTGTGGCCTGATTTGAAGCAAGTGAAGCTGGTGAGGTGGCACCAGAGGCCCCAATTCGCCACCACTGGTGAAGAACTCGATATTTTGTTTCAAAAATGTAAGAGCCTTTGTTCTCTTGATCTTTCATCGTTTTATTGCTGGACAGATGATGTTCATTTAGCACTGCAATCGAACCCATTAGTTTCGTTGAACCTCACTTGCTTGAATCTATTGAACCCATCATTTTCTGAGGGGTTCAAGTCTGATGAGATTAAGGAAATCACAAAAGCTTGTCCCAATTTAAAAGAATTTCGCGCGGCGTGTACGTTTGGTCCGAGGTACATTGGGTTTGTTGGAGATGAGGCTTTTGTTTCAATAGCAACGAATTGTCCTAAATTGGCAATCCTTCATCTAGCGGATACCATGGCCTTGTCGAATTTGAGGGGAGATCCCGAAAACGAGGGGTTTACTCAAGAAGATGCGAGGATTAGTGTCCCGACTTTGATCGAAGTGTTTTCTGGGCTTCCATTGCTGGAAGAGCTTGTTTTGGATGTCTGTAACAATGTTAGGGATAGTGGTCCTGCTTTAGAGGGGCTAAATTCGAAATGCCCCAAGTTGAGGCACCTAAAGCTGGGGCAATTTCATGGTATTTCAATGCCGGTTGAGTCGAAGTTGGAGGGAGTTGCACTGTGTGAAAGGCTTGAATCCTTGTCGATTAGGAACGTGGGCGACTTGAATGATATGGGATTGATTGCCATTGCGCGGGGGTGTTGTAGATTGGCCAAGTTTGAAATTCAGGGTTGCAAGAAGATTACGATGAGAGGAATGAGGACTTTTGTGCATCTGCTTCAAGGAACGTTGGTCGAGGTTAAGATCTCTTGCTGCAAAAATCTTGGTGCATCATCTTCTTTGAAAGCATTGGAGCCAATACAGAGTAGGATTCAAAGGCTTCATATAGATTGTGTTTGGGATTGCAGTGAAGAACTCCAAGATCTTGATGCGATTGAAGGAAAGTTTGACCTCAACAAACTGGATCAAGGTGAGACGTTAAATCAATCTTTTGGACACACAATATACTTGAGAACCGATGATTGTGATTATGGTGGCAATAGCAAAAGGTGCAAGTACTCGGACGATCTGAATTGCTCTTATGCCGGTATGGATGTCAATGACAATGTTAACTACAACAGGTGCAAGAATTTGTATGATCTGAATTGCTCTTATGGCGAGATGGATGTCATTAACAACGGCTATGACAACAGCAATGGATTTGGTGAAAAGACGTGGGATAGGTTGCAATCTCTTTCGCTCTGGATTGCTGTAGGTCAGCTTTTGACTCCTCTGGTGTCTGCAGGACTCGAGAATTGTCCCAATCTGGAGGAGATAAGGATCAAGGTTGAAGGAGATTGTAGGGAAATGTCGAAGCCCTCTGAACGCGAATTTGGATTGAGCACCCTTGGGAATTACCTGAATCTATCAAAGATGCATTTGGATTGCGGGGAAATCATTGGCTATGCGCACACCGCGCCTTCTGGGCAGATGGATTTGAGCCTTTGGGAACGGTTTTATCTCTTTGGTATTGGGATTTTGAGTCTCACGGAACTGGATTACTGGCTTCCACAAGATAGGGATGTTAACCAAAGGAGTCTATCTCTTCCAGCAGCCGGACTACTCCAAGAATGTCTTACCCTTCGGAAGCTTTTTATACATGGAACGGCTCACGAACATTTCATTATGTTTCTACTGAGAATCCCCGAACTAAGAGATGTTCAGTTGAGAGAAGACTATTATCCAGCACCAGAGAGTGATACGAGCACAGAGATGAGGGCAGACTCATGCAGTCGATTCGAGGCCGCTCTAAATAGGCGCCGGATTCCTGATTGATGCAAACGACATTCTGGGAAATCACGCTACCTAAGTCTTGCAACTTTGTTCCAATTTTCTGTTATTTTGCTTTACCGGTATTTTACGACTTTGAAGATGAAATTTTGTTACATTCCAATTTTGACTATGTTTCGTTCAATATGCCTCTACTAATTCCAATACACGACAGCAGGAAAAGTCCATTTTTCTTTGATTTTTCACAAAAAGGATGATCGTTTTTCCCCATTTATACTGAAGAGGGAACAGGAAAATCACACAAAAGTTTACAATTTGAGCCGGAAATAAGTTGTTTGAATACCTCAACTATGTTATTTTTCTATACAAATGAAGAAAGCTGCATTAGGAATGTGATAACTCGCAATCAAGTAACCGGGGAAGAATTTCCTCACAACTTGGTCGTTCATCTGGTTCTGCCCAACAATCTGCAACCGCGAGATAATACTGTCATGACACTAGAGCAAATATGAGGTTTTTGTAGCCCTTGCATGATTACAAGATTCGAAAACACATACCTGCAATTAGCCTACCCAAGGGTCCTTCAGGTATCTCCAACCGCGACCCTTCATTTGCTACGGCATAAACAACCTAAATAGACGACGGAATTTTGGAATACTAAGCACTCTATCAAAGAACCATTATATAAAATGCAAATACAGAAAGTCATATGTACCCGCTCTGGTGGTGTCCCATCCCATGGTTTATTTAGGGTGCATAGTTCCCACATTATAACACCGAGGCTGAAAATGTCACATTTTACAGTGAAGGGTTCATTGCGTATGAGTTCTGGAGCCATCCATTCTGGTGTCCCTGCTGATGAGGAGTCCCGCATGGTTGTGTCTGTCATTATCCTCGAGAGCCCAAAGTCGCAGATTTTAACTGTCCAGTGCTTGTTGACGAGGCAATTTGCACTTTTAAGATCGCGGTGGACAATCTTCATGCGATGTATGCACATCAGCCCTCTAAGTTGCAAACAGAAAACAAACATCGAGTTTATAGTTATCCATCTGTACCATGGTTTTCTTTCATGCAAAACACATTCTCACTATTTAAGATCGGCTCTTTCAAATTAGACTCATTAATAATCAATACGATTTGCATGAACAAATCAATAGATATTTGAATTTCCCAAGAATACAGTGAGTGTTTATGTCAATGCATTATATTGAAAATTACTCTGGTAGTTTTTAGGACACGTCATTTTGGCAGTGTAGTGAACTACGGATTTTGGGCTTTAATGAAGGTACTAGCTAAAATTTCACCTAAAGATTGAGGTAAATTCGGAAATCAAATATTGGAGTCATAATCCAGGAACTATAATTAAAAGAGTAGAATCCCAGGACCAACACAGTAGGTGACACATAGTACACGAGAATTCAAGAGCAACAGCACTGTAACCGTCATATCTCGAAACAACTGTGAACTACAAATCTTCCAAATTTCCATGCATTGTCATTTTCACCTGTTGATGTTTTGACTAGCGCCTATCCTCAAATATAACCCCTATTTGGCCCCCATTTTCTAAAACTCATTTCTAACCACATATTTCATGGAATCCACAACTATTAACTTTTGAATCACACATTTCATCTACTTTTACCAAACGGGCTTAATATCCATTCACCAAAAAGATTTAACAAGACAAATTTTCCAATGGATCCATAAGGCTATATACTAGGTTTAGCTTATATTCATCAGTTTTGCAATGTTTGAGGTGGTTTGATATATTTATCTCCTAACTATGTGATGTAAAATATATGGATCATAATTCCATCTATTGATGGTTGTGGCCTCCACTCAAATAAATGACTTGATGTAGTTGCTACAGATCTTCCAGTAGGTATATTGAAGTGAAATCAACAACCGACGAAAAAGGATTCATGTATCTGATCCAAAATTATTAGAAACAAAACTTTGTTATCTTAAATCATCACCATCCTTTATACAACTCAAACTTGAGAGTCAAGACTTACCTTATTCTACACGTTAAATTTACTATACTCACCCAAACTCATGTTTTCGGTCTCATGAAATATGTCATCTCCCAATAATGAACGCACACTCCCATCTAGATGATGCAAGAATTGTCCACTATATGTTAGTAACTTAATATTGAGGAGAAAGGGGTGTCCATATGTTCAAAGTCATTCAAAAAAACGTGTTAGAAAGTGGACTGGAAAGTCCTTAATTGTACTGCCTATACACTCGAACCAAATTTTAGCCCTGTCTTCTATTTTTCTGCCAAGAGGTTGTGTGAAAACAAGATGGAGAGAGTATCATTTAGGTCTAGGTGGCATATAATTTTGACATATTTAACATTTATTCAATAATCCAAGAAATCATCACTGGAATATAGTTTTTGATGTATCAAAAAGTTTTAACTAACCTGCATATGTCGCGCAACATTTTAATTCTCCTCCGCCAGCTCAGCTTATTCTTCTGACCACTCAGATGAATCAAATAATACAATGATCCCATTTCCATGTATTCAGTGACCATTGACAATTGTGGAGGCCTTGTGCAGGCACCAAGAAATAATATGACTGCAAGAAAAGCAAAAAAGTTGGATTGTAAACATTTAGGTTTGAATACAAACCAACGACTGATTCACCAACAAGCTAACTACAAAACATGTAAATACTAAGCGCCCCTCTCCATGTAGAAATATAGCAAATACTATGAATTATATACAAATCTTATTCAAGAGGTACAAATACCATAAACAAAAATAAGTTTGTTCCAACTTTCAAGTAAACAAGGTTGAACATGTGTTAGTATTTGTAATATTACAAAATACAGGTAACTTCATTAATCTTTTCCCTTGGAGTTGCATTATTTGAGATCTTTTTTAAATTTCATTTGTTTTAATGATAGAGAAAGGAGAATAAGGTTGACACATTAAAATCAGGTATTTGTTAAAACATTTTCATTTGCCAATGAGGCTTAGCTCAAGTGGTAAGCTTTAAGGCCCTGCAACTACAAAGTCCAGGTTCATGCAAAACATGAAAAGTTCATAGGTACTATAACAATCAAGAAGATTTTTGGTCAAAATAAAGATTGACCGGGATTATAGTCAATAATTTTCTGGCTTTTCTTAAAGTTCATACGCCAAAGGGTATTTTTGTGGTTTTCCAGATTTGCAGTAATTCTGGATGAATCTTGACTTGGAATTTTTTTCTTATGCAAGTTTCACGTGGAACCCTCAGTATCTAGGTTCAGCTTAGCAAAAAACTGTTAGCCAGTTCCAACTTTAAAATCCCGTTCCTTCCCATTGGAGGGTTCTTCAAATACCATAATTACTCATGTAATCTCACTGTCTTCAATGGAGTGTGTAGGAAATCAACCTATGCATATATGTTGGTTCAGCCGGATATTTAGGAGATTACTTACCTAATATTTCATGATATATATTCTGATTTTATTTCCTAGAGATATTGTATTTTATAGTTCCTAGTTTGTAGAAGTAAATTATGGTAAGAGGGACCATGGTGTCTTGTATATATTCCTGTATTTTATTCATGAACATATATAGAAAAATTCTTACAAACTTCATGGTATCAAAGCTTGAGGTGTAAAAACCCTACCCGTCTTCTTCTCCAGCCGCCACTGTCTCCACCCTTCTCCAGTTTTGAAACCACTCATCCATGGCTGATTCCGAGCAAACTTCAAGGGATTCATCTGCCTCCAATGCTTCGACTCATCTCCCTGTTGCTCCTAGAACCCCAGCCATGTCTGATAATAATACTCACGTCCCTATCACAACCCATAAACTCAATGGCCATAATTATCTTCAATGGTCCCAATCAATGATGATGTTTCTTACCGGCAGGAGCAAGGATGAATACCTCACTGATTCTACTCCAAAAACCGACCCAAGCTCCGCAGATTACAAAGTCTGGAAGGCTGAAAATAATCTAGTAATGACTTGGCTAATCAGTTCCATGACCACCGAGATTGGGGAGAATTTTTTACTATACACTAACGCAAAGGATATCTGGGAGGCAGCCCGCGACACGTTCTCCAGCAGCGAGAACACAGCCGAACTGTTTTCTGTGGAGAGTTCTCTCCAAGATCTCCGGCAAGGGGAAGGGCCTGTAACGGCCTATTTCACTGCCCTTACCCGTCATTGGCAGCAACTGGATCTGTATGAAACCCATGACTGGAAGTGTCCAGATGATCAGGCATACTTCAGGAAACTCGTGGAGACTAAGCGGGTATTCAAGTTCTTGATGAGGCTTGACAGGTCCCTGGATGAAGTTAGAGGTAGGATACTTGGGATTAAACCTTTACCAAGCCTACGAGAGGCATTCTCAGCTGTACGCAGAGAAGAAAGCAGGAAACGGGTCATGCTGGGACAGCAAAATCAAGCCACAATCCCTGAAATTCCAGCACTTGCAGCCGCCAAACTGGACTCACCAGAACCAGGCGCCTTTGTTGCTCGAGGGAACTTCCGAAACTTGGACAGCAACCGGGAAAGAAAAGGCAGGCCTTGGTGTGACCATTGTCGATCTCCTGGACATCTGAAGACGACCTGCTGGAAGCTACATGGAAAGCCAGCAGATTGGAGATCTAATCGGGACCGTGAGGCTAAAGGAAATATCGCCACAGCTGAAGCTTCTCGGCCCGGTAACTCTGCCCCTTTCACCAAAGATCAGCTGGAACTTCTCCAGCAACTCATGCAACGGGCAAGCACAAACTCCAGTAAGCATGTTTCCACACCTGATTCAGCCCTACTTGCAGCCCCAGCCGTTCCCTCAACTTGGATAGTAGATTCAGGTGCATCCAACCACATGACAGGTGAAAGATCATTTTTCACAACCTATTCTCCATGTAACAGGCCTCAAACCGTGCGTATTGCCAATGGTGCACGTACTTCAGTGGCTGGGACAGGAAACATTTGTCTCTCACACTCTCTTATTCTCAAAAATGTGTTATTTGTACCTGAACTTGAATGCAATCTTATTTCAGTTAGTAAACTCAATCATGACCTTAACTGTAAAACTGAATTCCTTGCTAAATCTTGTGTTTTTTTCAGGACTTGAGCACGGGGAAGATGATTGGCAATGCTGATTTTCGTGCGGGCCTATATGTTCTAGATGTTAGCCATTTTCCCACACATCCTGTTAGTCATCAATGTCAACTCTCTCAGAGTCTTGAGTCTATTAGCTCTTGCAATAAAGATAGCGAAATCATGATGTGGCACTTTCGTTTAGGTCATCCAAACTTTATGTACTTGAAGCGCTTATTTCCGTCTTTATTCATTAATAAAAAATCCCAGTTTATTTCATTGCGAAGTTTGTCAATTAGCAAAACATACTCGTCACACTTATTCACCACGAACGTACAAACCAAGCCACCCATTTTCCCTCATTCATGGTGACATTTGGGGGCCACTTCGTATTCCTAGCACTACCGGTGCTAGATGGTTTTTACTGTTAGTCGATGATCACACTAGACTATGTTGGACATTCCTTATGAAAGACAAATCTGAAAATAAACATATATTCCAACACTTCCACGCCATGATTCAAACGCAGTTCAAAGTCAATATTCAAATCCTCAAAACTGATAATGCCAAGGACTTTTTTAATTCAAGTCTTGGCCAATATCTTAAATCACATGGGATTGTCCAACAAAGCTCTTGTGTCGATACACCACAACAAAATGGTGTAGCTAAACGCAAAAATCGCCATATCCTTGAGGTCGCCCGATCTCTCCTTTTCCAAACCAATGTTCCCAAAAGGTTCTGGGGTGAGGCCGTTCTTACTGCAACATATCTGATCAATCGAATGCCCTCTCGGGTTCTCAACTTCCACTCACCCCTACAAACATTTCAGCATCAATATCCTACCTCCCCTCTGATGTCCCTTGTTCCCCTCAAATTATTTGGTTGCACTGCCTTTGTCCATATCCATTCCCAATACCGTGGCAAACTTGATGCCCGAGCAATCAAGTGCATCTTACTTGGGTACTCAGCCAACCAAAAAGGCTACAAATGCTTCTCTCCCGTCACCCGTAAATTCTATAATACCATGGACGTCACTTTCTTTGAAGAAACTCCCTTCTATCCCAATTCTACACTTCAGGGGGAGAAAGACACAAATGAACTGCAGAATTGGGATTGGTCATCTCTTATTGAACCAAGTCCAGGTCCTCACCTCTCCACTTCTTCTCCGTCTTCCAATACTCAAATTCTGGTCCCTGTCCCTGTCACAGAAGATCACACACCAATGACTCAACAGACGTCCTCCGTAAATACACACCCCGATGAGTCTCCCTTCGTTTATCCTAAACATCTCCTTCTTCCTTATGATGCTGTGAAAACTTATGGTAGAAGGAAAAATCCTGCTTTGCCCGAACGAAACCAGCAAAGTCAAGAAATTCTCCCTACTCAAGCCGAACCTGAAAGATCACCTGATGAAGCAGATTCTGTCCCACAGTTAGGTTATGACCCGGAGTTAGATCTTCCTATTGCACAGAGAAAAGGGGTTCGATCATGCACTCAACACCCTCTCCACAGCTACATATCCTACTCAAAGTTGTCTCCTCAATTTCGGGCATTTGTAACATCACTAGACAAAATTCAACTTCCAAACTCTGTCTATGAAGCCCTAAAGATCCCTGAATGGCACAAAGCAACATTAGAAGAGTACACTGCACTTGAAAAGAATGGTACATGGGTGATAACAGAACTACCTCTTGGAAAGAAGACAGTAGGTTGCAAATGGATATTCTCAGTTAAACAGAAGGCAGATGGGAGTATAGACAGATACAAAGCCCGACTGGTGGCTAAAGGGTTCACTCAATCTTATGGAATTGATTATCAGGAGACATTTGCTCCTGTTGCAAAACTCAACACAATTCGTGTCTTGCTATCCATTGCGATGAACCAAGATTGGCCGTTGTGCCAACTTGATGTCAAGAACGCATTCTTAAATGGAGATTTAATTGAAGAAGTATATATGGATATACCTTCTGGGTTTGAAACCACAGGTACACAAGGGAAAGTCTGCAAATTAAGAAAGGCATTGTATGGGCTTAAGCAGTCACCCAGGGCTTGGTTTGACAGATTTTCCAAAGTTCTCAAACAGGATGGATACTCCCAGGCACAGGCAGATCACACCCTATTTGTCAAACATTTCACAGATGGAAGAATCACAGTATTAATTGTGTATGTCGATGATATAGTTCTTACTGGAAATCATGAAGATGAGAGGAGAAGGCTCAAATCGCTATTATCCAATGAATTTGAAATTAAAGACTTGGGACATTTGAAGTATTTTTTGGGAATGGAAGTGGCACGGAGTAGCAAAGGAATTTCAGTCTCTCAACGCAGGTATGTCCTAGATCTCTTGCATGAGACAGGCATGAGTGGGTGCAGACCTGTTGAAACACCTATGGATCCTAACACTAAACTAATGCCTCGAACTGATGAATTAGCTGCAGATAAGGGACAGTATCAACGCTTAGTGGGTAAGTTGATATATCTGACACATACACGTCCAGATATCAGCTTTGCCGTCAGTATTGTTAGCCAATACCTTGGAAACCCATCAGTTGATCATTTGGAGGCTGTAAACCGTATTCTAAAGTACTTGAAAAAGGACCCTGGAAAGGGACTTATGTTCAAGAAAACGAGTTATCGGACATTGGAAGTATATACAGATGCTGATTGGGCCGGATCCCCTAGTGATCGAAGATCCACATCTGGCTATTGCTCATTCATTTGGGGAAATCTGGTGACATGGCGTAGCAAGAAGCAGGCAGTAGTAGCACGTAGTAGTGCCGAGGCTGAGTTCCGCGCATTAGTTTTGGGCATCTGTGAAGGAATCTGGCTACAACGGCTACTGAATGATCTCAATATTGAAATTTCAGAATCTATCAGGATTATGTGTGACAACCAATCAGCAATTGCCATTGCTAAAAATCCAGTTCACCATGATCGGACGAAACATGTGGAAATTGACAGACACTTTATCGGTGAGAAAATTGACAGCAAAGCCATCTCTCTCAACTATGTCCCATCTAAACGGCAAGCGGCTGATATCCTAACCAAAGCTTTGTTTCGGCCTAATCTCACTGAACTAAGTGCCATGCTTAACTTGGAGAACATATATTGCCTAGCTTGAGGGGGAGTGTAGGAAATCAACCTATGCATATATGTTGGTTCAACCGGATATTTAGGAGATTACTTACCTAATATTTCATGATATATATTCTGATTTTATTTCCTAGAGATATTGTATTTTATAGTTCCTAGTTTGTAGAAGTAAATTATGGTAAGAGGGACCATGGTGTCTTGTATATATTCCTGTATTTTATTCATGAACATATATAGAAAAATTCTTACAAACTTCAGAGTGGATCATTAAGGAGATGTCGCAGGCCCTTGTAAGGGTAAAGATCTCTACTGACTACTCTTCTATGATTTCGTTCTGTTTTCCTCTTTCATTCTTCTTACTCTGTGCTTCTACAGTTATGAATTCACCACAGCTATATTCAGACTTTTCTACCTTCTCCCTTCATTATTAGAGCACACCAAATGAAGAAAAGAAGTACCTGCAGAATGGGGCAGTGAAGGCAGACCAAGTAGACAGCAAGCAACAGCTTCTTAGCCTCCTAACCTTATCAAAGAACTAGCAAGCTCTTTTTATTTAATAATAATTATAATATCACCCCTTCTATAACATCTTAAACCAATCATTAGCAAATACTCTTGAAGTTACGGCAATGGTACTGTTTATCACATCCCGTTTGCAGCCACCAGAACTTCCTTTCATGCTCTAATTTCGAGCCTCAATCCTCGACGATCAATTATCTATCCTGAACCTATACATTACATACGTTTTCTCTTCTTTATGGCCCATAAACAAGACCCCGAGCCACTGAAATTTCTAATCTTCGGCTTTCTACTGTCAGATTTGGTTGATCTTTGTTGATTTCTGGGACCTATTCTACATCAAAATGGAAGTCCAACTATTGGAAGTTCCTTGGGGTTGATCAATTATTTTCTGCAACTTGGAGATCCAATTTTTTTTTGGTAACCACTCTAATTAGGGATCATGCTTTTATTATTCGTAATTGATACAAAAATATGGAACAAACATCATCATTTCGCTCAAAAGCAAGAGAAAAACATAATGTGCATTTAGAATTACAGTCACCAATTAGAAATATAATATATTTGTCAATTTAAAGTGATTCATCTTAACCTTTTCACACAAATATGACCGATACTAAACGTAGATTGATATATTGGTCAAAAGTATTACCCAAAATTGATCTTTGGAATAATTTAACATGCATCTTGATACCTTTTTTTTTTTTTTTTTTTTTTTTTTTTTTCCCTCATTGGATAACTAATATATAATGATGTCAAGATTATATTGCTAATATGAATACGAGTTTTTCAAACCAACAGTTTTCAGTTTTTCAGGACTATGACTTGCAATGTAGGTGTATTAAATTAAGCTAGCAAAAAAATGGGCTTGGAATTTTTTTTTTTTTAAAAAAAAAAGCCAGGAAAGAGAAGTACCATTTGGGTGCCGAAGGCGACTGCAGAAAAATAAATGGAACCAGATAAAACTGCAGTGTTAGAATGATATACCAGAGGAGAATAAAGAAAAACAAAAAATGATGCATCAAACAGGATAATACCTGAGAATGGATATTTCATTGCAAAAATCCTCCATGTTTTCAGCAGTGAGATCTTGCTCCAAAAAGACTTTAATAGCAACCTCTGTTCCATTCCAAACACCACGAAAAACTTCCCCGAAAAACCCTGGATATGTAACCCCATAAATCGAACATTAATTGCCAACATTGAAAATCAACAAGTAACAGATGACTCAACAGCAATGTACTAGTAAATGAAAAAAATAAAAAATTGGATTGGTTTTCATTGTTTAGAAAGATGCCTAGCCTCACAGAGGTAGACCCTTAATACCTGATTAAATTAAACCTTTCAAAAACTATTGATGTCATGAATTTATGGCCAACTCAACACCTCATATCTCTTCATGCCCATCATTCACTGAGATAGACTACAAATTGTAGGACAGATACAGAAGTGTATTTGGAGATAGACTAAGCAGATCAAATTCAAGTATTTTTACACTTATAGAATTCTATACGAAGAATGGCATCACTGCAGTAATTATATCAAAATTTGTAAACCCAAACTCCTTTTATGTTCCACTTCAATCTCAAAGCATTTGATCAAGTAAAAGGGAATCTGGCAATAAACTTTCAGAGAATCATAGACATAATTATTTCTGCAACTTTTTTTTCTTTTTAACAATTAAACACCTGGTCGTGCTGCAATTCTCTCTTCTTTCCTTTCTAATAAAAGTAATACAAGAATCAACAACAGGAATACTATTGGCAATGCTTACCAATCCCAACACGAGTGCCAACAGTTAACTCCGAAAAATCAATATTCCATTCTTCAAATGGCAGCAAAGGCTTGTTCTGGAACATAGGTAGTCCCAGTACTCTGTTCCATGCTGAAACCATTTCTTCGTTTACCTTATGAGCTCCTATTCTATCTGGTGTCGGACTGCTAAGTTCATGAGGAGATGAAGGTAACGACATTGCCTTCTGAGAGTTGTTTTGCCCTCGAGGAGGATACAAGGAAGACCTTCCACCGGACATGTTACCCTGATCAGCAAGGTGGATAATGGCACATGAGCAAGAACATAGTTCTTCACGATTATATATGAATCCAAGGTTTTGAACTATTGAATTACAGGTGCAGTGAACATGGTGCCATATAAAGACATTACCATACAATGAGAAATTTAAAATTTTGAATTATGTATTGGTATTCTAAAACTTGTTTAGTGAATCAAGCAACCGACCAGGTGCTTATGAAGGTGGTCTAGAATACACAATATATTAGATCTTACACTCAATGCACTTGTGTGCAATTCTCTGTTTAAAATGATTACCTCGTTTAGAAACCCATTTTCTTTTAGTGACTTAATTTAACCAACCATAATATAGAAAGCAAGAGGCTTATGGGACTAACTGCCTTCATACAATTCCATGAATGGATTGAAATTGAATTCTCAGTTGAACTTCTAATAAGTTAAGAAACACAGGGATATAGCAAACAGCGAAAAAGGTGTTGATCCGAGAACTGACAATCCCTTGCTAAAATAGAAAGCAAGAGCCTTATGGGACTAACTGCCTTCATACAATTCCATGAATGGATTGAAATTGAATTCTCAGTTGAACTTCTAATGAGTTAAGAAACACAGGGATATAGCAAACAGCGAAAAAGGTGTTGATCCGAGAGCTGACAATCCCTTGCTAAAATAGAAAGCAAGAGGCTTATGAGACTATGCATCTTTACCGTTCTACGAATGGATTGAAATTGAATGCTCAGTTGAACTTCAGTTATCTTAAGAAACACAATGACAAAGATAAAAGCTAAAAAAGGAGTGGATCCCAGTGCTGATGAACCCATTCTTCAACTATTTTTTTCGTGTTTTTAAAAGACATGGATAAATGTAAAAGAATGCTTTTAAAAATTCACAAGCAATATGTGGAGAATAGCTGTAATAAGTTTTATTCCTCTATTGTATAGTTAACCTCATTAGCATTATTATAGGAGATACATTAGGGCATAAATAGAGGAGAATTGTTAGGACTTTAAATATATATATATATATATATATATATATATATATATATATGAATTTAATGATTCACCAAATAATTGGTGTGCCATGTCACCGGTGCTTAGGAGATCATTTTGCTTGCTGTAGCCTCAGAGTTCAATGAATATATGAAATTTCACAGAATTCATCAGAAAGGAATTTGGAGTACCACTGCTGAACATCAGTTTATAATAACTAAACAATATAGAATTTTGGAGAAGCCAATGAATCCAAATATATACTCATATTGATCAAATGTGACGAAAAACAAGATAATCTATAAATGTCGAATACAATTTGACTGTTAGACAGTAGAAAATTAAACTTGATATTATAACTGCATGCAATCAGTTACAGATACCAAATATAGGATATTAAAAAAAAAAAGGGAAGCTCAATTGAAATTAGAAATATCATCACAAACACTATCAAAAGTCAGTGCAAAAATGGAAGTAACAGAGGACACAACGTCAAAGAAAACATACATCTTTTTGCTGATCTGTGCCATGTTGGTCAGTTGAACCAAAGGAATACGAGCTGGTGTCCTGTTGTTCTCTTAAGACACGATTCTGCTTTAATGATTCATTCATTGCTCGTACAGCCCTAGATTGATTCATAGTAATTTTAACAAGTGAGATAGGAACACTGTAATCTTCAGGAAGTTACATGGAGAGTAGCTGGATCATGAACAATAAATACAATAACAAGTATGGTTCTAGACGAAGTGAACTGAGCTGGGCTTCTGAAATAATTTTATTATTACAAAAATATTTGGAGCTTTTTTTTTTTTTTTATCAACTAAGCCTGATTCAGATTCATGCCTTTTATGAGCGTAGAAGTGTGCTCAGCTTGACTGATTTTAGGTCACAAGCTTCACACAAGACAAGTGAGGGACAAAGAGTCAAAGCAACATCCCGACATAAAAGAACATGGACGTTACATATCTATTAGACAAAGAAACAGAGCTCACAAAATAATAATTGTGCAGTCATCAACTCACATGTAAAGTAACATGCCAATTAATTGCCCTAATCTACTGTCATAAAGTAACACGGTAAAGATAGCATCAAGGAAACATTAACCATGGGAACATATAAGAATCAATAAAATTATCTCTACAAACTATCATGTAATTAAAATTTAAGGGATGTTGATAAATTGTCTATAATATAACATGCCAATGGATTGTATAATCTACTGTTTCAGCATGGAAAATCCACTGTTTGGCAAAATTGATGCAAAATAGCTTCAAATGGCACTCAATAGCATTTCTCATTTGCAATTTGGAGAAAGCCTTTATAGCCCCTCAAGAAGTTTTTCCCTTTCTTCCACCTATTATTTTTTTAACAAAGAGTAATATCCTTTTTAAAGGACTTCATTAAAAGGAAAAGAAACAATTCCAATGTGATAATAAGAGAGCATGTTTGTAAGAAAAAAATATTAACCTTACGATGTCATCACCAATTTCCGGAGTCATGCTTATACTTCTCCTTGTTCTCCGTGTACCTGGCATTGATGCACCTTCTGACCTGGGGCAAATTCAACTTCTAAATCAGTAAAAACCAAGGAGTTCAAAAGGATCAATTATTAAATAAACTAAGCTGATTGTTAGGCATTCATTTCATAAAACAAGAAGCTCCACTAACAAGAACAAGAAAATTCTGGACTAGCACATGGGCATGGTCTAGAATGTGCATAATCAATACTAGAGTATAGTTTGCACATTTTTGTCATTCAGTTCAAGTAAAGAGTACGTCAAAAGCACCTCATCTGTCTTGTTGGTGGAGTCAACGATAATTAAATCTTATCGCCTGTTTGGTTTTGATAAAAAACAGATTTTTAGTAAATTTTAATAAAAATTAATGAAATGTGTGGTTGAAAAGTTGATAAAAGTTATATATGAATGAAAATGAGTTTGGAAAAAATTAGTTTTAAAAAAATGGGGGCCAAACTGAGTCTTAATAACATTGGATGGCTAAAGATTGTATTAAGGGCACAGAACATATGACTTCGTTAAATTACATCATATCACTTGGATAAGAAATCCTTATCAGCCTAAAATAGTTTCAGGTAGTCAGATTTTATACTTCATAGTTTCTTATGTCAAATATTGATGGTGGTAAGAGGCCAACAGTCCATTATCACCTAATATGTGATTAAAAACTCAATGAGATATGTTTTGGGGGACATCATGAAATACAGAGGCACTACATTGTCCCTTTTCCTTTTCTCCTCACTGTAAAGAAAAGAGAACTTGGTTAATAGTCTAGCACCCTTTTCTGGTCTCTCCTCTTCCTTTTGAATATTGATACTAAAACACAACTGCAACAAACTTTTGCATAAGAAATTAAGAACCAAGGTACTCAAATGGAACCTCTGGCACAAATCCAAGACGTTTCTTTGTTTTACAAGAGAAAAAATTATTAATTCCTTGGATTGGTAATATTTGATAGTAATCATTATAATCTTTCAAGTGATTCAATGAAAATCTGGGAAGCATGCAATGTTAAAAACGTCATAACAAATTCAAGAAAATACGAAGTATAAAGAGAATAGTAATACATTTTATGCATAACATCAATACCTCATTTTTGTCCTGCATCAGTGTGCCCCACAAGGGAGCCTACACATAGTTCCACCAAAAGAGTCACCCAGATATTTAGGAATGTAACCCCAAATATAGAATTATGAAGATAGTCGTCGTTAGACAAACTTTATCACCTATAAACTACGTTTGTCACTTACACTCGAGGAAGAGGATTTTAAACAATTACAGGTCAAATAAATCAAGTTGTAAAACACTACCATCTCCAGCATTTATTACTGCATTATTAAAACAAAAATGGACTCAAAAGGCCAACTGTCCTCAAGTTCCCTAACCATTATCTACTGATTGTCCCTCTTCTGAAATAAAATAAGAGAACAGAAATAAATAAATAAATAACAAGTATTTACTTTGATTTCCCACATCATATAAAACATATTTGAAAATTCTATGCAGAAGGTCTTAAGCCAACCTCTCACAACACACGACCAGCAAAGTAAGGTGACATTTTTCTTGGTCTCAAATCAACCTCTAAATACAACTGACCAGCAAAATACGGTGACATCTTCGTTGAACTTAGGCAAAGAGCTTTATCCGTACAAGAACAGCTATTTGATATAAACTTGCCATGCACCATGATTTAATTGATATAACAGCTAAAGAGTGACGTTGATGATCCACCACTTATCAGATTGAATTGCGGCGAATGTTAAAGTAAAAAGTATAGAGGAGAAATCAATTTTAAGATTCTAAACCAGATGCACTAGTTGAGAAACAATTTCATATCCCTGGAAATAAATAACAAAATAATAACAAAAGTATGCACCTTGATGTAGCTATGTCATTAGAATAATCTCTGAAAGATTTGTTATCTCCACCAAGCATGGATCGACCACGTGTGTGAAATGAAGGATGCTCCGGACTGAAAATTCCAACACAGTTTAGAAGTTTAATATGGATTTCAACCAAAAATCCTTCCTCTGTAACTTCTCAAATAAAAGTTTCAGGCATTGAAGATCAAGGTTACCATACAGAATAAGACCTATTTAAGGAAGGTCCAAACAACTCATAATAGTGTTCATTACTCCATAGTACTTATTATTTAATAAAATAAGAATTTATTAGAAATGAGTTACAATATCTGAGCATAAAACCAGAAAATGAAATGGGAAAGTATCTATTCAACTGCGGTATGTGTGGTGAAAATATACTATACTTATTTTACTTGATTATAGGTGTTCTCCCAAAAAATAATTACTTTTTGATATCATCACGCTACGTTTCAGTAAAAGAATCATCTAGCTAACATGCCATTTCCTTAAGAAGTAATCTCTTTTAAAGAGGATATAAGAAGGCAATCCAATAAGTCTCATCAGAGAAAAGGATTTTCAGATTAAATATCAACAAAAAATCACCATTATTATATTAGTGAGATACATATCCAGAAACTATTAGTATTTTCTAGTTTCTTTTCCCATCTACCAAAGCAATCTCTATTTATTCGTTCAATGGTTCAAATCTAAACACTTAAAAAAAATTTGTTAATGGCCTTTTGTGGTTGCTTACTATTTAGGCCCGTTTGGCATGACTTTTGAAAAATGAAAATGAGCTTTTGAGATCCAAAAGATGCTTTTGGAACCGTTTGACTAATTTTGTTAAAGTGCTTTGAGTAATTAAAACTTGAGCTTTTAGAGGAAGCTGGTGACAAGAATTTGCTCGATAATTTATTCGGTATGTATTGCTTTAGTACATAGAATATTACAGAGAAAATTAAGGAAAGAATACAAAACAAAATCTCTGATTTTATGGCAACTACTAAATCTATACGAGTTATACATGGAAAACTCTAATTAGTAGTAAATACTCTAATAGCTGGTTCAATGTGGCTTCCTCTAAAAGCACTTCCGGAATGAATAGTGCTTTTAAATATTAGTTTTCAAATAAAAATTACGGTAGCTTCCTCTAAAGGCTCTTCTACAATAGGTAAAAGCAAAAGTTATGTCAAACGGGCCCTCAGTTGCTTTAGATCTTCAGTAAATTAGCAAGAAACAAAAGGGAGTGACGAAAAAGGATTCAAATGACTGATTTCCAATTTGTTTGGAATAGGCTTACTTTGTTGTTGTTGTCTGTCTTTCCTTTCACAGTTCAAATAAATAATAGCAAGCTGGGCCAACAATGTTATTTGCCAGAAACGCGCCAACAATCCTCTCATAAACGAACTTATGGTCATGTTATATAAAAATGTTTGACACCTCTTATTCACAAGTATCCAGTCTCAATTATTATTTGGACATCATCTTAAGCAGAGATGCACCCTTCATTGATACAAGTATTAACATAAAGTATCTGAGTAATTTTTTGCACAATGTTTGGCCAAGAATTAAGAATTTCTGTAAAATGGTACCCCGTGGCTTGTCTAATATTAATGGTACAACTTGATGACTCCTAGGGAATGCAGTGATGCTCAAAGATTATGCATTGAGGAAACTGGAACTTGTGGATGCAATGAACAGTGATGCTCATCTGTGATTTGGAAAGTATTCATCATATCTCAAATGGAAATAAGGAAATATATTAGTGCTAATCATGCAAGGTTTCATTTTTCAAATTATAAAACATCAGAGATTAAGATACAAAGTTCTAGAACTGTATAACCATATTCTCAATTTAAGCTGCATTATACAAACAAAGTTCGGGTTATCAAGAAAAACCTTGAGCTGGCAGTCCTTTGTTCAGGAATGATCTGCCTCCGGCCCCTTCGCCAAAATGTAGCAGCAATATTAGGTTCGCTGTGTGGTAAGCTGAAACAACAAATTAAATCAGTAAGATAGATTCTTGAAAGAGAAATTGCAAGTGCAAAGCAAGCATATTCCAAGAAATAAAGCAAAATTTAATGAATAGCATTATTAGTACTTCAGTTTTCTATCAACAGAATTCGATCGCAACATCATATTCCTCAATGAAGGCCCAGCTGCATTTGAAGATGCCTCAAGTCTACGCTGATACAGGAGACCATCTTCTTTCTCAGCACTATAGAATCAAAAAGTTACAATTAATACCAAAAATTACAGAAAGGCGTCAATTGAGCTGATGTTTTTCTCATCTACAAAGATCACTCCTCCCAAAAAAGGAAATCTTTATTTCTACAATTAGAGTTACAATTTCAAAAGGGAGTCCTGATGGTTACACAATGTTTGAATGAATAAAGATATTATGCCAACCTCTCAGGATCAACTGTCTCTGATACCCCATATAGAGGACTGTTTGGTCCCATCGGAGAATCACACGACTCATTTTCTGCAGAATCACTCTCCCCGGCAGCAGATATGTGAGTCGGGAAGATAGCCTTGGCTGATCGCTGGATCAGCTGGCCAGGAAACCGCATGAGATCAACTAGTAGTTCGACAGAATTCAGCACAACTAAGACAGACATGTGTTTGCATGAGTCGACACACTCAGAATCTCCTTCAGTAGGCAAACCCTGATAAGGAAACCCATATGGACATCCAATGAGATAAAACAAAACTTAGGACATGAGAAGGAAGGCCTCGAAAATTCACTACAAGAATCCCCAATGGTAGAAACATGATAATAACAGGGGGTATAATTTCCCAGAAAAAAGTAAAGCTTACCACCACTAGAGTATTTTCAAGTCCTACAGTATCTGCAAGAACTTTAAACAATATTGCTCGAGGTCTACATGAACCATGCTTTATTTGACCCAGCATCTGCATCCCTTGATTTTCAGATATATGAGAGGTGTCCTCAAGAACAGCTTTATTTGGACTTAGTTCCAAATTTGGCCGGCCATAAACGTCAGACACCTATTAAATAAATCAGAAATATAAGAGATTCCTATGAGCAATACTAATAACCAAATGACAGTCAACACATTATGGAGAAGCGACAAATTAATTAACTGTTAATGCAAGTAAAAAGCAGTCCACTAAATATTAAGAACCATCCACAAAGCCTTTGCCCGTACTCCCCATCAATGTCTTTCCAGCCCTGCATATAATGCAAGAGCTGAACTTCTATGGCGTGGATCACAAGAGCAAGCACACATTACAAGGTTAGATATGCAAGCTAAAAAAAGACAATAGTTCATGTTCTAAACTGTTATAGAATGGGGAAAATAACTATTCTATTATGAAAAAGAAAGTCTATACTTTCAATGGGTAGTTATGCCACCAAATAATGGACTCCCTATTACATGCATGAGAAAGACAAATTTACATTCTTTTTTCTCAAGTTGATGTGTATGGCTTCTTCGTGAATTGCAGAATTTTCTATCACATTCATATTTCACAATATTTATTGATCCAGTTTCATTAAATCAATTAAGGGATACCCAAACTACCACATCAAGGCAGTTCAATAAAGATCCAACCTCCAATTAGAGAAGGCAAGTGGAAAAAATGGGTTTCATGACAAGAAAGCATAAATTATAGAACGACGCCACTCTTCTCACAGTGTGTTTGTCTCCTATGTTTCTTTTCCTCCAGATAAAAGATGAATCAAGAGTCCATAAAAGAGCATATCAAGAGGTTTCCCCACCCTGTTAGGTCATTCTCAAGTTTAAATTATTTTTGTTAATTCTATTATTACTGAAGTTAATTGGAGTCGCTACAGTGCATCTCTCTCTCTCTCCATTCTCAAGAGTGTGTGTTTGCTTATAGGCAGCAAAAATACAGTTACAATAATGCATGCAGTATTGAAGAGAACTCTCTCAATAAGAGAACCTAGTTTCCAATCAAATTTGTTCGGAAGTAACCCTTGAAAAAGGTACTCAAATTTTGAGTAAAGAACTTGAACTTGGCATTGTAAAAAAGACATCAATGGAATAAAAAAATAACAAATTTATAATGCAACTGCAAATGAGATATACAATCAGATTAAGAAGATCAAATGAATGCTCACCAATCCAGCAATCTTTTTAATCATAGCTGCAGGATTCGCATTCATGCCCTTGACAAGAGTCACAATTAGCTGCTTCAGCATGGAAAGCTTCTTATCTTTCACTGCATCCACAAGAATGACCTCAGCTCTCAAACCCTCGAGCTCCAAAGCGTGAAGCTCCTCCAGAGTAGGTATATCTTCATACATTTCCTTGAGCCTTTTATCCTGTCAATGATGACATTATTAGGAAAGTGCCTCTTGAATGGAAAAAGAATAAAGCTAGCAAGACAGAATCTGACAAAGCATCAGCAAAAAAATATAGACCAGAAGTTATTGCTGAAGCAACTGAATCTATAATAGAAATTATAGGTTCTTTCTAAGATTGGGAACTATGCAAAAATATAAAATGTCCATTTATCATAGAAACTAAATTCAACATTCCTCTTTGAGAACTGTGCGTTGTCCCCAACTTTTGGATTTGGGATGTTCGACATTAAATGGCATCTTTCTACAAAAAGAAATAGTTCCAATTTACCCTTCGAAGAGTACCACAAGAAAAATAATTGCAAAGGAAACATATCACATTTTCTCGTCCTTTCAAGGACCTGATGGCTGATCCTCGTCAATGTACCACCCAATTCAACCACTGTTTTTTTCTGTTAAGAAGAATAAGGTTCTGATGTTTTCGTCTTGGGCTGAAACATTGATTAAACCTCGGCCTCAATAGGGTTGAAGTGAACCTGTTAATTGTGCATATTTTATTCATGATTCATCTATTTTTTTATTCTTATTTCTAGCAGGATGGGAGGGGTGTTCATCTGTGAGTAGGAAATGAATGGAGATATCTACACAAGAACTAAGATCTTTGTCTTTCCCAAACTGGCAAGTTTATGTTCGAGTATAGTCTTCTTCGCCCATTAATAAAATGACAAAAAGTGAACAAGGAAGTGAAGAAACAGGCCATCAATGTAACTTGAGGTTCGCAACTTTTAACCAAAGCAACATATTGTGGTAGGTTGCTAATTTTTTCACGTCTACATTCTATTTTATGAGAATTAGTGAAAAAAGCCTATTTTTCTTATTCCTCTAATGGGGAACACAACAGTGAGAAAGGAAATAAGTTGCTAGCAATTTATTAATCCATTTAATTATCCAAGGAAAACAATGATCAGTTAATCAGTCACAGAAGACCAGGGCTATGCAACTGCACAGCACTTAATATGACAGGAATAAGGTTTTCACGATGCCAGACATAATTTACACAAATAATGATCCCTGTACAAGTTGAAAGACTAAACTCTTTCAACAGTACTTCAAACTATTGGTCGATGTTAAATCACGATACGAATATGTTGAAATTTTGAAAAGGTCAAATTGACCTTAAAGAGCCACTCCACCATCCATATTTCTATCATGCAAATAATGTTACTTGTACATAATGGTTTACATACAAATGAAGTGTCAAAAAGAGAGTGGAAATTTATTTTTTTATTATTATTATCATTTTTTTGGTTGAAGAAATTTTGACACAATCATATATCATCACATCATGTGTATGTAAACCATTATGTAAAATGTACATATAGCACAACCACTCTTCATTCCGTTATGCATTTGTGAAATGCAGTGCATAGGATACATATCGGTACTAGATAATGAATTAGCATTCGTTGTCCTATCTAGCAACTTGAAAAAATCCACGTCTCATAATGCTTCAGAACTATTTTCTTCAAATAAATTCATCTAAAATGGAAATCCAATCCTATGTTCAAGGTAAGGGATATTTCCATTCATTTGTTACTTCAAATGAAGTTTGTAAATCCTATCCGAACTGGAAGACCATTTTCAAATCTTCAACGGGTTGAGTGTATTACTGACACTTTAACCAGCATAGAAGAACAGATTTTAGCACCATGGAGTGTCTTTAGCAAGAGTTATTTAGTCAACAACCATCTCCAACAGTCAAAATAGTGACACATTTAAGAAGCATCATCTGCATATTATTCTCCATTTTCTTTTGTTGCAAGAAGTAGCATTTAAAGATGCCGGAGCAAACTGAACTAACTCTGGCTAATGGGGAAATAACTAGTTCAGATTTTCAAGAAAATCGAAAGAAGAAAATCACAAAAGCAAATATATTAGATATGGAGATATTAGTTTAGGTGCTCACGGGAACAACATAGTAGAAACCATTTGGAATTGGTTCAGAAAGTATTCCGGTGCTCCAAAGTATCTTTGATGCCATCTTACATAACAACCGATCATCTTCTACGTTGTAGGTAGGTTCTTTATTTCTAAGAATTTCTTCTTTAGAATCCAAAGAGACAGATCCAAATTTTTCAAGGAAATCTAAAGACCTCCACTTAGCAACGCAGTACTTATGCTCTGATGGAGCATCATCTCGTGTATCCTTCATGTCCATAAATCTTGAGATGCAATACCATCTCGTTAAAACTTCTTACCCCATAAAAGCATTTATAAGCTACACATCTTCTTAAAGACACGAACTCGTTGATATATAAACTTCTTTCCCTCCGACTTCCATAAGCTGGAGGTGTACCTAAAAAGTGGAAAAAGAGTTAAAACTCACAGAAAACAAGTAAATCCTTAATTAGAGATGATTAAATACTTTTAAGAGGCATGGTCAAAAGCAGAATGACAGGAAAATGATAAGTTTGAAAGTACAACAATAAAAGGTCCACGTAGCTGACAGAATCACATTAAAACTATGCAGTATATGATGAAAACAAAAGAGATGTAGCAACAAACAAACCCCCACGAGCATGCAACTGAAAAAGATAGAAGGAAACATAAAATAACAAAACAAGAAGGTAAAGAAAGAAAGTTGGAAGAACAAAAAACCTTGAAAAGTGAAAGATAAACAGGGAATTGCAACTAAACTTCTAAAAGAAGGAACAAATTTTTCATTAGAAATGAGACAAATGGAAACCCACAAACTCCATGCAGTGTAAAGGACTTCGTACATAAACGATGCAGAGTTGATAAGTAGTCCATAAAAACACTAGCCATGCGATCTACCAGATAAATTGAAACTTTGTACTTCCTCTTATGATTTCGATCAGTCAGCATAGGCCACTTGCGATGCGGGCAATAAAAAGCTCTAAGCAAGATCAAGGGAAGAATTTTCTAACGATGAAGGATTCTTTGAAGATATTTTACAGCCCAAGAACCTTTGTAAACCTTTAGTATCCAAAAGCAAATTAAGTACTAACAAAAAGAACTTATATTCAAAGCTCTCCCACCTTAATAGCTTAGATCTTTGTTTGCCTCCACGTACACTTACCAGTTTACACAGATTTGAGATATTGCCCAAAAAAAAAAGAAACTATCTCAATTTATAAGTAAATTCACTCGTTTATAAAACATTTAACTTGCTGATGAAGTATATCAAGAAAGGAAAAGGCAAGTTGTTCAATTCTAAAATTGTTAAAAACCTTGGAAAAAATATTTTTTAAGCTTTTCAAGTATTACGAGGAATAATATAAACTCGAGAATACGAAGTGAACACAAATACAGAACCACAAGATACATAAAAGGCCAAAAAGAGAGAATGAAAGTAGTAAACAGACAATTCCCCTCTTAATAGTGATTCTAAAGATGAAGTAGTTTTCATGAAGTCCCATAACAAACTTCCTCCTCTCAACTTAAACTGAAGTATTGGAAAAAGGGAGAGTGGAGAGAGAATTTGAGCTTGGCAAAAAATGTACTGTCAACACATAAATTTCTTGGATTTCCAGATTTTTATTCTCAATTTTTTTCTGGAAAAGGAGAAAATCCATTCCCAGTGTATTCATTCAACAGAATGGAAGAAACTATTTACAGAGAGCAAAAGCATTGTCATTCCTGATTCCACCAGTTTGTCTGAACCATGATTCTTAAGAGGAATGGAAGAAAAATGCAGTTCATAACTCTGTAACTCTACAAGATACAAAATCAAGCGTCCAATAATCCCCAGAAGATTACACAACCCTCAAATGATTTATAATTGAATCCCCTCATTTCAATTCATGTTTCAAATAGTACGCTCCAAGCTCTGTGGTCTGTCGATCTTCGATCCCTAGACATCGAACAACCTAAAATTCTAGTTGTGGTTGTTGGCATGGCACAGAATTCCCTAGAAAAGGAAAAAATTAAACAACAGTACAACACAACTCTGTTTGTACCCAATAAAGTCGTATATTGTCATCTTTCCTGTGTTACTTGGTATTAGAATTTTCTCTTCAGTGGCCAACATTATCCACGTAAGAAGATCCGTAGGATACAGATGACCCCCTAAGACTCACCACTAACCATATACTTACTCTATCACCAGAACCAACAATTTGAAGCTTCAGCGTGCCCTTACAGCTAACAATTTGATAGTACAAACCACTAAAAATATCATATTCAGATTTCAAGCTAGCCATTTCACTACATCAATCTAACAGTAACTTCTTTGAATTTCAGTTTATCAAAGCCATAATTTCTCATCAGTAAGTCCTCAAAAACTATGGCACATAAATGATGCGCAAACTCACGGTCATGAGGCATAATCAATACTAGAATGATCAATTCAAACAGCAATGCTGAATTTCCAGGCCAAAATTCTTACTGTTAGCCTCTCAAAAAACTCAGTTTACCACAGTGTACAATCTCATTGGCGGCGACGAATTTACTAAACACAAACGCAGCTAAAATTGTTATATTAAAATATTCACATACATTTTCCGAAACAAAATTCTATCACTAGATATCAAATTCCACTGGCAAACATCACATTAAACAAATGAAGGATCACTCGCTAAAAAACCTACAACTACACTTCAATGTCCACTGTCCAGGTCATGCACCACCTAAAAATCAGAAACTCAACACGAAATTTCTCGACTCTATTTTCCAGACATTCAGTTACAGCTACATGCTCAAAAATCAAGAATTCAATCACTTTTCTTTCATTCGTTTCCCCACATGCAAGCTCCTATCAATATGAATAATCTAAAATCCAAAAGTTAAATTTAAACAATCAAAAATAAAAACCAAAGCATTCACATAAAATAAACATATAAAATCAATAAATTACGCACAGATTAAGCGTGATCGAGAAGCTCACCAGCAACAGATCGTAGCAAAGAGAAACACAAGTCACATTTGAATCCTCGGAGTTTCCGCTACCAAATTCCGCCCCGTCTAAATCGAAGATTTGAAATCAAAAAAATATTATTCGAGTAAGAAAGAGAGCGATAGTTCGTAGATGCAAACAAACAAAATAAAGTGATTACGTGCTTATACATACACACGCATATATAAGAGGCGGGGGTTTATTTGACTGCAATTATATTTTCGGGGTTTTGTAATTAAAAAATGTGCTGTTAATTTGGTTTGTTGAACAAAATTTTTGACTCGATGTACAATCTATTTTTGCACAAAGTACAATGTTGGTCGATTTTTTATTGGACTTAAATTGTCAAATGGTACAATATCTTATGGATTGCGTACAATACCAAAATGGTCACCAAATGGGGGTGAGTCACGTGGTCGCAAGATCTCGAATAACCAGCTGGCAAAGGTAGGGGTGGCTGACCAACAGCCACGCCTTCTTCCGCGTGAACTCTTTTATAAGTCTGCAACTTTGTGCAAACTTTAAACTCAAAAGCATCCCAACCCCACTTCCACCAAGAAATATTTATTTCCCGTAAGTATTTTTTGTTAGGTTAGAAGTTAGTCGAGATGGCAAAATGTCTCGACTCCCATTTCGTCATGTCTCGTCAAGAATTGGGGTGAGAACGAGAAGTTCGTTTTCAATCTTGCTCCGAATCTATTTTGACCTTTTTATTGTAAATTAAAAAAAAAAAACGAGATGGTAAATGAAGATATTCAAATCTCTGTTTGGTGGGGATTAAAATTATATTATGATAAAAAAATTTGAAATGTATAGTTAAAAAGTTGTGGGACCATAAAGATTTGATTTATATTGATGGTTTGACTTTAACTTAAATTAAAATTTAATTTAAATCAATACCAAATAGGGGATAAATCTCTTCATTGTCCAACTATCTCTAAAAAAATCCCAAACATAGGAGTGGGGACGAGAGACGACCGGCCCTACTCTTTTCCATTGCCATGAATTATTTATTAGACAAAAATGTAGATTTTTATCACCATATAAGCATGGAACGAGAATATTCAATGAGAAACGAGATTACTTTACATGCAAGCAATCTTAAATTTTCTTTTACAACTTAAAAGTCAATAAACTGAGAAAGTTTAGGTCTTATTTTCGTTTTGGGTTAGGTAGGAACTATAGCTTCGTTTACTGGAATTTGGTGTAATATTGTGGCATTTAAAACTCGTGCCATTATAAGTTGAATGCAACTTGTTTAAATGTGGACCAAATTAGTCAATTAGTTTGTATTTTTCAACAATCCAACTACATGACTAGTGGACCACTTGTCGGTGTAACAAAAATAAAATTGGTTAATTGTGTCCTCGTCTAGTGTATCGTTGTCTTCTTTTTTAATCATTGATCTAACTTCTTTGTTAGCTACACCGTGCAATTTTGTCTTCGACTTTGTGATAATGTTCTGATTTTTTTATTGAGGATTGTGGCTAGGAAATAATTCCGAAAAGTTTGGCATGATGTTCAATGGATTCTAACACTCCGTTAAATTCACTATGGTAAGCATTGAGTGTCTGTAAAATAGAAGATTAAAACGATATTGTATTTGATGAGTTGGTTATGATATACATATATCATGTCAATATGCATTGGTGAAAAATATAATTGGGCCATGATATTCCCAAGGGTTTGATGGGCTATTGTATGGATTTGGCTATGGGCCACAAAGCAGCCCATCTTCGATTAGTTGGTCTAGTTCTTTTATTCCAAAATTACTTTTATGTTGGCACATCGAATTAGATTTGATTTAGTTAAAAATTAGATTTTCAATCGATTTTGATAAAAATTGATAAAATCTGTGGTTGCAAAATTGATAAAAGTTATGGATATCATGACAAATGTAGTTACAAATGAATTTGAAGAAAAATAAGTTTCAAAAAATGAGACCAAATATGGGCGCTATGTAAGAAATTGAGTATAAAATTAGATGAGATAGTACGAGGTAGATACTATTATGGTAGGTTAAAGTTGATAGTATTTGTAAGTTTCTCATTCCGAAAATGCTAATTTGCACGATTTTTCTTATTCGAACTAAATCCACATCCCACTCTGTATTATGTTATCGGTTAGTTTAAGAAAGATATATGTACTATTTATGTGTCTGAACAAAAAAAAAAAAAAAAAAAAAAGGAAAAAGACATTAACAAAAATATGAATTCACATAAAAGGAAAAATCAGGGCCGGATCTGCATAAAGACAGATGAGGCCGTCGTCTCAAGCCCAAAATATGAGAGGACATTTTTTGGCCCAAATAAATTTTTTTTATTAAGTAAACACTGTAATCTGTAAAAAGAAAATTTTATTTTGTCTTGTTGAGGAACCTAATTTATGGAGTTCACCTCAAACTTCGAAAATCATAGGATCAGCTATGTAGAAAAATGAGAGAGAAATGCCCACAAACCATCTAGCTGCTTGCAATAGGTGGAAAGTGAAACATCATACTCCAAAAGGCAAATAATTTAATTTCATGAGTGGACAAATAGAGATAAAATGAATATTAAGAAATGATCAACCTAATAATTAAATATAACATTTGGCATTTGCTGAGGTGTTAAAAAAATAATGACATTATTTAATTAATATTTTCTAAGTATTCAAATGGCAACTTGGAAAGAGCATCACATGGTCCCTCAAAGACTTTGTTTCTCTCTTCGTTCCCAATGGGAAGTACACTCTAGACAAGATCGTACCTATATAATTGATACACCATTTTTTTTAATTAATGAAAAAATAAAACAACTAAAAGCTAATTTATGTTTGATACACATTATTCATTCATAAAAATAAAAAATATGATCGTTATTTATCATATTCAACTACCATTTTTTACTTTACATATCTTGTATCGGACCTATAACGATTATATTTTTCATTCTTATTTTACAAATAATGTATATTAAACGAGGTCTAAATTACATTCTTATAAAAGTTGACATACATACATTGAATTTATTTATTTATTTATAGTAGTGAGGTGTACTGATAGAAATAAGTTAAATAATTCAGCTAAATTTGACCAATGGATAACCTTAAGTGTGTGTTTGGTTGACATTGTTTTGCATTAAAAATGTCTTTTTTTTTACTCAAATTTCTACTTTTTTAGTGTTTGATTGACAATTTTTCTAATGAAAAATATTTTTCAACTTTTGATCACGTGACTATATTTTTTTCAAAAACAATGAAATATATTTTCTTTAGGGAGAGATTGTTTTTATTTTCCAAGTAATTCACTTCATCTTCCTCTCTCATCTATCAACTTCCTCTTTCATCTATCCACTAATAAAAAATGGATAAATATAATATTTTTTAGGTTGAAAACTAAATCAATCAAACATTTAATTAATAGTTTACACAAAAATAAATTCTAGACAATTTAATTACTTATACTTTATTTTCTTTCCATACAAATTTCATACTCGCAATCAAACGTACCCTAAATAAATTACAATAATTCAAAATTAATTACTATATTAAATTTTCCCTAATGTAAATTAGGCTGCATGACTTCTAATTTATGAAATTAATTGAGTGATTTGCAAGATTAAAAATATTTTCGGATGTTCTACTAGCGAAACTTCATCTCCATATCTTTCTTCTTCTTTCCCATTAAAAGCTGTTAATGTCACACATTCACAAACCAAATTAATGAAAGTAGACACAATAATTGACTTATAATTCCTCTCTCCCATTAAAAGCTGGTTATGTCACATATTCATGAATCATACTAACGAAAATAGACAAAGTAATCGACTTAAAGTAAAACAAAAGCACATTGCCCCTCATGGGGTGGCTAGGGGCGCGGAGACCTTTGGTCACGAATTCGATTCTCTCTACCAATACTTTCTCGATCGAGCCTGTCACACCGGGCTTGTCTAGTGCGATTAATCTAACAGGCGCAATTTGCAGGCTATTGCGTCAGTTCAAAAATTTATCCAGTGCACACCCGAAATGTAGCGGCTGCGTGTTCTCCCGTTAAAAAAAATAATTAAAAAAAAAAAACACATTAACTATATTCCCCAGACATCTCACCTACTATAATTTTGGATCCCTAACTTTCAAAAATAAGATTCTAAATCGTCAACTTATTCAAATATTAAATTATGAATGTCTACGAATAGACTCTAAAATTGCATGCAACTTAAAGATAAACTTTAAATGATTTGACAAAAATTAAGTTGCAATTTTAATTGAAAACTTCCCTTTTAAAAATTGAAACACACGACTAGCCATGAATTATCTTTTAAGTCCGTCACGAGATGACAACCGTCCCCTCACACTTTAATGAAAAATCAAACAATTCATATGATTATGACTTTAGGGTCCCCTTTGTAATAAAATGTCATCACATGATCCAAAAATGAGTGACCCCGAAAGCCAACTCCACTCCATATGAATAATATTTTTATATACGAAGTAACGTATTGATTCTCATTACCCATAACAAGATATCTCAATTTTGCTGCAATTAACCAACCAAAGATATTCCTTTTCTCCTGTAGAGTCCATGATCTCTTTCTATTAAATTGAGTCTTTTTTCTTATTCCTTTGGTGTCATACAGCTTTCAGGAGTAAATATATACAATTCGTGGGCGCATGACAGTGTGATATATGCTTGATCATTCAACCTGGGAAATTAGTTCTGCTTCGAGATTCTTGATATTTTTAGAGGTAAGTTTTGTTCCTCTGTTAGTGTAATTTCTTTGAGTATATTCGGGATTTCATTGTTTTAATTTATTGGGTAGAGTATTTATGGGATTTATTTGGTTGATTTGAATATAAAATGGCTGAAATTTCGATCTTCAAGATGTTCTTGAAATGCAATAGATTTTTTGTTTTTTGTTTTCGGAATTGGAAACGGGTTCTTGAAATATTTCCTGTTAAGTTGGAATTTCTAGATATTAGATAGGTGGTGGAAATTGGTCTCCAACCAATCAGAATTTATTGGTACACTGAGATAACTAATCAATTTCTCTGAGTATGAATGACTGTTTGCTCTTGTTCTTGAAGATTAGAGGTCGGTCACTTGATATTATTCCTATGTTAATTTATTATTATTATTATTTTTTATAAATCTTATTGCGATTTGGAGTTTTTGTTGATTTATGTTGGTGAAGAATGGAGACTAGAGCTGGGAATTCGTAATTTTGTGGTGTCGATTGGAATTCCTATATAGATTTCTTTCTGTTGCATTTTGAAAATCAGTTTAGTAGCCACTGTTGGAGATGCGTCGCTCAGAAATTTAACAGAAGCTAGTCGGGGTCTAAAATGACTTTGAAACACATAAGAACTCTTGAATGGAAATGGGAAAGAGACGTAATCAATAAGAGAAGTTGACAGTTGAGTCTGAAGTGTGGAATTTGTAGCACAATCAATATGGTGAAATATTGAGTTAACAAATGAGTGAAATGATAATAGCTGGACGTATGAAACATGTAAAATGCATTAGACTGATATCTTCTTTTAGAAATTATATAGTCATTTGGTGTAACAAAAATTGTGATTATTAAGTTGTTATCATTGTTGTCATTGTGTTGCTCTGCTGTCGTTATTATTGTTATTGTTTGATAGAATCTATTATTCCAAAACTGAAGTTAATTAATGGTCAAATGAAGTAAGTGAAAATTTCAATTATGTCACGAGCATGTTGGGGCTAAGCTTAGAAGTTAATTTTATAACCAATTAACTTTTGGAAAAGTAATATATTCTTGCTTTACGAAAACCCATTTTTTAACGCTTAGCCAAACATGCTGCCATCAGAAAAAATTTAAGAATTTTTTTAAGTGTTACATACTTGGCACCAATTAACTGTTTTTCAACCATAAAATCTTGAAATGCATATCTAATTTCTGGCAGTATCTATGGAGATAGCATGAATCATGGTTTCAAAGAACTGATGGAGGACAAGCAACTGAATTTCAACCAACCGCTTCTATCTGTGAGAAGATTTTCACCAAAAGTGGCCAGCAAAAAAGAAGAGAAACGTAAAACTGAAAATACCCTTCGCAGGATACCGCGACTTCCACATTACAGATCAGAACTGAAGTCAGGGCCTGTGAGTAATCCAGGAGCTGTGCCTTTTGTCTGGGAACAAAAACCCGGAAGACCAAAGGAAGATATCAAACCACAAACTCAAAGCTCCGATAGGCCTCCAGTTGCCCCAAAGCTTCCTCCTGGGAGATCTCCAAAGGCTAACCAGCAAAATTCTGATAAAGATTCTGCAACTGCTAGTGTAACTAAATGCCAATTGCAAAATGTCACTCACGACGTACAGAGTGTTCCATCTCTGCTTGATAAAAACAAAAACTTTGATAACTTCAAAGAGACAAAAGAGGATGAGGAGAGTTCTGATTCAAGTGTTAGTGAAGACGCATATGTAGATGCACTTGATACACTTTCAAGAACTGAATCGTTTTTCATGAATTGTAGTTTGAGTGGTTTAAGTGGATATGATGATCTTGAAATGAAACCATCTGGAAGGTTTTCGACCGATCCAAAAATGCAGGAGTTCATGATGGGTCGGTTTCTCCCTGCAGCTAAGGCAATGGCTTCAGAAACGCCTGAATATGTTCCCAAAAAGCAACCTGTAGTTCGAGAACAACCAAGGCAGATAAAGGAAAATGTAATTGGTGATAAGCCTCTGTTGCGATATGGTCCTGGTTTTGCAAATCATTATTCCCACAACTATCACGATAATGATGGTGATGAAAATGAAGAAAGTGACGATGATTATCATCAAGGTGATAATTTGCCAGCAGTTTGTGGGTTGCTACCTCGGTTTTGCTATAAGAGTTCACTCTGCCTTTTAAATCCTGTACCCGCAATGAGTGTTAGGCCCCGAGTACCAAGGTCTCCTGCTAGTAGAATGCAAGCGAGATCTTCATCAGCTTGTTCTTTCAGTGAAACAGAGAATGAGGTAATTCGTAGTTTCTTCTGCCCCCGGCCCCTACTTATTTGTGCCAATCTTCATGCGTGGGTTTTGTTTGACTATTGTACTTTCTGTTTTATGAAGCAGTCCAATTCTGACACTTCTCAGAGAAAATCTGCTGGTGAAGTCCAAACAGTTGCCATCGAGGATAAAACAATTTTGAGAAATCGGTTTAATTCAAATCATCGTCAGAGACAGAATCCAAAAGGATCATCTCTGCATGGGCCACTAGATGGACAAAATACATCTATCTATTGTGATGAATCACCACGATCCATTCGTGATGAGAAAGGTTTCTTTGCCATTCCTGAAGAAACAAAGGGCTGCAAAACATTTCAAGAAGTATTGTCTGATCAGAGCAGTTCAAAGGAATTAGATTCGGGAAATCCGCTTGAGAAAACTTTGTATGTAGATACTATACAGCAGGTGGAATCTCCAAGAACTAGATTTTGTTTGTCACATAAGCAAGGAATGGAGCGAATGCCTGGTTCACAAGATAAGGATTACGACATGGCTAAGTCCAAAGATCAACATAAATTGGATACTGCAGACAAAGGAGCAAAATTACTGCCTGACGCTCAGAAATCTAATGACTTAATTGTAGTATCTTCGGTCAATAAATCAAATCGAAAAGAGGGAATGGAGGCAATAAATGCTTTTGGACATGATCAAGATGTTTCCCGGAATTCAAATACTGCCAAAAATTTAAATGAAAATGAAAAGGAAGTTACTGAGAGCTTACAAAAGCGGCCAGCAGAAGCAGAGAATTTAGAGAATTCTCATCAAAGCCACTTGCAGTTTCCTGTTCCTCCACCTTTACCGAAATCTCCATCGGATTCTTGGCTTTTCCGTACTTTGCCTTCCATGTCCACAAAGAATTCATTTCAACGTTCATACATTGGCACAATAACAAATTCTCAAAACCGGGGACCTGAGGCACATTCCGGAGATCCCAAATGGGAAACAATGGTTAAAACTAAAAAGGTGCAGCGTCAATTATTATTTTGAGATACTGTTGCTCATTATTTTTACTAATTATTTGACTCTATAAATCCACTTCATATGTTCTTAGTCTTACACATAAAAATCTAATACTTGGCTCACATTATTTCCTATTCTGTCAGGAACAGTTGACTCCTATTCCTGAAACATAGAAGAACCATTCCTGAGGCTCTTGGGTTCATATTCAGCTTTATATTTGGAAATCCGTTAGCTTAATGGACTTGTAAGATGACAAGAAGGTGCAACTTTTTCTTGTTTTCTACGGTTTTCTGGAGTTGCTTGCTTTGTTATCCTAGAGGGCAATGATTTGGTAACTGTAATTCTGATGCCTATCTCCCTGTCTAGTGATTAATCGTCGTAATAAAAAATGAGTTCCTGTATAGATTCATTGTTAGGCTTTGGGTTATTTTCTTCTGTAAAGTTGTACTTGTACATCTCTATAGAGAAACACGATACTAAACTTAATATACGGATGATGAAAGACCTGTACATGTTCTCTCATATCTTGCTTGCATCACAACTAATAGAAACTTCGAAAAAAGATTCATTCCTCCACTGCACAACAGGCCTACAACTTCTTGCAGGTTTTAGTTTTTATATTTTTTGAGGATTCTCTGGTTGACAGTATGGTTGTTTTTCGATACATTTGCTGTTTGGTTGTCAAAACGAATTATCTTAATACTTGTACATATTACCTACATATCCAAGTATGTGCGTAAATATCAGTCCGCGCGCATATTAAGCAGTTTTAATGTGACTAAAATTTAAGCTTGTGAAACATATGAATCTGCTAATTGGTATATGACAGGGACTTGAACTTTGAATATCACATAGTAATTCTTGATTTTGCTATGTATGTTAATGCCTTCTTTCCTGCAGACTTAGATGATTGTTTAATTATTGGCATTGGGATGTACTAATTTTATGTTTATTTTATTTTATTTCATTTTGAAACTAGAATTCCATTTGACTCAGGATGTGACAAAAAAAAATGACTCAGTCAAGATCTTGACTTTCTATTTTTCCAATTCAGATCTAGCAATAACTATGCACTTAATGAGGGATGATAGCTTTATAATTAATGCTTTTATCTAAGTCAGGTTGATTTTAGTTTATTGACTATAAACATCGTTATTTGCGAGGCAGGACCAGCAAATTTAAAAGCGTCACCTTCAACCTGAATCAAAGGCGCGTTAGTAATTTGAATTGGTTATGATGAACTGTCTGTTTGTTTCAGATTAAAATCTGATTTTAATTTAAGTCAAAATCAAACAATCAATATTAACCACATCATTCTTGGATCTCACAACTTTTTAGCCACACATTAAAAAAATTTATATCACAATCTACTAAAAATCTGATTTTAATCTCCACCAAATACCCTCTAAGGATGATCTCATGAACGTGAGATGTTTTTTAAGTTATGTTTGTTAAAATGTATCAAATATTGTTAAATAATAAAAAGTTTAAGAATTAGACTTGTTTAGTACTCAATATCAAACGTGTCTTAAAAGGTTATTGATCTTATATGTAAACACGAATTCTAAAAGTTAACAGAGTTTTTAGTAGTAAGGAATTGAAGTTTAGGAAATACTATTAGAATTGTTCACATTCTAATTTCAATAGATTTCTTTACAAGTGTCTATACCGAACAGTATGATTTGTAACATGATTGAAATAGTAAGTAGTGGCTCGGCCAGTTACTCGAGATTCTCGACTATTTCATTTCTTGATGTTAGCAATGTGCAGTGATCAGATAGGATTATTTTCTTGTCAGGACCTTTTACCTTTTTTTTTTCCTCGTGTGGGAGTTAGAATTAATTCCTGTTTATCTACTTCTATCAATGTGGGGAGAAAAAAAACGTATGTGGATCAACTAAGTCCTCTTAGGGACGTTCTTAAAGAGGACCCTCATGCAAATGGAGATCAACCTCAGATTTTGGGACGATTGTTGGCATGGAGATCAACCACTAAAGACGAAGTTTCCTTCTTTGCATCGCATTGCTTTGGAACCCTCTACTATGGTGAATGAGGTATTAACTATTCAGAATGGGAGTCCTAACTGGAACATCGTCTTCAGACGGGGCTTACAGGATTGGGAATTAGATGATTATGTGCTGCTCTTGACATTCTTGCATGAGGTGTATATTCGGTTTGGAGATGATGATTGTAGCAGGTGGAGGGTGGCAGCAAATGGTATTTTCTCTGTGTGCACATACTTCAGATCCTTATTGGAACCTGTGGAGAGTTCATTCCCGTGGAAGAGGGTATGGCAATGCAAATTGCCTCCACAAGTGGCATTCTTACTGTGGACAGTTGTGAGGGGACATGTGTTAACGGTGGATAACCTCCGAAGAAAAGGTTGTTATGTTACAGAGTGATGTTATATGTGTAAGAGGGATGAAGAGACGATTGACCTCCTGTTTCTTCAATGTGATGGTGTGCGTTGGCTGTGGAATGATATTCTGGCTGCTCAACAGATGAATTGGGTGTTGCCAAGGCGTATAGAGGACGCGGTACAAGCATGGAGTAGAAAGCTTAGAGACAAGAATAGTAAACTAGTCTGGGATCTCATACCAGGGTGCATTGTTTGGTGTGTGTGGAGAGAAAGAAACAACCGTTGTTTTGAAGATCAAGCACGGTCGAAAGAGCAGTTTAGAGAATTATTTTATCTGACATTGTATAATTGGTTTAATGCGGCGACTACTAACCCGATAGAGAGGTTGCCTAATTTTATTGTGTTTCTATCTTGTTTAAATTGATTATGCACACATTGTGTATAATCAGTTAATTAATAAAATGCGAGATTACTTATCCAAAAAATAAAAAAAATACCATGGAATAAGGTTTTATCTTGATCCTAGATTGATCCGAAATCTGATTCAAATCCAATATAGTACCAATGGGTACATAAGAAATGTATTGCATCGATTCTGGTTTACAGCCTCTCAGGCCCCCCGATTGATTCTACCATAGAGGCAGACGATAGACATATCAAAGTACGAAAGCCACAATCTTTCCGAAAATCCTTTTACCTTTTTTTTTTCCTTGTGTGAGAGTTAGAATTAATTCCCATTTATCTACTTCTATCAATGTGGGAGGAAAAAAAGGTTTGTGGATCAACTAAGTCCTCTTAGGGACGTTCTTAAAGAGAAATCTCATGCAAATACCTTGGAATAAGGTTTGATCTTGATCCTATATTGATCCGAAATTTGATTCAAATCCAATATAGTACCAATGGGTACATAAGAAATGTATTGCATTGATTCTGGTTTACCACCTCTCAGGCCCCCCTACTGATTCTACCATCGACAATAGACATACCAAAGTACAAAAGCCACGATCTTTCAGAAAACGGATCCACCAAAAGTTTGACTCCTGGTTCCGGCGAATGAATAATCATTGAGTTATTCTAGTTGTTCATCAGATCTGAAAAAATCCAGCCGTATGCTTTGGAAGAAGCTTGTACAGTTTGGGAACTTGAGATTTTTTGCTTATATGAGTTTTTTCGTCCGAGTGGAGAGAAAAAAAATTGAACTTAAAATCTTTTCTAGAATTATACAATAGTAAATTAGAAACCTCTGGTAAAATGTCCGCCCATAACCCAACAGATTCTTTTTATAAGGGCTAAAATCACTTTTTTGGCTTTTTTACCCCCATATTGTAGCGGGGCTCGAGAATTGATGTGTATTCGAATCATAGGAGCTAGCAATCGTAGGTTAGGTATTTCGATTCCAAAAAAGGTTAAAAAAAAAATTAATAATAATAAAAATTGGGTTGCGCTACATATATGAAAGAGTATACAGTAATGATGTAATGGAACATATTGAAGAACAAAAAGAAACTAAATTTTTGTCTATCGAGCCCTATGATTTTTCGCACACATTTTGTTGGAAAAATGTGATAAACTAAAGTTATTTCTTTGGGTGCTTATTCTTCCTCTTTCAGTCATGGCAATGATAGGGAATTTTATGCTTATTATCGCAGTACTAATGGGGGGTGTGGCTGGTGGCGGTGGGGAAGATAGTGATGATGGTGGTAGAAGTGGCGGTGAAGATCTCACTACTTAGAAAAATGCAAGTCCTTTTAAATAAAAACACAAATTAAATGTAATGATACAAGTCCTTTTAGGTTCTACGGCATAGCTTGATTATCTCAATACCAGTAAGAAACAAATATGAGGGAACATAGGAAAGAGAGAAAATAATAATAATAATTGTCATTTGCACTCATTTTTAATCTCCTAGAGAAATAGACTAGGACTAGTGTGAGGTAGAATTCTCTTCCTACTTTACTAGAAATCTCACAAAATTTTGGTAATTATATACCAATCAAGGTGTGAAGTATGATAACGGGAAAATTAAATTAGAAAGATTTTGAACGAATATAGTATATCTGGAAACAAAAGTATTGGTGTCGATTTGGCAGTTTATACATATTATGACGATAGTAGTGGTGGAAAACTTGTAAGTATACGATATCGAATAAACAAGTAGTGAAGTAAATTTAGAGAATCTGAATTATTGTTTTCACAAAAATTATCTATCTAGCTATTGGTTTAACTATGCCTAACTTCTATTTGAAAAAAAATAAAAAAAAATCAAAGTGATTTTAATTAGGATCTTAAACATTGTAAAACTAAGAAAACTGTTAAAAATGTGCATAGATAAATACTTATGTATGAAAAGTGCTAGGGTTCACGAGTTTATCATAGTTATACTCTTAATCCCAATGACCAAACTTCAAACTCGATCGAATTCTTCCAAATTAATTGATTTATCTCTCTCGGATTCAAATAAATCATACTCAATTAGCTCAACTAACTATATCCATATGTGAATTTAAGTAAACTTTAATTAAAATGAAGCCCAAACAAGGACCAAGCATTCAATCAAAAAAGAACTCAATTAAGGATCACAAAATTAATAAAAGTGCATCTGTAACTTCTATCCAATTTTTATTTTTTTTACTACATTATCTAAACAAATAACTCACCTCTCAGCTCATTATCGTTAACAAATCATAGGAAAATTGGCTAATTATTTCCAAGCATTAAGACAATACACAATAATCAATTGAAAACCAACATTGATATTATAAATTAAGGGTCTGTTTGATAGAAAGGTGGAAAATAGATGGCAAATAAAATATTTGTCAGGGGAGTGATTTGTCTAGAATTTGTTTTAGAGGGAATTGTATTAATGGTGTTTGATTGGTATAATTTTTCACCTAATTCGTTTGGCTTTGTTTTTCATGCAAATGTTTACTTTTTGGGATAATTTTTTTATAATTTGTATTAGAATTTGTTTGGATTGCCAAAAAGTAAAAAAAAAAAAAAAATTAAAAAAAAAATAATTTCATAAAATTTTTATGTTCGTTTGGCTTCATTTTTGATGCAAATTGTCAATTAAATGGATAAAAAATTTTACCATTAAGTTTAGAATATGTTTCAATTGCCAAAAAGTAAAAAAAAAAAAAAAGGAAAAAAAACATCCAACAAGGTGAAAAATAATTTTCCACCAAAATCATAAGAAAACATTTTCCTATTTTTGTGCTTCAAAAGATTGTACATTAGAAATTGGTGGCAAACATTTTTCAGGGCAAATTTGACTAATCAAACAGTCAAAAATAGGAACTAGGAAAATATTTTCCTAGTTTCATGGCAAATGTGACGAATCAAACACAGTTTAAGGGTTCGAAATTAGGTTACAATCATTTCCAAAACTTGAAAAGAATAAAAATAATTAACGAAATTGAAATTCATAACAGGATCTTGATTTAATCGTTGACGAGAAGAATAAATCTTACACCAATAATTAGTTCTTCAATCTCGAATCAAGTCGAGTCTAGCCTTGAATTGTGTTTTTCTCTTTCCAAAAGTGATCTATCTTAGCCGTCGCTTGAATCTCATTTTTAAAAAATAATGAATTTAATAATATTAACTTTTTGAAGAATTTTTAATTAAAATTTAGGACAAAGTTTCGGGATTATGCGTGTATTATTTTATTGAAGGAATTTGAGGAAAAAAAAGTACTTTGAGAAAATGAGGCTCCAACAAAAGCTTATATGGTATGGAAAAAGTCGTATGGAGTCCCTATTTGTTTGACCTAGGTTTGCCTTTTATATAGAGCCTGTTGAGCTCCATTAAAAAGTTAAGAATAAATTTTAAAATAATAGATTGATTGAGAATGTGTGCTTAAAAAATAAAAATTAAAAATTAAATTTTGAGTAATATTATTTTATTGAAAAATATATAATTGAAAAAAGATAGAGAGAAAATGAATTTTGAAAATACCGTGAATTAAACAAGGGCATAGCAAGTTGTGCAATTAAAAATACCAAATCATCCTTGATATGTTAAAAGTCAAAATTTCGAGTTGAATCGTCATCAATGACAATTTATGATTTATTTGATGTAGAATTTTTATTACGATGATATTTGTGGGGATTAAAATTAGATTTTTTATATAGATCGTGATAGAAGTTTTTGAAAAGTTATGGAATTCATGAAAGATATGATTAATATTAGTTGTTTGACTTTGACTTAGAATAAAATCAAATTTATGTTAAAGCATGTTTGGTTCGAATTAAAATATGATTTTAATTTAAATCAAAGTCAAATAATTAATATTAACCACATCTTTCATGAATCTCACAACTTTTCAATCACACATTAAAATTAAATTTTTTATAATTTTTTTTGAAATATGTGATTGAAAAGTTGTGATTTCATAAAATATATAGTTAAAATTTAGAACTAAGCTACACTTACAGAAATGTTCGACAACACACATCATAGGTGGATGGAGAGAGATTTTTGACATTATTTTAATCATATGAGATCATCTCATGTGAGATAAATTTTAGTAAAAATATAGACTTCAAATTGAGATTTTAATTGGATTTTAAAGAACAAAGACGGGTGAAAAAACAAAAAAATAAAATAAAGTAAATTAAATTAAAATCTGTACAAAGCTAGTCCTCGGCCGCGCCGCCACCCCAATCTGCGCCAAGGAGTACAAAACCCTCTCCACCACCTCGCATGCTTTAATCTGCTATGCTCAATGGCTGAGCAAGTGGAAGATGTCTCTACATTAACATTACCCGATGCCTTCCTCGATTTCCTCAGGCAGAACGATTTGGACCCTTCAATCTATGCTGCTTCTCATTCCACACCTCGTTACATTAGGTACTTTTAGCATCGCATATTATACTTTGTTTCTTGAACTTAATTGTGTTAATTTATTCATATTGAGCATAAATAATGAATGTTGAATTGAATGCCCTTGTAACTTTGACATTGCACATGAGTGAGGAAAATTTGGGGGTATAGCTAGATGCTAAGGCATCATTAGTATATTTTTCACGGTTAATTGTTATAAATAGCTAAGTTCTTTTGGATTCTTGGAAGGTTAAAACCGGGTTGCAAAGCTCACCTTGTGGAAATCGAAGCTGAGATTAAATGCAAGCTTAAAGAAGTTTCTTGGTTACCTAACTTCTACTATCTTTCGCCTGATGTCGGAATTGCTAGCACGAAGGCGTATCAAGAAGGAAAGGTGACTCCTGAGAGTTATATATTATTGATGCTATCATGAAATTAAATAGTTTTATATGAAAAAGGAAATCAAATGACTTAGAAAATAGTGTGAGAAATGTTGAATCCCTTTGTTTTATGGAGCGGAGGTGATGTTTGGTATATACATATATATATCTAAGCTTTCCACAGTGCATTTTTCTTCTGGTTAAGCCTGATTAATGTTATTGGTTATCTTTGCTTTACTCTTTTTATTCGGCAACCATTATTTTGGGTTTTCTCCTACGATTCTTTGATACCCATCATAGCTTGTCTACTTCTCTTTTTAAACTATATGTGACTATTTACGTGAAAACAAAATGAAAAATGATTGAATTACGTTGTATTTAAAATAATCCTGGTTTTGTCATGCAGATGTATGGTATTGATGCAGCTTCTGGAGCTGCTGTTTTAGCTTTGGGTATCTCACCAGGAGATCATGTTCTTGATCTCTGTGCTGCACCTGGTAAATGCGGTTTCATTGTTTCGATGTTCACAGCTGATCTGTTGATCTGATTGTGAGTGTCTTATTTAGCTTTTATATGTAAAGACGAGTTCTTTTCAATTTCACCTCAATTGCATTTCTGCCCTTCTCTTCCTAATGAAAATATTAATATTGGCACCCATTTTATTTGACAATATAATCAACAAATGACTAGGAAGACTGACTGCAAATTATGGAGGTTGTTTCTTGCATACTGTGAAAGATAGTTGGAACGTCTATTGTCTTTTTTCTCAAAAAGAGGTCGTGGCATGAATGAAGCCAGTTTTTATTTCCTGCTTGTCATGGCAATATATGAAGCTCTCCATTTGAAAGATCTGATTGGAGCTGATGAGTTGAATTTTCTTTTCCAATTTTTACGATGTTCTACTACTTGGCTGATTAAGTTCCCAGTTTTTATTAGCGTTTATGCATATTTACTCAACAACACCATGGAATGAGGATGAATTAGCTTGCAATTGTCAACGATTGCATATAATCTCAGAGAATGCATTGTTCAAACAATATGTTCATATATATATATATATATCAAGTGAAGATCACATTCTTCATTATGAGATGTAAATGAATAGCCTTTGAAATTCTTATGTTTCAAGATTCCACTTTTATGCAGGTGCTAAACTTTGTATGATATTGGACCTTCTTGGCTGTTCCGGTACTGTGACTGGTGTTGATGTTTCTAGACATCGGTTAGCAGCTTGCAGAACTATGCTGCAGAAATACACACTTGGTGACCATTGCCGTCTGTTTGTTGCTGATGGAACAACATTTTCCCTTATTCCTGTGAGGGTTTGTTTGAACTCTAAATCATGTAAAGTCTCTAAAAGAAGTCATTTACAGTAATCATAAAATGTTTGGTGCTCCTAATCCTAGAAGCATTTTTTTGAAACTATATATGGTCAGACTTGTGTGAGCATTATGGTGTTTTTTATTTTTTAATTTACATAAAAAGCTGCTGCTGAAGAACCATTAGAGGTGTACAAGGAGTGGACTTCTCGGATACCATGGAAAGAAAGGAAACGAGCAGCTAAAACTAGAGAAAAAGGTGCTTCTCAGTTCTCTTCACAAATTCAAGATCCAGAGCTTATATTTTATGGGCGTCATTCTGGAGTGGTTGGCTTGAGCAAATGTGAACTGTATCAAAGTTTCAACGACCATGAGCTCTTGCAATTTGGTTATGACAAGGTAAATTGTAGTCTATCATCTCACGATTTTCCCCCTTATTCTTAGTTTTTGTTGCTCTTATGACCGTTCTTGTGTTTCATACCACTTTTCTGTTATAGTGAAGACGAGACTATGGTTTCAATCCTTTGTCTTCAATAGTTTGGACGAATTTGGTGCTGTTTTATCTCTCTTCTGTTCAAAATCTACAACTGGTTGAATTTTCTTACCAGGTCCTTGTTGATGCAGAATGTACTCATGATGGTTCAATTAGACACATCCAAAAATTTGAACAGTGGGGATGGACAACTCTTCAGCGTCGTGTACTGGATGCAGAGAGAACTGATTTCTTGACTGTCCTCCAGGTCCATAAGTTGTCTGCTTATACTTGCATATATGGTTCTGCTGTAGAATCTTGTTCAAAACATATTGCAGGTTTCATACTGTTTATAATTAGTTGTCTGATAGTGGAGCACCATTTTGTCATCGTTATGAGAGATCAAAAATATGAAGTTATGCTGATCTATATCTGATCAACTGTGTCAGTAATCCTTGCTTGTTGGTTGGTTAGATGATCATTAAATGAACGCAGCATATTACTGTATATAAAAGCAATATATTTGGAAGTGGGGATGGACAACTCTTCAGCGTCGTGTACTGGATGCAGAGAGAACTGATTTCTTGACTGTCCTTCAGGTCCATAAGTTGTCTGCTTATACTTGCATATATGGTTTTGCTGTAGAATCTTGTTCAAAACATGTTGCAGGTTTCATACTGTTTATAATTAGTTGTCTGATAGTCGAGTACCATTTTGTCGTCGTTATGAGAGATCAAAAATATGAAGTTATGCTGATCTAGATCTGATCAACTGTGTCAGTAATCCTCATTGCTTGTTGGTTGGTTAGATGATCATTAAATGAACACAGCATATTACCGTGTATAAAAGCAATATATTTGGAAGCATTTTTTTTCAAGCACTGTGTTATTTCAACGGATAATGTGATTGTTGTTCATTCTTGACAACTTCAACAGGTAAAGATTGGATTTGTTCGAATTCTGTTTGTTTCAAAGATGATGTCTTGTACAATTAGTTTTCTTCTATCTAAGCATTGTACCTCTATTTTTCAATTTATCTTCAAATTATTACATCCTCTGAAACGATATTTGCACAGACAATGTGATTGTTGTGCATTCTTGACGACTTGAATAGGTCAAGATTGGATTTGTTCGACTTCATCTTTACTGAAGCATTATACCTCTATTTCTCAATTTATCCTCCAAGATTTCAAGTAAACCTTATGAAACAGTGTTTTAGTCTCATGTTAAGGTAATATGCGAGCTTTTCATGAGGCACACGATACATTAATTTGTCCTACTGCATATGTGTAGTGGGTTAAATGATTTCATGTATATCTTATGAAATGGGGGATTAGTCTCATGTTGAGGCAATATGTGAGCTTTTCATGAGCCACACGATGCATTAATTTGTACTACTGCAGTTGTGGAGTGGATTATACTTTTCGGTTTAAAATTCTTTTGGTTCTTTACTTAGAAGACTGCTGAAATAATGAATGTAAGTTTAGTTGATAAGTTGAATGCTTGGATTTCACTTGTATACAAACTCTTCCTGTTAATCGTAACAAGAAATTCCGTCCTGCTAGTCCATGTAAATCTGCCCCTGCCGGTTTAGGTATATAAACTAAAGTTATTTCTTGTATTCTGATGAAAGTCATCAGCTATGGCTGCTATTGTTGCTTGTTGCTTGTGGCTTCTATTTTCATTTTTCCTTCTCCGTTTACCTTTCTTCCAACCATATTTTTCTCTCACTCTATTTCTAAATAAGACAATAATTATCTTTTTTACTTTGCAGTTAAAACTCCTAACCAATGGGTTCAGATTGCTCAAAGTTGGTGGATCTCTTGTCTACAGCACATGCAGGTGCCTTCTACTGGAATTCCCTGAACATTATATTGCCTTTTCTTCTTTTTCCTTCAAATATTCTAACCAGTGTTTTCACTTGTCATGTGAATAGTTTAACTCTTGCTCAAAATGAAGATGTGGTAGAGCAGTTCCTTTCACAAAATTCATCTGCAGGTAGGTGTACACAGGTTTAAGGATCTTGTGCTGTTTCTTCAACTCTCTTTTAGTGAATTTGAAATTACAAGTTGGAGTTGGTTGTTGGGAAATCCGATAGCAGAGAATATAAATATTAAATAAATAGCTTCCAGAGTCAATGTCTCAAGCACAAACCATAAGCTTCATTCCGTGACCCCCTAGCATAGTGCCACCCTTTCATAAATGGGAGATAATATATCTTTCTCCATTAATTTGGCATCTTATTGTGTGGAATGATCTTGTTAAATGATTCGTCAACCAATGGAATCCAACTTCTTCAAACCACTTACAAATGTCAATTGGGATACCATGTGACCAAAGCCTTAACAAGTTTCATATTTTTAAGAGCTTCCCTCATATGCACATCACTAATTCTGATATCTACTCTTCCTGAGTAAAATACATTTTTACTCGTGCTAAGATTTATTTAAAAATTAACAAAATACCTCTCCACCTATTTTAATTTCCCGGTTTTCTACCAAGATGTCAAGACCTTTAACTCTTCATCCTTGAGAGATTGAAACTCGTAACATCTCATGTTTTCCTTCCCTAACTTTATGACTCTTGCTTTCTCTTTCCTTAAAATTGTGGAGGTGGTTGCACTCTTTCAACTTCAATTTGAACATCTTCATTCTCCCATCATGTCTTCTGGACTAAGATCTTTAGTTGCTCCAACATCTCTTTCATTGTCTTATTCATTTATTCATCCTATTCCACAAAACATGTAAGGTTTAAATCCCAAGTGTTCTCTAAAAACACCTTGTCCTTAAATGACGGTTATGTATTGTACCTGATACGACCATTTATTAAGATCCTTAGCACTTCTTCTCATCATTAATTGTTGCTAAAATAAATATTCGACACCAAAAATTCTATGTTGTGGTAAACTCTCATTCGGAATTACCATGCAGTCTTTTCAGCTAGATTTTTTTGTCCTTCTTCCCACATTTAAAGGTTATAAAGCATAACTCTTCTCGAAAACAGTATTTGCTAGAATGAGTGTTCTACGGGCGGTGTTCCCCTGGTGCTTCATCAATCCGTACATTGAGAAATCTTGATCTGTTGCTGTCAAACAGCTCCCATCAGACTGTTATGCTAGATACCCAAAGCGGAAGAAAATTTTGATAACACCAATTCACGTAATGCACCGCGATGGGCACTTCTTATTTATATGCACACGACCTTTTATGTGGTTTCAGTTGCATCAATTGGTGGTGATCAACTAACGTCACTTTCTTCATTCATATTGTACATTTTGCTGTTTTAATCTTGCAGAGTTGCTGGAGATAGATGCTGCCCAAGATTGGCCTTGTAAGAGAGCAAGAGTTCCCAAGACTTTGCGGTTTGATCCCTTGACATCTTCTACCAGTGGACTTTTCATTGCAAAGTTCACAAAGCAAGCCATCTGATACAAGTATCATGTTTATATATTTGTATTCTGCTGTTCATGGCTGAAGATTGAAGTTCTTGAAGCTGGTGTCAAATTTATAGTGCCGAATTAAAGATTATCGGAAGTTTACTTGCCAAAAGACAGTCATGCCCAAGCTGTTGATTTCAAAAGAAAGAGCACATAATGGAAATGCAGTGAAGATTCAGCAGTTCATAGTATATTGTATTATTGGCTCTTAACAACATTATAGTAACGTTACCATACACCGAATATAACGTTGTTTTGGGTTCGTGTAATCATGCATTAATTGTGAATTTTTGGTCATCATCTTTTCATTAATAGACAGCATTAAGATTTTGTTTGCTTAAACATGTAATGAAGTAGACTCTAACATACATGTTCATTTTTAACTGTCTAAATTGGCTAAATCTCATTTGCGGTCACTGAACTTCCAGCAAAATTTCAATTAAGTCCTTAAATTTTAATTTGTCTTAATTGAATTACAGAACTTCAATTAGTTTCAAAGTTTTGAGCATAGGCTCAAACATGATTTGAAGGATCTTAGCTATGCTGTGCCTTCATTACCAAAATTAGGAAAGCTGTAGGCCCGTTAAATAGTGATTCAACATAGATTCTACATCTTGAAGTTAAGCCAATTTTGGGGTTGCTATATGATATTGAAACTAACCAGCAAAAGGCATCTAAGAGTTTACTTTTAGGAGATTGAACAACATGACCTGAAGCAGGATAATCTCGTTGAGAGAGTGGATGCTCGTGCTCCTAATGTAGAGCTAGAACTACTACTACCATTGATTAAGAACTTAGAGGAAAAACTTCTTTTGGAGCTTTTACAGCTAAATTTTAATTTATCTTATTTGACTTACAAAACTTCAATTAGTTTCAAATTTCACTACTTTTATCACATTCAATCATCTATCGTCCTCCAAACTGATATAAATGGCTTGTTTGCTTGTCATCCAAAAAATGACCTCATCCATAGTATTTACATGGCACCGTAAAATGAAAATGACTGTAAAACCTGAATTCAAGACTTTTACCTATTATGAATAACAAGCACTTCATTTGAAATTTAAAAAATTAAACAGGAATTACATTTATTTAATTATTGATCTCCAACGATGTGGTGTTAACTATATCTTAAAATCTTAATGAAAATGGGTGTATGCTACCTTTTGTTTTTGTTGCAAATTTATATGACAAGTAACCAATATTTATAAGAACGAAGACATGCTATCCCTGATGATTATGTTGTTTATGTACAAGAGTCTGAATTTTACTTGAGAATTGATGAAGATCTAATCTTATTTTCACACGTCACTGAAAGTTGGATTATGCTAAATGGATAGATGCTATCGAAGAAGTGTTTTGAAATTTATAAATCAAAATAAAGTCTTTTGTCTCATTGAATTACCTCAAGGATCCAAAAGAGTTGGCTGTAAATGGATATTTTAAGACCGATCATGACTCTTAACTGTTGAGCGATATAAAGCTAGAATTGTTGCCAAATGTTTCACTTAAAAAAGATGTCATTGATTATAGGATTATGTTGTGTGTACATAATAATGTACACACAGCCTTACACTCCTCTCACATAGAGGAGGCCCACACATAATAAAATATTTGTAGACCCCTCTCCATGTGAGAGGGGTGTAATCTATTTGGTATACCATAAAGTGTACAAATAGATTAATCATTAATTATAAGGAGACATTAAAGAGAAACCGGCTAAAAGGCATCACCACGTCCATATTTCAGCTTAAGTTTTTACCATTTTAGGTTGAAATCACGAAAATAATATCTAATGCATCAATATATACATCTCAAAGTCTAATTTCTGCAGTCAGCAAAAATTACTGTCAAATAAGTTGAAACTTTAATTAAACTAAACAAACTCCCCAATGAAGGCATCAATGCATATGAATAACATCAAAAATCATCTCAAGTTTTGATAACACGACCCTTGTATAGACCTCTCCTAACCACGAAGTCATCGGGAGGCTGAGACTCTTCTAACCAGGCAACTTCAGACATCGTCACTCCATCCATCTCGAGAGTATCTTCAGAGACAATGAAAAGAGGAAGATAAGTTAACTATTTAATCTAATAGTAATAAGTGACTAAACCTGTTTCTAAGGGATTTTGAAAAGTCAAAAGCTACTTCTGAGACTAAGAAGTTGCTTTGGGCATGCTTGGTTAGAAGAGCTTTACAGGAAGCTATCCCAAACAGGCTCCAAATCTTAGTTGATGAAAAATAGAGTTGTTACCGGGTAGATTTTTTGTAGGAGACCTTCTAAAATATGTGCAGTGTCGTCCATCCTCAGAAGAGTACGGTGGAGAAAGGATGTCAAAGATAGCACAAGGAGTGATCGCTTTGAAACAGTGGATGTTACCTCCACTAGTTGGATAGAGAATTGTTGCCTCACAAGGAGCAGTCATATCACGATCTTTAACCACCTTTGCAGGCCGGGCTGCTGAAAGAAATCAAGTTTGTTTAATGAACAAAGCAAATGCCAAGAAGAATAAGATGACGACGTTTTTCTTCCATATGTAAAAATATAGAGTTACGCCCTGCAGAGTCCAATTATGCAAATATTTAACGTCTTCATAAATTGTGTTGCATGCATTATACAACTTAATGGATTATAGGATGAAGACCTTCGCAACTGTAATAGAAAAAAACTACCCAAATAAGTTTCTGAGGGTGAAAAATCCCCAGACCTCAGTAAACTTCAACATGATTCTTCAAATCTTAATATTAAAAACAAATATTTATCTGATTCTCTTTACATGGCCATATCCCCATGCGAAACTTTTTGAATTTCTATTTTTTAATGTGAAAACAGGAAGGGGAAAAAGGAAAAAAAGCCTCGAGTTGTTACTTTCTTATTAGCAGCGACCAGAAAGCATTAGCAGAAGCGATGAACCAGGCAGTAAAAAGGCAACTTGCAGCTCACAACTAGGAAACAGAACATCTCGGCAACTAATATTTTAGAAGTGAAGTTCAATTAAACAATGCCCTGTTTGAGCCCCATTTTGGGCCAAAATGCATTTCGGAATAGTGTTTTGTTGGAGAATGTGCGGTTAAAAAATAAGGATAAGTTTTAGGTTTGCGTGTAAAATTATTTTATGGGAAAATGTGTGGTTGAAAATGAGTTTTGGAAAAATGAATTTTTTAAAAAATGGGGGCCAAACATAGGCAATGTAATGAGGCTCTTTATTCCAAATAAAGAAAACTAATATATCAAGAATGCATTACTCTTGTCGACCCAAGGAATATAGATTATAATGCAACTGCTCAAATCCTATATCAGAAATATAATGAAATTAATGCAAACAAACTTGAAATATATTTAGGGAAGTAGGAATTAATCTTCAAGAGAACAAATAGCCATGATAAGCCATGGTGTTTCGACCAGAAAAAGAGTACATAGAGATTCTTGTACACAACCTAGACTTGATGTTTTATTTTAATAATACCCACATTATTTTCCACAGCAAATTGTTTTTTTTTTCTAGTCCACAAGCACCTAGCCCAAGTTCTTATATACAGCTTAAATAGTTCTCATTAGGATGTACATGTTACCCCCACCACATCTGATTAATTCCTTGTAAAAAAATAAATAAATAAAAAGATGCATGATATCATCTTTGCAGCCCATTCATGACCTAATCTATGAACCTAGAATCCTCTGAGCGGTTAGCACCAACCAAGACAACACGGAAGATTACTACCTTCAGAAACATGAATTTGGACAATAGCTAAAGCTACCTAATATCCTTGTAAACCACTCACAAAGCTCCTACCTTTGTGAGACAGGGTGTTGGAGGAGACAAGAATATAGAAAACTTTAGATTAGGCAAATTCACCTTAAACACAAGGAACAGAGAATACACCAATACATCTTAAAAACTAAGAAGCAGAATTCCAAATAACACTTCACTTTGTTTAACTAAGCTCTTCCGCATAGAACATTTAGGACCAGCACCATAACTGAATCAAAGGAAAGTATCTGACAGAAACAACTCACCTTGAGATGGGTCAGAAGGCCCGGGTATGTCAATCCAATCATAGGATTTTACATGTAATGAACCATATACCAGCTTACTGAACACTGTCATCCCAGGATGATTGTGAAGAGGAAGGATGGAGGAAGGTGGCATGCAAAATATTCCCATCTGCAGGAAATATTTTTTTCTCAATTATACGATTTTATAGTTTCGAAAACAGAAATTAAACATAAACCACCCCCATAATCAAAATCATGTTGACCGCAAGCAAAAATTATAAAAAAAAAATGTAATGAACCAATGATAAGATCCTTACAGAGAAGCTATCACATTCATGCAGGTGCAGGTATTTGATTGGCGGCAGTGATCGAAGGCCCCCACCATTGCATTCATTCAAGGAACCTTTCCACCCACGAACTAGTTGTGCTTCTTGCTCAAGACCTACATCAGAAGGCTTGATTTTGTCTGAGACCAAAAGAAAATACAATGTTAACGGACAATATTGCTAGCAAATCAAAGACTGAATATAGAAATCAGAATAAGAATGTCAGACAATCACAAACAAACAAAAGGTGTAAAATGGTAAAGCATTATGTATTGATAATGTGGCCTTTAACTAAATATTTCATGATAAATGAAGGGGAAAATATTAGATACAAACTTCTGCCAAAACTAGAAGGTCAAAAATATGCATGAATAGCAGCAGCCAGCAAGAAGCACAGCCTGAATCTTCTTTCCAAGAATTCACTTCATAAAACTTAAATAGTATTGAACATATGGACTTCCAATATTGCCTTTGACACATTTTCTGTTAGGATGATAATCAGAGATTCTGGACAAATAGTATGAGACTCAAATGTGATTATGTAGCTGAGTTCAGCATCAGTCAAAGTTTTTATCATAAATCTACAACGATGCACTACATATCACAAATACTCATGATCCAGTGGAAATCCATAAAGAAAAATAAAAATTGTGTAAAATTCGTTTCATGTTTCTATAGTACACACACACACACACACATTAATTCCTTTTCCTATGCTTTTGTCCTTTGTTATACATAATGTAACTACGTTTTATTAGATCACATTTGTGTTCCTCAAAAAATTAGAGTGGTCTAAACAGACATTAGAGGAATTTCTTCACCACATAATACAATGAAAAACTTCTAATAGATCCAAACAGCATAGCATCCCTAGTAGCAAGGTTGTGAGCTTAAGTTATTTTGACAAAATACTTATCTCCACCCTAGATGAGCTTCCCAGCACAGTCTCCTACTGGGACTAAATACATACCGATCAGGAATATCTTGTATTTCAGCAAGAATATCTTGGAATCCAAAGGTTTTGTCCTACCAAAGCTTGCTCAATCATTTTAAAGTATCTTTGACAAAGGAAGAATGTAACCCATTAAAACGATGAGAGCACTAGAGGGTGAAAGTGATGAATTTTTCTTTAATCAATTTACACAGAGAATCGAAAAGAAGATCTAAGGAATAGAAAATAATATTCCTTAATCCTTTCCAAAAACAAATGCATTCCCATATTTCTACAGTGCCTTTTTTTGCCTTCTGAAGAAGAAAATTAAACCATTTACATAAAGGAAATCAGAAGAATAGAATCATAGCCATGAAAACAATACCTCTTATCCATTCCAATTGCTGAGTATCATGAGAAAAGTAGTTCAGATTTCATGGAGATGTTGAAAATTTCTCCCTTACTGAGATAGCCAGTATACAGAGCTTAAATCCCAAGGTCTATGCAAAGTATATAAATAGAGATGGGCAATTTGTAGAACAATTTTTTAACTAGTAAAACAATGTAGCGAGCAAATCAGCTTTGTCCTAGTCATATGCACAAGCATATACAGATCCTGTATATGTCACCTGAATAAGTTCCCGAAAGCAGTATCTATCCATGTCATGCCAAACAGATTCTGCACAATGGAGACTATTTGTTTTAATGTACTTCATGTATACACATCATACTTATCCATAGCCTATCAAATTCGTGCACCCTCTGTGATATGCACGAGCATACAAATGTCTCCATATGTACACATCATACTTACACACAGCCTATCAAGCTGGAAGTCTTCTTAAACCACTCTTACAGCCATTTCTTCTATAATTGTCACTATCCCTGGAAGCATACAACTAGTTAATTCTAAAAACCAATTGAATTAAAACATCCAAGGCTGGCAACCATTCACTCCTTGAATATCTACATATTTTAACACCATAATCCTAAACCTAAAGTGGGCTCTTTGCAATGTTTTTTAGTGCTCCAACACAGTATGAAGCTATGTTTTTCCTTGTTATTGGACTAACATGATCAGAATCCAGAAATGAAGATATTGTGCACAATTTGAGGAATTGCAAAAAGGTTTAACAGCACATGACAATAAAAAGTAGCAAGGAAAATAAAGTTCAATCTTGTCAAAGGAAGGCCCAATATTGAGAAACTCATAACAACACTGAAGATGACACAGAATAGTCTCAATTCAATGTTCTGTTCCCACTTCCTATAATAAGCTATTATTCTTAACCGAAAAAGAAACCAGACATAGAAAGAAGCAGCGAGCCTCATATAACATTACTCATAACTTTTCTCAACCATGTTGAAAATCATTTCTTTCATGCAAGCACATTGCGTCCACCATAAATTTGACAAAGAGAAACAAATAATGCATCTCTAGATAATGAACAAGATTGGAAGAAAGTAAAGTGAATAATCTTGAACAAATAGCAAATCATGACTGAGAATAATGCTAATAAAGCTCTAATCGAAGTCCAAATTCTCAGTTTATTTTGGATGTACAACTGACGTGGTGCAATGCATAGTGGTAAATAATGTTGATAACATATTGGTAATCATATACTATATTTACCTAGATCCCGCAAGTATTAGCTACTAAAATAATTGAACACTAAAAATTTGGATAAGCCACTAATCCAAGCTTCTAAATTAACATATGAAATTCTAGCGAAATTGTACGTAAGGATGCAAGAATAAATCTAATAAAAGTTCTATTTAAGGATGGGAAAAATAATGTGCATATGCACATTATAGAGCCCGTGAAGATGTTGGAATAGTTACAGAGACTACTGCAAGAACACTATAGACACAATACAGTTGAATTTCGGCATTAACTTAGAAAAACTTGGTCTTGAATGCTGAAAGACACAGACTTTATCAAACCAATATAATTCTCGTAAATAACTACATCAATACTTAAGCGGTTCAATGTGCCAAAGTGAAACTATTACTCACTCAATCAGAATCCCAACCAAAGGTGACCACTGCTATAATGACAACCTAATAGGCAAGGAAACATGAAATCAAGAGGTTCATAAGTTAATTTCAAAAATGAACACCAACCTCTTTGTTTTATAGACTGAGAGGAAAAACTGAGTCAAAGTCTAGTGCTTGTAAAACCTAGCCCAATATAAAATCTACTGGCATATCCAAAGATATCTAATGCAGAACATTATCCACTACTGTCATATCACCATGATAGTGCACATGGCAGCTACATTGTGCTGACTGTCATTTTACACGAGCAGAACTCATCTGTCGGCAATGGGATCATCACCTGCCACAATTATCTACCTTTCACCACGATTATATTAGATTTTACATCAACACAATCATTACATTGCCCTTACATAGACGACAGGAGATCTAATCAGCCAATACTAAAAGTAATGTAAACTTACACAAATAAATCAGGGGGAATTCAAATAAATACTAGATATACATATTTCATGTAATCTGAACTCCTGTGTCCATCGATGTATTCAGGAAGCATGAAATATAATTCCATTATTGATAAGAAAAAAAAACAGAGCTGCTCTTGTAAATAACATAAAAGTTACAAGTTATTCTCGTTTAACAAACACAACCCAATTATATTTCCATATTCATCAACTGAAGCTGGAAAGTGGCAAATGCTTATCAACTCATATAATACTTGAGCAGATAGATCACACATTAAATATGTTTATTCAGCCTAAAACCTGTCGTTTAATTTAATACGACAAACCAAGTCTCATTTAGCCCCTAGCCATTTTTTCAAAATGCATTTTTCTCTCTTTTCTTTTCAACTACATATTCTTCAATAAATTAATATTATACACAACCCAAAACTTTTCCTTAATTTTTAATCACACATTCTCCATCAATCAACTATTAAAAAATACATTTTCTCCCCAAAAATGGCTACCAAACAAGAGCTTAAACATTTAGAAGGAATCGTGAATAAAAATGTGATGTGCAAAATAAATTACAAGATAAATATTTATTATCTTTTTACCTAATAGATTGCGAACTTTGTCGAGAGCCTCTTCTGACACAGGTCCATTAGGCGAAAGAGATGCTTTACACGCATTATAAAGCTTCTGTACAGCTGGCATTTTTTTAGAAAACCCAACCGACAAACCCCTCAGAAATCGTTACCTCAACTGCTATGATCCCAATCTGTAGGGTCCTCTAATTGAAGAAGACCCTCAATCTTAAAAGCGTCAAAACTCACACAACAATGCAAATAAACACAGCTGGGGCACTAACTGAATTATAAATTTGCAAATTGGACCAAAAATTATGCATTCATATGGGAACTATTATTCATCATTTTTCTTCCACCAGCAACACCTGTTAAACAGTTCAAAACTGATGAAATAAGAAATACCGAAAATTGGATTTAATCTATCAGAGGCATGAAAGATTTAATATCACAAAACACTAAGAAAAATAATTCCAAGAAACTAAAGAAAATTGAATCGATCCGTGAAAATAAAAAATAAAAAATTGTGAACATCATAAATTCAATACAACAAAAAAGAAGGGTCTTAATTATTATGAAAAATTAATTCAGATTTATATCTACATATCCGTTACCTGAATTCAACAGATATAGAATGAAAAAAAAAAAATCGAAACTTGAACAGGAAATTTTTAGGAAAAAACAATAATTCAAATGCACAGACAAACAGGTGTATGTACTATGTATAGAGAAATAGAGAGAATTCTACCTTTCGAGCAGGTAATCACTTGAGGATTTAGGGTTTGAGAAATTTACGAAGATCAATCGCGTTGTAAGTACAGAATGTATATATTAAGGTTATGGGGGCTCCGGAGAAGCTCGGACGATTCTTAATGACAGTGCTTGACCGGCTAATATATTCACCCTTGCTAAGCAAAGAGTTACCAAAATGCCATTGTTTAATTATTTTTTTGTGCAGTGTGAAATGAATAATGTTGTCTACACGAAGATGGTGTTTGTTGAGAATTAAAATTAAATTTTTTTCGTAGATTGTGATGAAAGTTTTTGAAATGTGTGGTTGAAAAATTGTGGGACTTTATGTGGTTAATATTGATTATTTGACTTTGACTTGAATTGAAATTAGATTTTAATTATGTCCAAACAAGTTCTAAACGTATTTTATCTTCACCTTTGATATGGTTTGAACGTGGAGATTCCAATTTTTATTGTTGATCTTAATTCGTGATGTTTCTTAAATGAGATTTATATTTTACTTTCAAAAAATGACTATATTATTTAGGACATTTTATCTCTTTATCTCATAATTAAAAATGAAAATGAATAAGGTTTCTGATAGTTGCGCGCAATAGAAAGAGAATTAAAATATGTATTTGTTCAACATGAAAATGAGACAATACTTAAAAACCTAGACATTTAATTAACTCCATGGTCATATGTTTTACTTGTTAATACTCGACAAAATTTGAAAAATTAGACGTGTAATCAATTTCGTTGTTGAGTTGCATGTTCAACTGGTTAAGCTATCAAATAAGACTAGACAAAACTTAAGAAACTAGGCATGTAATAACCTATGTCAAATGGTCAAGTCGAACGTGCCTATACAAGAAAATATTATAAAGAAAGGAAGTTTTGCTTTTATTAATTTTGACAAGAAAATACTATTATTTATTATAATTTCGACTAGACTTGCTTATCCTTTACTTTGAAATACAACTTACCTTCTTTTTTCTTTCAAGTTTTGTGTTTCTTATAAGCATTAGGGCTCACTCTTAAGTTACACTTATTAATCCATTGATATTTGTATCGAAATTAAATGAATAGGTTTTAAGATTATCGTGGAAATTAAGATGTAGTATGAATGTCTAAAGATGCAAAGAAAAAGTTTTGGAACATAAATATTGATTTGTTTACTATTTTCATCTTTCTCTCGTGTATATATAATTTTAGGGGTGAACACGGTTCAATTTGAATGGTTTGAGACAAATTTTCAAACTAAATCATTTAAAGCGGTTTAGAATTTTTTAAAACCAAACCATTTTTTCGATTTGGTTCGTTTTAAAACCACGATTTAAAACTCTTAGTCAATAATGATGGTATCCATCTGCAATTATAATACACGATTTAATCTTTTCATAAATATAAAAATATAGTATATAAATTCATTGATTAAAGTTAAATGGTATAAAATAACTAATAAAAAATGAATTAAAAAATTCAAGTACAATAATATCTAACTACTATGACTTTTTGTGAATCATTCAATCCTTCTACTACATCCAAATATTGACGAATTATTTTAAGGGAGCCTGACAATTATTAGAACAAAATAACATAACTACCAATAAAACCTTTTAAAAAATTATCAAAAAATAAAAGAATTTGGATAATTTGACTTGAATTTAGGCAAAATTTGAGAAAATTATTAGTAGAAAAAAATGAAATGTGTAAGTTTGAATTAAAATTAAAATTTAATTGCATGTTCAATTGTAATAGATGATCGATGAATGTGATTTAATAGCAGTTGTTCAACACTTTAACCAATTTGAGGGTTTTAAGTTCACATTTGTAATGATTGATTGGTATTTGAATATAATTTAATTAATTAATTGAGATGTATAATTGTCGAATTGAGTTTAATTGAATTATGTCTCATATTGATGCATCTTTTTAATTGAAATATGTTAAGTTTTAACTGGTTTTAAAAAAAAAAAAAAAAAAATTAGACTAATTTTTTTATTATTTTTGTAAATGGTTTGGTGGTTTGTAAAGATCGAAACATAAATCAAACCACTTCGAAGCGATTTGGTTCGGTTCAAAACTAAAACATTGACAGTTCCACATGGAACCAAACAAACGATTTTGGTTCGATTTCATGATTTTACGATTTTATTGTTCAACCCTATATGATCCCAAGACATAACTTATATACGCAAAATGATATTATTTTAAGTTTTCTTATTTTATCTTACATCTTACGAACGTTACAAAACAATATTATTTTAGATTAACATACTTGCAAAAATAGTCATATTCGATAAATTTATTGACAATTTTATGTTATTGTCAAAAATCTATCATTGATATCTTTCCATAATAATGGAGTATGGAGTCATCACTCAATTTTATTGATAAATCTTATTTTCTAGTATTTGAAGTAAAATTAATCCCAACCTCAAATACAAATAAATCTACAAACTATTCTCTGTTTCCTTCATTTTTTCTTTAATGTTCACTACTAGATGGCATATTAATAAGGGTAAACTATGTTTTTGGTCATTTAACTTCTAGTAAATCTCAATTAGGTCACCTCAACTTTAATTTGTCGTAATCAATACTCAACTTCAAGTTACATCCCAATTTTTTGCTATCCCCATTTTCTCAGTAAATATTACATCAATAATGTCGTGGGTGAAAAATCTTGAAATTGAGTCTAATAATCTCTCTTATGCTACATCGGATAAATTATCACCGATTTTTAAATAACATAATTTATTTTCAAAAACTTTTTTTCAACTACACATTATCCCATAAAAATAATTTGACATGTAAATTCAAAAAAAAAAAAAAAAATTCCTTATTTTTTTAACAACGTATTCTCCAAAAAAAAAATCACTATTTTTAAAAATACATTTTCCCCCAAAAATAGAGTTCAAACAGAGGCGAAAAGGTAATACGAGCCAGATTGCTTTCAAATTTTAATATTCACATAGGAACACAACATTAAGTTTAGCGATGGTGGATAATGGAGTGACTATGGTTGAAACTAAATTGAAGTTCAACACAAATTAAAGTTGTACGACTCATTTAATGTTTCACTCAAAGTTGAAATTAACCCTATTAAGAATCCTAGTATGAAGTTAGGGAATCATAGTATTTTAGTACATTGCACAAGGGCCGCAAAATATGATGAACTTAGGGAATCGTAGAATTCTAGTACATGCACAAGGGCAGAAAATATATGATGGTCTAAGTTCATTGAATATTGAAGAAAGTTTTTTTTTTTTTTTAAATAATAATAATACTTTTTAATCATTTTAAATAATGAACTCAAATCGTAATACAGTAGAATCCTTAAATCCCTGAAGAATACAAATAAATAAATATAAAAATATGACTTACGAAATCAGTTTTTTTTTTTTAATAATAATAATACTTTTTAATCATTTTAAATAATGTCGTAATACAGTAGAATCCTTAAATCCCTGAAGAATACAAATAAATAAATATAAAAATATGACTTACGAAATCTCACCAACCGCTTCCCTACTTGCATAATTCCATAATAATTAAATAAATAAATATTTTCAACAATGAGTCATATATGTTTTATGTTTCATTAGAGAAATCATGTAGGATCTGTCCCATCTTGAAATTATTTAATTAATCACAGATTTTTTTGACTGATAGGGTCAGGCTTACGTATAGATGATGAAATTGCTTTTAATTATATTTTAAAAATAGCCTTTTTACTTAAAGATTTATCTGGAGCTATGCCTATGTGTTGCTGACTGGATTTGTTATAACCAAATTTTCAATTCAATAATGCTACACGTAAAGAATATATTTCACAGAAAGTCTATAGAAATTCAAAATGAGATGACATGTCGGCGAAAGGAAAGGACTGTGAGCTGTTGACTTGGAGAAAAGTATTAATAAATTCATTAAATTATTTATATTTTTGTCTTAATTTTTGAGTTCAATTCGAAATATCAAACGAAATCGAAATATTACATTTTTAATATCGTTTTGAAGTACTCACAGTCTAATATTTCACTTTGTTAATGGTGTGCGGAACGGCCAATCGTAGCAAATATTACGACGCGTCAAAGTAGACCGTTCCAAACTAATATTTCGAGAATTTTGATAAAAAATTAACTTTAAAAATTATTCGACGATTGTACGCTAGTTGAATTCATAAATCTTCTATATTGTCTTGAAACTCATTTCGAAAACTATATCATAGACATATTGAATGATCTAAATGAACATCGATAATAGTTAAACGCATGTCAAACGTGTGTATTAAAAAAAACGTATAACTCGTCATTTAAAAAAATCAATTATTTTATAAATGTTTATTATTTTTGCGCCACAAATTTCTCAATATAATTTATATCATTTTATTAGGAAATTTTATATGTGGTATGAAGTCAATTTTTTTTTTTTTACTAAAAAATTCCTAATAAATTTTTTATTACTTTATATAGGTTATAAATTGTTATAGTACTTTTTCATCTAAATTTTTTTTTTATATAAAAAACAAATTCGATCATTTTTAGGAATTTTTTATTATTGTTACTTTTTCCTCTAGATCAATTAATTTTTTTAAAAATAATCTAAGAAATTTCCTAATAAAAAGTAGTATAACAATTTATAACCCATATAAACTAATAAAAAATTTATTAGGAATTTTTGCGTCCAAAAATAAAATAAAAAATTGACATCATATCACATATAAATTTTCCTAATAAAATGATATAAATTATATTGAGAAATTTGTAGCGTAAAAATAATAAATATTAATAAAATAATTGATTTTTTTTTTTAAAAGACGAGTTATACATTTTTTTTTTAACACAAACGTTTGACGTACATTTAACTATTATCGATATTCATTTAGATAATTTGATATGTCTATAATATAGTTTTCGAAATAAGTTTCGAGAGAATATAGAAGATTTATGGATTTGATTAGCGTACAATCGTTGAATAATTTTTAAAATTAGCTTGTTATCGAAATTCTTGAAATATTAGTTTGAAACGATCTACTTTGATGCACTGTAATATTTTCTACGACTGATTGTTTCGCACACTATTAACAAAGTGAAAATACTAGGTCGTGAGTACTTTAAAACGATATTAAGAATGTAATATTTCGACTTCATTTGATATCTCGAATTAAGCCCGAAAATTAAGACAAAAATATAAGTAATTTAATGAATTTATTAAGCCCCTGTTTGATTTCCATTTTTTCACCATAAAAATGAAAAATATGACCGTTATCCATCGCATCCAATCACCATATTTGACTTTACATCTCTTGTATGGGACCTATAACGACTATATTTTTCATTCTCAGTTTACAAATAATGTGTATCAAACAGAGCTTAATACTTTTCTCCAAGTCAACAGTCCGCAATCCTTTCCTTTCGTCGACACATCACCTCATTTTGAATTTCTAGAGACTTTCTGTTAAGTGTATTATTTACGTGTAGCATTATTGTTTTCCATTAAACCCTATTGCAATTATCAAAGTGAAAATGGATGATAAAACCTTTTTTTTAACGCTAAACTCACAACTCAAGTAGAAATGGGATGAAAGAAGAAGTTTGGTCAAAGGTGTCGTGAAAATATTTATAATCTGAAGCTGGTAAGAACATACCAAATATATATAGATAGATAATCTAAATATAGTAATTCCCTTGAACGAAGTGAAAGTCTAGTTTATTAGGCATGGTACAAAAATGAAACATAATATTCTTAGCCCCTGTTTGTTCACCATTTTGGCCAAAATTGTAGTAAAATTGCAGTCGTTATACAGTAATTGGTGGAAAATAGTAGCCACAATAATTGACCAAATATCTGTAAAATACAGTAATTGATTTTTTAGTTTGTAAGTTACTTCCAAATTCATGAGTATATGTAGTTAATTTTTCACTTATAATTGATATTCTAATTAAAAGTAATTTTTCTATTTATGAGAAATTATTATAGCTTATAAGTGATTTTACTTATGCCCAATTTTTTACTTATAAATGATTTTCCTCCTTATAAGTGAATTTTTTTACTCATACGCCATTTTTTACTTATATTTGTTTTTAACTTAAAATGAATTTTTATTTATAATTGATTTTTTTTTTCTTTTATAAGTAAAATTTATAGTTCTTATGTATATATTTCAATTCAACTAGTGTTTTCTTAAGTAATAAACAATGAATAAATAATAGCGTCTAAACTCACCTCATACAGCGTAGTAAATTTATACGGAGGATAAGCACCTCAAAATAATCTTGGTATTAATTGCATCAACGCTCGAAAAGCATTAAATAATATTAAATTAATATTTTTCTTTTTGTGGCACTGCAGCGCCTTTGTTTCGTCTTTTTCGTGGCACCTTGGCACCACTATTTCGGCACCGGGGCGCCACTCGTCCAATCTACATTGTGTTTTGCCTCTTTTGTCCCTTTGTTCACAATTTTTTTTGATTCATGTCGATAGCTTTATTTGATGATTTTTTTTTTCGTGTCTTTCACCACCTCAATAATATTATGAAACGACACTAATAAAAACATAAGAAATGTTTAATACTCGCAAAATCTAGCTCACGATCAAGTTAAGAATGACAGAAACTCGCGAGTAAAACGCACTCGTTACAAACATGAAAGATAATTTTTCAAGGTTGCTCGAAGGCATTGAAGCAACACATTTTTGACATTCAGATTGCTTTTTTAAGCTTACTAGGATAGAAAGAATTAGGTTCAATATCTGGATGAAAGTTTCACTAAATCTAAACTTGAAGTCTTGAACTTTGATTGAATCCTTTGACAACCAAGTGAGATCTTCTTTTTATTTGATGCGATAATCCCATTTTTAGCTCACGACATTGGTATTGAGGGAAGAACACGTCTCCACATGTGGTTGCATTAACTTGCACTTTGCTTGTCAAATCCCCACTGACTCTTGTCATTGAGTCATGTGTTCTACTAGGAATTCAATTTCAATCATATTATAAGTACATTAAGTTTAATAACAAGTTTGATATTGTGACAAGTGGCGCCATCACATTGGAGAGTTTAAAAATAAAACATAGCTTCTCACCCATTCATTTTTGAATTTCTAAACAAAGTGAAATAATGTCAAACTCCATGTACAACATGGAGTGTACACAAAGCATTATTCTAATGAAAATCAACCAAGAAACAACTGAGTCCATGATTAAGTTTAAAATTTTTGTAATTCATGGTACTTTTCATTTTCCAATCTCCAACTTGATCTTTGCTATTAGAGAATTTTCCTCATTTGTTATCATAATAAGTCGAGAGAAAAATGAAAATCTCTTGTCAACCAGATTATTATTTATAATTAAAAACGAACTTATTTCCATTCAAAATAGTTGATTATTACATCTTAAATGTACAATATTCGGACGTTTAATACAAATAGTTCTACAACTTTTAGACTTTTGAAGTAAGTAGTTTGTGAGTTTTAATAGACTTAATACCCATTACTTGAATGTACGATTGTGAGATTTCTCGTAAAAAAAATGTATTTCAAGAGCAAAAATACACGATGATTGTTTATCACACCAATGCTTACTATCAAAATAAGGAAACAAATGAGCTACTTATAAGTTTACTGGCATACTTGATGAAGCAAAGCAATAAAAAGCACATTATAGATTAGTGCCAAACTCCGACAAAAGTACAAGAAACAGAGATCTAAGGTGTTGGAAACCAGACGACAATACAAAGAGCATTTAGCATAAAGATTGCACGCATATATATTATAGGACTGGCTTTAGTCATCTCATCTGAAAATCAAAAAATGTCCAACAAATGGCATTCGACCACCCACGTGCTTCAGAGCGACATTAAATCACTACAACTTCAAATTCAGGCACTGGCTGATTCTCATTTGATGGTGGAGCCAAAAATCCAGTCTCCATTTTCATCAATAACCATCCCTTTATTCTTCTCAATCCACCATGAACCCGGAATCCTTCGAACTTGGAGACTTTCTATTGTCTGTCGTCAGCTCGATACCTATATTCGAATATCCTAGTAATGGACTCGAATAAAGTGGAATCAGATCCATGTTGTTCTTGATATGTAACACAATAGCATTTGCAGCTAAATGCTATACTCAACACAAGTAAGCTTAAGTACAACTGTGTAATCCACGCAGATCGTTGGGGGTTAGAAAAGTTGTTCAACCGATAACTAATTCAATATCTGGCCTGCTGCTCTTGACCAACGCCTCATGAGCTTCCCGTACGTTGCAAAGCAATTATAAAATAAGCCCTGTTTGATGCTCATTGTTTCCCCAACTGCCCTTCCAGCTTCTGCTAGTTTTCTGTCTAAAACCAGCTCTCTAGGTGAGCATGCAGGAGAACAAACACGACCATTGTTCGTGTGATTCTGCAAGTGTATAGATCATGATAAAGTGGATTTATCAAGTCCAAGTATCGTTTGACAAAGACTTCTATCTACTATCAATTTTTAACCAACCTAGTTTCAATTTAAGTAAAATGATAACCAATTATCAAAACAAATTGTGGTTTGTAACTAAAATCTGCTAAAGTAAATACGGAGTTAAATTAACAAGATTGAGAAATTTATGAGATTAGGTAGTTAGGATTTCTGATTTCATTTAGATTGTTTTACATGTATCTGGTTCCAATTCATTCAACCCCTGTTCATACATGCCAACGGTCTAATTAACATAATGTAGCTAGTGATCATTCTCGAACAACACTAATCCTATTCATACGTTCGAATTTATTATATCTCTATATAAATTCACATACATATGAAAGCATTAACCTATAGGAATTCAATATGGATCGCATATCTTATAATTATCTCTCGATCTCTAATAATACCTATGTTATTTATTACAAGAGTTAAAATCATATATCACCTTTCGATCTCAGTATTATTACTAAATCAATCAATTGTTGTGCAGGCAATCAAAGCATGAATAACACAATAAATAATCAATACGTACTAAAGTGGCGTGAAGTCTTGGAATTAAACAAAACGTTAAAAACCCTAAACTACATCGTTATCCTAACATAAAAGCACTTAGCCACTCATAACGTTGGAATTAAGCAAATAAGAGTTAAAAGACATAACATGATTCAATTACAATCAACAAAATAAAATTACTTTGAGCTATTTTTGATCTTCGCCACACGATTCCCAACAATTGCACTTTGCTTTTCTTCCTAGCGTAGTGTAAAGCTCCCGATAAATTGACAATGTAAGTATATCAAATTTTCTGCCGTGTGTCCTCTTTTCTTCCAACTAGGAGTCAAATTTATTGTTGACAATTCCATCATTCTTCTTTTCCAATTAAAATTCTAATTGGTTATTGCCTCCTTCCAATTTTAGCAGCCAATTCTTCCAATTTATTGATTCCAAAGCCCACAGTTCTTCAAGGTAAATCACTTTAGTCCTTCATATTCTTAAAGTTTAGAAGTTGATCCTGAATTTGCATGTTTTATCCAATTTACCCTTCTTGGTCTGATCTCGAGCTTTCTCCTAACATAATCCAAAAAATTACAAATAATTAAGGCTCTGTTTGATACACATTTTTTGTAAAATGAGAATGAAAAATATAGCAGTTATGAGCCACACACAAGAGATGTAAAGTTAAAAATGGTGGCTGGATGTAATGGATAACAGTCATATTTTTCATTTTTATTGAGGAAAAATGAGACCAAACGGGGTCTAAGTATCAAATTCAAAATAATACTAACAAAAGCAACATTTTGTGACTTAAATAAGTGTATATTTAACACTCCACCACTTGTACATTTCTTTGTATTAAAAGGATTATCTTTCAAGTTTCATCTGAAAATCGTGAAGTTCAAACAAGCATATTCCTTAAACTCATTTTTCTTTGGTGAAGCCAACAGTTTATCAAATAAATCTGCAAACAAAATACGTTAGTTAAAGAAATGGGATTCAGACAAGCAAATTCTAAGAGGAAGCTTTATTACCTTCAAGGACAAATGACAAATAAATCATCCTCTGAACTTTGAGGTAGAGGTGGACACTGTTGGATTTCGAGCCAACTCGACCACCAAATCGATAATTCGGGTTGGGAAAACCGAATGGAATGGTTCAAAAAATCGACCCAAACTGACTAGAGTTAGTTTTGCTTAGTTCGGGTTGTCGATTCAATTTTTACAACTCGCGCCTAAAACCAAAATTTTTCAATGGGAAAATCTTAACTCGATAATCAACCCAATTGCATGTGAAAGCAATCCAAATTGACTCGAGTCGGGCTGATTTCACGGGTTTTATGTTGAGCCCTACGCCTAAGATGTTGAGGCCATAGCTTAAGTGGAGGGTATCCTTTTTGTGAAGAATTGAGCACTACTCCTGAAGAGACTCGATGTGATCTTCGACGGGGCGCGTCAAGTAAAATACAAGGGCCCTCGTCTTTAGTTACTTTGCTCATTCAACATATTATTTGCTGCGGAAGTGAGATACTGTTCATGTTATTTTGTTCCTCATGAAAACAAAATAGCCTACAATCTTGCTTCTTTCGCTACTAATGTCCCAGTTGTTCACAAGTAGATTGATTGTCTTTCATGATGACTTCTTAATGCAATGAGTTTGTTCTAGTGGCCAAACAAGAACTCTACAATTTTATTAGCAATAAAAAGTAACTTTTTATGAAATTGGTGAAACAAGAACTCTACAATTTTATTAGTAATAAAAAGTAACTTTTTATGAAATTATGTAAGATAAAATAGAATTTAAAATCAACTTTTCAAAAATCCCATTTTCTTTTATCAAAAATAACATTAAAAAATAAATAAATTTGATTTTAGTTAATATTTTTATCGGCAAAACCCTTAAACCTTGTTTCTCTTTGCATTCTCCATTTCCAAGCTCCACACACGACAATGGCAGCTTTCAAGCACCTCTTCTCTCAAACCCAACGCCACTACTTCTCCAAAACGCCGCCGCCGCACCACCTTTCTTCCCTCCTTCTCCGTCGCCTCTTCTCCGCAGAACCCGACCCAGATGCCAATCCCAACTTCCGTAAACCCCTTCCCATCCAACCCGTTTCTTACCCAAGTAGAAACCAGCTCCCTCCATCCCAAGAAACCCAGTCCCAGTCCCAATATCAATCCCAATCCCAATCCCAACCCGAATCTCCACCTGAACAAATCCCACCTCAAGCTGACCCGGGTACCCGGACGTGGACCCGGGATGAAATGCGTTACATCAAGGATGCCCCGGTGATTTCCCCGGTTTCTTATCCGTCCAGGGTTGCCCCGCTGCCTGAGGACCGCGTGAAAACAGAAGAGGGTAGTAAAAATGAGAGTGACGAATTGGAGAGGGAGAGGAGGAGGATTGATGACGAGAGGTGGAATGCCGTGATAACGAGGAGACGGGTATTGGGTGAGGAACAGGAGGATGATAATGTTGCGTTCCCAACCCTGATTAAGGTGGAGAATAATGATAATAGTAGTAAGAAAAAACGAAAGGTGATTTATGATCTAAAGGAGGCTATTCGCGCCATTAAGGTTCGTTTTTTAGTGCTCTTTTTATTGTTTAGTTTGATAAATCTCTCGATTCACCTGTGTTGGTTTGGAAATTAGCATTGGATTCATATTTTTGGTATTTGAATTGTTAAGATTGATCTTGAAATATATATTGTGAGATCAAGTTCTTGAGCACTGTATCAGTTATAAAAGTTGATTGTAGGATGCCAATGATAGATTAAGTTAGTTCTGGTGATTCGATATATGGTACATAAGATGATTTTGCTTTCACCATTCTCCACTTCTGCCCCACAACCCAAAAAGATAAAAACTTTTCCACATGGTAACTGCCTTTTTTTCCCTTATCATTTTAGTATTTGTACAGGGTGATAACAAGAGAAATTTTGACGAAACTTTGGAAGCACATGTGAAAATGACCCCTGAATTACGTCGAACCGATCTGGTATGTGCTCTTCTTTCATTTCCTTATCTAGAGGCTAGTTTCAAATGTACCTAATCAAGATTATATTTCTAAATAGTCACAAGAGATCACGAGGTTAGGTTGAATTATTATATGTGGAAACAAAATATTGTATGGTGAAGCTGATTTAGCCCCTGTTTAGTAGGGATTAAAATTAGATTTTTAGTAAATTTTGATAAAAGTTGATGAAATGTGTGATTGAAAAGTCGTGGGACCCATAAAATAAGTGGTTAAATTGATTGTTGACTTTGACTTGAATTTAAATTTGAATTTTAATCAATACCAAACTGGGGCTTAATCTTGTTTCTTTATTTCTGTCCTTTTGTCTCTACAATTTTGAGTGCTGCCGCTTTTCATCCCAATTTCCAAAAAGTAGTTTAATCTCCCTGGAGAAATCAGAAGAAAGACGGGGAATTTTGTATCCTGTGTCAAGAGGAATTAACGCAGAATTTAAGGTGAAAGTGGAAAGGAGGCTGTTGATTTAACTTATCACTTTCACCCCCAAAACTACTCACGTCAAAAGAAGGGTTGTTTGGAAAGTAAATAGCCATTTAAAAAATTAAGCAAACATTTGTGGATGTCCTGAACAAAAAAGTAATAACATTCAATCCTGGACGAAGGATTAAATATAGTTTAATTTTCCTCTTGTACTAAACAAATCTTTTCATGATAAATTGAGCTCTGTAGTGATCTTTTCTTTTTATGATAATAAGTTACCTTTCTTCTCGAGTTACTGTTATTGGGGAGTCACTTTGCACATACAATGTATTGTATGATGACAATTAGCAGGACAAAATATGGACTGAAGGGTAAGTGAAAGATGGTTAAAAGTAAGTTTCTATAAACCAAGTTGGCCAGAGGGAGTAAAGAAATACTCTCTTTTAGAAACAAAAATGAAAAAACTTGCAGTGAACCAAATGATGACCTGGGGAACAATAATCTAAAAGCTAACTCTCGAAAGTGAAAATGCTTTTCGATGGGTTGATTTAGTATGGGTATATTTTTTTAAATCTAGATTTTACTCGTCTATTTCATTATTTTGCAGTCTTATCCTACTATATAATCTACTTGTTAGTTATGATAGAGAGGATTTAAAGGTGTTGTGTTTATTTATTTTTTAAATTTGAATATGCCTTCCAGTTTGGTCCACCCCAACCAGAAAATTCTTGTCATAATGGCCACTTTGTGCTTTTTCGTAGGTTGAGGTCTGATTATAATCTTAATGATTTGTGGCTAGGGGTGTAAGCGGTCCAATTTTATTGGTTTTTGACAGATTTTCAAATCAAACCGTTTAAACCGGTTTGAGAAAAATCCAAACCTAAACCAAACCATTTTGAACGGTTTGAAAAAAACTCAAACCTAAATCTAACGGTTTAGTCCAGTTTTAAACCGTCGGTTTCGTTGTATATTTTTTTGTCTGTCTACTTTTATACCATTAATTTATTGAATTCAATATATATTTATATTTTACTAGCAATAAATCTAAAACAAACTAAATATATTTACTATAAATTTAAATACCAACTAAATCAAAGTGAAATCACAATAATCTAAAACACAGTTTTTTTTCGCTTTTTTATGTTAATGACGTTACTATTACGCTACTATACAAGTCTACTAAGCTAAATATAAGACCCAAAAAACATAATAATGTCTAACAAGATCTCGTGATCATAATATCTGAAAAAAATGTTATTGACTAGACTGAGAGAATAATCAACTACAATAATAAAACAATTGTTTATAATATCTAAACATAACAATTACACAAACTTACCGTTGTATGTTGTTACGAATTCAGTTTCTCACATATACTCAAACATCAATTGTTTTAACATAGATAAGGTTAGTCTTGAGATTATATTAGATATAAATTAGGATTATTGGGCAATAATAATATATATGCACTAGAAAATTAGATATTGACAAAAATACCCACAAATGACAAAACTATTGAATTTTACATATTTGGATGAATTTTCAAAAAAATTTATTTTTTTATTTTTATATATTTTTTCGCCAGTCCGACTTAGTTTTAAACCGTAATTAAAATTCTTAAACCTAAACCAAATCGGTTTTGATCAGTTTGGTTCGGTTCAAAACCATTTCGTTGACGGGGTCCACGTGGCACCAAACCGACGGTTTTTCCTTATAGCCCTATTTGTGATAGAGGATAAAGCATTAAAGATTATTTGGTTTGGCTGTTATCAAAAGTGATTTAAATTGGTGCTACTTTTCAGTGTAAAATAATGCCGAGTGCTGAAGATACAACATATGACCTAGTTGTCCAGGATCTTTAGTCCTTTGATATATGGACTAAAGACAGGACCTGATTTCTGGTACTTGCCTCGCTAGAGTGCTCACAGGCATAACCATATTGCTTTTTAAGAGCTCATGATGCAAAACAAAGAAACAAGCTTCTTTTTAGTGACTTTGTTGACTCTCACAATGAAAACATATCTTTATGTCACCATAATTTAATTCCTTGATATTCATGGCTTCTTTTTCTGACTAGATCAAATTAATTGGATACATACTTCCTTGACGTGTTGTAGTAATTGTAAACCAGTTTTTGCTATAGGATTTTAACCTATCAGGCTTTAAGAGGATTTATCTTTTTCTTCTTTTCCGCTTGTTGAAGTGCAGAAACTCAGTGGTTTTGTTCGTCTTCCGCATGGGTTTGGAAAGGTACAGGTGGTTCTTTACAGGTTCAGCTATTACGATCTTATTGTTTTAGTTCTTTTATCTCATAAGTGGATTCCTTTGCCAAGACATATCGGGTGGCTGTCTTTGCTGAAGGAGCTGCTGCAGATGAGGCCCGCGATGCTGGAGCTGATATTGTTGGCGGCCCAGATCTCGTGGAGAATATACGAAGTGGTGATTTATTACTTTCTTTATTACACTGCGTTGATAAGTGGCCTCTTAAGCAAAATATATATTTCTGTCACTCCATTTTATATCCCTTCCCCAAAACAAGTAAATGAACAAATTATCAGTTTTGTGAAGCAATAAACTTCGATTAACAATTCAATTCCAAAAACATGCAGGTGGAGTCAAGATAAATTTTGATAAATGTATTGCTACCCCTTCCATGATGGAACATGTGAAAAAGGTATTGCAAATTTAAAATTCCACGTTGTGCTGTTAGCATTTAGTTGTTCAATTCCATATCTTATTTTCTATTTCACAGTTATCAAAAAATCTGAAGCAATTGATGCCGGATGCTAAGGTAAGTTGTGATATCATGTTATCAATTTCATATTTCATGGAGGTGGCAAAGTGGCAATATTGTCTCACAATGATCTTATAATTAGCAGAAAGGTACTGTGACCAACGACATATCGAAGACAGTGAAAGATGCGAAAGCACAAAGTGTAATTTTTAAGAAAGACAAAACTGCAATTGTGCATGTAGGACTTGGGAAGGTATGGCAATTTGGTACTTATGGTGATTTCTGATTTAATTGTACCATCTTGTATTTGATTACAATTCTACTTCTGCAGGTTAGTTTTTCAGAAGAAGCTTTACGAGAAAATGTAGGCGCTTTTGTGAATGCTCTCTTGCTTGCAAAACCTGCTGGTTTGAAGAAGAGTAAGTAGAGTCCATTATGTCTTCTAAGCTATTTCATTATTCATTGCATTTGGGTAAATTGAGATTGGTTCGAGATATCATGAATCTAGTAATACCAGTTGTGCAGGAGACTGAAAATTCATATTCTAGAAGGATTTATTTTGTGTTTAAAATAAATTTCCGGTGTTATCTTATGCTATTTGGTGCAGTCTTTCTAACACATTTTTTCCTTGCTTAATGTGGTTCTGTTTTGACTCCATAAGAACTTAGTTTAGTTTTTGACATTGCTTCAAAAAATTCAGTACTACTTATGAAGATTCTCTACATACATAATATTTGCATGCTTTCGGTGGATTGATATTCATGACACCTAAAAGATTTGATGCATATTAAGAGTCAACACAACTTACATCGAGAGGTGAAATTGGTAAGGAGAAAGCAAAAGAATTAGGGAGCACATGATATCAACTTTGGTCCACAGGTAAGGATAAGTACCGAAATGGGGTAGAAATAGTTGGTGATATAGGTTTAAAATATGAAGTCATAGAACTTGAACTGGTTGGAGTTTTCTTGTTTATTAGTTGGTCTGCTCTTCAAACAGGATTCCGTAAGGCAACATAGTAACAATATTTAAAAGACATGGATGGATGGGTTGATTAAAGTACTACCTAGTCAAGATAACATCTTTGTTGGAGGAGATATTACAGTAAGCATAGAAAAATACCCAAGGAGCATCTCATGGACAAATTAAGCCCTGTTTGGTGGAGATTAAAATTAGATTTTTAGTAGATTTTGATAAAAATCGATGAAATGCATAGTTGAAAAGTTGTGGGTCCCATAAAATATATGATTAAAATTAATTATTGACTTTGACTTAAATTAAAATCTATATTTTAATCAGTACCAAACAATGGCTAATACTTGTGTAAAATAGTTCAGAAGATGTCCTTAGTTCATTTCCCCTTCATGGTGTGCATGATGTGTACAAAGCATTCAGAAAACACAGGTCATTCAAAAAAAGGGCTTTTTCATGTGGAGGTCGATAGTTTGGACTAAATGGCTTTAGTGAGAGTAAAAGCAGGATCATGTGGAATTGATGTTTTAGACTATTTCCAGGTGATATTGATATGAAGAAGCAATATGATATATGAAGAGCAAGAACATGCCAAGTTTATATGGGAATGGATCTAAGTTTTTATCATCCTCATGGATTACTATTGATAATGAGCTCAAGGGCATTACTTTTTTTGATGATTAGAATATTTTATAATCATCTTATCATTAGTAGTTATGTTTCTATAATTAATAAAATTATGTTTCTTCTAAGGGTGGAATTTGGGTGAAAAGAAAACGAATTGCAGGGAATTGAATTGCCTAAAATTTGTTTTAGAGGGAATTGTAATTAATGATGTTTGATTGGTATAATTTTTCACATAATCCGTTTGACTTTGTTTTTCATGCAAATTGTTACTTTTTGGGATAAATTTTTTTACAATCTGTATTAAAATTTGTTTGGATTGCCAAAAAGTAAAAAAAAAAAAAAAAAAAAAAAAAATTAAAAAAAATAATTTCTAATTTTTTTTTTTTTTTTTTTTTTTTTTTTTTTTTTTGGCTTTATTTTTTATGCAAATTGTCAATTAAATGGATAAATTTTTTTACCATTAGATTTAGAATATGCTTCCATTGCCAAAAAGTAAAAAAAAAAAAAAAAAAAAAAAAGATGGAAAACACTTTCCCACCAAAATCATGAGAAAATAAAAGGTGAAAAATGTGTTTTAAATTGTTGTACCTAGAAAATGGGTGAAAATGAATTCCGTGAAAAAGTTATGCAATCAAACATCAAAATTATTCCACCATTTTCCACCCCAATCATACATTGCCTAATAGAAATATAGAGAAATTTTGGCTTTTAAGGATTAAATGAAGAAATTAATGTCTTGGTTTTTTCTAGTTCTTAGACAATTTTTTTCTTGCCTTACTTTCAGGTTCCAAGTATGCTGGGTATGTTGACTCTTTCCATATTTGCAGTACGGTGAGCTCATAATCTTTTAATAATTCACTTAAACATTGCAATGTTTTTTTAAAGATTTTTTCCTTTAGTATTTCATGACACAGAAGCCGCACACTAAAAACCGATAGCAAGTATATTCATTCCCTCCTTTTATAAGGTTTCCATTCAAGTTTTTATTCCTCTGATGGAAACCATCGAAGGTGTTTCTTGAAATGTTTCCGAAAATGGGTTGAAAAAAGTTCATTTTATGTTTTCCTCATATACAGTCGAAGAATGTTTCACCAGGTTGTTTCCTTCAGGAGGCTCTTACGTTCTTTTGCTTAATATTTGATTTATAAGTAACTGTTTGAAGATTGTTTGAAACACAGGTTAAATGTAGACATTAATTCACTTTTTCGTTGCCCTCTTTAAGTATTAGTCGTTCTTCTCATGTAGGGCTCTTTATATCGCCTTTGTCGTCTACAAAATTGCAGCTCATTTTTATGGTTTCGACTTTTTGCTTAAAGTTACCAATCCTTTCTAATTCAGTAATTTGTTTTTACGTGCAGATGGGTCGATCCTTCCCTATTTCAATACAATCATTGTCGATGGCTGCCGACCGCTGCAACAGATTACAGCTGCAATAGTGTTCTAAGCTTGGATTCAGTTAACTGAATCTTTTGTTGTACCTAGTTCGACTTCAGTCCTACAATAATGCAAGGATTCCCATAGATTACTCTGCCAATTAATTGAAAATAATTACCTCTTTGTATACTTTGATTTTTCGCATTCTTTATCTTACATTAAGCACCTGTTTGGTTTTGCTAAATATTACTTTTTTTAGTAGATTTTGATAAAAGTTATGAAATGTGAATGAAAAGTTAGATAAAATTCGTGAGTTTCTTGAAATGTTGTTAAAATTAATTATTGATTTTGACTTTCAATTTTATTAACGTTTTTAAGTAAACCAAACAGGGATTAAATGATCAGTAGCCATGCCGAGACCTGCCCGACACGATGGGATTAGAAATTCAGCGAGCCCGGACTGCCCATTGGCCCATCCAAAAAGCGGGCCAATCCAGTCCCAGTTGAAAGGAGCAGCATTTTTGTGTCTATACAGTGCACATATAAAAAAAAAAAATTATAATTTCACATACAATTAATTAATGAATATTGAATAATCAAATAATATTAAAATTTGTTCGAAAAGTTTGTTATAAGATTTCACATACAATTAATTTCACATAATATTAAAAAAAAAAATTATAATTGCACATACAATTAATTAATGAATATCGAATATTTCAAAGTAAAATTTGTTCGAAAAGTTTCAAGGCAAAATAAAATAGATATTTGGCTTTTTATAAACAATCATAAAAAATTAAAACTATGTCTTGGCCCTCAAGACGCAGACAAGGTAAACTACGGGTTATGCCTTCAAACTGGCCATGGTTCAAGACTTCAATTCTTCTTTGGAGTTTTGGAGTTTCAAGGCATATTATTTCAAGGCAAAAATAAATTTTGCCTTGAAACTCCGAAGAAGAATTGAGACCTTGAGCATTGTAGGGAGAGTCAAACGGTTCCCCCAAGGCAAAAATAAATTCTGCTTTGTCACTTCAAACGTTAAGAACACTATTTCTCTCACTCAACTTCCCCATTTCACTACCCAAAAAACCCACAAAAATTGCTTTCATGGTCATTTTGTGAGAATGGAAGTAGAAAATGATGATTTCAACAAGAAAGAGCAAATGGCAATGGTGACTATCCTAGTTTTTGCATCTGTTGCCGTTGCTTCTTTTTAGAGGCGTTTAGCAAATATTGTTATCTTAGATACGAAGTCTCCAAGTGGTTCAAAATCCCTCAAAAAAGTTAGTATATTTTGCTATTTTTAATCAAATATTTGATTTTTTGAATGTGAACTGTTTAATTTATTAGTGATTGATATAGATCTTGGGAATCTGAGAATATTAATGGGCTTTATAGTGATTAATTTGACGTAGATGTTGAATAAGTGGTAAAATGTTGAAAATGCATTTGGATGGATGCAAGAGAATGAAAAGGTGGGAAAATTTCATTGTGATCGTTGCCTTCATCACCATTTTGTTTGGCGGCTAGAGAAAAATTGTGGGATGTGGAAAGGGGAAAAAAATGAACAATAAGTCTAAAACCAGACCACGAAATGGAATGTACTGTCAATTTGATTTTCCCCCATTACTGACTGGTAAATTAGGCTTATTATGGGCTAAATCCACTGAATGTTAGCGTTTGATGTAGTTCTTTTGAGAAGATTGAGGATCTGTTCTAATATGTTGAAAATGCATTTTGACGGGTTCAAGAGAATGAAAAGGTAGGAAATTTTCAATTTAGTCCTTACCTTCAGTCATGGTTGGACATGGTCCGGTCTGGTTCGGTTCTAACGTTCACTTAGGGTTGGACATGGTCCGGTTCGATTCTAACGAGAACATTAGAACCGAGCCGAACTCGAAATTTTCAGGTATTTAGTAGGTGGAATTATCGGATCCAAATTTAATTGTGGAATCGTTCGGGTTTGATTCCATTCGGTTCTCTGGTTCCGTACTATAATTATTATTTTTTAATATTTACAAGTATTTTGTATTAATTCAACTAATAACATATTTAATCTTAGCTCTTACAAAATAATATAGTCCAATTATATGTGTCTTTTACGTCACTCTTTGTTGAGTTCTTCATAAATTTGATTGTTAAAATTACATGAAAATGAAGACAGCGAGTTCACAATAATTAATAGAGGCGCTGTCGAGCTTCAATTCGATTTATCCAGAAAGGTAAAAAGGGCATTACTGTAGAATAACAGATTTAGGTAAAACTTAGGTCAATTTGATTAAGTTGAGTTTGGACTAAAGATTAGAAATATGAAAATCATATTTTTGGAATTGAGCTAAATTAACTACTTTGCAAATTTATTTATAAAAAAATAAACAATCATGCTACATGTACAATGATGGTTGACAATTTTTGTTGACAATCATGATTTGGCATCATCATGTTTATCTATTTCAAAAGTTTCAAAAACTGTTTTTTAAATCAACTATCCAGATTTTGCCACATCAAACATTGTCAACAAATGTTGTCAACAATTATTGTACAAATAGATTAATTCAAAAATAAAATTAAGGAGATTTTGTTCTTATTTGATTTTTCGGTTTTTGATTTAGAATATTTAACTTAAGAAGAACCGCTTGGTTCGATTCAGTTCAGGTGTTCGAGAGTTTTGTCCAGCTCTACCTTTAGTGACATTTTTGTATGGCGGTGAAAGAAAAAAATCGTAGGGGGTTGAGAAGGCGAAAAATGAATAATAAATCCAAAATTGTAACTGGAAACAAAATGTACTATTGATTTGATTTGGGAGCCTTTATTTATATCCACCATTGTTTTATCATTTATGTATATTCACTTTTTAAAAAGAAATTTATATTATACTTAAATTTACTTCAATAGACGTACATACAATTAAATTTTTTTCATTTAAATTATTTTGAACCTTTTATATTCTTCTAGAATTAACTAAAACACTAATATTCATAAACTTTTATGAAGCATGACCACTCCAAAGAGTCTTATGTATGGCGTTCTGCATTTCTGGATCTGGAGGACAAGGAAGCAGGCATATTAAAATACCACAATCACAGATGTGCATAAGCTAAACAGAAAATTTACAATTAAAGGAGTAAAAGATAAAACTTTTGAAACTTTTAATGAGATTTTGATCCTGACTGGAGTTGGATAATATGCAGACAACAGGATAAGATTTCTAATAGAACAACACATTAACCAACAGGAAATGAAGGTATCTTCAAGCAGAGAAATTCAGTTATATACATCATATAGATCCACCTGACTCATGTATCAAACAAACAAACTAGTGGAGAGATTTTTATTTTTTTATTTTTTGTGTGTGTGTATTTGCAGAAGTATCAATTACCCCAAATGATTTTTCTATGATGATTGGCAAGGACCTTCACAAGTTCACCCTGAAGGGGGGAAAAAGAAAAAAAGGAAGCAATTCAATTCACAAATTGGTGTGGCTGAATATATATAAAAGTGGTATGGATGTATAATGTTTAAATGAATGAATTTAATAAGTACGATATTCTAATGTAATGTAGATGAAAATAGTTCCCCCCCCCCCCCCCCCCCCCCCCCCCTTTTTTTTTTTTTTAACAAGGATAGATATAGAGTGGGGGGATAGATATGTAATAATCGTGGATGTAAATAGCATCTTCCTTTGATTTTCCCTCATTTCAGGCTTGTTTAAGTTTATTAAGGGTTAACGCCACTTAATGTTATTTGTTTTTGAACGTAGGTCTTTCAGGGAAGATGGAGGATTTGCTGCAATATGCTACAATGTTGAGATGCATTTTATTGAGTTTAAGAGGATGAATAGGTCTATCATCTACGACACCCAAATCGCATCGAAAGAGAAAGAAAATCAAGAGATTTGTCCAAAAAAAATTAGTATCAATGTCTTCAGAGTTGAAAAAGATGTAGATATGAATCCGAAAGTCGCAGTCGCACAAGAAATAACAGAAAAACACTATGATGTAGAAATTTTTGAAGCACTAGTTGAACATGATGAAGTATAAGAAAATGAAGTTTCTCCAGTATTAGACAAAGAATCTATTAGGAGCTCAAAAGTAAAGAAAATTCAGAATATGAAAAAATTGAAGAACACGAAGAGGGCTCTAGTGGATTTCCCGTCCACTGTTGCCCGCTTTATAGATTTTTTGTTTCTCTTGTCAATGATGTTGTTATCAAGACGTTTTATGTTCTTCAATTTTTTCATATCCTGAATTTTCTTCACTTTGGGTTCCTAACAATTTTTTTGTCTAATGTTGTATAAACTTCATCTTCTTATCCTTCATCTTGTTCAAGTGGTGCTTCAGAAACTTCAACATCATCGTCTTTCTTTGCTATTTGTTGTGTGACTACCACTTTTGGGTTCATGTCTTCATCTTCTTGAAATATGATGACATAAATACTGATATTTTAGGTAAATATCATGATTTTATTTTTCTCTTTCGATGTGGTTTGGGCGCCATGGATGATAGACCTTCATCGTGCCATGTGAAAGTGGGAAATTTTAATGATTATGCTCCTGATGGCGACGACATCTTTTAAACACTTGCCAAATGTGAAACCACTTTTATCTAAACATTTCATATAAACATTTGCCAAATGTGAAACCACTTTTGTATACACATTTCATAGGACTCACAAGTACTATCCACTTCTCTACCACTCTTCTATCCTGGTTTATAAACATCTTGCCTAACATACATCGAAAAGGGGTAAGTTATCAATAAAGTCGAAAATCAGACCTGTTAATTTGATTATCCTTCTTTACGGGCTAAAGCAACTGAATTTTTGTTTTTGATGTAGTTCTTTTAGGAGGATGGAGGATTTATTGATTCTTTTTCTTATTATTGATTTTTAATTTCTTATATCCCCTTACATTTGAAAGGGGTTGATTATGAGACGAAAGAAGGGAGATTTTGAAAATATTCAAGTTGCAACTGACAGGGGACTTCAAGCAGCTGCAATCGGTCACCGGCAGTTTTGGAAAGTCTAATGTGATTGGGCATGGTGCATTTGGGTTAGTCTATCAATGAGTTCTCAAATATGGGAGGAAGGTTGCTGGTAAGTTGATGAATCAGGCTGGAAAACGAGGAGAAGAAGAATTTGAAGTGGAGATCTTGTCTCTATCTACATTTCCCTTGTTGAATTTATATTTCTTGGAAGTTTGTATATGAGAGTGCATACACGTTTATCAGTTTTCCCCTTTGTTATATTTTTCTTACTGATTGTTGATAGTGTATTAAAAATTGTAGGTGGATTTATTGGGTTGTTTGAGGTAGCCATATTTGTTCTTGATGATTGGCTATTGTTCAGAAGCAACCATAAGTTGCTGGTCTATGAGTTCATGGCAAATAGTGGTCTGCAGGAACATTTTGTATCTCATCAGTGGTATGTGTTTTATTTGTTTATGTATTTTGTTAGAAGCTGCAATTACTTAAATAATCTTGCATATGCCACTTTGATCAGCCATTTACAATCTTATTTGCGTATATAGTATTTGAACGATTCAATGCTTTGCAGGTTATTGTAGGTTTTTTAGCCCCTTCTTCCATTGAACTTTCTATTTGTTTTCTCTTCTCGAATTTCTTCATTGGGATGTCATCGATTTTCTCATGCTTCTATGTCTTGTCAAATTATTTTCGTCCATAATTAGGAATGATCCCCATATCTGATGATAAATTGCATTTTTCGACCATCCTGGCATTCAAAACTATAATAAGTCATTCAAGGCGTTAAACTGTGTATACTTTCTCTCTGATTATTCAGATCTACTGTATTGAATTAATTCAGTCGATTGATCCCCTATAAATGACATTTTCTTTAAAACTCAGATTGATGCTGGATTGGGGCTCTCAGCTCAGAATAGCTTTGGAGGCTGCGAAAGGTTTGTAGTATCTCCATAAACATGTTAGTCCACCAGTAATTCACGGAGATTTCAAAAGAAGTAACATCCTTTTGGATAGAAATTTCCATGCCAAAATTTCCGACTTTGGATTAGCAAAGCTTGTTTGTGAGAAAGCTGGTGGCCATGTTCGTACTCGAGCATTAGGCATCCAAGGATATGCCGCACCTAAGTAAGCCAACATTCATTTTCGAAAGTAATATCGGCTTTACGCTAGTATTTTTACTCAACAAATTCTTTACACTGCTCAAATTGAATATCATTTTTCTTCAGGTATGCATTAACTGGGCATTTGACCACGAAATCAGACGTGAACAGTTTTGGACTCGTCCTCCTGGAGTTGCTTACTGGCAGGGTTCATGTCGATATGAAGAGGCCTCAAGGAGAAGATCCTTGGTGGAAGCTAGTAGAAACGTACATAACTCTGGCCAATTCAGGCATATTCCATGATTTACCTCATACACCAAAGCCTAGGGGTGGACAGGTATAGGCGGTCGTAATGGTGCGTAACCAAAAAAAAAAAACAAAAGATATTAAAAAAGTGTTGGGTCCATCTGCCTCACATGTTGAAAAATAAAGTCATGTCGGTCTAATTAGAATCCATATAGGTTTTGCAAAGTTTAATTTTTAAACTCTATACAGTTTAATAAAATCACTTTTAAAGAATGTTTTTACGAACGACAAAAAATGACAAGATAAATTGCTTAAAAGCTGGCAAATATCTCAAAATATTTTTCGAAATTCGTATTGAAAAATATTGAAGACATTCAAATTTTCAATTTCAACCAAGTTGTAACCTCTTTGCAAAAAATTCAAAGAAGTTTGACGGTGGAATAGTTGAATAATGATCTTCCATTATTGGCTTGTCAAAGTATCTTAATTTTATATATGTAACCTGCAGATGAACTAGTCAATATCACAAGCATATACAATTCATGGGAAAATTGCAATATTGGTCCCCAATCTCTATAGAATGGTAAACTGATTTCCAATCTTTACAAAAGTGCAAATGTATCTATAAATGTTTATTTTAGTTACAAAAATACCAGTTACACTACCTATTAGCCAAAGAGGAACACTTTCAGTAGAATAGTATCGGACATTTATCACATTTCCTTCTTAAGTGGTCTTGTTGGAGACGTAAAGAGTCATATATAATTTTGAGATAAAAGTTGTTATAGATGATATAAAAAAAATTCCGTCTCTTACTATTCTCCTCCTTTCTTAAGTCAAGATAAAATTTGAAAACATAAGCTCGTGAACATATACAAGGTAGTAGAGAGTGTTACAATTCAATTGAATATTTTGCTTGTTCTGGTTTGATTGTGTTGTGTTGTATATAAGGATTTTGAAATCAAAGAGAGTATATTTTTCTTTCAATTTCTTGTAAACCACTTATTTCTCTGAAACAAGGGATCAAAATTATACTCAAATGGAAGAGAAAGAGAAGGAAAGAAAGAGGTATTTATTGAAGAGAATTTCCACTTGAAATAAGACTAATGCAAATTCAGAAGAATGGGATTGGGCTTTCTAAAAGATGAAGAGGCAAAGTTAAAGAGACCATTTGTTAGTCCTAAAAATGAAAATCATTCAGATATTCATCAAATCGTCACGTGAATGTCACGAAACAATGAATCATTTCAAACTTTTTGGTCTAAGCTCAAGTCGGAAAACATAATATACTTCGTAAGTGGTTCGGATAGTTTTCATCGTTAGAGATAGATAATGCATTTATATTGAAAGATTGAGAACTTATTTGCTCTTTCGAAGAGTATATACCAACTTATTGCTCAAACAATAGATTGGGAACCGATGATGCAAATGCCCAATTCTCGTGTATCGACATTACTTTACTACTAGATAAATAGTCAACTCAATTACTCAAGTTTATCTAATCTTCTATACAAATTTCAGAAAATATGGAACAAATTGGTGGGCACTACTTTGAATATGAACCCAACAAATCATTATCTTTCTTGCATGCATGCAATGGCTCTAAAAATCATAAAGTCAACTCTCATGTCTCTCATTTTTTGGCCTTTTTCATCATCTTTTGTTTCTATGTTAAAATCCCTTTACAAAAATTCTTCATCTAAACGCGTTTTAGAGCAGAAAAGTTTGAAATTTGCATTATGTACACACACTATTTCTCTACACTGCATGCCTATTTATACTCACCCAACACATGAATATATTCGTTCATATAATTAGCTTCAGATTTCTTCTATTCATCTTGAATGGCTTCCTTCAGAAATTTTTGGGTTATCCCATTTGTTTTTGTACTGATGTTTGGCTTTGCAAATGCACAACTTTCTCCTACTTTTTATGCTTCCACATGCCCTAATGTGCAGACAATCGTTAGAAATGCAATGACGACAGCTATTAATAATGAATTGAGGATTGGTGCGTCGATCCTTCGATTGTTCTTCCACGATTGCTTCGTGAATGTAAGACGTCATTTAATTTCATGTTGGGTTTTGTTGGAAAGTGTATATTCACTATAGTTTTCCATGAGAATATGATGTGTTTGTAACAAGTTGGGTGACATATGATTGGACACAATAAATATATCTCATATATCTCTCTTATTTAGTAGAGTCGAATATTCTAAGCATGTCAGCGCATGTTCTCTTGTTTTTCTTGAGAAAAATTACTATTCACATTTACACATGTCTCTTGTGCGTACAATCTAGGGATGTGATGGATCCATACTATTGGACGACACTGCAACATTCACCGGTGAAAAGAACGCAAATCCAAACCGAAATTCAGTACGAGGTTTTCAAGTGATAGACACCATCAAAACTCAAGTCGAAGCTGCCTGCAATGCAACGGTATCTTGTGCAGACATTCTAGCCCTCGCCGCAAAAGATGGGGTCGGCTTGGTATGTAGTCTTGAACACGCCTCTTGACTTCCACGCCTAACTTCATTTTTTATGGACATACGTTCCATTTTCATAAATAGGCAATAGTGACATATGAACTGTTTCAAATGCTTAAGCCGTTGCAACTCTTCTAGCGTACAATTTTCATAATTAGATAATCATAAATTAACCCTACTAATATGTATATATGATATAGCTTGGAGGACCAACATGGACAGTGCCACTAGGCAGGAGGGATGCAAGAACAGCAAGCCTAAGTGCAGCAAATAGCCAAATCCCCTCTCCATTCTCAAGCCTCTCAACTCTCATCTCGATGTTTGCGGCGAAAAGCCTTAATGCACGTGACATGACGGCTCTCTCGGGTGGCCACACCTTCGGCTTTGCACAATGCTCAACCTTCCGAACCCGCATTTACAATGAAACCAACATAAACCCGACCTTCGCAGCCAACCGGCGAGGCACGTGCCCTGCCTCAGGCGGCAACACCAACTTGACGCCGCTCGATGTGCAGACTCCAAACCGGTTCGACAACAATTACTATGGCAATCTCTTGACTCAACGCGGGCTTTTGCACTCCGATCAAGTGCTTTTCAATAATGGATCACAGGATGCGCTGGTTAGGCTTTATAGCAGTAATCTTGCTACTTTCAGAAGTGATTTTGCAGCTGCAATGATAAAAATGGGAAATATAAGCCCGCTTACTGGATCAAATGGTGAAATTAGAAGGAATTGCAGGCTTGTCAACTGAACCTGATCTCTTTATCCTTCTTCACTCATTTTCCTTTCTTATTATTATTATTATTTTTTCCTTTTTGTTGAGAAATGAAGAGAGGAAGTTGATTTTCAAAGTTCGTGTAAGTGTAATGAAATAATGAGAATTATGTGGTCTGTAATTGTATACAACTGTGTGTTCACACATAATTTTCTTAATTAATTGTTGAGTGTGTATGATAATCTTTCTTCTTATAATTGATTTTAGAACATAATTTATTTAATTCTTTATGAACAATGCTATTTAACAGTAATGAAGTTGCAATAATATTTTTTCTTGTATTTGAATAAAATTAGGATTAATCATATTAGATATTAAAAATAAAACATATTTTATACAAAGTAATTTGCTTTTACACACATATATATTGACAAGCAAATAAAAATTATAATTTATATTTCATTTACCAATTTATTAATTTCTTAGTTGAACTAGCCTATTTAATCAAATTCTCATAACATTGCTACCTTTAAATTATCAAGAAAAATTAGGGTTGGTCATCTTAACCTTTCAATTAGTGTAATTTTCAATCCTCAACCTATTTAAATATAGAGCAGTATATTCATAGGCACCGCCTATAAAAAACAGTTTACAATTTTGCTATATGTATAAATTTGACATCATGGATGACATTGTTTGACATGACAACACTTTGAGCCATTGATCTTAACACACATCACACAATGTCATCCATGAATGTACAACTAGAATAAATAGCTTATGTGGTGCTTCATATGGCTTAAAAGGTCCAACATCCTGCTTCACATTACTTATTTTTAATTTTAAAAAATGAAATCTTGACATTTTTTTCTAAGAACAAATTACTAGCTTAGTTTTTCTTCTTCATTTTCTTTTTTACAAAATATTTAATTGTTTATCAATTCCTGATTCACTAACTTCTCTACCACCCTTACCTCTAAACAACCTCCCACCAGCACGATGTCCACCACCATAGGTCCATAACCACCAATTCTTGTTGGATCTTCTCCGCCTCGACTGAATTTATATATGAATTTTTTCATGGGTAACCTCATAGGTTGTGGTGGTGGTTGGCTGATGATCTTAAAATTGAATTTTTATGGCTGCGAACGGCGGCGGTGAGAACAACGAACAATGTGTATTCTACCTATTTCCTTCATACATGATTTTTGTAAATGACTTATAATATTTAACTTTGAATATGTGGTTAAACATGATTTTGTTTTACTCATTTTAAATCCGTGGTGGATTGTTGTCGAATGTGGTGGTAGGTTGAGCATAAAGATGGTGACGATATGGTAATGAGGTGATTTAGTGGTCGATCGGTGGTAACGGTGGTGGATTGGTGTTAAAGGGGTTCAAGTTAGAAGATTTTAGAGAAAATGGGGTGGTGGTGTGGTTGCGATGGTAGATGAGGACTAGGAGAAGGAGCAAGTTGGGTTGATGGAGCAAAAGATGGTGGTGCAGGGCAGAATGAGGGTTTGAACCAAGTGGGTGGTGGTTTGTACATGGGCAACAATGATGGTGTTGACGACGATGACCACTACGTACCATAATGTGTTACAATTGATGGTATTGTGGCTAGCGATGATTGCGGCGTAACACATTGTGTTACACGTGTAAGATAGTATTTTAAAATTGGTGGTAACGGTAGAATGTGCACAACAAAGTTTGTTACATTTGTTACAAAAAATATAGCAGTTTTTATTATAAAAAAGAACTAAACAATATTTTATGAAATGAGTAATGCTATTAGCCCCAGTGGTATTTAGCACTAGGTTGATTGGCAATTAGATGGTATTAAATGATATGTTCATTTAAATGTAAAGCCAAAAAATCCATTTAATTGAAACTATTAAGTGTGGTAGTTTAGACTGGTGACACTTGATAGGCCATGTGAAATTGGGTCTCCTCGAAAATTGTCAATATGGACATAAAAATTGTAATAATTTTACAGGATTTAAAATAATATTACCAAACCTAGAAAACAAACTCACGTTTAATTTCAACGTCTACTTGGCGAATTCCATAACGTAAGAATCTTACCTTATGTTAAAAGATTGAAATTATGCTACCGTAAGTCAAGAAAACGAGCGTTAGCCCTTGTTTGACAAACTTTAAAATGAGATTTTTGGGGAAAATGAGTTTTGAAATAATGATTTTTTTGAAAAATATATGATTAAAAAGTAGAAATTTTATATAATTTATTTACAATATAATTTATTATGTGAATCTAGGACGGTAGAAGAGTTCGTAAAAAAAGAGGAAATTGTAGTAAATGACCTATTGAAAAGTGGGAATTTCCACTATGACCTTTGACCAGATTTAATAAAAAATAAAAAAAATAAAAAAAATAAAAAAAATTGAATTTGACGTTAAAAGTTCAAAAATACCCCTCTGTCACTTTCATTTACCCCACACGTGAAAGAGAAAGGAAAAAAGCGAAAAAAAAAAAAAACCGACTACACCGACTGCAAACGACTGCTCGACGCCGGCGAGGTCGTGAAACATTGGTCAAAGAACAAAACCCTAAACCATTTACTGAAATCGAACAAGGTTAGTTGAAGAATATTGAGTTTCCTTTTGATTTTGTGAAAATGGCATGATATTTCAACGTTTTTGTCGATTATTGTTAATTATTTGGTTAGATGATTGAGTATATAGGATTAGATTAGGTGAATTTGGCATTGTTTGAGCTTGGGATCGCCGAAAATGGCGTTTTTCCGGCGATCCAGCGTCTGTAGAAGACGCGGACAGTCGGGTCAACCCGACTGTTTCGGGTCGGGTAGACCCGAAAACAGTCAGGTAAATAGCCGGGTCCCCAACCGATTGTCCCGGGTCGGCATTTTTTAAATATGTTGGGCCGTCTGTTTTGGGCCGTATGTTTTGGGCATTGTGCCGTCTGTTTCGGTGTTGGGCCGACTGTTTCGGCCTAATTTTTTTTTTAAAAAAAAACAGTCGGCCCAACTGTTTCAAACAGTTGGCCCGACTGTTTCGGTCCATTTTTTATAAAAAAAAATGTTTAATTACAAAAAAAAATTTAATTTTAATTTTAATTTTAAAAAATTTGATAATTGATAATTTTGCCAAAATTAAAATTTTTTTTAAAAGAAATTATTAATGTAAAAAATGTACTAACTATAATTAAATAATAAATATTTTCTTTATTTAATTATAATATTTAGTTAATGTTAAAAATAAAATATTAAATAATATTTGTAATTAAATATAAAAAATAATGTTTTTAAATTTAAAAATTTGTAATTAAATATTAAATAAATAATATTTATACTGGTTAATTAATTTATTTATTAATTCAATAATATTAATATTCTCATTATTTAATTATAATATTTAATTATTCTTTAAAAATTTTAATAATGTAGTACTAAATTGATAATTAACAAATAATAAATTAGTAATTATTTATAATTTGTTTGTAATTTCCTTATGAGTTAATTTTTTTGAATTAAGTAAAAATAAAATATTAAATAATATTTGTAATTAAATATAAAAAAAATATTGTTTTTAAATTTAAAACTTTGTAATTAAATATTAAATAAATAATATTTATACTGGTTAATTTATTTATTTATTAATTCAATAATATTAATATTCTCTTTATTTAATTATAATATTTACTTATTCTTTAAAAATTTTAATAATGTAGTACTAAATTGATAATTAACAAATAATAAATTAGTAATTATTTATAATTTGTTTGTAATTTTCTTATGAGTTTATTTTTTTGAATTAATTAAAAATAAAATATTAAATAATATTTATAATTAAATATAAAAAAAATATTGTTTTCAAATTTAAAACATTGTAATTAAATATTAAATAAATAATATTTATACTGGTGGAGTCAGAGAGGCTGGCCGAGAGGGGGATGGAGGAGGGGACGGAGAGGGAGGTCACCTACAGTACTGGGGGGATGCGGACCTCGCGGATTGGTTGTTTTCGGAGGAGGGGAAGACGGAGGAGGCAGCCCCGACGGGGGAGGAGGGGATGACGGAGGTGGTGGAGGAGGGGGGAGGGAGAAGGCATCCCCGACGGGGGAGGAGGGGAGGACGGAGGAGGTGGTGGATGAGGGGTGTAGGGAGGAGGCAGCCCCGACGGCTGAGGAGGGGAGGACAGAGGAGGTGGTGGAGGAGGTAGTTGAGGGGGGGGGGAGATGACGCCGGCCGTGACTGGGGGTAAGAAGCGTTCTGTTGACGTGGTTGAGCAGGCGGTTGGCAAGAGGCCTAGGATGCCGTCACAGTACATTGTTTCTCCCTACACGGCCGAGGCCAAGAGGAGGACGTTTATTGATGGAGGCGTCCCGAACATGTTTAGGGAGGTGGATAGCTCCAAATGGAAGGCGTTCGAGACGGAATGGAGACGGTGGAGGCTCGGGTAAGTATTGTAATTAATTGGTTAGTGAATTGCGAAATAATTACTCGTTACATATTGTTTAATTATGTTTTTGGTTGTATACATTCAGGGTTCCACGCACGATCGCGGGAAAGGCGATCCAGAACGTCTACAGCTGGTTCCATGACGTCACCCAGTCTGGTACTTGGCTTGCCGACAATATAAGTGAAGTTATTTATTATATGTATATAATTTTACAATTAATTGATGAACTGATGAACTGATGTATGTACATTTGAATGCAGCACATCGACCTTATTATGGATCTACTGCGTGACCGAGCTGTGAGACTCCCGAAGTCCTTTTGCATCCCAGCCGACTCATTATGAATATGGAGTTCTTTCAGGCCATTGGCATTGAGTACGAGTCGTTCAGGCATCAGACTGGCGACTACGTAGTGCCGGATTATTTGGCTGATTGGATTTTCGGGTTGTCACCGAAGGTCGGGGGGAGGCCATGGACTGGTTGTACACATATGTACATTCCAGTCTTTGCGAACCATCACTACATTGCACTGGAGATCGTCTTGACCGAGTCGAAGGTGTATGTGTGTGACCCCGATCACTCGTGCTTGACACAGATGCAGCTCGAGCAGATTTGCGAGCCGGTGGCTGTGATCGTTCCCCTGATGGCTAGACTAGCGGATATCTGCGTGGAGGACAGACTAGCCATCGTGCGGGACACGACTACGGCGAGACAGACCATATCGTAAGTACTTGTTATTTTTTTAAAATTTCAGACTTTCTTCTTATGTTTATTTATTATTACTAACCAGTTATTGTTTAATTGCAGCGGTGATTGCGGTATATACGTTATCAAATATATAGAGTTTTTGAGTATAGATCATATGATTGATTCTATCAACCAGTCATGGATTCAGAACTGGCGCAATAAGTTAGCAGCAGATTTATGGGAATTTAATTGCGACCCGTAAATTTATTTATTTATTTATTTTTTATTTTTTGTAATTTTGTAGCTATTGTTTATTGTAACCATTTGTAATTTTGTTATTTATGTACATTGTAAACATTTGTAATTTTGCATTTTTATGTTACTAATTTACTTTGAAATTCTTTATATAATTAAATTTTTTTTCAATTGTAATTTAAATTTTAACTTGGTATAAAAAAATTAACAATTACATCTTATAAATAAAAATTTATTGCAAGTATATAAATATATTAACAATTACACCTTATAAATAATTAAATATAAATTAAAGAATATAATTTTTTGTAATTAATATTTACTTACTGATTTTTAATTAATATTACGATAGAATATATTATTTAACGAACATCGAAAATAATAATTAAAAATTTGATGATGACTAAAATTTAATACTGGATTTTTAATAACATAAATATTCAAAATATTATTCATTTCATACATCCGCTTATATGTCACTTAGGGGAACATGACTGTTACAATTTTGACGAGTATGACCTACGGCTCTGCACCTGCCATACCTACGCGGTTGATGAAACTCTCCGGTAGATGGTATTCTAGACGTACGTGGACGTCCTGGACCACGCGGTTGAACTTCTGGTGGTGAAACAGTATTAAGGTGGCTAATGTTGTCGGGAACTTCCCACTCAACTTCATTAGGTAGAGGAAATATAGTCTCTGCATACGCTGCTCTCCAAGAATCAGCCGTGTAATAACGAGAGCATAATGTTCTCGCTGCAAAGCCTCGATATATAGCCACCGCGACTGCGTGCTGATATGGAAAACTCTCCAACTGAAATCGATTACAAGTGCATGTGTTATCACTCAAGTCAACCATGTATGCTGTAGTACGTGTACATTTCACAAAGAATCGTGACTCATCTAGTGGTTCCACATTAAATTTTCTCGCAACAGCTGCAGCTTTACAGAGTTTCTCCTCTTGAGCTGGCGCTAGCATGGTCGAACAATTACGTGATTCCGCACGCCGATCGTGAAACCACTGCTGCAGCTTGTTACGAATGTTCTCAATCATTGCGAGGATGGGTAACTCTCGATCCTTTTTGAATAACGCATTTAGAGACTCCGCATTGTTCGACGTCATCATGTTGTACCGACGGCCTGGAAAGTGTGAGCGAGCCCAATGTTCGATCCCCATTTTTGTCAGATACTCCCAAGCCGGGAATGATTTGCTTCCTATTTCTTCCATGAACCTGTTACACTCTTCAACACTGTATGCTTCGGCCGCTCCTCTAAATAATTTCCCAATGCCTTTGCCCCGAAACCTAGTCTTCAGGTTGCCTTGTATATGGTACATGCAATAACCATGATGTGCCTCGGGAAAAACTTCAGCGATACCATTTATCAAAGACTGTCCCCGATCAGTTACAAATGCAAGGTCCTCGACTTCCCCAATTACTTCCCTCAGCTTTGTGAAGAACCAACGCATAGACTGATCATTCTCACTATCGACTATGCCGAATGCAAGAGGGTAAATTTGGATATTGGCATCCTGGCATGTAGCAATAATCAACTTACCTTCGTGTTTAGATTTCAGAGTTGTACCATCGACTAGAATTATGGGTCGCATGACATTTCGAAATCCCCGAATATACTGTCCAAGAGCCATGAAGAAAAATTTGAAGCAATTATCGCCCTCCGTCTCGATAAAATATGCCGATCCAGGATTAGTTTTCTCCATGTTGTGGCAGTACCTGCCCAATTTAACATAGCTCTTCTCCGCTGATCCCATTAAATCCTGAAATGCGCATTCTTTGGCCTTCTGGTAGCTCAAGATCACTCCATGATCTCGACGGTAGTCGTTAATGATGTCCGAAGGCCTGTAGATTGTCCGTGGGTCCTCATACCTGTGCATTATCTGTCGACCAATCAACCAAGCACGGGTTTGTCTGTGATCACTTCGACCAATTCCCACTTCACAAGTATGTTCCCGTGTATACTTGCGAACTACAAAGCACGCGTTCGTGTCCATCTTCGCCGCTCACAAACGCCAATTGCAATTGTCATCGACGCATGCGATCGACAACAACGACTGCGATGATTTTTTCACTTTGAACTCAAAATTGTATTTTATTGCAAGTAGGTGTAGAGATTCCTGCAAATCTTTCTTTGTTTGAAACAGTTGTCCGACAGCCAAATCATCTTCATCGGGAACCACGCGCGAAGAGTTAGAGGACGGTCCACTCATTCCAACTGTTGAAGTCCCACCCTGCTCATGTCTCTGACGAGAAGCAAACAAATCCTCATTTGTAAATTCATTTTGATTTTCGTTGTCCTCAACTACAGATGGAATTCTGTGCGTAACAACGACATCACGAGCTATCTTCACAGTAGCCCAAAAATCATTACCATTGTGATCCCCTCTATTCAAATTACCTTCGACGACATCCTTGATCACTAAAGTCACGTAAAGAGGAGTCGTCTCCTTTTGGTTCAGTATGAATAAATAATTTACTTCAGCATCAGAATAAATCCTTATAGGTGCCATGACAATTGTTTCGTGCTGGATGAATATAAATTTCAATTCCATATCGTACTGAGAGGTATCAACATTCAGTTTGTTCTGTAAATCACTATACAATTCTTCATATGATGTACTTGATGATAAGGCAATCGCGATAGTACGTATGTCGCTCGTATATTTCCATATCCATCGATTTCTTTCATCTCGTTCGAAATCACCAAAGTAACAGACCGGGACTACATTCATATCTGTATGACGAAATAGAATTTACATTTAATCATAGGAAATAAAATCAGTGGAATTAAAAAAAAAAAAAAAAACAGCCGACTGTCTTCTCGTCTATCCCAATTTCTATCAGATCCATTTCGTCAGATGAATTTTTTCTTCATGCTTACAAAAATTATAGATCTATTAACAATTTAATCTACTAACACATCATAATAAATTTTATCGAAAAAAACGTATATTAATTTCTGAAAGATACAGATGAATTTTTTTTTTCTTCATGCTTAAAAAATTTATAGATCTATTAACAATTTAATCTACTAACACATTATACATCATAATAAATTTTATCGATAAAAACGTATACTAATTTGATGAAAACGAAATTAAATATGCGTAAAATATACTTACTGAAATTATAGTGATTGATATAAAAAAATTCCGGCCTTCAGCGTTCATCGATTTCCCAGAATTTATTGTTGAGGCTGATGAAAGTTGAGAGAATATTTTATCTGTGTTGGAATTGACAGATAAGAAAAAGCAAACAAGTTTCAAAATTTACGTAGTGTTTGATTTTTATTTGTGAAATAAAGGACATTATTATCTTTGAACAAATCAATATTTAGTAATTATTTTATATATTTAAGGTCTTTTTGTCTTTTTACGCTTTGAAGGTCATTGTGAAAAATTTCATATTTTTTAAAGTCAAAATAGAATTTGAATGGTTTGATTGGGTCAAACTTAAAACAACCCCGTAAAAAAATAAGTTTCCAAAAAATGTTCGTCAAAGTGGGGTTTAATTTAGATTAAAGGAAAATATATAGACAGACAGAGACAAAGGGGAGAGAGAGAGGGCAAAACCACACGGCCATGGTGCCACACGGACCTCAGCTGCTTCAGCACAATCCACCACCCGACCATCAATACCATAACGTTCTTGACCAAGCTCCGCCACCACCTCCAGCCACCGCCGCCGTGAAGCTTTCCACCGCAGCACCCATGGAAACAGAAAAGGTAATTTAGATTATATGCACAATTATATAATCGATTTTCTCCTCCTGTCCTGTCTGCATTCTGTGTTTTTTTAGACGAAATTCTAGCTAGGTTCCTCTTTTTTCACTTCGATCTAGCTGAAAAGCTTAAGTTTTTGTCTTGTTACTGCACCATGGATGCCAGAAGCATATTCCGAGAATATTCCCTCGATCTGAAAATTAGTCCCGCTTCATAGGTATTTCTGCTTTTAGATTTGTTTCGCTGGATCTTAGAGGGAGTGACCAAGTGAGAGAGCGAATAAGGACTTGTGTGGTAGTTAATTTTTTTTCTTTTTCTTTTTTTGCTCTCTTGCTTTTCTGGAATTTTCTGTAATGCATCAATTTCATGAAAAATTTCAGAAACTATTTAGTAATTTTAATCTTTTTCGAAGCTTATTTTTACTGTTTTTTGCTTTTCTTTCAGATGTTTTAATTTTTTCTTTGCTGCTTCCAATTAATGGGATGCGTTTTTATAGACTACCTTAAATTGGAATTATATTTAGAGCTTTGAACTTCTTTTTGACTCTTACTTTTTATTATGATTATTTCCTAAATTGATTTTTGACTATTGTTGTTAGTTACTTTAGGTGAATTTAAAGCTAGTTTTTATTTTTTGTAGGTGAATTGTGCTTCAAATTATAGTAGACTACTTGTTTCATTTGCAAGTTTGTTGGTTTATGATAATTTCTTGCCAGCCATGGTTCGTGGCGAGCATTACTCTCCCTGTCTTTTCTTTCTCTTTTTTTGCGATCTAAGCATAGCATATCTCTTTAAATTCTCATTCTTTTCAGGTTTCCGAATTTCACATTTCCGACTATGTTTTGCTATTCGTTAGATGACAATATGTTCTGATTAATATAGTAATACTTTATGATGTTGGTGTTGGTTCACCAGTTGAGTTGTGTTAAGCTCAAGTCATTTTAAGTTATGCATTGATTCTTTGCTTGTTTCCCATTGCAGGAGATATCTGCAGTTGAGGGTAATGATCCAGCCGCAGGTCACATTATCTCTACTACGATTGGAGGCAAAAATGGCGAGCCCAAAAGGGTTGGTATCTGAACTTTATATGTTCAGTTTCATTGACTGCCAATCGAGTGTTACAAAAGTTATACAAGAATTAAGATGATTATACAGGAACAATTATTTGGAGTTCTCTTCCACTATAATGTTTAATTTCATGATATTTAAGTGGAGGGATTAATGAGAGCTAATAGGTTTGCTTATGATGCTTTTCTGCAGACAATTAGTTTCATGGCAGAGCGTGTTGTGGGTACAGGATCATTTGGAATAGTTTTTCAGGTGTTCATTCCTGACATTATTACAATGCGCATGATTTTACCTTCTTTCACAGAACTAACCGGTTGTTGTCACTCTTTGCCAGGCAAAATGCTTGGAAACTGAAGAGACTGTGGCCATAAAGAAGGTTTTACAGGATAGGCGGTATAAAAATCGTGAGCTGCAGTTAATGCGCTTGATGGATCATCCCAACGTAATTTCTTTGAAGCACTGTTTCTTTTCTACATCAAGCAGAGATGAGCTTTTCCTTAATTTAGTTATGGATTTTGTCCCCGAGAATATGTTCAATATCTCAGGGCATTATAGCAATTTGAATCAAAGGATGCCACTTATCTATGTCAAACTCTACACATATCAGGTTATAATATATTGTTTTGTCTTTTCTCAGTAACTTTGAACAATTCATCTCAAATAAGACAATTACACTCATTTTTCAGTTATTTAGGGGGCTTGCATATCTCCATACAGTTGCAGGGGTCTGTCATAGGGATATAAAACCTCAAAATCTTTTGGTAAGTAAACTCAACTTTGCTCCCCTTCCTTCTTCCAACGTTCCACATGCACTCTGCCAGATTGAGTTGGACATTTTGTTCAATTTTGCTAAAGCAATGCTATGTGCTTTCTGCAGGTTGATCCTCTTACCCACCAGGTTAAGATCTGTGACTTTGGAAGTGCTAAACTTCTCGTAAGTCTCGAAAATTGGGCTGTCTCAATTTCTTAGTTATTCTAAGTCCATTGGCAGTTGAAAGCTCCCTGAGATCAATTCTGTCAAGGCATCTTTTAAATGCTTCTACCATAGTTACGTGTGTCTATGTATATTCATATATCGATCACGTCTTTATTCATTTTCCCCCTTACTTCTGTTAGATACCAATTGTATTATTTTCTTATGCTGGCATGCACTACCAGATGGATTCAGAATTTTCCAAAAAATCTAGCCAAGAAAAACTCTACACACTGTCTTTCCTATGTTATTAGGTTGCATAGAGCTTTTAGGGAAATGAACTTAAAATCCTATCACCATTGAAGACGGATAAAGTTTGGTGAAGGAGAGAAACCATAAGTGAAAATGAACTTATGGAAATTAACGTATTCATGTGACTTGTGCTGACTGATTCGGTGCTTCCCCCACAAAAGAAGATGTGCCATAGCTTTTAATGGTAAGGTTCAATAATAGCGGTGCACTCTAGTGCAATAGGAACAAATTGATTTCCATGGGATTACAGGGCTGTTTTGCTGTTTCCATTTGCTGCCAAAACAAGGGTATAGCCTTAATATTTGATCTATTCTTCATGGTATTCATTTGGCTTAATTATTGACCATAATTGTCATCAATGCCCATAGTTTTTCTAATTAGGTTCTTGTCGTTTGAAATGCCATTTTGTTTATTAACATCTCTTCATGTAGATCACAACACTCCTGCTTCAGTTAGCCTTTTGATTCACTGTATGTCACCTGAATTTTTTTTATAAGCAGGTGCCTGGTGAAGCTAATATATCCTACATTTGCTCTCGATACTATCGAGCCCCAGAACTCATCTTTGGTGCAACAGAATATACGACAGCAATTGATATTTGGTCTGCCGGTTGTGTCTTAGCTGAGCTGCTTTTGGGGCAGGTCTGTAACCTCTATATTGTTCTTTCATTTTGCAGAGTGGTATTTTATTCTATCATGTTTTCTTACTTAATAATTTCCGTTTCTTTATTTTTTACAGCCACTGTTTCCTGGAGAAAATGCAGTTGGTCAGCTTGTAGAGATTATCAAGGTGTGCCATCCTTTCTAATTCTATGATTCTATGGATCAGATTGCTATACCTGTAATGATCTCTTCATGTATACTAATTGGAAGACTCTCTAATAGGTTCTTGGTACGCCAACTCGAGAAGAAATTCGATGTATGAATCCAAGCTATAATGATTTCAGGTTTCCCCAAATTAAAGCTCATCCATGGCACAAGGTATGCCTGCACTTGCTACATGCTATTTAGAGGTACCATAAAATTTCAATGCACAAGTGAATGAGACTGAAATGTTTGGTTCAGGTTTTCCATAAGCAGATGCCTCCTGAAGCCATTGATCTTGCCTCACGGTTACTTCAGTATTCACCAAGTCTTCGCTGCACTGCGGTATGTCTAATCTTGTATATCTCTTCTAAAGTTCTGACATCAACTGCTGAAGACTTTAGATTTGACCTCCCACTCGACAAAGATGTTTCATGTTCATACCAAAGAACATCCATTCCCAGAAGAATTCCAATTTACAGTCCAAATAGAAATGTTGAAAGGGCACAATATGATTTTTGATGATTATCCATGTGTTACCAAATTTATAAAATTGATGTTTCTATCTCTGCAGCTAGAAGCATGTGCGCACCCTTTCTTTGACGAGCTTCGGAAACCCAATGCCCGCCTCCCAAGTGTTCGCCCTTTTCCCCCTCTTTTTAACTTTAAACAGGAGGTATGGTTTCTAAACACCTTATTCTTCTCCATGTGCTTCCTTTTGTAATAATGTTAGTACTTTCATGGTTTTCTTCCATCAACTGGAGCTGGAGGCTCCCTTCTTAGTTTGTAAAGAAATCTTGAGGTTCATGAATCTCGCAGTCCACTGTTGTCTCTGGTTACACTACTTTACTAATATCAGTCAAACCTAGCAAATGTGCCATGGCTTAAATTTTGGCAAAAACCCTTGAACCTAACTGCTGAACCTGTTTTATATGATTTTAACTGTGCTCCTATACTTGGCTCATCCTCGATTTTAGACCCAGCTCTTTGCGTAGAACTGAAGAAACTATCTTACTACACAACTTATATGAGGAAGGTAGGGATGGAGAGGATCTAGTTAGTGCCCTCAAGTATGGTAATCCCTAGAATTTTGCAGGTCATATTCTTGTTATCGTTTAGGGGTACTTCAATGTTAATTCTATAATATCCATAAGACCGTCTGCACATGTGCTATTAAGTCTTTTGGGAGACCTATGAAGCACGGATACACCATAAGAGACCAAAGTGTCGGTGTCAGACATGATAGGATGCCGACGTGCACAAACACGTTGAATACTGGTGTGTTATTTTTTCCTTTCCGTTTTTTTAGTTAGACACTGATGACCCTTCCAGACATGGTCAAGCCCCATTCTGCAGTTGTCAGAAGAAAAACAAATCGGGGAAAACAAAAAAAAATTAAGGGTCCGTTTGATAGACCATAATTTTTCATGGAAGTTGGAATTCGAATTCCAACTTCCACTTTATGGCTGTTTGATAGCCATTATTTTCTAGGGAATTCGAATTCCATCTTTGGCCATTTTCCACATTTTCAAGGAATTTGAATTCCCACCTATATGGTGGGAATTGAAATTCCACCTTTTTTTTTTTTTTTTTTGCAATAGAAACAAATTCTAAAAAAAATTATCCCTTTAATTGACAAATTTCATGTAAAACAAAGGCAAACGAACACCAAAAGTTCTCCTCTTTTTATTTTTTGACAATCTAAAGAAATTTTGTCCCCAATGGTAAGGAATTTTATCCATTTAATTGACAAATTTCATGAAAAATAAAGCCAAACGGACATCAAAAGTAAGGTGGAAAATTATACCAATTAAACACCTTTAATTACAATTCCCAGTAAAACAAATTTTAGACAATTCAATTCCTTGTAATTTATTTTCTTTCCACTCAAATTTCATCTTTTTATCAAACGGACCCTAAGATACATTTAAACTAACCCGAATCGTTCTCAACTGGACGAGAGTCGGAGAAATCTGATAATAATTTAACTAGCTGTGAATCTCACTGTAATTTTGGTGTTGAATGTGGATGATTTCTTGAGGTTAGTAGCAAAACTAGTGTGCAGATGGGAGATCGATGACCGGTGTGTGGAAGATTTTGGATAGTAGAAATGAGGATGGAAAGGTCCGAGACTCCGAGTATGGTTTAGGTGTGGACTAAACAATCCATTGCAATAACTTGGCCCAACACGCCATTCTTTTTCGAAATGACAGCCACAAATAACCCACGAAAATGAGTATTTCATTTTATTGGAAAATGAAAGAAAAAAAAAATAATAATTAATTTTAAGCGAATTTAAATCAACATGTCCTCAACATATTGCTGTACCCTTTTTTGATTAATCACGTGTCTTCATTGTCATCCGTGTCTCTCCGCATCCTTGCTTCATTGGGACGGACTAATAATGCATTGTACATTCGTCAAAGAAGAAAGGAAAACAACTACTGCTCGACGATCAAGAAATATGGATAATAAATGAGAAAAATATTGAAAGTAGAGAAACAGAGGAGAGTACGAACTTAGTTGGAAGCCTACAGAATTCTTGTTGTTTAGTAGTGCTTATTGATTGAAGTTGTTGGTTGTCGCTATGATGCAGTGGTAATAATTGATGTTTTACTTCATTTTGGCATCAGTTTTACGTATAATTTTCTATCATACAGATCTTGTCTCTAAATAATAACAAAAACTTACCTTTTAAAGATTGAAAATTTTGTATTTTTGATTTGTGATTGAGATGTAAACTTTTTGCTGTTTTGCTGCCATCCTTATCTTGATAAGAAAATTCAGCTAGATCAATTTTTGTGCTTCTGAATTCGATGAACGAGGGTAAAGACAAGTAAGCTAGAATTAATGTTGCATTTCCTCCAAGAACCAGATGAGCATGGTTTTCTTCGTGAAAATCTCCTCTCTACTAAAAGAAATTCTATTTAGAGCCTGAAAATTTTAGACGTTTCATTTATGATTGAGCTGTTACCTAGTTATCCATTTGCTGCTACTCTTATCTTGAAAGCTATTTTAACTGGAACATTTATTTTGTTTCTGAGTTCAAAGAACTTGTATAGAGACTAATTGAGCTAGAATTCTTATAAATCGTGCTATTCTGTGGAGCTTCAGTTGCCATTTACCCATTTTTGTAATGTTCACCTGTTCTATGGGGCGCTGTTTATCTAATCTTGTAAGAAATTTTCTTGAATTTGCATAATATTTTGTAATGTAATTGAATCTGAATAAAAGTAGAATTGTTTGGTATTGGATCTTTTAAGGGATTTATAAACCCTGCTCTTCATGCTTTCCAATAGGACCTTTATATTTTTATGATATAATTTGCTTTAGAAAAATTGTTGAGATCGACTGTCTTCAGCTGATGTGTTGATGAGCGACTGACGCGAACACGTGAAACCCTTCATCACCTTCAAACTAAACAAAGCCTAAAACAACTTGTGTACGAGTATTGCACGCGGTTATTGATTATTTAACATCAAATTCTCCTGATTGCAGTTGGTTGGAGCATCACTTGAGTTGATCTACCGGCTGATTCCCGAGCATGTTCAGAGACAAGCTAGTATGAGTTTTCCACATCCTGCTGAGACGTGATTATCGCTACAATGTATTGTACTCGTAGTGGTGTTAATGGGTGGGTATGTAGCAAACAAAAGACTCTTCGTATTTTGATCAAGTGTTTTTGCCATAGTCTCTGGTTTTTGCCGCCCCAAAAATATGTTAGCATATAAAATGGTTGTTCAGGTAAACTGGAACGTTTGAATGTATAGTATGTTCGCTGAGTAAAACGAGTTTTAATCGCTTCTGTATATTCTTTTTGGTGGAAATGTAGTACAAATGTTAGGTTAAATTGAGCATATTTCGTTAATGAACAGAAGATCCCGAGGGGTTGTGTAGTATTTGTTGTTTTCACTTCTTTTTGTGTTGTTTATACTGTGCTAGGTGGTAGCTAAACTTTTGCCATGTTTGACAAAACTTTTTTAGATTATAAGCTGGTGGGTCTTATGAAATGTACGGTTTAAAAGTGAATATAAGTTGTGCGATTAAAATTGAAAAAAAGCTTTTTCAAAGGGGCTTTCTTATTTTCTTTCCACCACCAATCCCAGTCACCTATGTAATGTTTGATAAAATGCTAATTCTATTCAATTTAAACTACCAAACATGATATACAGTACAAGTTATCAAATATAGAGTAAACTTTATTTTTAATCACTAAATTTTCGATGAAATCTTAATTAGATCATTCAACTTTAATTTATCTCACAAATCATTGAAATTCAATTTGTTCTCAATGTTAATTAGTTTGTTATTAAATTCTCTGTCTCGATCCTCGATTAGTCCACATAATTGAATGACATACTTGAAAATGTGAAACATAGTTGTCAATTTTTGACATTCACGTACTATAGTTACATCAAAATTTAGAAATATGAGCTAACACAACGACTAACATCGAAAGTAAATTGAAGTTCAGTGATGAAAAATGAAATTAACTTTCAAATATCAAATAATCGACTGGAAAATTATATATTAGAATCAATACAGCTTTCCTTTAACTTCATTGTCGACAAATATGCAGCTATAACAATGAAATTTCTTAATAGATTGAACCCTGCCTCCAAATTATTACTACACTAACTACAAAAAGGCATAAAGAATATTTGTCCACCAAATCAAGAGAAATCAAATTATTAGCTCTTGATCCATCTTATTACTGAAGGCCTAGTGATCAATCCGGAGAACGACTATGCGTAAAAATCTAGTTCATTTCCTAGAAGGCATAAGCAAAACTAACTCCCTTGTACAATACATATGACAGTTATTGATAACTATAAGATGGTAGAAAAAACGAAAACGAAAAACATAAAAATGATTTATTTTGTCTTCACAATAAAAAATAAGTTGAAAACAAAAGAATACTCACGTGTTAGTGTTACCGGCGATTCAGATTTAAAGTTATACTTCTAATAGACAAAAAATTCCAAATTCTGAGCTTCCAATACAAGATTAATTAACTAAAATCACGTCCAATTCAGCTTAACAAAGTTGATCAAAATCACTTATGATCTACCACCTGTTAGCAAAAAAAATAAAAAATTCTACCGAATTTCTGGGAGAAAGCAAATGGAATACTCACAACTCCTACATTGACTTTATCAGGACTAGGATCGGCGAGGAAGGCCTTGGTGACACCGAGTATCGAATCCTTGGGAGCTAGCCACATGCTCTTTCACCATGAAGTGGACATGGATCGAACTGCTCCAGATTTGACAATCTGACCCTCACAACCATTGCAAAGTATCATTGCCATTGGAGAAGAGAAGACAGGAGTGCAAAAGAATCGGGAGGGTGTGTACAGGAGAATGTTAAGTGTTTGTAAATTTATAAATGGAGGCGATTGACTCGGCTAAGTGTCAAGTGATTACTTAAGGGGCAACTTACAAAAATGATTTACTCGACAAAGTGTTAAGTGACTAGGGAACTTCATACAATGAAGTATCATTTTGGTTACCAGAAATGAATTGCAATCATCTTGTTTCCTTCCCTTTCTTACTATGATTGAAAATTTCATGTATTTTTCAACTTTTATTAGCTTATGTTATCATTTTTTATTTGCATATTTCAAAAAAGCTTCATTTTTGTACTAATAATTTAAAGACTGGTGTCAAGAGCAAATGAAGAGGAAAAGAAAAAAAGGATAACGATATTCTCACCCGATGAAGATTATTTATGGTACCAAAACATTTTTATTACACCACAAATTCTAAATGTTTTCTACTTATGGATTTTGGGGCCACAAAACAACTACTACACACTGCAATACAACAATGGAAGCCAAAAGCGTTTTAAAATCTTCAGAATGATAGCCAAGTTTGCTGCAATAGAAACATATAATTAGCTTTAGAGATTAATAATGAAATAGAAAATAGATTTTGATTAAATAATTATTTTTTTCCTGTTCGCATTAAGAACCAAACCTTTTTGTCTTGTTCCACCTCAGTTATGCTTTAACAAAATTAAGTTTTAATGTTCTTGAGCCTTGTTAGGACATCTTTAGCAGTGGGCCTCTCCTCCGGCAAATCAGTCGTGCATTCTAGTGCTAGTTCCATGATTAATGTGAAGTAGCTCTCCTTTGCTCGAATATTATCTTCGGCAGCATTCACTAAATCAACATCCACTATCCGCATTGTTGCGTCTAGGAATGATTCAAGCACCCATTTTCTCATTGTGAACTCTCCGACAAACATATCATGTGTTGGCTTCTTCTTGGTAAATGTTTCCATCAGCATAATCCCATAGCTATAAACATCTGCCATAGTTGATACTAATCCAGTTGATCCATACTCTACAAAATTGCGACGTGTGATCAAATTGGCCAGTGAAATGTTAAATGATGGATAAATAAATAAGAATTAATAAGTAATACATGGTTACACTATTAGCATTCGAAGATACACAAGTAGATGATAGAAACCATTTACCTGGAGCCATATATCCAATGGTGCCCAATGTTTTGGTAATTGAAATTCTCTGATCTTTAGTGAAAAGCTTGGCAATGCCAAAGTCTGCAACATGGGCAACCATATCTTCATCTAAAAGTATGTTACTTGGCTTCAAATCACAATGGACAATCGGAGAGGGATGCCCATAATGTAGATACTCTAGCGCAGATGCCACATCTATCATTATTTCCAATCTTTGAGCTAAATTTAGGAAATAGCTGCTTGAAGATAGCCATTTGGTAAGGTTTCCATTAGGCATATATTCTAGGATCAAGGCTTTAAGATCAAGGTTAGAGCAGCTACTAATTACCTTGACAAGATTTCTATGACGAATGTTGCACATTATTTGGCACTCAGAATCAAAACTGTTGTTTGCTTCTTCCAAATCATAGTTAAACACCTTAATAGCAGCAATCATTCCATCTGAAAATATTCCCTTGTACACTGAACCAACACTGCCTTTGCCAATCAAATTCTCTTCACCAAATTTCTTTGTAGCATCAAGAACTTCATAATATGAAATCCTCTGGATGGTGATGGGGGAAGTAGATGGAGCTGGAAGAAGTGTTTTTCTGCTATAGCATCTCATTAAATAAATAACGGTAATAGCCAGAATAAATACGACCGAAATTGATGGTAAAATATACTTCAAAACTCTAGTTTTGTTTGATATTCTAGTTGTATTACCTTTGCATGACTTGACTTTAAATTGAGATGCTCCACACAATTCTCCATTTCCAATGAAAAAATCTGAGGTAAAGTTCTTAAAAGGCCCTCCATTTGGAATTTCACCGGTGAGTTCATTGAATGAAACATTGAAATACTCAAGGTACTTAAGTTTCTCCATTGACTTGGGGATTACACCGTCAAGTTTGTTCTTCGATAAATTCAATACTTTCAATGAAATCAGATTACCAAACGATTCAGGTATAGGACCATGTAATCGATTGTTTGATAATGCTAGATTTTCCAAATTCTGAAGTTGTCCTATAGTGCTTGGAATATCACCTGAGAATTGATTTCCCGATAGATTTAACTCTCTTATGCTCTTAATGTTGCCAATTTCTGGTGCCAGTGACCCATTCAGCAAATTATCAGCTAAACTCAAAATTTGAATATCCTTGTTAGTCCACATTGTGGATGGGATAGGGGAAGTCAATGAGTTGGAAAATAAATAAATTTCTCGTAAAGACATAAGATTTCCTAAACACTGTGGCAACTGTTGAGAAAGCTGATTATTTCCCAAATCAAGATAATAAAGATGTACCAAATCGCAAAGGTTGGCAGATACTGACCCGCGTAGTTTATTGACACCTAGTCTCAGCATTTGCAATTTTCTTAATTGACCCAATGTGTCAGGAATTCTTCCGGTCAATTCATTGCCTCCAATTTCTAAGTGGATCAGGTTGCTCAAATTACCAATTTCATTCGGAATGATACCTTTAATACCACAACGACCGGCATTAAAATTTTCAACGGATGTTGACAAATTACCCAAGGATTTTGGTAATATTCCATCAAAATAATTGTTTCCCATCACTATGTACTTCAACTTCCTACAATTTTGCAATGAAATAAGAAAATCCAATTCGAGCACTGAAGGATCTTTTGTCAACTGATTAGAATGAAAACTTAGAATCTGTAGGTTATGTAAATTCCCAAGATTCATGGGCACTCGTCCGCTGAAGGAGTTACCAGCAAGTTCCAACCATGTAAGCTTTGAAAAATTTGAAATAGAGGCGGGAATTTGTCCATTCAACTGATTGAGACTGAGATAGAGAAGTTTGAGATTAGGGAGACCATTGGCAATTGACAATGGAAGATTGCCGGAGATACTATTGTTAACCAAAGAAAGTGCTTGTAACATGGAGAGATTGAAAATGGATTTAGGTATTTGACCATGAAGACTATTGTCTTGAATGACCAATACCTTCAAATTTGATAAACTGCCAATTGAATGCGGAATTGTACCTGTATTCATTGTGTTTGTCAATACAAAATAATGAATACCAAAAGTACGTACTAATGAGTTGTAGATAGGTACATGTTAAAATATTAGAACCCAAGTATAAATATTGAAGTGCTAACGAGTTTCCGATTTCATATGGAATGCTTCATGTGAATACATTTTAGGATATTAAAAATTGAAATCAAAAGTAAAATATTAAAAATTTCATATCAACTAATAATACTGAAATTGTAAAGATTCAATATAATCAAAATATAAAATTCAAATATATTATTAAAATAAAAATGATACTAGAATGGCAAATGTATAAATTAATTTAGAACATTTAATTATTTAGTAAACAAGGTGATACACGCAGTAGGAACAATATACAATAATAAAGAATAAACCTAAAAGAGTGTTAATTTTTAAAATGTCTGTGAATGTAGAAAATCAATAATTAGTTGATCCACAATCGAATGCCGAATAATCGATCTAGGTCAACAAATCGTTAATTCCATAGAAAAGCATTTCATGTCAAAAATTGCAAAGAAAAACTATCACATATTTTTTAATATTTTAATCAAAGTACTCCAAAGTATCATTGCAGCTAACAGAGAAACAGCAAATCATTAAAATTAACTAAAATTACATCCTAGGTCCTCAAACTACAAAATTAAAAAAAAATTAATCCAATTAAAAATGAAAAGATTATAAAATACTTACTAAACATTATAATGAGGCTAGCCGCTAGCGGTATCCATCTTCATCCCACGTTGATTGGGTACATAGGATTTTATGTTTGTATTTCCAGTAATTAATAGGTGAATGCCATACATGCTAAAAAAAAATTTGTCATTTGTCAAAAAATGCCGAGGTGGTAACCTAAAAAGCGCGTCTAGGCATGAAAATGGACCTTGGTGCATGATTGCCATACTTCATGGTTTATACGCCTAGCCCATTTAACCATACTTTTCACTTTTTAAAATATTGAATTAAATATATAAAATAAATGTAGGAGATCTAGATACGAACCCATGAAATCATTGCATCTCAATTCTATATATACAAGTAATAATAGGATTCCAATTTCATTTGGAAAATTTTGTGTCAATCCATTTAAACTTATAGATTTTGATATATAAAATGTTCAATTAACATAGAATAGCTCTTATGAAAGAGAAGAACTATAAACTGATTTGAAGATGATGATTAAGTAACAATAAAGTGATTGTTGCATGATATATTTATAATAATTTTTGAAATATGCCATACATGCTGAAAAACATTTGTCAAAAGAGAGTAAAATGCCTAGGTAGTAACCTAAAGTTCATTTAGATTTTCCATCAGCATAGATATCTTTGTTAAAGGTGACCATTTAAATTTAGAGTTTTCATAACTAAATTGCATCCTAGGTCCTCAAACTAATAAATTACAAAAATAAATTAAATTAATATTGAAAAGATTAGCAAGTACTAACTAAACATTATAATGAGGCTAGCCGCTAGCAGTATCCATGATTATTAAGTAACTATAAGTTATTGTTGTATGATATATTTTTACTAATTATTTGAAAAATGCCATAAATGCTGAAAAACATGTCAAAATAGTTGAAAATGTGTAGGTGTAAGCTTAAAGTTCATTTAGATTTTCCATCACTACAAAAATCCTTTTAAAAGGTGACTATTTAAAATTTGGAGTTTTCGTAAGTGAAATTGCACCCTAGGTCCTCAATATACGAAATTAAAAATAAAAAAGTAAATTCAAATAATATTTAAAATATTAGTGAGTACTAATTAAACAGTATAATGAGTAGCAGTATACATCTTCATCTCAAGTATATTATTTACTTTGGATTTGATGCAATTATGCAGTATTTCTAATATTTATTTGGAAAATGCAGTGCATTTTGAAAAAAATTGTCAAAAGAGCATAAAATGAATTTGTGGACCTAAAGCTCATTAGATGTTAAATTAACAAAAAAATAGATCATATGAAAGAGGGGAAGTACCAACTAATTTGAAGTCGATGTTTAAGTGACTATGAAGTCATGTAAAATGACTAACTGGTAACCCAAAATTCATATAAATTTTCAATCCTCGTAAAAAAATCTTTGTTATAGGTGACAATTTTAACTTTAGAGTTTTCATAACTGAAATTGCATCCTAGGTCCACAAACTAAAAAAAAATAAAAAAAAAAAATAAATTCAATTAATATTGAAAAGGTTAGCAAGTACTAACTAAAACATTATAACGAGACTAGCCGCTTGTATTATATATCTTCATCTCAAGCATATTGGGTAATTTGGATTAGAAGTAATTATGTTGTATTTTAATAATTACATGAAAAATACCATATATTTTGAAAACAATTTGTCAAAAGAGTGTAAAATGCATAGGTGGAAACCTAAAGTTGATCAAATGTTAAATTAACAGAATAGATCTTATGAAAGAGAGGAAGTACTAACTAATTTGAAGTTGATGATTAAGTAACTATGAAGTTATTGTTGCATGATATATTTCTAATAATTATTTGAAAAATATCATACATGCTGAAAATTATTTGTAAAAAGGCTAATAGATAACCTAAAGTTCATTTAGATTCCCATCAGCATAAAAATCTTTGTTAAAGGTGACCATTTTAAATTTAAAGTTTCCGTAACTTATATTGCATCCTGGATCCTAAAACTAAGAAATTAAAAATTAAAAAAATTCAATTGAATTATTATTGAAAAGTTTTGGAAGTATAATCATATTGGGTACTTCTGATTTGAGTGATTATGCTGTGTTTCTAATAATTATTTAATAAGTACCTCACAATTTGAAAAACATTTGCCAAAAAAGTGCAAAATGCATAGGTGGAAACCTAAAGTTCATTTAGATTTTCCACCGGCATAAAAATCTTTGCTATACATGACAAATTTATAGTTGAACTTGTGGTATAAATCTTTGTCAAGATACTAAATAAACAAATTAATTAGATTTAATTTGTGTTTTTAAAAAGTGCGTCTAAGCACAACGTTGAGCCTTGCCACCAAGCCACACTTTACATTTTTATATGTTGTTCCATTTAGGCTCGTAAAAGCTAGAAGGTTACCCTTGACTTCTTGTAAGGCTTTATGATTTTAAAACACTCAATTTAATATATAACATAAGTTTAGGAGATGTGTTTACATACCAGTCAAACTGTTGGACCCCAAATCTAGATATTCAATTGCTGATAGGTTTCCAATTTCGTTTGGAATGTTTCCTGTCAATCCATTTAAACATACAGATTTTAAAATATCAAATGTTAAATTAACACAAAATTGATCTAATGCAAGAGAAGAAATACCTACTAATTTGAATTTGATAATTAAGTACCCATGGAGTTAGTGTTGCATGATGTATTTGTAATAAATGTTTGGAAGATGGTATACATTTTGAAAAACTTTTGTGAAAAACAATGTAAAATGCCTAGATTGTAACCCGAAGTTCATTTTGATTTTCCGTCAACATTAAAATCTTTGTTGTATATGAAAATTTTAAATTTAGAATCTTTATATAAATCTTTGTCACGAAACTAAATAAACAAATTGAAATAGATTTAATAAGTGTTCTAAAAGGAGCATTTAGACACGAAGCAGGCCCTATCACCTAGTCACACACTACGCTTTTATATGCCTAACCCATTTTGGCTAGTAAAACTCCGAAGCTTAACTTTGATGTCTAATCACATTTGACTCTTTTTAGAACATTAATTTCGAAGATCTAGTTACGTACCAGTGAAATCGTTGGGTCCCAAATCTTGATATACAAGCGATAATAGGTTTCAAATTTCGTTTGTAATATTTTTTGTCAATCCATTTAAACGTATTGAATTTAAAACATCAAATGTTAAATTAACTCAAAGCAAATCTAATGAAAGAAGAGAAGTACTAACTAATTTGAATTCGATAATGATGTACCTATGAAGTTTTTGTTACGTGATGTATTTTTAATAATTATTTGAAAAGTGCATACATGTTGGAAAACATTTGTCAAAAAGTGTAAAATGCTTATGTGGTAACCTAAATTTCATTAAGATTTTCCATCAACATTAAAATCTTTGTTACATATGAGAATTTTAAATTCAGAGTTTTTTTTTTTTTTTTTTTTTAATATTTGTCAGGACTAAATAAACAAATTGAAATATATTTAATTAGTGTTCTAAAAAGATGGTCCATGCATGAATCTGGACCTTGACGTGATGCTAACATCACCCCTTTCCCACAATCTCCCCTTTCCCTCTCTCTTGGTCGTCTTCTTCCTCTGTTGGCTGCTGTTGCTGCTGCTTCTTCTTCTTCTCTGCTACAATTCTAAATTCTGCTGGAAAATCTATCTATCCTACATCAAATTTGATATCAGATCTAAACTGGTAAGACTTCATATACACAGACCAATCTGCTGCAACTCTCGTCATCCTCTTCACCATGTCAAATACAACAGCCTACTACCAAAATTCCACAGCCCACCAACACACTTCCACCCTCGTCTTTTACGCACAGCCATAAACAAATCCTTTGCTGCCAAACCCACTTTCCAATAATAACGCTAACCGGGCCCAAAATTACTACTGTCCCCTTCTGTTCCTCGCACCAGCCATCTGCTCGACAACTAGTTACCACAACCTCCATTCGCTGCCTCCAAACCCCAACCACCCAATTTTCATCTTCTCTACACAGCATCAACAATCCACCCAACGCACCCCACATCTTCATCCAACCACCGTCCACAGTAAAATCACGACCCTAAATTCGCGAACACCATCCGCCATACTACACACACAGTCATCTATCCACTACATATACTCAACTCCCAGTTTGCACCAATAACAGCACCAGTTCTCACTACATATACACAATCCCTAACAATAATGGACCTGTTTCTTTCAATTCCCAGTTCGTCGCCGCCTTCTCTACATCTGTTCAGCTTTGTTCTATTGGAAAGAAATTGAGATACAAAATCACTAAAGCATTATGCCCGCAGCTTCAAATCACCGAAGCATCATCAGATTGTTCGGAGATGATTAGCCTTGCGATAAAAGGAACCTCACCCAAATCATACGCCTAATCTTTCATTGACAGCCCACATCGCATCCACCAACAAATTCCACCACATCACTCGCCGACTTTCATTCCGCCCAGAGAGGTCTGAAATTGAGACATACACATCAACGCTATACAGCTCTAAACAAATCCAACGAAAACAGGCCCGATACCCATATCCAAAATTTTATCTGACCCACTTACCCAGATCTCACTTAACCCAAGCCCACTATATAAAGTTTATTTTACCCAGCCCAACCCATACAGCTACCAATCCTCTATTGTCAACTTCTTCCTTTATTTGGTTGGAATCTCATTGCCAAAAAAAAAATAAAAGAAAAGAAAAAAAAAGAAAAAAAAAAGGTCTAACATTATTTTACAGGAACCTTTCATTCCGATTAATTGGCACAGCTAATTCAACAAAAAAAAAGGAGAGTCACTGTTTTCTATTTATTATTGGTTTATATTCCTGTTTCATTTTAAATTGCATCGATTAAATTTTTGTTTTGCTATTATTCTAATTTTTATTTTTTATTTTTACCTAAAATCACGTTATTGGATCCATCAACGTCATTAAATTCCACTGTTAACTCACTTAGGGTGTGTTTGATTGCATGCATGGATTTACATGAAAAAGTAGAAATTATTTGCATGGAATTTGTCGATTAAATGTGTTTGATTGATTTTATTTTCAACTTAGAAAATGTTATACTTATCCATTTTTTATTGGTAGGTAGATAAGAGAGAGAGAGAGAGGAAGTAGAACTTCGAAGCTTAACCTTGACGTCTAGTCATATTTTACGCCTTTTAGAACCTTGAATTTAATATAATACAATTTCGAAGATCTATTTATGTACCATTGAAACCGTTGGGCCCCAAATCTAGTAATGCAAGTGCTGATAGGTTTCCAATTTTTTTTTTTTTTTTCAATCCATTTGAATATATAGATTTAAAAATTTTGAATGTTTAATTAACACAAAATACATCTAATGAAAGACGAATACCAACAGTCGATAATTAAGTACTCAAGAAGTTATTGTTTCATAATGTATTTCAAATCATTATTTGGAAAATGACATGTTGAAAATTATTTGTCAGAAGTTTGTGAAATGCCTAGGTGGTAACCTAAAGTTCATTTAAATTTTCCACCAGCATTAAAATCTTTGTTATATATATATGACAATTTTTTTTTAAGCTTTAGTATACATTTTTTATTAGAACAACAAATAGATTAAAATAAATTTAACCAATATCCTAGGCACGAAGGAAGGCCTTGCCACCTAGCCTGTTTAGGCTCATAATAACTTGAAGATTGGCTTTGACATCTAGCTATACTTTATGATCTTATAACATTGAAATGTATAAAATAAGTTTGGGAGATCATGATGCATCATATCACAGAAACCATTGAGCCACAAATCTAAATATACAAGTGCTGATAGGTTTCCAATTTCATTTGGTATATTTCATGTCAATTCATTTAAAAAAATGTGTGGATTTTAAAATATCAAATGCTAAATTAACACAAAATAGATCTAATGAAAGAGAGGAAGTATCAACTACTTTTAATTTCGATAATTAAGAACAAGTTATTGTTACATGATGTATTTCTAATAATTATTTGGAAAATGCTATACATACGGAAGTATATTTGTCAAAAGAGTGTAAAATGTCTAGGTGGTCACTTAAAGGTCATTTAGATTTTCTAGCAGCATATAAAAAATCGTTGCAATGTATGACCATTTTAAATTTAGTGTTTTCGTAATTAAAATTTCATCTCCTATGCCCTCAAACTAACAAATTAAAAAAAAATTTAAAAAAATCACTACATCCAATTACTAGTGAAAAGATTATAAAATACTGACTAAACATTATAATAAATGGGCTGGTCGCCTGGTCCCCCATCCAGCCCATGGGTATGTCCACAAGCAGATTGTCCCAACTCCCATGGGAGTGATCGTGAGGACATGTCGACCCTACCATGGTTAAGTTCAACCTTACATTTCATAGAACGATTATTTGTGATTTCCTTAGCACCATATCTCAGGATATTTTATTCCAAGATTTTATGATAAATATATCCTTAATAAACTTATAAAATTACTAATTCTCACGCCAAAGGGATGAAGATTTAAATAGCTTAGAAGTTAGAATCTTTGCCAAGGAGAAAAGTGGGCAACTTGAAACCATAGTTGGAGGTAAATCTTGACTGCTACAAAAATGGACTTGGTCATATTCAAAGGGTTTCGGTGGGAAAAATAAAAAATAAAAAATAAAAAAATCATATAACCATTCAACATCAATTAGCAATATCCATCTCATAATAAAAGTTGATTGGGTATGTTGGATTTGATATTATTAGGATGTATTTCTAATACTTATTGGAAAATGCTATGCATGCTGGAGCACATAACTTTGGGGAAGCTATGTAAAAGGACATACTCCATGGGCATCAACATGCAGATCACTTTGCATGTAAGAGATGTTTTATGATGTGAAGGGACAACAATTCTTGTCAATTGTCAAAATTTTTGGAATACTTAATCTAGTAAAGTGGGAGATGCGTATGTGAACAACACTTTAAACTTACCTATCAATTTATTTTCTCCGAGATAGAGAAATTGAAGCTTTGACAACTTCCCGATTTCCATTGGAATGCTTCCGGCCAAATTATTGTTCGACAGAGAAAGTAGTTTAAGATTCATGCAAGCTCCCAAGCTTGGAGGAATGTTGCCACTCAATTGATTCACTGAAATCCTTAGCCTTTCTAGCTTTGGAAGATTGAAGCAAATATCCATAGGTAGACTTCCTGAGAGACTATTGTTTCCAAAACTAATTTCAATCAGAGAAGTGAGGTTGAAAATCCCGTTAGGAATATTTCCGGTGAGTCCATTCTGGGAGATATTTAACTTCAATAGATTTTGAAGAAATTCAAAAGTTGGTGGAATAGAACCAGTTAGCTCATTGTTCTGCATCTCTATTTCTTGAAGCTGGCTGAGCTTACCAATTTCATTAGGGATAAACCCATGAAAATTATTATTGCTAATAATTAAGGATCTCAAAAAAGAGAATTCACCAATTTCTTTAGCAATAGTACCTCCTAGACCCATATCTGCTAAATTCAAGCCCCTAACTCTTTGATGTCTCCTGCCACAAGTAATGCCAATCCAATTGCAGAACGAGGTTCCTTGTGACCAATTTTTTGCCAAGATTTTATTTGGATCGGAAGTTATTTGAGATTTGAAAACTAGAAGAGCATGTTCATCAGTGGAGCTATTTAAAGATGTAACTATGTTGATAAGTGTTGGAAATATATTGATTGGCAAATAGATTTTCACTTGTGTATGTGAAATTAATCCCACATTGAGTAAAAGTTGGGTTTTGAAGAGGAGCCTTTAAAAGGGATTACAATCCCACATTGGTTAGGAATGGAAAAGTGGGAATATATGAGGACTATAAATAGTTCCATCCCACATTGAAAAATGTGGCAAAATGGAGAAAACTTAAATAGTTATCCCACATCGGACAAAAATGAGTTTGTGGACTAATTTATATATGGTTAACAATTTGTAAGGTGTAACCATTTGTTGCATAGAGACTCCTCCGTGGTCTACGCGCCCGCAGGGGGGTGCAAATCTTGGACCGACTTGGCCTTCGAGCCTTGAACTTGTGTGGGCGCGACCTGCGTACACGAATGTCGGACCGAGCGAGTTGAAAATTGGCCACGAAGTGCAAGCCACACTTTGGAATTTTACTTTTACGTTTTTCATTCAAAGTGGCCATTTATTTTGTAACTCCAAAACGCCAGAATTGAAATGGCAGAGTTATGGCTGAATTTAAATGGTAGAGTAATGACTGCATTAAGAGGCAAAGGCTCCTCCTTGCCTATATATATGGAACAATCTCCTCAGTTCAGACACACAACAAACACGAAATCTCTCTGCTTCCTGTTTTCGAATTCCTGCTTCATTCCAGTCGCTTGGTGATTTCCGTTCCAGCACTCTGTCAGTTCGACTGCTCAGCTGCAGTTCACGCCGCTGTATCCTGGGAAGCAAGCGCTCGCAACACGTCGGTGAGGGGGCGAATACTGCTTTAAGGACACTGTGTTGAACACAGGCCTCGGCTCCTCCAAGACATCCATTTTTTGTTTCTGTCAACTGCAATATTGTTTCTATCTGTATCAAGTTTTTCAGTTTATCTGTATCACGTGGATCTACAAACTTAAAGCAGTATTTTTATTTGGTACTGATATTCTGATTGTGTTTCAGAAATGGAGAATACACCCACCAATAACGTTGTGGCTGTGCCACGTTCTGGAAATGAAACTGTGACTCAGGCAGTGGCTATGCCAAGTTCTGATGTGACTCCAATGACACAGACTGTGGCTAATCTGCCAAGTCTAGCTGCTGGCTCGAGTGGAACAAGGACTGTGGCCCCCATGCCAAGTCTGGCTACTGGTCCAACAATGACAGTCCCGGTTAATCACGGGGAAAAGCCGGAGAAGTTCAATGGTTCGAACTTCAAGAGATGGCAACAAAAAATGCTATTTTACCTCACGACCTTGAATCTGGCGAGGTTCTTGACTGAAAATGCCCCGGTGCTCCAAGAGGGTCAAGGAGACATTCAAGCAATCAGTGCATTGGATGCGTGGAATCATTCTGATTTCCTGTGCCGGAATTATTTGATGAACGGTTTAGCTGATTCATTGTACAATGTGTACTGCTCAATGAAAACGGCCAGGGAATTATGGGAGTCTTTGGACAAAAAGTACAAAACCGAGGATGCCGGAGCCAAGAAATTTCTTGTTGGCCAATTTTTGGAATACAAAATGGTGGATTCTAAATCTGTAATCAGCCAAGTACAAGAATTACAAGTGATCTTGCATGAAATTCATTCCGAAGGAATGGTTGTGAGTGAATCTTTCCAAGTGGCGTGCATAATTGAGAAGTTACCTCCTGTATGGAAGGATTTCAAAAACTACTTAAAGCACAAGCGAAAGGAAATGAACGTTGAGGAACTAATTGTTAGACTTCGAATTGAAGAAGACAACAAAAGTTCTGAAAGAGGGTTCAATCCGGTTGTGGCTAAAGCCAATGTTGTGGAGCATGGCCAAAGTTTCAAGACCAATAAGAACAAGTATGGGCCATCTGGTGGTAAAGGGCCCAAGTTGGGGCCAAAAGGGAGGATTTCCAAGAACAAGTTTCAAGGGAAATGCTTCAATTGTGACAAGATTGGTCACAAATCTACGGAGTGCCGGTTGCCGAAGAAGAAAAAAGAAGCAAATGTGGTTGAAGGTGGATATGACATCAACCTTGCAGCTGTCATTTCTGAAGTGAACCTGGTGGGTTCAAATCCAAGAGAATGGTGGATTGACACCGGCGCCACTCGACATATTTGCTCCGATAAGGAGATGTTTAGTGGGTTTGAAGCAGCAGATGGAGAGAAGTTGTATATGGGAAATTCAGCGACCTCCGAAATAAAGGGCCATGGAAAGGTGGTTCTAAAGATGACTTCAGGGAAAGAGCTGACTCTAAACAATGTGCTTTATGTGCCGGAGATTCGCAAGAATTTGGTTTCCGGTTCGCTGTTAAACAAGCATGGTTTCCGTATGGTGTTTGAGTCGGACAAAGTTATTTTGTCTAAGTCTGGAATGTTTGTAGGAAAGGGTTATGTTAGTGATGGGCTTTTTAAGCTCAATGTAATGGCTATTAAGCCAAAAATCAATAAAATGAATAACTCTTCCGTTTACTTGCTTGAGTCGTCCAATTTGTGGCATGGTCGACTAGGACATGTTAATTACGACACGTTGCGTAGACTAATTAACTTAAATTGCATACCTACATTCCAAATTGATAATAAACATAAGTGTGAAACTTGTGTTGAGGCAAAATTGACAAGGTCATCATTTCAATCCGTTGAAAGAAGAACTGAACCTCTCGATTTAATTCACACTGATGTGTGTGATTTAAAATCCGTACAAACAAGAGGAGGCAACAAATATTTTATTACTTTTATTGACGACAGCACAAAATATTGTCTTGTGTATTTGCTTAAAAGTAAAGACGAAGCTATAGAGAAATTTGTTCTCTATAAAACTGAAATTGAAAATCAACTCAACAAGAAGATCAAAGTGTTGAGGAGTGATAGAGGTGGTGAATATGAATCACCATTTGCTGAATTCTGTGCACAACACGGAATTAAACATGAAACAACAACACCTTATTCACCACAACAAAATGGGGTTGCTGAACGGAAAAACAGAACATTGAAAGAAATGATGAACGCAATGTTATTAAGTTCTGGGTTACCTCAGAACATGTGGGGGGAAGCTGTGTTATCAGCTAATTACCTTCTAAACAAGGTACCCCGAAAGAAAGAAGAAAAGAGCCCTTACGAACTATTGAAAGGAAGGAAGTCTTCCTACAAATACTTACGAGTGTGGGGGTGTCTTGCAAAAGTTGCTATACCTACACCAAAGAAGGTAAAAATAGGACCAAAAACTGTTGATTGCATATTTATCGGATATGCATATAACAGTAGTGCTTATCGGTTTCTTGTGTTTGATTCTAAAATTTCGGATATACACAAAAACACGATAATGGAATCAAGAAATGCTTCATTCTTTGAACATGTATTTCCATGTAAGTCCAAAGAAGAACCAAGCTCTTCTAAACGGACATATGAGACTATGATTGAGAATAGTCAAGACAAAGAAGTAGAAGAGGAAGTTGAGGTTGAACCAAGACGTAGTAAAAGAGAAAGGATAGGAAAATCTTATGGTCCTGATTTTCTGACTTATATGCTAGAAACTGAACCTCAAAGCTTCAAAGAAGCTATAAACTCTTCAGAAGGACCTCAATGGAAAGAGGCCATTAAAAGTGAAATAGATTCCATACTACAAAACCACACATGAGAGTTGGTTGATCTTCCCCCGGGAAGCAAACCACTAGGTTACAAATGGATTTTCAAAAGGAAAATGAAAGCAGATGGAACTATTGATAAGTACAAGGCCAGACTTGTAATTAAAGGGTATAGGCAACGAGAAGGCCTTGATTACTTTGATACGTACTCTCCAGTGACAAGAATAACATCTATTAGGATGATACTTGCGATAGCTGCTTTGCGAAATCTTGAAGTACATCAAATGGATGTTAAGACTGCATTCTTGAATGTAGATTTAGATGAAGAAATCTATATGGAACAACCCGAGGGATTTTTATCTCCAGGGCAGGAAAAGAAAGTTTGCAAATTGGTGAAATCGTTATATGGTTTGAAACAAGCACCAAAACAATGGCACGAAAAATTTGACAGTGTCATGATGGAGAGTGGATTTAAAATCAACGAGTGTGACAAATGTGTCTACGTTAAAGACACTGAAAATGGTTATGTCATTTTATGTCTTTATGTTGACGATATGCTTATTGTTGGTAGCAATAATAAGATGATTAAATCCACCAAAGATATGTTAAATTCGAGATTTGACATGAAGGATATGGGTTTAGCTGATGTGATTCTTGGAGTTAAAATTTCGAGAACATTAGATAGACTCATTCTGAGTCAGTCGCATTATGTGGACAAAATTTTGGAAAAATTCAATAATGGTGATACTGGCGTGGCTAGAACACCGATAGATACAAGTCAACATCTATCGAAAAATAGAGGCGATGGTATTTCTCAAGTAGAATATTCTAGAATAATCGGAAGTCTTATGTACCTAATGAGTTGTACAAGACCAGATATAGCTTACGCAGTTAGTAAGCTAAGTAGATATACTAGTAATCCAGGGTCTGACCACTGGAAAGGACTAGTAAGAGTACTGAGGTACTTGAGATATACTCGTAATTATGGACTGCACTATACCAGATATCCTGCAGTTATTGAAGGATATACTGATGCGAATTGGATATCTGATATCAAAGACTCAAAGTCTACTAGTGGATTTGTGTTCACATTGGGAGGTGCAGCCATATCATGGAAATCCTCTAAACAAACAGTTATTGCGAGATCTACCATGGAATCTGAGTTTATAGCTCTAGATAAATGTGGTGAAGAGGCTGAATGGCTACGCAATTTCTTAGAAGATATTCCAAGATGGTCGAAACCTGTGCCAGCAATTTGCATACATTGTGATAGTCAATCTGCGATTGGAAGGGCACAAAGCAACATGTACAATGGTAAGTCTAGACATATACGTCGTAGACATAATACCATAAGACAGTTACTCTCAACTGGAGTTATCTCTATTGACTATGTAAAGTCTAAAGATAACATTGCGGATCCGCTAACCAAAGGGTTAAATAGAGAGTTAGTTGCTAAATCATCAAGAGGAATGAGACTAAAGCCTCTAGAAGAATAAGTTATTGTAATGGAAACTCAACCTAGCTGACTGGAGATCCCAAGATCTAGGTTCAATGAGAAAACCTAATTGCAAATACTTAATTGTATCACTGTGGGGGTTATCTCCTGTCCATTCCTGTAATAACAGTGATGCCAGTGGGAAGAGGATAAGCAATAGGCTTTTAATGATTCTTATGCGTCGGAAACCCGAGCGGAGTAATGCGGGTTACTCTTAATTAAGAAATCACCTAAGTGAGAGAGAAGTGGGGCCGCTTCGAAGGGAATTGTGAGGCTCAATTCTTAATAACTCTCATTGAACCAGGCATATGTTCATGGCCACAAAAGAACATAACCATGAGAACTGAATTGTGTTAGGAAGAATCCTGTGTGAGGTACATCATCGTTTACACAAAAGGCAGAACAGTTCAAAGACATCACGTCTACTGATCAGCTAGTAAAGCAAATGTATTTCATAAGGGAAGGTTCAAAGGGTAACACCTACCTATCCTATGCAGGTTTCAACTGTGGAACTTTGTCACCAAGTATTCCGTGTCTTTATTAATTTCCATTCATGTGGGGGATTGTTGGAAATATATTGATTGGCAAATAGATTTTCACTTGTGTATGTGAAATTAATCCCACATTGAGTAAAAGTTGGGTTTTGAAGAGGAGCCTTTAAAAGGGATTACAATCCCACATTGGTTAGGAATGGAAAAGTGGGAATATATGAGGACTATAAATAGTTCCATCCCACATTGAAAAATGTGGCAAAATGGAGAAAACTTAAATAGTTATCCCACATCGGATAAAAATGAGTTTGTGGACTAATTTATATATGGTTAACAATTTGTAAGGTGTAACCATTTGTTGCATAGAGACTCCTCCGTGGTCTACGCGCCCGCAGGGGGGGTGCAAATCTTGGACCGACTTGGCCTTCGAGCCTTGAACTTGTGTGGGCGCGACCTGCGTACACGAATGTCGGACCGAGCGAGTTGAAAATTGGCCACGAAGTGCAAGCCACACTTTGGAATTTTACTTTTACGTTTTTCATTCAAAGTGGCCATTTATTTTGTAACTCCAAAACGTCAGAATTGAAATGGCAGAGTTATGGCTGAATTTAAATGGTAGAGTAATGACTGCATTAAGAGGCAAAGGCTCCTCCTTGCCTATATATATGGAACAATCTCCTCAGTTCAGACACACAACAAACACGAAATCTCTCTGCTTCCTGTTTTCGAATTCCTGCTTCATTCCAGTCGCTTGGTGATTTCCGTTCCAGCACTCTGTCAGTTCGACTGCTCAGCTGCAGTTCACGCCGCTGTATCCTGGGAAGCAAGCGCTCGCAACACGTCGGTGAGGGGGCGAATACTGCTTTAAGGACACTGTGTTGAACACAGGCCTCCGCTCCTCCAAGACATCCATTTTTTGTTTCTGTCAGCTGCAATATTGTTTCTATCTGTATCAAGTTTTTCAGTTTATCTGTATCACGTGGATCTACAATAAGCAAGTAGACCATTGCCACCAACATAAAGATGACATTCTTTTCCATGGCTAATTTGAGATGCAAAAAGATAATTGGGAGGGGATTGGTAATAACGAGTTTGATGTAATTGTGTGTGTGTGTGGATATATATAAAAAATTAAAGCTTAAGCAAGAAAAGTGTACAAGGTAAATTATGGTTAACGTGTTGGTTGGGGTTTCATCTCAAGGGAGTGGTGCTCATCACACCATTATGAACTTCATTTTTTCCAGAAATAAAATAAACTATACTTGACTATGAAACTGGAAAAATTATTCCATTGAATGTTGAGATTTTTCCTTATCTTTTATTGTGGAAATTGTGGAAGTTTTTTGACAAATGAAGGTTTCATTCTTCTAATAATCCAAAAGAAATAATTAGCTTTTGGAGATTTCATTGTCCACCAATACTCCCCCATTTTCTAGTAGAATGCAAAGATTTTCTTAAGGGAAAAAAAAAAAGAAGAAGCTTAAAGTGTGCATAACTTAAAAGTTTAAATCTTAGACAATCTTTTGAAATCTGCATGGCCAGAATTTCCCGTTTTAGAAGTTTTTTTTTTAAATATCCAGAATAAAGGTTTTTGTGGTTACTAAGAACACTTAAATTAAATTATTTAGCTCGATGCTTATAAATTCATTATTAGAAGTGCTTAATATATCTTATAAGATATTTTATGACTTTTGGCCTATACTAGTCAAAGTTGAACGTGTATCGCACGTTATTTTAAAATACTTTACGAGTGCTGTAAAAGTAATATTTGATATCAATTTGTTGAGAGGATTTGTTGTGACTCAATCGAACAAAAGAAAATAAAATTTAGGATGTAAATTTAAGAGAAGAAAATAGTACTCTCAAAACTCAACTTCTATAATTTAATTTTTTTGAAATGATGAAATACTACAAACGGGCAACATTTTTATTCTGCATTTGGTACATAATAATTAATTGCTAATAAGGAATTTAAAATTTCTAGATACATGAATAGAAATAAATTTATCTATAATAACTCTAGATTTATGTAGGTCAAGATTCATCGAGTCAAGATTAGTGTGAATTTTAATTAATTGAGAATTAATAAGCACAAAATTCATATGTGATAAGGATTTCGTACTATTTATTACATATTCATAAACTAAATGTAAGATATTATTTAAATAAATGAATTGTAATATATTAAAATCGTCCAAAAAATGATTCTCACTTCATGTAACAATTTATGAATAACGTGTTGATTGGGGTTTTAATCTCAAGGGGTGTTCATCACCCCATTATGAACTTCACTTTTTTCAAAAATAAAGCGAACTTTGATTGACTATGAAATTGAAAAAAATTATTCCATTGGATCTTGAGATTTTTTCTTGTCTTTCATTGTGAAAATCGTGGAAGTTTTTCCACAAATGAAGGTTTCATTCTTCTAATAATCCAAAAGAAATAATTAGCTTTTGGAGACTTCATTTTCCACTAATAAGGATTGTCTCACTTTTATTTACCCTCATCTAATCAAGTCTATTGACGTCATTACCTATAATTTTGGAAAAGTCAAAAAAATGGTGAATTATTTCTTAAGTACAGGGAATTTATATAAAATTTATACAAGAATTCAAATTGGAAGAATCATGCCCATTTGTATTTTATTTATGTTTATTTGTATTTTAATCTTGTTCATCCAATTTAAATTTGTGAACCAATTCTTTATGTATTTCTTGTATCTCTATCATGGTTCAAAAATGGTGGTTGAAATGATGCAACAATTTCAGAAGTGGGGACCACATATTATGAAAAGGGGAATGGAAAATGTGAAAATAATGTCTCCTTATGCCAGCTGGCTCAATTCGGAAATACATCTTTGATGTCCAAAAGACCGAACATAAAATTAAAAAAATCTGTGTTTTGGATTTTGTATCACGTTAATACGATAAAATGCCGTAGAGAAAACGTTAATTCGACAAATAAATGTTATTGTATATTTTACAGGAATAAAGTTCCTCGTATAGAAGAGGTTGACATCCACTCACATGCACGTGAGTTTCGCGTAAATAAAAAAGTTCAAAAAAAAGTGGAATTCCTATTGTGAGTATTTTGATTTTACAGTAGCAAAATTAGAGAACACGTTATTACATGTGTTTCGGATTTCGGATGGTAGAGAACACGTTATTACATGTGTTTCGGATTTCGGATAGTAGAGAACACGTTAATACGACAAAATGCAGTAAAGCACATGTTGGGTAAAATTATCAACCACTGTCACTGATTATTGGGTGTATTTATTACTAACAGTGATTATTTCATATAACTAATGGAAAAAAAATAAAATTAAAATTTTTCACAACTATAAATGTAAATTTATACAATACATTAGTGCAAAATCATTTACAATAATAATAATAATAATAATAATAATAATAATAATAATAATAATAATAATAAAATTCTTTATTGCAAAATCGTTCACAACTATAAATGCAAATGTAGGGACAATATTTAAGCTGTGTTGCCTTTGCAAAGTCTGTACCATTTTTTCTTTCACCGTTTTTCGCTGAATGTTTGGTTTGTGTTGCCACCAACAACATTCTGATGATGTTGAGTTCAGTGATCACCGGTAGGATTTCCGTCAATGATGATTCACAAAAATTAATGCGTGTTAGTAATTTTTACCGACTTCAATAATAGCTTTTAAATTTTCGTTGGTGATTATCTTTTACTGATGAAAATATATTTCACTGGTAATGAAGAATTGCATATTAGTGATTCTACTATTCTCAAATCGTTAATTTAGATGTTTTCTCCGATTTTCCCAAATTGCTCCAGGCATCTCTACCCTTATCTTGGAATGTTTAACAAGTTTTACTATACAAGACTTTATGAGACACCATTATTTATGAACATAAGCCTAACATGAGCTCAGTAAATCAATAAATAAGTGTTTAATTTTTATTTTTTCCTATATTGCAACACCGACTTTCATAAACTGTACAGCACGAATTTTGCCGACAACATAAAAAATATGCAGCATTCATGCGCCATCCCAACACAAGTTATCCATATATGTCACTTTTATAATTTTCACAACTGTCTTATATCGAACCATCTCATCTAAGAACCTAACGTTTAGAGAATAAACATTTATTGATTTAAATTTAATGTTCAATACACACGCTTTCACATGCAAAACGTATTGATTTTTTTTTTAACAATTTTTATTAAAAAGTACACTATTATGACACCAAGTAGAGTTCAGCATTTTATGTATGTATGTGTGTGTGTGTGTGTATATATATATATATATTTTGTTAATTTTTCATTTCTTCTTGATCTGGTGGTACGTGTAGAAAAGATTAAAGAAGAGACGAACTAGTTTATTTTGAAGAATACCAAGAACAATTCGGATTATAAAATGTTTTTCAAATTAAATCATAAATGACTAATCGCAACTACTTCCGCGAGAAATTATTCTCCGATTTCATATCGTTAGATGGATGGGTATTAATTTCGAATGATAATCTCAGCTACTTCAGCGAGCAATTTATAGTCCACTTTCATACCGTTAGCTAGATGGATATTAATTTCGAATGCTAATCATAGCTACTTCGTCGAGCAATTATTGTCCAATTTCATACCCTTTCGAGAGCTTGTCTAAAAATGTTTATAAACTATTTAAATTATAAATAAATATAATTGAGTGGTAGATAATAAGGTAGTATTTTTAGGTCCCTTAAGTAATTTGATATCAGAGCAATGCTCTTCAACATTTCACGTAGTAGCTATAAGTTTTTAACCTTCAAAACTGAAAATCTGAATCTGTAATCTTGTTATATAAGTCAATGAACATGGGTCCTTACATAACCAAATTAGCACGAATGGAACTGTTAATTTTATCATTATTGGGTTACCTATTTTGTAAATATTAGGCACGGATGTGAGTGCAGCACGCAACATCTTTAATATTAAATTTATAGTGCAGCACTCAACATATTGTTGTCATCTTTGACAATTTAAGTTTTTTTTATTAAATATAAAATTCATTAATACCACAACTCTTAATTAGCTAAAATCAATAATTAGCTAAAATAGTCTTGGTGAGAAATAAATATTATAAATTATGGTCTTTTCACTAATTTTCCAATAGCTCTTGGCAGCGTTTTTCATACGGAATTTTGTATAAGTGCTTTTCTAACAGTCAATGAAGACTATGAAATGTGAAATGTAATTGTTGGAAAATTAGTGAAAAAACCACACTTTTCAACAAAGGTGAAATGACTTTGACATGGAATGGTTGGCGTTCAACAAAAGGTATTTAAAGTGTGTTTGATTCATCTCATTTTGATCGTAATTAGGCTTTTCAATCTTTAGGGTGTGTTGAACAAACGTGAAAAGACCACACTTTTCAACAAAGGTGAAATGACTTTGACATGGAATGGTTGGCGTTCAACAAACGGTATTTAGGGTGCGTTTGAAATGAAATGACTTTGAAATGTATTTTAGAATAGTAAATTGATGGAGAATGTATGATTAAAAAAAAAGAAAATATTTTCTATTTGTGTATAATATTATTTTAATAAAGATTATGTTATTGAAAAGATGAGAAAGAAAAATGAATTTTAGAAAAAATGAGAATCAAACGGGGCTTAAATTGTCTTCTTTGACAATATAAAATTGGTTTAATAGTGTATTCAATTTAAAATTCATTAATTCAAAAATAGTGTTAATTTCAGCAAGAGTTATATTAGCACAAAATGTCCCTACATATGAAGTTTATTGTACAAAACGTCACAACGTTGCATTTTCACTCTTATTTATACATTTCATTGCGAAAATCATTCTTTTCATCCAATTTCTCAATAGAAAGCTATGAAATAACGAATATACCCTTCTATTTAAATAAAACAAAAAGAAAAAAAAATAAAGAACTAATTGCAAATATAGTCCCAATTTTTTTTTTTTAAAAAAAAGCGCAAATGAATTCCAAATAAATTATTAAAAAAATCATAGACAAATCTTCACCCCGACCACCCCCCCCCCCCCCCCACCGCCCCCAACCCAGAATCTTCTCCAAATTCTCAAGAAATCCCATCAAATTTCAGCCCCCAAATAGAGACCCAGTTAAGCTCGCATTTGCCTAAGTTAATGCATATAAAAAGTCCTTAATTCCACAGTCCACCTCCGAATAGTGTTCTGATGAAATTGAGGATGATACAGCAAAGGGCTGTGAGAATAATAGCAGGACAAAAAAGGATGATGAATTAAGAGGTTCCATCGGTTATTAAACTTGCATTAGATTCAGGTATTGTTTTTGAGAAATCTATGGAGTTGTTATCTATATGGGACTTTACACGTTCCTTGACCGGTTTGGTGGTGGTGGTGGTGGTGGTGGTGGTGGTGGAGGAGGAGGAAGAGAAAGAAATATATATATATATATATATATATATATATTTATTTATTTTTATTTGGGACTCAATTGCACTTTAAAAAAGAAAAAAAATGGTGTTTTATTTAAATAGGATGGCATATTCGTCATTCATAACTTTCTATAGAGAAATTGGATAGAAATAATGATTTCTGCAATGAAATGTGTAAATAGGGGGTGAAAATGCAATGTTAGGATGTTATGCACAACAAACTCCATACGTAGAGACGTTTTGTGCGAATAGCTATTTCAACAATATATAGGAGCATTGTTCGTTACATTATTATTGACTTCACATTTTTCAAGAATAAAACAAATTTTGCTTGGCTACAAAGAATAATATACAAGCCCAGTCCTATCCAAGTGCTTCAATACTACTTAATTTTTCTTCGAAGGGAATTTATTGAAATTGGTTTTGGTTTATGCTCAAACATGGGTTGGTTTCCTCGATATTCAAATAATTTGTCTAACAATTCCTTTACATAAATCAAATCAGACTACTGTCCAAATTCAATCCAATTTAAAACTATACACTACAAATATTTATATTTAAAAAAAGAAATTCTATTTTATCCATATTAAAATAATTTCTAGTCGATGTTGGTGGTTAACTCAACCCCAAATCGTCGAATTTTGCAACACACCCCACTCTTTCAACTCGCTCAACTTGACCCTTCAGAAATATTAATGCAAATTTGGTCAGCCTACATGTTTTCTTCTCTGTCAATTCCTATTTTCCGTCTTCAATGTTGACATAAAAAAAAAAAATTGTTGAACAATTCCATGTTAACAACACGTGATTAATGTTGAAATCTACTTGATGGTGCTTGCTTAATTGTCCCAAGGCCCAAATCTTTGGTTAATTTTTCGACCCAAAAGATGGTTGGACAGTCGACTAGGGACTCAAGAACCAATGTGATAAGTGCGGGTTTCGCACTTATTTTACCTTTTAACTTTCAATATTTGTTTGGTTTCCTAATTTATTTCGTCGCTTAATTTTGTTAATTTTTATTTTTAGGTAAAAACCCGAGTCGAGTATTAATGTGAAACATTTGAGCGAGAAAAGAGGCAAAACAATTGGGATGCAAAAACGCCTAAGTTCGGCGAGTGAATCCAGGACTGTTCATATGAAGAAATGCAGATTGCGGGTTGAAGTCGAGTGAAAAACCAGAAAAAATTGAAGACAGCCCAGAATTTGCCTGTGCGTACGCACAGGCCTGCAGGTCGTGCGTACGCACACCCGCCAAAGCCGGCGACTGAAGACATTTTGGTTCCATTGTGCGTACGCACATAAAATCCTATGCGTACGCATAGGGTATTTCTGAAGCAGAACCCGGGAAAATCTCGCAAATTCCTAATTTAAAATCTCTCGACCCGTCTTCAACCCGACCCGTCTCGTTACCTCTCTACACTATAAACCACACCTTGGAGACCATTTCTAGGGTAAGTTTTTGGGGGAAAAGTCGACCAAAGAGGGAGTAGAAAAATCTGGTTTGAAGACTTGCGAATTTGGAGCTTTGGAGAAGAAGAAGTGGAAGGCCCCTTGTTATTGGAGATTCAATCTTTTGTTCTTCCCCTCAATAAGCTTTCTACCCTCTTTAATCTACATGTTTTCCATATTTTGTAAGATTTCAATGGTTGTTTGTAGTTATACTATGAATAACTAACTTGGATGTGATTGGGGGTATTTTCTAACCCTTGAATGAGATTCCAATAGTTTTGTGCCTCATTGTTCTTATGATTAATGCAATGAATCCATTGAGTTTATTGTTTATATTGTTCTTCTCGATTGTTTAGGAGCGCTACTAGATGATTGTGTTGTTTCGATATTTGCTAATTTAGGATTTTTAGTCCGTAATTGCTAATTTGACCAAACCCTAGTAGCAACTATATTTTGGTGGATTATGTGGAATTTTCTATTAAATGTAGGTGGATTATCGCTTAAGTTAACAAACCGAGCTTGTGTGTTTGTACTTAATTCAATTCGACTCTCTTGTTTTAATGCTTTCATTAAATTTAATCTAGCGATCTTATCCTAGGTTGTTTGATGATTAGGGTTGGGTAAAGAGCTTATTTTATTCAACTATAATCTAAGGAGAGTTTGAGGTAATCGAACTTGTGATTATTCTCGAATTGTTGTTAATCATTTGAACGAAAATCTTTTGTGAAAATGTATTGGAAAGTCATTCTTGCGGTGAAAAAAATATCCCCCGATCACACTCTCTCTTTTATTGACCTTTCGCCTTCGTTATTTAATTTTTGTTGCATTTCAAGTATTTCGTCATTTCCATTTTTATTTTGTTGTATTCTTTGTTTAACAAATCAAACCCCCCCTCCCCCATTTACATGTTTTCGCCATTCATTTTATTTTGTGCAATTAACATAGTTGAACCAATCCTCTGCGGGTAATGACCCTTACTTGCATTGTACTACTTGAACGACACACTTTAGAAAAGTAAGGAATATTTTTGTCGCCCCCTTTTGTGGCGATCAAATTTTGGCGCCGTGTCGCCGGAGATTGTTTATCAACTAGTTAATTGCTTTTATTTTTATTTTTGTTGTTTCTTTTTTATTTTTGCTTTCCTTGTTTTTTAGGTTGTGAATGAGCAAAAAGCAAGCATCACATTACAATCTAAGATCAAGAAAAGAGGTCGACACTTCGGGAAGTGAAGAAGAGGACTCTCCAACCGAACTTCTAAGGAATTTGGGTATTGATTCGTCTAGTGAATCCGAACATATTGAGCCCGAGATGGCGGATGCAAACCGAACACTAAAGGAACTTGCCGCTCCAACGGTAGTTCAACAACCTTTGTGCATCCAATATCCTCCAATAGAAGGGTGATTTGAGCTTAAATCCGGGATGATCCATCTTCTTCCCACATTCCATGGGTTTTCCGGAGAGGACCCCAACAAGCATTTAAAAGAATTTCATGTTGTTTGCTCAAGCATGAAGCCGACGGGAGTATCGGAAGAGCAAGTGAAATTGCGAGCATTCCCTTTTTCTCTTGCGGACACCGCTAAGGAATGGCTCTACTATCTACCCTCCGGAGTAATCACTACATGGAATGAAATGCAAAAGCTATTCTTGGAGAGGTATTTTCCGGCTTCAAAAGCTACAAATATTAGAAAGGAGATATGTAGCATTCGGCAATCACAAGGGGAAAATTTGTATGAATTTTGGGAAATGTTCAAGAGGCTTTGTGCTAGTTGCCCAAACCACCAAATAAGTGAGCAACTTCTTTTGCAATATTTTTATGAAGGCTTGCTTCCGATGGAAAGAAGTATGATTGATGTGGCGAGTGGTGGGGCTTTAATGGATAAAACGCCGGCGGTTGCTAGAGAGTTGATAGCAAACATGGCCGCTAACTCTCAACAATTTGGGAGTAGAATGGATGTGCCGATTAAACAAGTAAATGAAGTGGGTGCTACTTCTCAAATTGAAAGGCAATTATTCGATCTTACTTCCCTTGTGCAACAAATGGCACGTGGGTCAATGCAACAAGTTAATGTGTGCGGGATTTGTTCTAGTTCGGGTCACCATACCGATACATGCCCGACACTACAAGAAGGGACCGCGGAACAAGCGAATGCCATTGGGGGATTCCCAATGCAACAAAGACAAAGGTATGACCCTTATTCAAACACATATAATCCCGGGTTGAGAGATCATCCTAATCTTAGCTATGGAGGAAATCACTTCATAGCTCCGCAAGCTCAATTTAATCCTCCCCCGGGATTCAACCAACAAAGGCCACAACAATAATTCCAACCTCGCCAACAAGCACCACCTCCAAGTTCAAGTATGTCTCTCGAAGACATGGTTAAATCTCTTGCATCAAGCTCTATACAATTCCAACAAGAGACTAAAACCTCAATAAAAAGCTTGGAGACACAAATGAGTCAATTGGCTAGTTCTATGAGTAAATTGGAAGCTCAAGGATCGGGAAAGCCCCCCTCTCAAGCTATCAACCCGAGAGAAAATGCCAACGCCGTGACACTTAGAAGTGGAAAATTTTTAGAAGAAGCACCAAGGGAAAGGAATGTTCATGTTGAGGAGCTAAAGAAAAAGGAAGAGGAAGACTCATCAAGTGAAAAAGTGGAAAATGCTCCTCCAACCTCGGAATGCAAGGTAACTCCTAAACTTTCCACTTATGTTCCCGTTCCCCCATTTCCTAATAGATTTGCTAAATCTAAGAAAGAGGAACATGAGAAAGAAATCCTAGAGACTTTTCGTAAGGTGCAAGTAAACATACCACTTTTAGATGCTATTTATCAAGTGCCACGTTATGCTAAATTTCTCAAAGAATTGTGCACTAATAAACGCAAGCTAAAAGGAAATGAAGTGGTAAGTGTAGGAGAAAATGTCTCGGCCGTTTTGCAAAGAAAACTCCCACCTAAATGTAAAGATCCGGGAAGTTTTACCATCCCATGCTTAATTGGTAACACTAGGGTTGAAAAAGCCATGCTAGATTTAGGAGCATCCATAAATGTCATGCCATATTCTATTTATGCTTCACTAAATCTAGGCACACTCAAGGAAACCGATGTTATAATTCAACTTGCGGATAGATCTAACGTTTTTCCAAAGGGTGTTTTGGAAGATGTTTTGGTACAGGTTAATCAATTGATTTTTTCGGCAGATTTTTATGTGCTTGACATGCAAGATGAGTCGACATCTTTGTCGCCACCTTTACTCTTGGGGAGGCCATTCATGAGGACGGCAAGGACGAAGATTGATGTACATGACGGTACTTTAACAATGGAGTTTGATGGTGAGATTATCCGCTTCAATATCTTTGAAGCGATGAGGTATCCTAGTGACATTCATACCTGCTTCTCCATTGATATGGTGGATCCTTTAGTGCAAATTTTTTTTGACTTATCAAGTGAAGATGCATTGAATACCACTTTGATTAAAAGCATTGATGTAGATGATCTCACTAAATTGAGTAAGAATTTACAAGTTTGTGAAAATATTGTTGAGATGGTGGCATCGCTTGAAACACTTCCAAGTATCCCACCGAGGTATGATCTTTCTTATATTACTCTTCCAATTTCTGAAGAAAAAATTCTACCTTCGGTGATGCAGGCCCCCGCTTTAGAACTCAAGCCTCTCCCCAAGAATTTAAAGTATGTCTACTTGGGAGAAAGGGAGACCTTGCCGGCAGAGCCGGTTCTATGATTTTCGGGGCCTGAGGCGAACTTCGTAAATTAGGCCCCCTAAAAATTTTTTTGCTGCCCCCGAAATTTTTTTTTTTTAGATACCTTATTAACTTCTAACCAAAAATTTGAAAGAAATAAACAAAGAGCGATAACACGACAAAATCTGGAAGAATACACAAAATGACAGAAATTAGAATGTGACCTAATAGGGCATCTAATGTCATCATTTATATGTTTTATCTCCAGTGCGCCTGTGCAATTGTTGATCATATAATAATCAATCATATAAGCCGACCATGCTGCAATTATATAAGCCGACAAGGCTTAAAACATTTAAAGTATAACTCTTAAATAACAAGTTAAGGCAAGCCATTGCTTACTTGAGAAGTAGAATTTCAACGAAAACTATGGAATCACACCCTTGAAAATTCCACCATCACAACTCATGAGCCTGAAATAAAAATTTAATTTCAAACACCAATACAAATATGAAATGGATGATTGAACGAAATATATAAATAAAAAGTAGACTAAAATTCTGTGAAATTGCTTATTCTTATACGTTGCTACCATTGAACGAAATACATCCAAGAAAGACAAAACCATGTGATCTCTTGTGCTTATGTGCTTCTCTGGCCCCCATCCCTTTTCACCTTCTCAAAACAAACTGCTATTGGTAGGCAACTTTGTACATTAGGGTCTCAAGCATGCTTATGAGTGTAGGACCAGCTCTACTTCTATGAGTGAATTCTAAATGTATCTTTAGGGTAGTAGTTTTGCTGCTATATATTTTCTGTACATTTACTGGTAAAGAAAAGAAAAACGAGAGACCCTACCTATAGTCCTTATTTCTTTCATTCAAACTGAGTTAGGTCGTAGTGTCTTAAATGCTAAAGAAATTGATTTTCAACATAAACACTACAATTTCAATTATCTTTTGATGATTGTAAGATAGATCCATGTGATCAGCCAATTTTTCCACAAGATCTGTTGGATGAAGTATCAAAGCACAGATATTTGTACAATAAATTTTCTCAACCATACAATTCAGATATGGCGTATTTAATAGCATCAAAACAGAGGTATAAAGGATTTATTTACATGATGCAAAGATTTTCAAATGAATGCTCCCATCTGGTGCCCAGATGACTGGAAAATGAAAATCTAACTACTTCAATTCTTATTTTGGTGTTGAATTCAATAAATACCCGTCACCCTATTTGACTAACTGAATAGAAGCCTATCATAGAGCAATATTTGATTCAGCTGAAGTCCTCGAAGGTAGTTTCTGGAATTTAAAACCAATAAAATAGAAATAGAACTAAAGAAATAAAACTAAAACTTCCAAGGCAAAAGAGCTATCAAATACAATACAAGATTGTCCAATATCTAAACCAGAAAGGAACAAAAAAAAAAAAAACATACACACAGAAGGCAGAAAAGGAAACTGGAGAAATTAATGCTACCTTGGGTTTATAAGATTTCTTATCCTTTGAAGATAGTTCTTCATCAATATTTCTTTTCATCTTCAACCCACATTTTCCAGCCAATGTAGACATAGAGTTGGAGTCAATTATCGGAGTCGAGGTAGGAGTGAATAAGTCGGAATTAGATTCAGATTTTTGGATTTTGATTGGAAGTTTGGAACAGGTTAGGGTTTCGACTATTTAAGACTTTTAGGGTCGATAGAAGGAGAAGATGAACAGAGACGAAGGAATACAGATGCAAAATCGACAGAAAAAATGGTCAAAAATGGAGATTTGAAGTTGAGTTTCCCGGAGATGGTGAAATCGCCTCAAGATGTGGAGAGAGTTTCTAGCAATGAGAAATGGGTATAGAAATCGGATTACTCTGAGGGTTGAGAAAAAAAAAAGGCCAAAAATGAGGCCCCCTTCAATTTTGGGCCCGAGGCCCGAGTCTCATTTGCCTCGGCCCAAAACCGGCCCTGCTTGCCGGTAATCATTGTTAAGAACCTCACAAGGCTCCAAGAAGAAAAACTCGTCTAGATACTCAAAGAGCACAAGTTGGCTATTGGTTGGACAATAGCCGACATCAAAGGGATAAGCCCATCTATGTGCATGCACCGGATATTGCTAGAGGATGGAGCAAAGACTTCATGGGAACCTCAACGCCGCTTGAATCTCCCTATGATGGAAGTGGTAAAGAAGGAAATTCTAAAATTGCTAGATGTTGGTATAATTTTTCCTATCTCCGATAGCAAGTGGGTAAGCCCGGTTCAAGTGGTTCCAAAGAAGTCCGGAATCACGGTGGTAGCTAATGAGGAAAATGAGCTTGTACCAACCCGGGTCCAAACGGGTTGGAGGGTTTGTATTGACTATAGGAAGCTTAATTGTGCAACCCGAAAAGATAATTTTCCCTTACCCTTTATTGATCAAATGTTGGAAAGATTGGCTGGCCATTCTCACTATTGTTTTCTTGATGGTTATTTAGGTTATAACCAAATTGTAATTGCTCCGGAGGATCAAGAGAAAACAACATTCACTTGCCCATTTGGTACATTTGCCTATCGTCGCATGCCCTTTGGTCTTTGCAATGCTCCGGCGACATTTCAACGATGCATGATAAGTATATTTTCTTATTATATTGAAAGCATTATTGAAGTGTTTATGGATGATTTTAGTGTGTATGGTAATACCTTTGATAATTGCTTGCAAAATCTCACACTTGTGATTAAGAGATGTATGGATGCTAACCTAGTACTTAATTGGGAAAAATGTCATTTTATGGTCGATCAAGGGATAGTATTAGGTCATGTCATTTCATCTAAGGGGATAGAAGTAGATAAATCGAAAATTGATTTAATTCGTTCTCTAACCCCTCCAACTAGTGTGAGAGAGATTCGATCATTTCTTGGTCATGCAGGATTTTATCGAAGGTTTATCAAGGATTTCTCAAAGTGTGCTAGACCATTATGTAGACTATTGCAAAAAGAGGTGCCATTTCACTTTGATGAAGATTGCAATAAGGCATTTGAAAGTTTGAAGGAATTCTTGACGTCGCACCTATCATCCAACCACCAAATTGGAGTAAACCATTCGAGTTGATGTGCGACGCAAGTGATTTTGCTTTGGGGGCGGTTTTAGGACAACGAGATGGGAGGACACCACATGTTGTCTATTATGCATCGAGAACTTTGAATGACGCCCAACTCAATTACTCTACCACCGAAAAAGAGCTTCTAGCAGTTATTTTTGCCTTAGAAAAAATTCGCTCATATCTTATTGGCACTAAAGTAACTGTCTTTTCTGATCATGCAGCTCTTAGGTACTTGCTCACCAAGAAAGATGCAAAGTCGAGGCTCATTCGATGGATACTCCTCTTGCAAGAGTTTGACCTAGAAATAAAAGACAAGAAGGGGAGTGAAAATTCTGTAGCCGACCATCTCAGTCGTCTTATCCATGAAAAAGAGACACTACCATTGCAAGAAAGCTTCCCTGATGAACAATTGCTCCAAGTCTTAGACACACATCCTTGGTATGCCGACATCGTCAATTACTTAGTCACCAAGAAGATTCCAAGTGACTTGACCGATGCTCAAAGGCATAAACTCAAGAAAAATGCCAAACACTTTGTGTGAGACGAGTCGTATTTGTGGAAGCATTGCCCGGATCAATTGATAAGAAGGTGCGTACCCGAAAATAAGTTTCACTCTATTCTTTCATTTTGTCATTCCTATGTATGTGGCGGACATTTTGGTGCCAAAAGGACGGCTCTCAAGGTGCTTGAGAGTGGGCTCTATTGGCCCACCCCTCTTAAGGATGCATTCAATTTTTGTAAAACATGCGATAGATGTCAAATGGTTGGTACGTTGGGTGCCCGAAATCAAATGCCACAAACTCCTATACTTATTGTTGAAATTTTTGATGTTTGGGGCATTGATTTTATGGGACCCTTCCCTTCATCATATGGTAATCTTTTCTTCATTCTTGCCGTGGATTATGTGTCAAAATGGGTGGAAGCAAAGGCCACTCGAACTAACGATTCTAAAGTGGTTGTAGATTTTGTCAAGTCTAACATTTTTGTAAGGTTTGGAACACCTCGAGCTATAATTAGTGATGGGGGACTTCATTTTTGCAACCGCTCTTTTTGGGCCTTGCTTAAGAAATACAACATTACACATAAGGTATCCACATCCTACCATCCGCAAACAAGTGGGCAAGTGGAAGTGTCAAATAGGGAGATCAAATCCATTCTTGAGAAAACCGTGAATCCGAATAGAAAAGATTGGAGTCTTCGCCTCAACGATGCACTTTGGGCTTATAGAACGGCATACAAAACACCGATCGGAATGTCTCATTTTCGGTTGGTTTATGGAAAGCCTTGCCACCTACCGGTTGAACTTGAGCACAATGCATTTTGGGCAATCAAGCAAGTGAACATGGATCTTGGAGGCGCGGGGGATCAACGAAAACTTCAACTTAATGAACTCGAGGAGATTCAGAACGATGCTTATGAGAGCTCGAGGATTTACAAGGAAAGACTAAGGCATACCATGATAAAATGATTTCAAGGAAGAACTTTGTTGTTGGGCAAAAAGTTCTTCTCTTCCATTCATGCCTTAAGTTTTTTCCAGGTAAACTTCGTTCTAGATGGGTTGGTCCCTTTGTTGTTACTAATATATTTCCTCATGGCGCAGTTGAAATCAAAAGCCTCCAAACTGAGAAAGAGTTTAAGGTGAATGGGCATCGGTTGAAGCCATATTTTGAACCATTCACACCGCAAGACATGGAGGAATTGCAACTAGAAGATCTGATGAAAAATCTTGAAGAGGAAAAGTCTAGCTAAAGACTATAAAGAAGCGCTGGATGGGAGGCAACCCATTGTTATTCGTTTTGACATTCTTTTGTAATCACATCTTTTTGTTTTTGATTCTTTTTGTTTCACATGTGACAGCTCCTCATAGCGCCTGATCAAAACTTTGAACCCCAATGAATGACAATGAGCAACAAGCACTCGCACACCATCGCCATCAAAACCAAATTTAGGGGAGTACTTGAACTTCTTGCACTTTATTTCTTACATGTACATTGAGGACAATGTACAGTTTAAGTTTGGGGGTGTGTGGTATTTTTCTTATGCTTGTACTTGTGATTGTCGTGGTATGAAAAAGAAATGGTATGAAAAAAAAAAAAAAAAAAAATTTCCGCTAAATTTTTCGTTAATACTCAATTTTCGGGTAATATATTTGTGTTTGTATGCTTGTTTCTGGAGTTCGATAGCCTTGCCGGCTTTGCTTTCGAGTTGTTGCATTACACAGATTTATGAAGTGTGAACATAAATGATGTTTGTTGTTTTGTTTCATCAACTCGTTCCATGTTGGACTCACTTTTGAACACTTGTGTCACATGATTCATCGCACGCACTTGTTGGTGGCACTTGAGGTTGTTAAGGAACTTAAATGTGATGACCATTTCGTCAACAATTCTTTTATCACTCTTCCATGACTTTGCGTCTCTAGAACTTGCTTTGCTTCTCTTCAAGATCACATTGACACATGCATGCATGGACATGATTAAGGCCATCTTTGTTTCATTTGATTAACCACTTTAGCCAAATGGCTTACCCTGCAATTAATATTTCCTTTGATAAACCCCTTTGTGCCTATTTGCCTTTTCTTTGGTAAACCCGCATTACAAGCTTCAATATCCAGAAAACAATATCTTTACCCAAGCCTCAAAGCTAGTGGAGTATTGGTTGTTACTTAGAATGTTGGGCGTGCTAGAAAACAAGTTTGGGGGTGTCAATATCCATGGTGATGCAATGATTGGTAAATTGGAACATGTTTCTATGTCAATATCCACAAAATTCCATATAAGTTGATAATAGCACATTTGTTACGTTTTTCACCCTTTAATATTTTCATTTATATGATTATTTGACACCGAAATGCACTAAATGTTTCTATATCTTGGTTTAGGTGGCAAATGGGTGAAACAGGTGAAAAACAGAAGAAACAAGTGAAAAGGGATCAAAATGAAAGAAATAAAAGTTCAAGGACCAAATTGCAAATATCAAAAGATGACTCGGAAGGCAAAATGAAGATATGAAGATTTGAGGGTGTTCGGCATCAATTGGATGAGGAAAGAAGTCGACGGGATGAAATATAGTCAAAACATCATCACATATGCTGAAAAGTTCTGCATCAATTTTTAGCCTCATATTTAGATCTTTTTCACATGGTATAAGATCTAATTGGAAGTTGACATCTGAATGAAAGTTGTATCCCATCGAGTCAGCTTTCCAACGCACTTTAAATCACCTCAATCGGATATCGAGAGAGAAAGATATGACTAAAACACTGAAAGCTATCCGGCGGAAAATTGGCAAAACCATGCGGTCGCATGGTTATAAAGCCATGCGGCCGCATGTCTATCACCGAGAGCTTAGGGTTGAATCACTTTGTTCCATGCGACCGCACGGATTTATACCATGCGGTCGCAAAAATCTTTTATTTCCGGAAATCAACCAAATCAACTATGGAAAGTTTTTGGACGCGTTTTTCTCACCCTAAAGTCGACCAAAAGAGGGATTTCGACCATTCTTCATCTCCTAGACCTCTCAAACATCTCTTGGCCTCAAGAACTCCATGGAAGGCTAATCTCTTTGGTGAAGCAAGGAAGGATCTCGATCGGGTTTGGGGATTTTAACACCTTTTCATTCATTTAACGTGCTCTTTATTGTCAAATAATTCTGGAATTTAGATTTTTTATTCTTATGAATATATTTTGAAGTTGGTTTATTTTATATTAGATTTTCATGGATTCAATCACGTTTTCTCCATTGAACAATTGAAGTATTTATTGAATTTCAATTTCAAATCCCTTATCGGTGTGATCCTTTACCATTATATGCTTGATGTATATGATTGTTTTTGGATCTAATTTCAATGGATTAATGTGGAAATATGTTGTGGAAGAAATCTAGGTTTGGAATTATTGTGGAATTAAATTGATCTAGGGTTTCCTTTATAAATTGGTCTTGAAAATGGTTTAATTCTTATTGGATTTTTCATAGAATTAGTCATGCTCTTTCTATTGTTTGATCGAATATTTATTAAATCATAATTTCAATTAAACTCAAGATTAGCGTGAGAATTTACTATAGGAGCCTAGAGTTTTGGTAAGATGCATGAATGACTAATGTTGATTGATCCAACCCGAGAGAGTGAATTCCAAAGCTTCACTACCTTAATCTATTGAATTTTAGTTCATAATTTTGAGACCAACTTGTTTGATCAACAACCGAACTTTCCTACAATTTAAAAGGATAGATCACCCACTTTTGAAACCTTTAATAATTTTTCCATCTCTCTGTGGATACGACACCCCAAAGCTACACTACAACACCGCGGTAAACTTTGGGCGTAATCAAATTTTGGCGCCGTTGCCGGGGAGACGGTACAATAAATTGAAGGATCTTCTAGCAAAAGGGTGACTTCGTTCCATTTTTCATTTTCATTTTTTTTTTGTTTGTTTGTTTTGTTAATTTATTTTCTCTCGTTATTATCTCTTGTTTTTCACATAATTCCATTTTTTTTCTTTTGCTTGTGTTTATGAGCAGGGATCGAGGCGATATAGGAAGCTCTACCGAAGGACATCCTCCAGTGTTTGAAAATCTCTTTAACCCTCTTTTTGATACTGAATCTATTGGCACACATAACACAATGACTGACAGTGAGCACGAAGAGGCACCAACTAGGACTTTGCACGATTATCTCCACCCCACACGCACATCTACACCGTCATGCATTATATTTCCACCCAATATGTCACGTATGGACCTTAAACCAGGAATGATCCAACTTCTTCCCACCTTTCATGGTCTTGAAAATGAAAATCCATACGTGCATATTAGAGAATTTGAAGAGGTGGTTGCAACTTTTCACAATCAACGAGGTACAATGGATGCAGTCAGGCTAAAATTTTTCCTATTTTCACTCAAAGACCAAGCTAAAAGCTGGCTATATTCATTGCGACCACGTTCGATTGGGACTTGGGCTGAAATGACTCAAGCATTCTTTGGTAAGTACTTTCCCCATCATAAAACAACTGCGTTAAAAAAGCAAGTTTCTACTTTTACTCAAAAAGAGGGTTAAAGAGATTTCAATGGTTGTTTGTAGTTATACTATGAATAACTAACTTAGATGCGATTGGGGGTATTTTCTAACCCTTGAATGAGATTCCAATAGTTTTGTGCCTCATTGTTCTTATGATTAATGCGATGAATCCATTGAGTTTATTGTTTATATTGTTCTTCTCGATTGTTTAGGAGCGCTACTAGATGATTGGGTGTTTCGATATTTGCTAATTTGAGATTTTTAGTCCGTAATTGCTAATTTGACCAAACCCTAGTAGCAACTATATTTTGGTGGATTATGTGGAATTTTCTATTAAATGTAGGTGGATTATCGCTTAAGTTAACAAACCGAGCTTGTGTGTTTGTACTTAATTCAATTCGACTCTCTTGTTTTAATGCTTTCGTTAAATTTAATCTAGCGATCTTATCCTAGGTTGTTTGATGATTAGGGTTGGGTAAATAGCTTATTTTATTCAACTATAATCTAAGGAGAGTTTGAGGTAATCGAGTTTGTGATTATTCTCGAATTGTTGTTAATCATTTGAACGAAAATCTTTTGTGAAAATGTATTGAAAAGTCATTCTTGCGGTGAAAAAAATATCCCCCGATCACACTCTCTCTTTTATTGACCTTTCGCCTTCGTTATTTAATTTTTATTGCATTTCAAGTATTTCGCCATTTCCATTTTTATTTTGTTGTATTCTTTGTTTAACAAATCAAACCCCCCCCATTTACATGTTTTCGCCGTTTATTTTATTTTGTGCAATTAACATAGTTGAACCAATCCTCTGCGGGTAATGACCCTTACTTGCATTGTACTACTAGAACGACACACTTTAGAAAAGTAAGGAATATTTTTGTCGCCCCCTTTTGTGGCGATCACAATGCAAGAAATTGATCTTGCCATTAAATTGGAGGATTAGTGTATCGGAGCCAAGACGTGCAAGCAAATCTATCAGAAACGAGACATGGATACAAATACTATCGGAGTAAGCCAATGGGATACTAAAGGGGTAATACAGTCTCATAGATATGTGTAATTGATTTTTTGCTCTAGCTCAGAGATCATGTTACTCGAGTCACATGACCTGAGGGAAGAGATCAAAAGTAGGCAAGTGGATAAAACCTATAGGCAAGAAGTGAAGATGTGAGATTGAAACATATAGGGACAACAACAATTTATTGGTAAAAGCTCCAAAAAAATGAGATATTGACTTGCAACGCATATATCATTCAACTAAGGAAAGATCCACTCAGAAATATATAAACAAAATAATAATAATAAAAAAATATAAAATTATAGCGTTTTATCAACATGACACCTACACACAAAAAATCCACCTTGGAGACCTAATATAATAGTGACATAAGAACACTACTATACTGATATTTGCTTCAACCTATGCAAGACGCATTTTTTATACTTGGAGACCTAGACTTGGCCACCCATACCTTTTAAAGGCCTCTTTCTTTCGCCTAAGATACTCTTTTCTGTATCTATACACTTAGAGACCTATGCTTGTGGCACCGCTATCTCTTGAAGGCATCTTTCTGTCACCAGATACACTCCTTTTTAAGGTCACCATTTTCAAGAAGACATTCTCTGTCTAACCACCTAATTCTCCCAACCTTACTAGTAAATCTCACTTGTCTTATTCTGCTTTCATTATTTAACAACACTCAAATTCTCTCCAATGACTAAACCAAGCCATAAAACAACCATAGACATCAGATAATAAATTTGCTATGAAAACTGAAGATAGTAAAGCTAAATTCATTTAATGAAAATGGTAAAATGGGAATTAAAAAAATATATCAGAGCAAAATACTGTAATCCTACTAAACTTTGAGCTCTCAATTTAATGAATCGATCGTCTACAAAATTCATAAATTACATGAGCTTTGGTGGCATGGGTGAATTCTGCTCTCAAACTAAGTTGCAATATTGGAGGACTTGTAGAGGATAACTCATCCATATTTCACCTGGAACCACTTCATTGCATCCTTCTTTGTGCCCGTGTTGGATTCCAACAGAGACTTGCACCTACAACGACGGCCCACTCGGTAACCAGGGCACTCCATAAAAACGGAGAAATCCATACCATAAATACTAGTTAAAGGGTCATACCTGCAAAGAATAGTAAATAACAAAATGTAAATGAACATATAAACAAACTTGTTTAAAGAGCCTTTGAAAACACTAACACTATGTTTGATTATCCTAGTGAATATCGATTTTAACAAATCAGTTTTGGAAGAAACAACAAATTGATGAGTACGCATAACATAGTGCAACTAGCAAACGAAAAGATGTGTCGACTTAACGACACAAAGGTTACTGAGAATCTACAAAAATATGAAGTCAGATGTTCAGTTACAAATATATCCTCGATGTATCACAAACATACTAAGTATATAAAAATAAATGCAGAAGAATCTGCATGAATCCAGCATCATCACATAGTTTGGGAATGAACCAAGGGTTTCTCATACTTGCTTGATTCCAAGATCAATGTGTTCCTGAATACCAAAGCCAAAACAACCGGTCTCACTAAAGTACCTCCTCAACGGTTCATATTCCTTAACCTTCAATCCACTTTCAAGGAGTTGTACTGCCTTATCACCCTGACTGTAACATAGAATGCAATCTCTTCATTAGGCCTGATTCCAAAGGACCTCACAGTGTATCTTGCTGTTAATAAAAAAAACAGAACAGTGCAATTAAAACGGTAACTCAATTTTTTTCTTCATGTCATAAATTTTGTACAAAAATGGAAGAGATGAGCTTCAATTAAGAAAATGCATAAACCAATTTTCTGTCCTTGCATGGTCCTAAGGTATATCCACTGTAAAATTGACTTATTGAGCAGAATGGTCACTTCCAATTCAGTTAAATCATATATTATTATACCAAGCAATCAATAATAACACATTTGATCAGGAGGATATGTTAGTCGACCAAAACAAAAACATATTTTTCGTTGGAGAATTTTTACTTGGTCCTTATTTTTAAGATGGAAATGAGAACGCACAATACTTTTATTTTTTGCTTAAAGGGCAATTTAAATAACTAGGAATGAAATGTTAAGAATATTCTTTTTAAATGGCCTCCTTCATAAAAGGCCCGCTCTACTTAGCTTTTACAAGGCCTTACATATATCTCTCCATTTTCCATGATTATTAACATGATAGATTGTCAACAATGTATCTTGACATTGCCACAATGAGTAAAAGAAAGAAGCCATATGCACAACAAAATGGTGATGATCAACAATATTGGTCGGCATAGACTCTAGTAAACCATAGGGTAATACGGAGTTATGAATTGCTGACTAATAACATGAGACCTCTTTTACGAAATCAAAAAGAAAAGTTCAGTCATTTGCTCTCACTACCTTGGATTGCAGGTAAATTCCTCTTTTTCATCAACTTCCGGAAGAAAAACCGCTAAAATGTTACAAAAAAGAGAGTGCTCGCTCAGTATTCATAAGTATAGTAAATTCTGCTCAATTTTAGAAGGTTAAGAAGAGTATAGCTCCATTTTGCAAGTTATCAAATTTTCGAAACAATTGATCAAACAATAACATCAGTACATACATTATTAGTAATACCATACTAACAATGCAACTTAAATTATTTTCAAGCTATCATTATTACTATAATCAACAAGAAAGACAATCATAACACACTTGCATTTCCTTTAAAGAAACTTCATCATTGTCGTGGGTCCTTCACTTTTATTAGATTGACGTGGATTGCCATGCGAAATATCAATAGAACTTTTCCGGACATCTAAAAGAAAATGCCAATAAAAGTAGAATAGTTCTTGTTAGTTTTAAAGTCATTTTAATAGAAATCAAAATAATTTTTTCCAATAAATAAAAATTAGCACAATTTGTAAGATCTTAGCAACAATTCAAGAAAATTGCCTTCGGAAAATGTCATGGATTTGACCATTTCTATTTAATTTTTATCTTAATGGGCTTGTATTATTATTGGGCTAGCCCAAGCCTTTAGTTTTAGGGTTGTTGTTTGGCTTATATATAGTTTTATCTTGCATTTGGTTGGACGTGAATGATTGAATTGTGAAACTGATATTTTCAGTGAATTGTTGAACTTGTTCAACAGCATTTCTCATCCCCTTCTTGTCGTTTTACATCGTTTTTCTCTCCCCCCTTCTCTGTTATCTTTTGTTTGTTAAAGTATTTCTCCATATTTCAGCTGGAATCGAAGGTTGGTCGTGTCACAATTTTGGCGCAGCTAAAGCGAGGTCTGAATCGTGACAAATGGTATCAGAGCAGCTACAATCCATGGGTATGTCTCGATTGGATAGGATAATGGAAGGAATTAATAGGAATCATGAGCTAGTGATCTCAATGATGACTGAAATTATTGAGCGAAAATCAGCCTCCAAAGACCAGTCCTACCATTACCCAGAAATAGCCGAGTCTTCTGAAATGCAAATGGATGATTCAGATTCTAAACTGGAAGGGAACTGGGTTTCCTGTTCTGAACCGGAAGAGAAACTCGTAAAGCAGGTTAGTTCTTATGAATTGAATAGAGACTGTACTGTACATGGTTCCAATAGTGCTGCAAATTCCTCTTCTATTTCAACTGAAGATGAGGGGGTTGTTCATTGCCTTGATAAATGTGTTGTCAGTCAAGATAATGGAAAGTCCAAATCGTTTCATTTAGCAGCTACAGAAATCCAAGATTCTAATTGTAAAGTAGTTGTCAATGAAGAACGTACTCAGAAGAATACTGTCTTTCCAAAAATCAAGTGGGGTGATTTAGATGATGGAACATTGATAATGCATTATGGTAACACTCGTGAGACTGGAATTAAATTAGGTGTGATTGATAATCATAATTTGGTCTGTATGAAAGCTGACAGTGCTGATGAATCTATTTCATGTTCCAAAATTGATATCAAGGACAACAAATTTATTGGGGCAATATTAGATGAAAATCAGGATCTTCCAAAGTCTCATTCTTTCTCCCCCAATGACCGTTTCTTTTGACAGAGACCGTAATGGGGTGAATGAGGTATCTTCAGAAGATGTGAAAGTGCAAATCACAAGTGAGAGAATAGTTAGTCAAAGTACCATTACTTCTAATTTCGATGTAGATTGTGCACATGTTAAAAGCCAAACTGATGACGCTTCCCATTTGTCCGGTGAAAATATTCCATGTGCTGCCATTGAAGAGGTTAGAATGATGGAAACACCTGGTTTGAAATCTGAAGCTGGTTACTCTAAAGATTATGTTGTGCCACCTGAGAAGAACGAACATAGAAGTGTGGCAGAGTTTATCCTAACCACTTCTGTGGAAGAGTCTAGGGATCAAAAGTGTGATTCAATTTCTGAGGATTTACTGGAAACTCAAAATTTGAATTCCATAGATTCAGATGACACGTGTGAAAGTAAAGAAAGATTCAGGCAACACCTTTGGTGCTTTCTCTTTGAGAGCTTTAATAGGGCTGTAGATGAACTCTATCTTCTGTGTAAACTTGAATGTGATAATGAGCAGATGAAAGAGGCCATTCTTGTTCTTGAAGAAGCTGCTTCAGATTTTAGAGAACTGAATTCCAGAGATGAGGAGTTTGAGAAACTGAAAAGGTCCTCTTCTCATGTAACTGCCAATGCCCCAATGGTCATGCAGTCTGATCACCGCAGACCATATGCTCTGTCATGGGAGGTTCATCAAATGACATCTACACCACGCAGGGCAAAGATACTTTCTTCATCTCTTGAGGCTTTTAGAAAAATACAACAAGAGAGAACTAGGGAACATGCTAACAGTTCTGAGAAATTGGGGTCTGATTTTCATAGTCGCCATTCCAGATCAGATGATATTTTGGAGTATGCTAAGAGTTGTAATGTAGAAGGTGATAAATATGCTAAGAAAAGTAATTTAGAAGGCGATTATAAAGAATCAACAGCAAAGAGAAATCAAGAAGGTGTGATGAATGAGGCCTATGCCCCTTTGCATTACTTGCTTAATCCAAGAATGGTGAAGAGAATGAGGCAACTTGAGAGGCCACTAACAACATATTCATCCCGACTTTGAACCTTGAGGACAAGGTTAATTTAAGGGGAAGGGATGTCATGGATTTGACCATTTCTATTTAATTTTTATCTTAATGAGCTTGTATTATTATTGGGCTAGCCCAAGCCTTTAGTTTTAGGGTTGTTGTTTGGCTTATATATAGTTTTATCTTGCATTTGGTTGGACGTGAATGATTGAATTGTGAAACTAATATTTTCAGTGAATTGTTGAACTTGTTCAACAGCATTTCTCATCCTCTTCTTGTCGTTTTACATCGTTTTTCTCTCCCCCTTCTCTTTTATCTTTTGTTTGTTAAAGTATTTTTCCAGATTTCAGCTGGAATCGAAGGTTGGTCGTGTCATGGTTTTGGCGCAGCTAAAGCGAGGTCTGAATCGTGACAGAAAAATCAAGGCTCTGTCCACTAAGTTGTTCCAAGATTTGTAAAATTATTTTTAAAAGAAAACGTAAAAACTATTTCTAAACACTGAATTAAAAATTGTAGGTAGAAGAACACGAGGATTACAGTGGGTTAAGTATTGCCTTAGTGGCTCTGGCGAGACGATCTCCACTCTCATCGATGGAAATGTTGAGGACAAACTTCTGGACCTTGATCTTTCTCATTGACTTGACAATTTCTTCTCTAACGCCTGCTCTCACCCATTTTAACACACCGGTGCAAATACACAAATTATTAGCACGACTATTTATTAAACATACACTTATATGTATTTATGCATAGAGAAAGTAAATATAAATATGGAGAGAGAAAGAGAGGCCACATCGGCATAATGGTGGTGGTGACGGCAAACTGCAGCGGGGAGGTTTTAGGGGAAACAGGGAAGTTGAAGTAAATATGTGTCACGAGAGGAAATACTTGTGAATGACCCTTTGAACATCCTATATTTCCACATTGACCTTTGACCAAATAATATATTAAAAAAGAAAATGAAAACCAAAAAATTAACAAAAAAGAAGAAAATCCCAAAATACCCATCTGAAAATCGAATGTTTACAGCCGATTTTCAGGCTGTTAACAGTCGGTCAAACCGGCTGTTGACTTTAATTTTTTTTATTTAATAACAATAAATAATTTAATTGGTATTTTGTATTTTCGTATATAAAAGAAAATTAATAAAATTTAATATTTTGATATAATAAAAGAAATAATTTTAAATTGATAATTACGAAAATGAAATAATAATATTTTTTTAATATAGTATATTCCAAATGTAATTAAATAATATTTTTATTTTTTTCTTTAATAATTTCCTTTTGTTTTAATTTGCATATATAAAATAATATAAATAACTTTTTTAATTTAATAATTTGCTACCAAAAATCAAACGAACAAATTAGCAAATTCTTATTTTTTTTCATTTTAATATTTTAATTAATTTAAAATTCTTCAATTTAATATTATTTGTAAATAAATATTTTTTTTTAAGTTAATTAAATAATAATAAATTTTTTTTATTTAATTATATATATATATATATATATATATATATATATATATATATATATAAAAATTAAACCTAATTAAATAATATTTGTATTCTTTTTTACTTTAATAAATTTCTTTTGTTTTAATTTTTATATATAAAATTAAATAAATAAATAAATAATTTTAAATTGATAATTACGAGAATGAAATATTATTTTTTTAAAAATAGCAAATTCTTATTTTATTTTCATTTAAATAATTTAATTAATATAAAATTCTTTAATTAAATATTCTTTGTAAGTAAATCTTTAATGTTTCAAATTTAATTAAATAAAATTTACATTTTTACTTACTTTTAATATTTTTCATTTCTTTAAATTATTTGTCTATATAATTAAATGAAGAAATTGAAATTGATAATTACGAAAAACGAAATTCAAACGGAAAATTTAAATTGATAATTCTTTTTTTCATTTTTTTACTTGTAATATTTTATTTAATTCTTTTTTCCGTATAATTGTTAGAATTCGATTCACTTAATTTTTTGAGATTATATTGTATTCCATTATTTAATGTTTCATATGCTAATAATTTAAATTTTTACAGTATGGAGTACCATTTGGATGCGACATTGATACAGATGCCAGGTAAGGATGCTTGGAACAGTAGCCTTAACAGTTACAGATTAATATTGGATCTGTTGGATGCAGAGTATGAAGATATGCTTCGTCAGTCCTTTTTGTGGCCCCTGTACGAGTAGAGACACTTGCAGTTCTCCGGGCAGATCATCGATGCCCTACTGTGTCGATTGTTGAGTCTAGTCGACGGCGATGTCCTTCACTTTCAAGTTGTTTAATTAAATATTCTTTGTAAAGAATCTTCAATTTTAATTAAATAATATTTATATTATTTATTTAATCTTTGTAATTTCTTTTTGTTTAATTTTTTAATATATATAATTAAATAAAAAATTTCAATTGATAATTACCTTAATTAAGTGTTCTATTCAACGAAATTAAACAAAATTCTTTTTTTTTCATTTAATTTTTTTACTTTCAAATTGTTTAATTAAGTATTCTTTGTAAAGAATCTTCAATTTTGTTCAATTTTAATAAAATAATATTTATATTCTTTATTCAATCTTTATAATTTCTTTTTGTTTAATTTTTTAATATTTATAATTAAATAAAAAAATTCAATTGATAATTACCTTAATTAAGTATTCTATTCAACGAAATTAACAAAATTCTTTTTTTTTTCATTTAATTTTTTTACTTTCAAATTGTTTAATTAAATATTCTTTGTAAGGAATCTTCAATTTTGTTCAATTTTAATAAAATAATATTTATATTCTTTATTCAATCTTTATAATTTCTTTTTGTTTAATTTTTTAATATATATAATTAAATAAATAATTTTCAATTGATAATTACCTTAATTAAGTATTCTATTCAACGAAATAAAAAAAAATTCATTTAATTTTTTTCTACTTTAAAATAGTTTAATTAAATATTCTTTGTGAAGAATCTTCAATTTTGCTCAATTTTAATTAAATAATATTTATAGTCTTTATTAAATCTTTGTAATTTCTTTTTGTTTAATTTTTAATATATATAATTAAATAAAAAAAATTCAATTTATAATTACCTTAATTAAGTGTTCTATTCAACGAAATTAACAAAATCATTTTTTTTCATTTACTATTTTTACTTTAAAATTGTTTAATTAAATATTCTTTGTAAAGAATCTTCAATTTTGTTCAAATTTAATTAAATAATATTTTATATTCTTTATTCAATCTTTGTAATTTCTTTTTGTTTAATTTTCTAATATATATAATTAAATAAATAATTTTCAATTGATAATTACCAAAATTAAATATTAAATAAATAATTATATAATCAAATGTTACGAAATTGAATAAAATTTATATAATTAAATAAATAATTTTAATTTAATAATTATTAAAATTAAATATTTTATATTAGCAAATTAGCAAATTAAATTTATATAATTAAATAATTAATTTTAATTTGATAATTATCAAAAATTAAATATGAAATAAATAATTATATAATTAAATGTTACGAAATTGAATAAAATTTATATAATTAAAGAAGTAATTTTAATTTGGTAATTATCATACCAAAATTAAATATGAAATAAATAATTATGGAAGTGCAAATAATATGAACTTGTTTCTAACCTTATGACGAAGATTCGAGAGTGTTAGATGTCAATTGGATGATGAAATAAGTCAAAGTGATGAAATATAGTCAAAACATGATCACATATCAACTTTCAAGTTGAAAAGTTTTGCACCGATTTTCAGCCTCATCTTGAAACCCCTTTTTGACATAGTAGAAGATCGAATCAGAAGTTGACATCTAAATCAAAGTTGTATCCCTTTAATTTAGCTTTCCAACACATTTTGAATCATCTCAATCGGATATCGGTAGAGAACGTTATGGCCAAAGGGAGTGAAAATAAATCAATTTTCAACCATAGAATGATGTTCAAATTTTTAGTTGGAGATTGAGATCCATTTTTGGCCTAGTAAACGTTCGAATTGAGAAGGAGATATTTCTAGAAAAGTTGTAGCCCATTGAGTTATCTTTCCAATCCATTTTGAATCGCCTTAATCGGATAGCGGGAGAAAATGTTATGACAACAATAATGAAACAGATGCATAGTGGAACAGCCAAAACAACCGAATTTTGGCTGTTAACAGCCGAAAATTCGTTTATTCATTTAAGGACAATTTTGTCTTTAAACCTCCAATAGGCCAAAGTGAAAATATGAACTTATGAAAAAGTCAAAGTGGAATTAAAGCCTTTTGACTGAGCCATTTTTAAAAGAACCCCGTGTCACGAGCCGAAATCACCTCGCAACCTCAAGCTTTCAACGGATCAAATTTGGAGTTCCTTCACCTGAATGCTCTTGAAATTATAACCAAATAAAATGGAAAAATAGAATTGGGAAGACTAAAATGATAAATATAAGGCCCCGTTTGATTGGGGGTGGAATTGGGTGGAAAATGCATTTTTCTTTTCCACCCTTAAATTTGGTGTTTGATTGCATAACTTTTCCATAGAATTTATTTTCACCCATTTTCTAGGTACAACCATTTAAAGTACATTTTCTATATTTTATTTTTCTATGGGTATGGTGGGAAAATATTTTCCATCAATTTTTTTTATTTTATTTTTTTCACTTTTTGGCAATGGAAACATATTCTAAATCCAATGGTAAAAAAATTTATCCATTTAATTGACAATTTGCATGAAAAATAAAGTCAAACGAACACAAAAAATTTCAATTTTTTATTTTTATTTTTTATTTTTTACTTTTTTGCAATCCAAACAAATTTTAATACAGATTGTGAAAAATTTTATCCCAAAAGATAACAATTTGCATGAAAAATAAAGTCAAACGGATTAGGTGAAAAAATATACTAATCAAACACCATTAATTACAATTCTCTCTAAAACAAATTCTATTCAATTCAATTCCCTGTCATTCATTTTCTTTCCACCCATTTTCCACCATTACAATCAAACGGACCCTAAGAAGAATTAGAAAGAGAAAGCTAAATTGATGAATCAATTCACCATTAACTGAATTTCACAGAAATCAACAACGCATAAATCTTCGCACATGGATGTATATATACACTAATGGTAGAAATCGTGTTTCACAAAAAAGAAGGCAGCAAAACGTTTTCTAACTAATACATTTATTTGGAGTAAAACGACACTGTTTGAATTAAGCACATACTCATACAACGCCGTTTTGCATTTCAAATGGTAATTAACTCTGCCGGTCTTTCTTTGTCTTCCTCCGGTCTGGTTTTCTTCTTCTCTTTTGTAGCTCTGTTCCTTCTCTTTCCACAGTCGCTTCCCCACGTGACAATATGAAGCATACTTAATAAGGTTAACTGCATTCTGAGTCACTGACCTTAGTTGAAAATCTCAATTAGGTCACTCTTATGTACTCTAGTAGCTTGTACCCATAATACATCTCAACCCTCTGTGACTACGATATATGATTTGTAAATTTCATATGTAGACAATTAACTTTTAGTGAAATCTCAATCAAGTCATTCAACAACAATTTTTCATTGATTTTTAATTTAATTGGGTCATTGATTTTTAATTTAATTTCTGATTCACTACTCCGTCACTTTGCCTCACCTACCTCAAAACTGATGAAAAAATTTACTAAGTTAGACAACCAAATCATAAGGGATTATATACGTAATCAATGTGGCACACACACTAAGCAACGATCACCATTCCAAATAAGCAACGAATATGTGGAAATATCTTGTTCGAGCCCCATTCTTGTCAAAAAAATGCATTTTTGAATAATGTATTGATGAAAAATATGGTTAAAAAAATAAAGATAAGTTTTGTATTTGTGTGTAATATTATTTTATTGAAAAATGTGTGGCTGAAGTAAGGTATCACTGTTGAAGAATGTATTTTGATAAAAAAAAAAAAAAATGGGACTCAAACGAGCATCAAATGTAATGTTTTCTATCAAGGCATAGTTTTGAATTTAGCATTTTTCTAGAGAGGCATAGTGGCATGTTTGCAAGCCAATAAGCCACGTTTCAAGTATGTGAAAGTTTCTTAATGATTTGGCTGTCAACCAAGTAATTTCCATCAATTTTGGAACACGAAGAGATGAAATGCTACAAATTGGTAAAATTTGAAACTAAATTGAAGTCCACTAACTCTCAATTGAGACAAATTAGGTCAGAATTTTAAAAAACTTCAATGACCGCAGGTGAAATTTACCCATACATCACAGTAAAAGTGTTCACAGATTGCCCTCATTAATAACTGTAAAATAGTAGAGAGAGGGAAAACAAACAACATAGAAATGATTTATTAATTTTTTATTTTTTCCATTCTTCAATCTTCACAATAAAAAATAAGTTGAAAACAAAAGAATGCTCACATGTTCATGATACTGGCTCTGCTTCCATGACACACTCTGGTACCATTGGCTCTCCATTATCATCACAATATCCACCCTTTTACACAAAAACAAATGGAATTATACAAAATATAATTCAGATTTAAAGTTATACTTCTAATAGACAAAGAATTCCAAATTCCGAGCTTCCAATACAAGATTAATTAACTAAAAGCACTTCCAATTCCGTTGAACAAAGTCGATCAAAATCACTTATGATCTACCACCTGCTAGCAAAAATGAAAAAAAAAAAAAAAAAAAAAAAATTCTGAAATCTGACATTGACTCTATCAGGACTAGGATCGGTAAGGAAGGCCTTGGTGACACCGAGTATCGAATCCTTGGGAGCTAGCAACATGCTCTTTCACCATCAATTGGACATGGATCAACACACTGAGAATGTTAAGTGTGTGTAAATTTTTAAATGGTGGCGATTGACTCGGCAAATTGTCAAGTGATTACATAAAAGGGAAACTTACAAAAATGATTGAATTTTGTTTACTTTTAGGGCAACTTACAAAAATGATTGACTCAACACTATAGAACTTCATAAAATGACGTGTCATTTTGGTTACCAGAAATGAATAACTACCATCTTGTTTCCTTCCTATTCTTACTATGATTGAAAATTTCATGTATACTATTTCAACTTTCATTACCTTAAATTATTATTTTTGATTTGCATATTTCAAAAAAGCAATCATTTTTGTACTAATGATTTACTGCTGCTTCATATTAAAGACTGGAGTCAAGGGCAAATAACGAGGATAAGAAAAAATGAAGAGTCTTTTGGACTAGATTAAAATCTAGGTCAAAATTAAATAATCAATATTAACCACATCTTTCGTGCGTTTCACAACTTTTCAACCGTACATTTCAAAAACTTTTATTACAATCTACTAAAAAAATCTAATTTTAATTCTCACTAAACACCCTCGAAGTTTGATTAGCTTATAATTTCAAAAAAAGCTTTTTCAAATGGACTTTCTTATTTTCATTCCATCAATCCCATTCACCTAGTGATGGCAATGGGTCGAGTCGAGTCGGCTCGGCTCGTTACCCTACGAGCTAGGCTCGTTGCTCAACAAGCTCGTGGACAACGGCTCGGCTCGTCAAAAAATAAGGACGCTCGGCTTGGCCCACGAGCTCGTGGCTCGTGGGCTTTGACGAGCCGAGCTCACGAGCTGGACTCGTGGGCCGGAGCGAGCCGAGCTCGACTCGTGAGCTCGCCTCCAAATTTTTTTATTTTTTTTTTTTTAATACACGTTTTTTTCCTAAATTTTGTTTAAAAAGAAATAGATTTTCGGTAAAATTTTATTTTATAAGTATTTTTATTTTGTAAACAATTTATTTAGACTTTGATAAAGTATATTTTTATAATATATTTTTTTATGAATTTATCTTATAAATAATACTTATAAGTTTTTTGTAATTACAATTTAATTTTTTTACTTATAAATAATTTTTAATTAATATATTTTCATTTTCAAGTTTGTTTTGAAGAAAATATATTAATTGAAAATAATTATTTTATAAATGATAAAATTAAAAAAAATATGAGAAATTGTCAAATGATTTTTCAAAATATCTTTCATTTTAAAAATAATAAAATATTAAAATATAAACCCTCCTCCTTTATCCGGGCTTGGGACCGGCTACTTCAATAGTTCAATTTCGAGTAGGCGGAGTTAAAAATTGTACACGAACAACTTGTTACGTATACAATTTTTTTAAAAAAATTATAAAGGTATTAAAATAAAAATTCGTCATAAATATGATTAAACTAAATATCACTTACTTGACTACATGCAATTTCGGCATATTTATTTTGCAGTCGAAAATGAGCATCTTGCCAGTCCTTCACGCACATTAATGCTTCTAAAATATCTTCTTTTAGTCGATTCCTAACTTCAGAGAGAACCCTAGACCCTGCACTAAAAGCAGATTCCGAAGCTACAGTGCTAACCGGAGGTGTTAGTAGATCTTTTGCCATTGCAGAAACTATTGGCCATCGACGTTCATACTTTCGCTAGAAGTCAACTACTTCTTCTGAATTTTGCCTTAGTACATTGTTACTAGGCCAATTATGATTAAAGTAATCAAGTAATTCAGCAGGCATTGCATTGGGACTGTTACTCGATGTTTGAGTACATGCAGTGGAAGACAAACTACTATGACTAGATGAACCATATGCATATCCAGTTTGACCATATCTATATGAGTTCATGCCTTCAAATAAATTTAAAATTTCAGCGTCTTCATCTCCTAAATTAGTGGGAGGAGTACTTGTAGAGCCGAAGGGTACACGAGTAACATGTGTACCCATTCGTGAAGCATATGTTACATACATTTCAGATAAAGTTACTTCCAAATTTCTATAAGTAATAGGTACGTTAAAAGTTAAAGATTTTGACATTCGTTCAATTATAAATTTAGTACCCGATAAATTATATTGGGGGTCCATGACGCATGCTAATGGAAATAACATGGGCAAGTCTTCCCAATATTTTCTAAACTTTAATTCCATGGCAATTATAACTGAATTAAAATCGGGGTCATCTTTATATCTATCAAAAGTCCTAGAAATTAGATAAAGACGTTGAAGTACTATACAACTAGTAGGATAATAAACACCAGATAAAATATTTGTAGAATCATAAAAAAATTTCAAAAAAGCTTTAATTTTAATAACTAAAGCCCAATCGGATTCATTCAAAATATTTTCGTCGTCGTCCCTCATATGCCTATTGTTATAAAATTCAGTAATTAAATGTTCGAAACCTTCACATGATTTTAATAATAAATATGTGGAGTTCCATCTATGCGCTACGTCATTAGTAAAAGTTTTTGAATGCGACACCTCATTTTCGGCACAAAAATCCTCAAACGCTTGTTTTCTACTAGGTGTAATAGTGATATAAGTTAGTGCATTCTTAATTCGTTGAATTTAATCCTTAACATATTTTAAACCATCTTGTACTATTAAATTTAAAATATGGCATACACATCGAATATGAAATAAATAACCACCGAATTCGGGTTAAAATACTCTTTTCAATTTCTCGATAACAACCTTATTTACACTAGCGTTGTCGAACGTAAAAGAACGAATTTTACTCTCGCATTTATATTCTCTTATAATGTTCATAATAGCACTAAATATATTGAGGGCATTGTGCGGGTACTCAATAATTTTAAAAGTAATTATTCTTTTATGCATGATCCAAAGTGGGTCTATATAATGTGCAGTTGCAGCAATATAACCTCTTTTATTAATCCCTTCCCATAAATCCGAAGTTAAAGATATCACACCCCCATATTTTTCTAAATCGGCAATCAATGTTTTCTTTGTAGTTTCAAAATATTCTATTGTATCAGAACGAACAGTATTTCGACTTACCCCAACGTACCTCGGTTGAAGACATTCTTGCACAAAGGTAACAAAATGTTGGTTGTCCGTTTGTGCTAGTGGCAACTCAGATCCGGCAAGGTATTTCACCATTCCTGTTCGAGTTCTTTCCGCCGAATACATCCACGTACTAAGTGGCGTAGTAGTAGCACCGCTGCCTGGACTACCAAATTGTAGTTGCGTTTGACCAGCAGGATGAAGACCATGTTTGACCGCACATGATTTGTAGTGACGGTTGAGGTGGGTGGTTCCAATGCCTTTTTGATGGGCCAATCGTTGTTGACAGTATTTACATACTGCTTTGGTTTCTTGAATTCCATCGATCACACGACCAGTTTGAACCAATTTAAAGTGGTCCCAACATTTTGCCTGCTTCTTCCCCTTTCTCTTCCCTCTTGCATCGGGAATTTCAATAACAGGTTCATCATCCTGTTCCAAATCAATTGGAGCATCGAGATCAACGTCATCCAAATCAATTGGATGACTACTTTCATGAACATTGTAATCTTCAATATTTTCTGGAATTGGTACTTCATCTAGACCGACGAACTCATTTCCGAATTGATTTTAGGGCACATGTGCTACATTCTCGACTCCGACATCGAACAAGTTTTCAATAAATGAGCGTGGATCCATTTGTGAATAATTGAAATTGAATATTGAAGAAGAAGAAGAAGTGAAGTAGAATTGAGAAGTGAATGAATGAATATTATGTAGTAGTGTAGAAAATATATTGTAAAATCAAGATTATAATTTAATAATATGAATATAAAATGTAGAAGAGTATAGAAATAAGAATGAATAAATAATATTGATTATAATTGATTTGTAGAGAGTATAGTAGAGAATAAGATATTGATAGTAAATTTGGTGAGAAAAAAATGTTGTAATTGATGGGTATTTATAGGAAAAAAATGAAATTTGAAAAAAAAAAAAAAAAAAATTTTTTTGACAAAAAAAAAGTGACCAAACGGTCACTGAATTCAAATATTTAAATTTTTTTTTTTTTTGGATGAGCCCACGAGCCGGCTCGGCTCGTGAGCTCGTCCACAAGCCGCTCGGCTATCTGACGAGCCGAGCCGAGCTCGGTTCGTTCAAATTTTTTTTGTTCGGCTCGTTGCTCGGGCTCGTTTTTTACGAGCCCGAGCGACTCGTGGCTCGTTTTAGACGAGCCGAGCCCACGAGCTCACGAACGACTCGGCTCAATTGCCATCACTACAGCGATTCACCTATTCAATGTTTGATAAAATGCTAATCCTATTCAATTTAAACTATCAAATATAGAGTAACTTCATTTTTAATCACTAAATTTTCGATGAAATCTTAATTAGATCATTCAACTTTAATTTGTCTCACAAATCATTGAAATTCAATTTGTTCTCAATGTTAATTAGCTTGTTACTAAATTCTATGTCTCGATCCTCTATTAGTCCACGTAATTAAATGACATACTTGAAAATGTAAAACATAGTTGTCAATTTTTTACATTCACGTGCTATAGTTACATCAAAATTTAGAAATATGAGCTATCACAATGACTAACATCGAAAGTAAATTGAAGTTTAGTGACGAAAAATGAAATTAACTTTCAAACATCAAATAATGGACTGGAAAATTGAATATCAGAATCAATACAGCTTTCCGTTAACTTCATTGTCGACAAATATGCAGCTACAACAATGAAATTTCTTAACAGATTGAACCCTGCCTCCAAATTATTACTACACTAACTACAAAAAGGCGTAAAGAATATTTGTCCACCAAATCAAGAGAAATCAAATTATTAGCTCTTGATCCGTCATATTACTGAAGGCCTAATGAACAATTCGGAGAACGACTGTGTAAAAATCAAGTTCATTTCTTAGAAGTATAAAGGCATAAGTAAAACTAACTCCCTTGTACAGTATAAGTGTTCACAGATGACAGTCATTGATAACTATAAGATGGTAGAAAAAAGGAAAACGAAAAACATAAAAATGATTTATTTTTTGTCTTCACAATAAAAAATAAGTTGAAAACAAATTAATACTCACATGTTCGTGTTACTAGCGATTCAGATTTAAAGTTATACTTCTGATAGACAAAAAAATTCCAATTTTGAGCTTCCAATACTAGATTAATTAATGAAAAACACTTCCAATTCAACTTAATAAAGTCATCAAAATCACTTATTATCTACCACCTGTTAGCAAAAATGAAAAAAGAAAAAATCTACCGAATTTCTGTGAGAAAGCAAATGGAATTCATTGCCATTGGAGAAGAGAACACAGGAGTGCAAAAGGATCGAGAAGGTGTGTACATGAGAACGTTAAGTGTGTGTAAATTTATAAATGGGGGTGATTGACTCGGCAAAGTGTCAAGTGATTACTTAAAGGGAAACTTACAAAAATAAATGACTCGACAAAGTGTTAAGTGACTATAGAACTTCATAAAATGATGTATCATTTTGGTTACCAGAAATGAATTACTATCATCTTGTTTCCTTCCCTTTCTTACTATGATTGAAAATTTCATGTATTTTTCAACTTTTATTAGCTTATGTTATCATTTTTTATTTACATATTTCAAAAAACCTTCATTTTTGTACTAATAATTTAAAGACTGGTGTCAAGAGCAAATGAAGAGGAAAAGAAAAAAGGATAACAATATTCTCACCTGATGAAGATTATTTATGGTACCAAAACTTTTTCTTACACCATAAATTCTAAATGTTGTCTACTTATGGATTTTGGGGCCACAAAACAACTACCACACATTGCAATACAACAATGGAAGCCAAAAGCGTTTTTAAAATCTTCAGAATGATAGCCAAGTTTGCTGCAATAGAAACATATAATAACCTTTACAGTGGCGGAGCCAGCTTGTTGAAAATTGGGGGTCCAAATTTGAAAATATATAGGTAAAGGGGTGGGGGCCGACGGGATTTGCCCCCGAAATTTTTTTTATAAGGAAACTAAAAAATTGAGAGGAAACAAAAGTTCACTAATTGAGTCATTTACCTTTTCTGCGAATAGTACATCAGTGTAAATATTACTAATAAGTTGAGAATTAACTTAAAATAAGTGGAAGAAATAAGATTAACTTTTTTCGCAAGTTTATTTATAATAAAATAAAAGTTACCATTCTACAATCCTTCTAATTTAAAAAAAAAAAAAAAAAAAACCCAAAAGAAAAAAAAAAAAAAAAAAATTCTCAGAAAAATGGGGTGTCCAGGACACCCCGTGGACACCCCCTGCCTCCGCCCCTGAAGCTTTAGAGATTAATAATGAAATAGAAAATAGATTTTGATTAAATAATCATTTTTTTTCCTGTTCGCATTAAGAACCAATCCTTTTTGTCTTGTTCCACAAAATTAAGTTTTAATCTTCTTGAGCCTTGTTAGAACATCTTTAGCAGTGGGCCTCTCCTCGGGCAAATCAGTCGTGCATTCTAGTGCTAGTTCCATGATTAATGTGAAGCAGCTCTCCTTTGCTCGAATATTATCTTCGGCAGCATTCACTAAATCGACATCTACTATCTGCGCTGTTGCGTCTGGGAATGATTCAAGCACCTATTTTCTCATTGTGAACTCTCCGACAAACATATCATCTGTTGGCGTCTGCTTGGTAAATGTTTCCATCAGCATAATCCCATAGCTATAAACATCTGCCATAGTTGATACTAATCCATTTGATCCATACTCTACAAAATTTGAACGTGTGATCAAATTAGTTAGTGAAATGTTAAATGATGGATAAATAAATAAGAACTAATAAGTAATACATGGTTACACTATTAGCATTCGAAGATACCTGGAGCCATATATCCAATGGTGCCCAACGTTTTGGTAATTGAAATTCTCTGGTCTTTAGTGAAAAGCTTGGCAATGCCAAAGTCTGCAACATGGGCAACCATATCTTTATCTAAAAGTATGTTACTTGGCTTCAAATCACAATGGACAATCGGAGAGGGATGCCCATAATGTAGATACTCTAGCGCAGATGCCACATCTATTATTATTTCCAATCTTTGAGCTAAATTTAGGAAATAGTTGCTTGAAGATAGCCATTTGGTAAGGTTTCCATTAGGCATATATTCCAGGACCAAGGCTTTAAGATCAAGGTTAGAGCAACTACTAATTACCTTGACAAGATTTCTATGACGAATGTTGCACATTATTTGGCACTCAGAATCAAAACGGTTGTTTGTGTCTTCCAAATCTAAATTAAACACCTTAATAGCAGCAATCATTCCATCTGAAAAATACTCCCTTGTACACTGAACCAACACTGCCTTTGCCAATCAAATTCTCTTCACCAAATTTCTTTGTAGCATCAAGAACTTCATAATATGAAATCCTCTTGATGGTGATGGGGGATGTAGTCAGAGCTGGAAGGAGTGTTTTTCTGTTGTAGCATCTCATTAAATAAATCACGATAATAGCCAGAATAAATATGACCGAAATTGATGGTAAAATATACTTCAAAACTCTTGTTTTGTTTGATATTCTAGTTGTATTATCTTTGCATGGACTGACCTTAAATTGTGATGTTCCACACAATTCTCTATTGCCCGCAAAAAAATCTGACGTGAAGTTCTTAAAAGGCCCTCCATTTGGAATTTCACCAGTGAGTTCATTGAATGAAACATTGAAATACTCAAGGTACTCAAGTTTCTCCATTGACTTGGGGATTACACCATCGAGTTTGTTCTTTGATAAATCCAATATTTTCAATGAAATCAGATTACCAAACGATTCAGGTATAGGACCATGTAATCGATTGTTTGATAATGCTAGATTTTCCAAATTCTGAAGTTGTCCTATAGTGCTTGGAATATCACCTGAGAATCGATTTTCGGATAGATTTAACTCTCTTATGCTCTTAATGTTGCCAATTTCTGGTGCCAGCGACCCATTCAGCAAATTATCAGCTAAACTCAAAATCTGAATATCCTTGTTAGTCCACATTGTGGATGGGATAGGGGAAGTCAATGAGTTGGAAAATAAATAAATTTCTCGTAAAGACATAAGATTTCCTAAACACTGTGGCAACTATTGAGAAAGCTGATTATTTCCCAAATCAAGATAATAGAGATGTACCAAATCGCAAAGGTTGGCAGATACTGACCCCCGTAGTTTATTGACACCGAGTATCAACCTTTGCAATTTTCTTAATTGACCCAATGAGTCAGGAATTCTTCCAGTCAATTCATTTCCTCCAATATCTAACTCGATCAAGTTGCTCAAATTACCAATTTCATTCGGAATGATACCTTTAATACCACAATAATCGGCTCCAAAATTTTCAATGGATGTTGACAAATTACCCAAGGATCTTGGTAATATTCCATCAAAATAATTGCCTCCCACCCATATGATCTCCAACTTTCTACAATTTTGCAATGAAATAAGAAAATCTAATTCCAGCACCGAAGGATCTTTTGTCAACTGATTAGAATCAAAATTTAGAAATTGTAGGTTATGTAAATTCCCAAGATTCATGGGCACTCGTCCGCTGAAGGAGTTGCCACCAAGATCCACTTCAGTAAGCTTTGAAAAATTTGAAATAGAGGCGGGAATTTGTCCATTCAACTGATTGCTACCGAGATAGAGAAGTTCGAGATTAGGGAGACCATTGGCAATTGACGATGGAAGATTGCCGGAGATACTATTGTCAGTCAAGGAAAGTGCTTGTAACATGGATAGATTGAAGATGGATTCAGGTATTTGACCATGAAGACTATTGTTATGAATGAGCAATTCCTTCAAATTCGATAAACTGTCAATTGAACACGGAATTGTACCTGTATTGTTGTGTTTGTCAACACAAAATAATGAATACCAAAAGTACTAATGAGTTGTAGATAGGTACCTGTTAAGATATTAGAATCCAAGTATAAATATTGAAGTGCTAACGAGTTTCCGATTTCATATGGAATGCTTCTCGTGAATACATTTTAGGATATTAAAAATTGAAATCAAAAGTAAAATATTTAAAATTTCATATCAACTAATAATACTGAAATTGTAAAGATTAAATATAATCAAAATATAAAATTCAAATATATTATTAAAATAAAAATGATACTAGAATGGCAAGTGTATAAATTAATTTAGAATATTTAATTATTTAGTAAACAAGGTGATGCACGCAATAGGAACAATATACAATAATAAAGAATAAACCTAAAAGAGTGTTAATTTTTAAAATGTCTGTGAATTTAGAAAATCAATAATGAGTTGATCCACAATTGAATGCCGAATAATCGATCTAGGTTAACAAATCGTTAATTCCATAGAAAAACATTTCGTGTCAAAAATTGTAAAGAAAACCCATCACAATTTTTTTTAATATTTTAATCAAAATACTCCAAAGTATCTTTTCAGCTAACAGAGAAACAACAAATCATTAAAAATAACTAAAATTACATCCTAGGTCCTCAAACTACAAAATTTTAAAAAATTAATTCGATTAAAAATGAAAAGATTATAAAATACTGACTAAAAATTATAATGAGGCAAGCCACCAACGGTATCCATCTTCATCCCACATTGATTGGGTACATAGGATTTTATGTTTGTATTTCCAGTAATTAATAGGTGAATGCCATATATGCTAAAAAATATTTGTCAAAAGAGTGTAAAATGTCGAGGTGGTAAACTAAAAAGCGCGTCTAGGCATGAAAATGGACCTTGGTGCATGATTGCCATACTTTATGGTTTTACGCCTAGCCCATTTAACCATGCTTTTCACTTTTTAAAATATTGAATTAAATATATAAAATAAATGTAGGAGATCTAGATACAAACCCATGAAACCATTGCATCTGAATTCTATATATACAAGTAATAATAGGTTTCCAATTTCATTTGGAAATTTTTTTGTCAATCCATTTAAACTTATAGATTTTGATATATAAAATGTTCAACTAACATAGAATAGCTCTTATGAAAGAGAAGAAGTATAAACTGATTTGAAGATGATGATTAAGTAACAATAAAGTGATTGTTGCATTATATATTTATAATCATTTTTGAAATATGTCATACATTCTGAAAAACATTTGTCAAAAGAGAGTAAAATGCCTAGGTAGTAACCTAAAGTTCATTTAGATTTTCCATCAGCATAGATATCCTTGTTAAAGGTGACCATTTAAATTTAGAGTTTTCATAACTAAATTGCATCCTAGGTCCTCAAACTAATAAATTACAAAAATAAATTAAATTAATATTGAAAAGATTAGCAAGTACTAACTAAACATTATAATGAGGCTAGCCACAAGCACTATCCATGATTATTAAGTAACTATAAGTTATTGTTGTATGATATATTTTTACTAATTTTTTGAAAAATGCCATAAATGCTGAAAAACATGTCAAAAGACTTGAAAATGTGTAGGTGTAAGCTTAAAGTACATTTAGATTTTCCATCACTAAAAAAATCCTTTTAAAAGGTGACTATTTAAAATTTGGAGTTTCCGTAAGTAAATTCAATATACGAAATTAAACAGTGTAATGAGTAGCAGTATACATCTTCATCTCAAGTATATTATTCACTTTGGATTTGATGCAATTATGCAGTATTTCTAATAATTATTTGGAAAATGCCATGCATTTTGAAAAACATTTGTCAAAAAAGCATAAAATGAATCTGTGGACCTAAAGTTCATTAGATGTTAAATTTATGAAAGAGGGGAAGTACCAACTAATTTGAAGTCGATGATTAAGTGACTATGAAGTCATGTAAAATGACTAAGTGGTAACCCAAAATTCATATAAATTTTCAATCCACGTAAAAGAAATCTTTGTTATAGGTGACAATTTTAACTTTAGAGTTTTCATAACCAAAATTGCATTCTAGGTCCACAAAATAAAATAAATAAAATAAATAAATCAATTCAATTAATATTGAAAAGGTTAGCAAGTACTAACTAAAACATTATAATGAGACTAGCCGCTTGTATTATACATCTTCATCTCAAGCATATTGGGTAATTTGGATTAGAAGTAATTATGTTGTATTTTAATAATTACATGAAAAATACCATATATTTTGAAAACAATTTGTCAAAAGGGTGTAAAATGCATAGGTGGAAACCTAAAGTTGATCAAATGTTAAATTAACACAGAATAGATCTTATGAAAGAGAGGAAGTACTAACTAATTTGAAGTTGATGATTAAGTAACTATGAAGCTATTGTTGCATGATATATTTCTAATAATTATTTGAAAAATGTCATACACGCTGAAAATTATTTGTAAAATTAAAGGCTAAGAGATAGCCTAAAGTTTATTTAGATTCCTATCAGCATAAAAATCTTTGTTAAAGGTGACCATTTTAAATTTAAAGTTTCCGTAACTTATATTGCATCCTGGATATACTAAAACTAAGAAATAAAAAATAAAAATAAAAATTCAATTGAATTATTATTGAAAAGTTTTGGAAGTATAATCATATTGGGTACTTATGATTTGAGTGATTATGCTGTGTCTCTAATAATTATTTGATGAGTACCACACAATTTGAAAAACATTTGCCAAAAAAAGTGTGAAATGCATAGGTGGAAACCTAAAGTTCATTTAGATTTTCCACCGGCATAAAAATCTTTGTTATACATGACAAATTTATAGTTAAACTTGTGGTATAAATCTTTGTCAAGATACTAAATAAACAAATTCAATAGATTTAATTTGTGTTTTTAAAAAGTGCGTCTAAGCACAACGTTGAACCTTGCAACCAAGCCACACTTTACGTTTTTATATGTTGGCCCATTTAGGCTCGTAAAAGCTAGAATGTTAGCCTTGACTTTTTGTGAAGCTTTACGATTTTTAAAACGCTTGAGTTAATATATAACATAAGTTTAAGAGATGTAGTTACATACCACTCAAACTGTTGGACCACAAATATAGTGTTTCAATTGCTGATAGGTTTCCAATTTCATTTGGAATATTTCCTGTCAATCCATTTAGACATAAAGATTTTAAAATATTAAATTAACACAAAAATAGATCTAATGAAAGAGAAGAAGTACCTACTAATTTGAATTCCATAATTAAGTACCCATGGAGTTACTGTTGCACGATGTTTTTCTAATAAATGTTTGGAAGATGGCATACATTTTGAAAAGCTTTTGTGAAAAACAATGTTAAATGCCCAGGTTACCACCTGAAGTTCATTTTGATTTCCATCAACATTAAAATCTTCGTTGTATATAAGAAAATTTTAAATTTAGAATCCTGATAAAAATCAATTTCATGAAACTAAATAAGCAAATTGAAATAGATTTAATAAGTGTTCTAAAAAGAGCATTTAGACACGAAGCTGGCCCTATCACCTAGCCACACAGTATGCTTTTGTATGCCTAGTCCGTTTTGGCTAGTAACACTCCGAAGCTTAACCTTGATGTCTAATAATATTTTACTCTTTTTAAAACATTAAATTTAGTATATTTAATTTCGAAGATCTAGTTACATACCAGTGAAATCGTTGGGCCCCAAATCTTGATATACAAGCGGTAATAGGTTTCAAAGTTCATTTGTAATATTTTTTGTCAATCCATTTAAACGTATTGAATTTAAAACATCAAATGTTAAATAAACTCAAAGCAAATCTAATGAAAGAGGAGAAGTACTAAACAATTTGAATTCGATAATGATGTACCTATGAAGTTTTTGTTATGTGATGTATTTCTAAGAATTATTTGGAAAGTGCATACATGTTGGGAAACATTTGTCAAAAAGTGTGAAATGCTTATGTGGTGACCTAAATTTCATTAAGATTTTCCATCAACATTAAAATCTTTGTTATATATGAGAATTTTAAATTCAGAATTTTTTATTTTTATAAAGATTTGTCAGGATTAAGAGTGTTTGGTGAAAATTAAAATCAAATTTTTAGTAAATTGTGATAGAAATTTTTGAAATGTGTGGTTAAAAATTTGCAAAAGCCAAAAAAGATGTGATTGATATTGATTATTTGACTTTTATTTACATTAAAATCAAATTTTAATTTGAAACAAACAAGCTCTAAATAAACAAATTGAAATATATATAATTAGTGTTCTAAAAAGATGGTCCGTGCATGAATCTGGACCTTGACGTGATGCTAGCATTACCTTTTGAATTAATCTACTTGTACAATGATGGTTGACAATGTTTGATGTGGCAAAATCTGAACAATTGATTTAAAAAACAGTTTTTGAAATTTTTGAAATAGATGAAGATGATGATGTCAAATCATGATTGTCAACAAAACTTGTTAACCATCATTGTATATGTAGCATGATTGTTACCTTTTTGTTATTATTGAATCGTATATTTTATTTTATTTAAAACTGGGATTGTATGAATGGGTTGACCCAAGCTCTTAGTTTTAGGTTTGTTGGTGTGTATATGGCTTGTAAGATTGGCTTTGCCCACATTCTCTCCCTTTCCCCTGATTCTTCCCCTCTCTTGGTCGTCTTCTTCCTCTGTTGGCTGCTGCTTCTTCTTCTTCTTCTTCTTCTTTGCCCTTCTTACTACAATTCTAAATTCTGCTGGAAAATCTATCTATACTACATCAAATTTGATATCAGATCTAAACTGGTAAGACTTCATATACACAAACCAATCTGCTGCAACTCTCGTCATCCTCTTCACATGTCAAATACAACAGCCTACTACCAAAATTCCACAGCCCACCAACACACCTCCACTCTCGTCTTTTACGCACCATAAACAAATCCTTTGCTGCCAAACCCACTTTCCAATAATAACGCTAACCGGGCCCAAAATTACTACTGTCCCCTTCTGTTCCATGCACCAGCTATATGCTCGACAACTAGTTACCACAACCTCCATTCGCCGCCTCCAAACCCCAACCACCCAATTTTCATCTTCTCTACACAGCATCAACAATCCACCCAACGCACCCACATCTTCATCCAACCACCGTTCACAGTAAAATCACGACCCTGAATTCGCGAACACCATCCGCCATACTACACACACAGTCATCTATCCACTACATATACTCAACTCCCAGTTCGCACCAATAACCGCACCTGTTCTCACTATATATACACAATCCCTAACAATAATCGACCTGTTTCTTTCAATTCCCGGTTCGCCGTCGCCTTCTGTACATCTGTTCAGCCTTTGTTCTATTGGAAAGAAATTGAGATACAAAATCACTAAAGCATTATGCCCGCAGCTTCAAATCACCGAAGTATTATCAGATTGTTCGGAGATGATTAGCTTTGCAAAAAAAGGAATCTCACCCAAATCATACGCCTAATCTTTCATTGACAGCCCACATCGCATCCACCAACAAATTCCACCACATCACTCGCCAGCTTTCATTCCGTCCAGAGAGGTCTGAAATTGACACATACACATCAACCCTATACAGCTCTAAACAAATCCAACGAAAACTTGCCCAATACCCATAATCCAAAGTTTTATCTGACCCACTTACCTAGATTCAATCTCACTTAACCGAAGTGTTAGGAAATGAAGCCCAATCAATGCCTTGAATCAATGTTGAAGTAATCACAAGTTTTGACAAAATTCCAACAAACTCAATATTTTGGGTGAAATGGAGATTTTCAATATATATGAAGAAATGAATTTGGATTACTTGAACAATCCTCAAGTTAATCCCCAAGAAAGAATCCGAGCTATAGTTTATACCCAAGGAAGAACAAACCTCTTACCTTGTAGAACCTTTCCTAGCTCTCTCCCTTTTCTTTCTATTTTTCCTCTCAAATTTCGGGCATCTTGAATGGGGGGAAGACAAGGGAATAAATAGGTGTTGGGGCGCCGCGGCACTGGCTGATTGGCGCCGCGGCGCCCCCTTCATTCTTCCCACAATTCTCCACCTCGTCCATCATTTGATAGACCTCAAATTTTAGACGATTACCAGAAGAACCAAACTGGCTGCACCATTCAACCATGGTTGCCTACGTACCCTGAACCATCTCCATAAAATCCATCTCCAAAACCCAAACCGGCTGCACCATTAAACAATGGTTTCCTACGTACCCTTCACCGGGATCAAGCCACCCCATAGTTCATTCCGGCTGCACCATTCTACCATGGTTGCCTACGTAACCCCTACACCGGGATCAAGCCACCATAGGTCTTACCGGATGCACCACTTTACCGTGGTTTCCTACGTACCCTCCACCGGGATCAAGCCATTGTAGTTCTCGCACTACCCATGTACATATCATCTCCACCTAACTCCAACACCGCCCCGAAGGGCCCTAGCTCACTTGGGCACATCAACTCTCTCCATGCTGTTCCGCATAGCTTCCTTGAAGGTGAAAGGCTCATCAACCCCCAACGAGAGTGAATACTCAACCATATTTGATTGCCCATAGTGCCTCAGAGGCTGGTTTGACCCCAACTTCTGAACTAGCTTGAATGCTCGCCTTGGCCTAGAGGACGCCAAACTTTCCTCGAGCTGTTGTTATTGTAGAGCCTGTACATTCTTCTGCTAAACCTCCTCATGTTCAAGCACATCATCACTCTCCTCTCGAGTGTCTCCATGATACACCTCTTGAACATGACTTGGACCTGGTCGATCCCTGGATTCTATCTCAACAACCTGAGACTTAGAACCCCCTACAGCTTCAACACCACTGGGCACCGTAGCTTTTGACCAAGCTACCATGGAGTTCTCCTCAAAAGTAACATCCCTGCTGATAATGAATTTCGCCAAGTTTCCACCACTTCCACTTGTTCCAACCGCTACATCATCTGTAACTGTAGTATCCTGAAAAGCATATAGGTTGCCTTGGCGAATGCCCTTCATCACTACCAAAGAGCTCTGAACAATTTTCTTGACTCCATCCCACGTCACAATCTTGCAACCACCGGAGTCCAATACACCAACAGAAATAAGGTTCTTCCGTAAATCAGGAACATGTCTCACATCCATCAATGTTCTCACCACTCCATCATGCATCTTGATTCTAATGGAACCAAGTCCCACCGTTTTACAAGCATGGTTATTACCCATCAACACGGTTCCACCATCAGTACAAGTATAGGTAGTAAACCACTTTCTATTCGGACACATATAGTAAGAGGAACCAGAATTAAGAATTCACTTACCGGAGATTTCTTCATCACAAGTGATGGTGTAGCACTCATCGATGCCCCCTTCTTCCGAGGCATAGCTAACCTCTTGATTGCCATGAACCCCCTCATTTATGTTGTTGTTGTTGTTGTTTCCCGCTCTTTTATTTTGACAATTTACCTTGAAGTGCCCGAGCTCGCCGCATTTGAAACACGACCTTTTCGCAAGAGGTCTAGAACTTCATCTAGACTTTCCTCGCATGCCCTTTGCCCGTTCGTTGCTCCTCCCTCTCACAAACAACCCTTGAGCTTGATCCTTGTTACCAATGGTAGACATGCCACTAGTTGCAATCTTTCGAAGATCATCCGCTAGAAGTGACTTTCTATTGTCCTCCATCACAAGTTTATCACCCACAAGCATCAATGTTTGTACAAGGTTCTCATAAGACTTCGGCAATGAGAGAAGTAGTAGAAGTGCTTGATCCTCATCATCTACTTTCACATCAATGTCCTTCAAGTCCGATCTGCACCTATCAAACTTGTTGACGTACTCCCGGATTGGTGTACCTTCATCCATCTTGCAAGTATACAATTTGGACTTCAAATAGATCCGATTAGTTTGAGTCTTCGTCATGAAGTTTGCCTCCAACTATGTCCACACCTCCGCCACCGTTACCTCACTATCAACCAAGAAAGCAACATCTCTTTCAAGGCATAGAATGATAGACGCTCATGCCTCAAGATCTAGATCTTCCCAATCCTCGTCAGACATATCTTTGTGCTTCTTCTCCTTACCCGCTAAAGCTTTGTGCAACTTTAGAGAAATCAACAAATTTTTCATTTGCATTCTCCAATAGGAAAAATCATTCTTCCTATTGAATTTCTCTATCTCATACTTTCCAACCTTCACCGCTCCACTAGTAGACGTCATTTGCCCACTCGTTTTAGTGAAATTCGCCAACCAAGTTCTCACAGGAATTTTATCAAACACCTTGTCTACACACTTGACTCAAGCCTACCTTTCTCAAATCGAAGCTTGACCACCTTGATTTGATATGTAGCTCTGATACCAAATTATTAGGAAACGAAGCCCAATCAATGTCTTGAATCAATGTTGAAGCAAACACAAGTTTTGACAAAATTCCAACAAACTCAATATTTTGGGTGAAATGGAGATTTTCAATATATATGAAGAAATGAATTTGGATTACTTGAACAATCCTCAAGTTAATCCCCAAGAAAGAATCCGAGCTATGGTTTATACCCAAGGAAGAACAAACATCTTACCTTGTAGAACCTTTCCTAGCTCTCTCCATTTTCTCTCTATTTTTCCTCTCAAATTTCGGGCATCTTGAATGGGGGGAAGACAAGGGCATAAATAGGCGGCACCCCCCTCATTCTTCCCACACGAAGCCTACTATATATAAAGTTTATTTTACCCAGCCCAACCCATACAGTTACCAATCCTCTATTGTCAACTTCTTCCTTTATTTGGTTGGAATCTCATTGCAATAAAAAATAAACAAATAAATAAAAAAAGAGAGGAGAAGAGAAGTGTAAAAAAAAAAAAGGTCTAACATTATTTTACAGGAACCTTTTATTCCGATTGATTGGCACAACTAATTCAACAAAAAAAAAGGGGGAGTCACTATTTTCTATTTATTATTGGTTTATATTCCTATTTCATTTTAAATTGCATCGATTAAATTTTTGTATTGTTATTATTCTAGTTTTATTTTTTATTTTTACCTAAAATCAAGTTATTGGATACATCAACATCGTTAAATTCCATTTTTAACTCACTTAGGGTGTGTTTGATTGCAAGCATGAAATTTACATGAAATGAAAATAGAAATTATTTGCATGAAAATTGGCAATTAAATGTGTTTGATTGATTTTATTTTCAACCTAGAAAATGTTATACTTGTTCATTTTTTTATTGGTAGGTAGATAAGAGAGAGAGGGAGTAGATGAGAGAAAAAAGAAAGTGAATTGCTTGGAAAATAAAAACCTACTCCCCTAAAGAAAATATTTTCCTTGTTTTCAAAGAAAATATGGTCACATGACTAAAAGTACGAAAATATTTTTCGTGAAAAAATATCAATCAAACAGCACAAAACTAGAAATTTGGATGGAAAAATGACTTTTTCCATGAAAAATATTGACAATCAAACGCACTTTTATTTTACGTGATTAGGTTTTTTATTAGTATTTGACCCTTGCTTTGTTATTCGCATATATCAATATTAGCTTGTCATATTTGAATTTATTTAATCCCAAAATTAAAAATAAAAAATAAAAAATGCTTAAGTTGTTATTTTTCATTACTTGTACTTATTGTTCATTGATATCTCCATTGAAGTCATTTGCTGCTAATACATTGCATGCAGTTACGTAGTGACCATCTTATCACTTTTAGTGCTAGTACCTTAACCATGGACCCCTCACAATTTGATGCAGTCATCTGACAAATAGCAGCTATCCAATTTCAAATGACTGCTACTCTTGAAGAGAGTAGGGTCTTATATGCTAGTTTGAATAATTTTAAGCAAATTTCTCATTCGACGAATGTTGATAATTTTGAAGTGTTCCACAATAGATAATATCATCGTTGACAAGGCGATCAAAAATATTTCCAGCATTATTGTAGGGATATGGATCAGGTTCGTGAGCGAGAACTAGGCTATGACTGCCACGATACTCATTATCTCTCTCGTCATAAGAAGCGTTTCTTTAGAGACATTAAATTAGATATCCCTACTTCGATGGTTGCTTAGATCCTGAAATTTTTACCCATTGGAATACCCTTAGACAAGGGAATCGGCTAGTGACTGAATACATTGCTCAATTTGAAGAATTTCGAAAGAAATGTTATATCATTAAGGATGAGGCCCTGACTTTTAGTAGGTTTAAAGACGGTCTAAGAGATGATCTTAGGCGCGAGTTTTTCCTTCAAGGAGTCACTACTCTTGATCACACTTACTCTTTAGCCCGAGATTACGAGTTGATTATTGGTACTCTATATAAAAAGCGTGGTGCCAACCGTGCATCCATCTCATCAGTGCCACCTCATCTTAAGTCTATCAAAAAAAAACTTTCTCCATCTAATATTTTTCATGAAAATAAGGGTAAAATTCCTGAAATATCAAGGACTTCTTCTCTAGTGCTTCAACTATAAGGACGTTGGCCACATCTCTTCTAAATGTCCTAGTCGACCCTGAGTTATTGAAGCACGAAAGAATGTAATAGACGAGCCATTAGAGGATCTAGTCTATGAACTTAAACTTGAAGATTTTGATGACCTGGATGATAGTGAGTACACCTCCTTAGGTAGAATCCGGGCTCTTCCGGAGAAATTAGATATTATACCCTTTGTTCCTGACGCCTCTCGATTATGTATTGTATGTCGTACTCTTACCTAACCCAAAGAGGCTGATGATTTCACTAGTCACTTTTGGAGAACCCTGTAGCCTATTTTTAGCACTAAATTGAAATTCTCCACTGCATACCGCCCTCAGACTGATGGTCAAACTAATGTTGCTAACCAAAGTCTTGTCAAGTTCTTAAAGTGTTTAGTCTAGAAAATCTTGGGAATTGGGGTTTGATCCTCCCACCAATTCAACTTGCATATGACAATTCTATGAACTGATCTTTAGGTCTGACTCCATGTGAAGTTATTTATGATTATAAGTATAGGAGGCCTTTAGACATTATTCACATGTCCCTATACGCTAGTGTGTCGATGTTAGCTAAGGTATTTCTACATTGTCTTTATGACTTGTATATTGAGACCAATAAACAACTTGAAGCAAGTAATGCACCATATAAACTTCGAGTTGATTTGCACAAGTGACATATTGAATTTAATACTAGGGATTATGTTATATTGTAAGCCTTTAGTGTTGGTCCTTTAAATTTTTTAAAGCATGTTGGTCCAAATACATATATCATTGACCTTTCATCACATTTTGGCCACCACTCTATTTTAACTATTAAGGACTTCGTTGCTTACAAATGCTATTTTAATCCCTTTAATGATCTTTTTCTATCACCACCTGGGAGCTCCCACACTAAATCTTTTGCTATGTATACTCCAATACCACTTGTTACAACATGCAAAAATAAAATTGATGTTATTTTAGATGATCAGATTGTGTTGACTAATGATGTAAATATTCATTACTTCGTCGTTTGTTCGGTAGATCAACTTGAGTTTGATTGTATATGAAGTCTCAGAAAGAAACTCCAGCGGCTTGATCTAGATCTATTGGAGTTTTATTGGAGTCAGCATAATTTTTCTTTGCCTAGGTCACATTGGTTACATCATATTGTTGGAGATAAGTTGCAGTTTTCATTGCTATCAATCATGGGTTTCGATATTTGGTTCTTAAGAAATATCGTCCCTCATGGCATGAGTACATCCACCTTGCTTATAATTATGAGCTGGACTGCAGCCATTTGTGATTTGTTCACTCGACAGAGTCGAGTTTTTCTTCCACTCCAGGAGAATTGATGCGGACATCATCCTTTTGTTATTATTGGATCATTTATTTTATTTCATTTAGAGTTGAGTTTGTATTAATAGGCTGTCCCAAGTCCTTAACTTTAGGTTTGTTGGTTTGTCTATTTATATGGTTTGTAAATGAAAACATAACTTAGTTGATGAATGAAATGAATTAAGATCGGCTTTGCCTAATTCCCTAATTCTTCTTCTCTCCTGGTCGTCGACTTCTTCTAGCTTCTTCCTCAGCTTTCTTCTTCTTTTTCTTTGCCCTTCTTGCTACAATTCTAAATTCTGCTGAAAAATCTATCTATCCTACATCAAGATGCCTAGCAACAATTTATGTTTTTAATGCCTAGCACATTTAAGGTTGTAAAAGCTCGCATTTTAGAATACTAAAATTAATAATAAAATAAGTTTAGGAGATCTAGTTACATACCATTGAAACCATTGACGCTCAAATCTAGATATACAAGTGCTGATAGGTTTCCAATTTCATTTGGAATATTTCCTGTCAATCCATTTAAAAAAACATGTGGATTTTGACATATCAAATGCTAAATTAACACAAAATAGATCTAATGAAAGAGAAGAAGTACCAACTTCTTTTAATTTCGACAATTAAGGACAAGTTATTGTTACTTGATGTATTTCTAATAATTATTTGGAAAATGCTATGCATACGGATGTATATTTGTCAAAAGATTGTAAAATGTCTAGGTGGTGACTTAAAGCTCATTTAGATTTTCTAGCAGCATAACAGTCATTGCAATGTATGACCATTTTAAATTTTAGTGTTTTCGTAACTAAAATTTCATCTCCTATGCCGTCAAACTAACAAATTAAAAAAAAAATCACTATATCCAGTTTTGGGGATTATTATGCACATAACTTTTTAGTGAAGCTATGTAAAAGGACATACTCCATGGGCATCAATACGCAGATCAATATGCATGTAAGAGATGTTTTATGATGTGAAGGGACAACAATTCTTGTCAATTGTCAAAAATTTTCGAATATTTTATCTAGTGAAGTGGGATATGTGTAAATGAACAACGCTTTAAACTTACCTGTCAAATTATTTGCTCCGAGATAGAGAACTTGAAGCTTTGACAACTTCCCGATTTCCATTGGAATGCTTCCGGCAAAATTATTGTACGACAGAGAAAGTAGTTTAAGATTCATGCAAGCTCCCAAGCTTGGAGGAATGTTGCCACTCAATTGATTCACTGAAATCCTTAGCCTTTCTAGCTTTGGAAGATTGAAGCAAATATCCATAGGTAGACTTCCTGAGAGACTATTGTTTCCAAAACTAATTTCAATCACAGAAGTGAGGTTGAAAATCCCGTTAGGAATATTTCCGGTGAGCCCATTCTGGGAGATATTTAACTTCAATATATTTTGAAGAAATTCAAAAGTTGGTGGAATAGAACCAGTTAGCTCATTGTACTGCATCTCTATTTCTTGAAGCTGGCTGAGCTTACCAATTTCGTTAGGGACAAACCCATGAAAATTATTATTGCTAATAATTAAGGATCTCAAAAAAGAGAGTTCACCAATTTCTTTAGCAATAGTACCTCCTAGACCTATATTTGCCAGATTCAAGCCCCTAACTCTTTGATGTCTCTTGCCACAAGTAACGCCAATCCAATTGCAGAACGAGGTTCCTTGTGACCAATTTTTTGCTAAGATTTTATTTGGATCAAAAGTTATTTGAGATTTGAAAGCTAGAAGAGCATATTTATCGGTGGAGCTATTTAAAGATGTGACAATGTTGATAAGCAAGTAGACCATTGCCAGCAACATAAAGATGACATTCTTTCTCATGGCTAATTTGAAATGCATATAGATAATTGGGAGGGGGCTGGTGATGACGAGTTTTATAAGTGTATTCTTATTTATTTAAACATACTACATTTATTAGAAATTAGGTATGGTCTTTTCACAATTTTTCCAATAGCTTTCGTCAGCATTTTCCACATAGAATTTTGGGTTAAGTGCGTTTCTAATGGTGAATGAAGACTATGATTGTATAGTGCAACTTTCAACATCTTTGACTAAATATTTGCTTGACTATCAAACTCGAGAAATTATTCCATTGAATGCAGAGAAGGTTCTTTATTTTTTAATGTGGAAATTGTGGTTACATCGTTCCAATAATCCCAAAAAAAAAAAAAAAAAAAATTTATTAACTTTTCCCTAATTTTCCAATAGCTTTTGACAGCGTATTCCATGTGGAATTTTGATTAAGTGCACAAAGACTGTGATTGTGAAGTGGAATTTTGGGTAAGTGTGTATTCCATGTACAATGGTTAACGTTCAATAGACGTTGCTTAAGTTGTCTTCTTTGACAATTTAAGTTTTTTTTTTTAATTGTTTATTAAATTTAAAATTCAATAATTCCAAAACACTCTTAGTTTCAACAATTTGGAAAGGATTAAAGTTCGCTCATATTCAAGGACTACAAATCGGTGTGATTGAAACGGGCTTGTACAATTCGGATGCTATTGTTCATGGCGCATCCATGGTCCATCCATATCAAGAAGGAAATATGTTACAAAATAGGCATTTCTTTAGTTGATTTTCCACTTTTAGAATATTCTTGGCTTAATATGAATCTGTTAAGAATATGTAACACTATATATTCCACTTGTTAAAAGTATGTACTCACACATATCTCCACATTAGTATAATATTGTCCACTTTGGACCAATGCCCTCATGTATTTGCTTTTGGACTTACCCAAAAAGGCCTCATACTAACGGAGATATATGTCAATGCTTATAAACCCATGATCTTCCCCACTTTTAACCAATGAGGGACTTTGATCGCATACCCAACAATCCTCCCCTCGAACAAAGGACCACCAAGCCTCCCCTCAAACGATCATCTATCCGTCCATCTTCCTCACCAGGAAGGATTCTTGCTCCATCGAGGTCAACCACTCTTCTTCATCGTGTTGAGGCACACGCCTTATGTGAAGCACCTAAGCACTGCCTACCTCGAGAGCTTGCTCTATCCAGATCAACTCCTCTCCATTGCGTTTGGGCACATGTCTTACGTGAAGCATCGAGAGCACACCGCCTATCCAATAGAGCTCATCCACGGATCCCATATCAAGCTAACCGAGGCACCACCTTCGTTCAGCATTCCAATGATTCATCCATATGGCTAATTCTAAGGGCATGACTCTAATACCACTGTTAGGAATATGTAACACCACATATTCCACTTGTTATAAGTATGGACTCACACATATCTCCACATTAGTATGAGTCCTTATGGATTTGCTTTTGGACTTACCCAAAAGGCCTCATATCAATGGAGATATATGTCTATGCTTATAAACTCATGATCCTCCCCACTTTTAATCGATGTGGGACTTTGGTCGCATATCCAACAAAATTGACCTCCTAAAATTCGTCACACCAATAGGAATATTTTGACAGCATAATATATGCATAGGATGCTCAATGTACTCCAAGCAAGTGACCTACCTTCTTTTGCGAACCCCCTGGACCCCCAGCATGTTGACCTATAGAAAGGTCAATATGATATCAAGAAAATAAGCGTACAATATGATTAGATATGACATTCATTAGTATACACACGTCTTCAGGAGTAGAAAAATTTGAGCATTCAATTTGTTTAGAAGGGTATGTGAATCAGGACTGGATTAAAAATTTCTTACTACCTTAGGATGGTCCTAAAGGGCACTCATGTCCACCTTTTATAGGCAACATCTAAGTAACCCTTGAATTGAACCAACCTCTCTTAATTTATCGATAAAACACATAGCATAAAGAATGCCAGCATGAGGTTGATAATGACTTAAAAGAAGAACAGTCATACTATTCCTTCAGAGCCATGCTATAGTGCTCGCTTACTTGACCGCTTGGATGACCACACCTACACACATTGGGAGGAAAAATATTATTTTATTTCCGCAGAACCCACACACCCATGTAAGGGTATGGTCAAGCAAGTGATCATCCAAGTGGATTGCTTAGCATTTTTCCTTCAAAAATATATACAATCAGTTTACCTGCATTATTTCTTAGTCGGCGAGCTTGACTGAGTTTAAGTTAGTGTGTACTCCGAAATTGGCCTCTAACAAATGAACTCTGTGTTATGAGGATGAGCAAAGAGGTCAGCTGGAATGGGAAAAGAAAGGGAAGAGGAATATCATAGCTAAGCCAACAGAAGAAAAAGAAAAATGCACCCAACAGTTTAACAGAAAATTCAAATGGCGAGACGGCATCGTTTTAATTAATTCATAGCTTGAAAGTCAAAAACAAGTTTTCTTCAATTTCTTCCTTGCTCGCTTTTGTTCCTTTGTTTTCTATTATAACCAAGATAGGGAGGAAAAAAAATAGGTGATTGATCATTGTGCAAGTTCCCTTCTCTCTGATTCTATCTCTAATTCTCTCTCGTCTTTTTCTTCTTCTTATCTTCTATTTTCAATTAATTGCTGTAATTGAACTCCATTATTGCAATTAATATATTTTGTCTTAGTTCTCATTTTCAATTTCTGGTTTCATATTATCGAAGTGTTGGAATTGGGGTCGTGGTTGAAGCTCAACCATAACATTTGGTATCAAAGCAGTACAAGAGCTCGGAAAATGGATACCCGTAGTAAAGCCCATGAAGAGCAAGTTAAAAGGATTGAGAAAGAACTGGGAGATCTTAGCGTGGTTTACCAGAGTACAGACCAGGAAGTGAAACATCTATGTGGTAGGCAAGATAAACTGGAAAGTCTGATGATGGAAATGAATAGTAAATATGAATGTATGGTGTCTATGATTGGTCAGATGATTGGGAGTAAGGCAGACCAGGGGAGAAACAAGTTGAGGATTATGGTACTCCATCTCAAATCAGCAGTTGTAGTCCTACTGGAGGTGACCATCACTTTGGAAACTCTACTGGAGCTAGAGAGACTAGGATGAATACTAAATTACCCAAAATAGATTTTCCTTACTTTGACGGAGAAGGCCCTGGAGAATGTCTGAGGGAAGCCCAAAAATATTTTCAGATACATCAAGTAGCTGATGAAATGAGGGTGGGAATAGCTGAGATGTACTTGAAGGGAAAAACATACATATGGTTTCATGGCTTCATCTTCAACCATCCCAATGCTGATTGGGACATGTTTTCAAGTGAGATTTGAAGACAATTTGCTGAAAACACTGCTGAGGAAGTGATAGATGTATTCAGTAAGATGAGGCAAAATGGATCAATTATGGAATATCAAGAGCAATTTGAAGAATTAAAATCCCAGGTAATGATATCCCTACCCCATTTACTTGAGTCCTATTATATATCCATATTCACCAATGGATTGAAAGAGAAAATTAAATCATGGTTAAGATTATCAAACCCAACACCTTAGCTAAAGCCTTTGAGATAGCCCTGCTACAAGAAAACAGTATAATAACCTTGAACAATCCTGCCAAAACACGAAAAACATTTTTGCAACCCAAGTGGCCTTAATCTTCCCATAAGACTTCCGAAAACATCAGCTAGAACCAACCCCCTATTGACCAAACCCAAAAAAATACAACCAATCATTTGAAATTTAGAACCATTACTCCCACAGACTTCCAAACAAAAAAGAGCCTTGGGCCTTACTATAGATGTGATGAAAAATACACTCCTGAGCATATTTGTAAGAATAAGTTGCCAAACTCAATATTGATTGATGAAAAAGAAGAGCCAGGATGGGGAATTAAGTGAAGGGGGTGAGGGAAAGGATATTGTGGAGATATCAATCAGTGCACTCACAGGAAGTCTGAGGCCCCAAACTATCAGGATTCCAGGTCAGATCAAAAGGAGGAGGATATCTGTATTGAACAATAATGGTAGTATACATAACTTCCTTAATGAAAAAATGATGCAAGAGCTAAGGTGTATGATGCTAACAACCTAACAAGTGATAGTGATAGTAGCCAATAATGAGAAAGTGATGAGCACAGCCATGTGTGACCCACACATTTGGACTATGCAAGGAATGGAGTTCCAATACCAACAGAGTCATTAGACTTGGGGACAGTGATATGGTGCTTAGAATAGATTGGCTAAGCCAATTTAATCCTCTCTTATTTGATTTCAGCAGGGGCAGCATCAAATTTAAATTTAAGGGGGGAGATAAAGCTCAAGAGTAAATCCTCCAAGGGAAACTTAAGGATAATAGCTAGTAGTGAAGTCAGCCAGTGGTTTCAAAAGCAGCCTTATGGGGTTATAGCTCAGTTGAATTCCTTAGCAGAAGAAGAGGCAGAACTTTTACCTAGTGTGGCGTTGACTTTGATTGAGCAAACACTTACCAGAAGGTCAAACCAAAAGCTTGCTGTCAAATACTATGGACACTTACCTGTGGTTATAGAGTGTTTCACAATGAACAGACCAGTCAATAATGATCTAGATTCTGTTGGAGTCATGCTTGACTTCTGATTACATTTTTTGTGAACCCTCGAAAGACTGCTCTGGGATACAACTTCCTTGGTCATTGACAAGCTGAGACAAATAGATAAGAGATTGGAAAATCTACAGATGTGCCCTTCTGAAGTTCTAGATAATAATGAGCCGGGCAAGCTAGTTGCTGATCCCAAAAAGAAAGACATATGGGAAAATAGATTACAACAGGTTGCTGGGATGGAGGATCCATCCTTTGTGGTTGCAATTATGCCAAATAACTCAACTCCCTAGTTAGCAACCAAGATCCTTCGATTTTTCATCACGATACTCATTTTTCTCCTCCTAGACCTAGCAAAATTCAAATAAGAAGGCTGGAGGAACTAAGGATGCTCCTGGTGACAGTCATCCTATTAATGGTGAGTTACAAACAGGCAATTGCAAGGAGTTGAACATAGAGATGCCATTGGAGGATGCAACCTAGGAAACTTCAGAATTTATATGGACAATATTTTCTTCATTTGAACCTTGGGGACAAGGTTATTCTAAGGGGGAGGGATGTTATGAGGACGAGCAAAGAGGTCAACTGGAATGGGAAAAGAAAGGGAAGAGGAATATCAGAGCAAAGCCAACAGAAGAAGAAGAAAAATGCAGCCAACAGTTTAACAGAGAATTCAAATGGCGAGACAGCTTCGTTTCAATTCATAGCTTGAAAGTCAAAAACACGTTTTCCTCAATTTCTTACTGTCACGCTTTTGTTCCTTTGTTTTCTATTATAACCAAGATAGGGAGGGGGAAAAAAAGGTGATTGATCATTGTCGCAAGTTCCCTTCTCTATGATTCTATCTATAATTCTCTCGTCTTTTTCTTCTTCTTATCTTCTTCTATTTTCAATTAATTGCTGTAATTGAACTCCATTATTGCAATTAATATATTTTCTCTGAGTTCTCATTTTCAATTTCTGGTTTCATATTATTGAAGTGTTGGAATTGGGGTTGTGGTTGAAGCTCAACCATAACACTCTGTTTGGACGAAAAAGAACTGTTTTCCGAAATGGAATTCTACGAAAAAGAACTGTTTTCCGAAATGAGAATTCCCATGTCAGTCGGCTGAATGTTTCATTGAGTGGTGAATGAGATTTGAATTCTTTTTTGATCTCAAGTCAAGCTCGAGGATTGAGTTTGAGGTTGTTGCAGGTGGAACGAGGCCACGTCAAGAATCTTGATTTTTTAATTATAGACAAGGGACTTGTTTGATTCCTATTTTTTTCAAAATACATTTATATTTTTCTTTTTTTTAATAACATATTTTTCAAAAATAATATTATACGTAAATAAAAATATTTCCTTATTTTTCAACCACACATTCTCCACCAATCTACCATTCTAAAATGCATTTTTTTTTTTAAATAAAAATGAAACTCAAACCCCAGACAATAAATGAATGTTCGATAAATTAATAATCTCGCTTAAATATTAAAATTTTTCGACCTCAGCTTGGATCAGTGTAATAAAATAATATCCCCATTAAATGCATAAGATAATAAATTTTTTTTAAGATCATTTAAATCTCTACGTATATATAAAATAATAACTATTTTAATTCATAAAAGTTTATGCTAATACACTTTTAAGTTGACAATTTTTTTCAATTCACCTATTTTTCAAAACATGCATCTAAAGTCTTTTGTTTTTTCCTTGCACCCAAACCAAACTCGACTTCATCTCTAATTTTTTGCAATGCACATACTACATTTGACACTTTTTTTTTCATTATTATTGTTATTTTTTTTTTTCATTTTGAACAATGTAATTATTTTTTACAATGCATATACTACATTTGGCATATTGAAGCCAATGCATGTACATTAATGTTTCCTCTTTAATATGTGTATGTGTGTGTGTGTGTCTTTTTGCGTACTTACAACTAAATTTTGAATATAAAATACTCTATAAATTAATAATCCCTCTAAAATAATAATTTTCTCAATCCCAATATTATTATTTTATAGAAGTTTTAATGTACACATAATACAAAGACATACATTAGTTGAATTTAGAGTTTGGCCTTTACTTTCCCAAACTATTTGAACTCGACTAGATCCGGACTCAACTAGCTGGTTGAGTTCAGTTTCATTAAAAATTTAACTAGTTGCCGAGTCTAGCTATAAAACTGAATTTTAATTTGATTTTAAGATTATATTTTTATATTCAATCATTTAAATCAATAATTAGATTAATTTATATGAATTTAAATTTAAATACTATTGTAACCGAAAAAGAAAGAATGTGAAGCAAGAAAATTTACACTAAATTTCTTTTTCCGAAGTAGAGAAGGAACAAGATTGGAGCGAGGCTCGACCAGTGAGTCAAGTTTAATTCGATTATGTCATTGTAAATGGAATCTTTCAAATCCATCGGTAGAATTTTCGTTAATACTTGAGTCGGATCTATTTCTATTGGAACAGGACCGAATTGGATATTGTTGAATTGGATTTCCAAGCGGACACCATGTTAGTTTCAACAAATTGAATTAACGACAATCTTGTTATGGATTTAACGTCAATTCCTACTAAGAGCACATTTGAAAAAGCTTAAATTTTTATTCAAGTTGGTCAAATATATTTTTTATTCACACATGTTATAGAAACCACAACTTATTTTTCACATATTATATGGAACCACAACTGTATATCAGCAAAACCAAGCAAGCAATAAAAGTAACGTGGATGTCAAAAATTGTGTTTGTGATAATTTTATATTAATAAAGGGAAATCTCATTACAGTTACAAATTTTGTGATTGCCTAGCATGAAAAAGTGGATATACTCAAATTGTGTAATGTTGATGCAATGACCTTTTGCTGTATAGTTGCTGTAGAGTGCAGTAACTTTTATTGATGCACTGATATTTTGTAATATATGGTTTTAACTTAATTTATGCAAAAAGTTGTCTGTGCGTTTTGAAAAATATATGGTGTAAAAAATGTAAAGCCTTATGTAGTAGGTAGAGTGGTTGAAATACTGATCAATGGTGTCTGTATGGATCAAGAAAAACTTTTGAATGAAAGAAAATTCTCTGCACTTTTGTATTTCAATTTTTCTTTCCAGTAGTATCAACAGAAGAAGAAATCTTCTCCATTCAAAAACTCACATGGTATGAAAGCTTTTATGATCTTAAGAGCCTGAGAAAATATTTTTCATGGCAACAACAAGTATTTCTTTGCCTGCACCTCCTGTTTGCACCTCTCGTATTTACTAGAGAAAGTTATGATTTTTGGCAGTAAAGATGAAAACTTTCTTGATGGCTTATGTTCTATGAGAAACAGTAGAAAAGGGTTTTGAGCCTACAAATGAGGAACAAGATCAAACTACAGTACAAATCAAACAGCAAAAAGAAGAGTTCACCAAAAACTGTAAAGCTCTTTCATTCATCCATTCTGCTGTATTTGAGAACATTTTTCCTAGAATTGTTGCAATAAGTAGAGCAAAAAGGGCATGAGATTTGTTACAGGTGGAGTTTCAAGGCACAGAAATAGTTAGAACAGTGAAGCTGCAAATGTTGAGGAGAGAATTTGAGATGTTGATGATGACTGAAGCGCATTCTCTTAAGGAGTACTCTTCAAAACTCATAAAAGTTGTGAGCCAGATGAAGCTTCATGGAGAAAAAATTTCTGATCAAAGAATAATTGAAAAGATCTTGATTAGTTTGCCTAAAAAGTTTGAATAAAAAATTTCAGCTATTGAAGAATCAAAGGACCTTAGCAAGTTGACTGATACAGTCCAAATGACGTACCAATTCATTTTCCTTACTTATCTTAAATGTGTCATCTTAAATAGTAATATGGCAGGTAAGAGTCATTTTCCGCAGAGGATTAGTTCAATTTAATCAATTGCACACTAGAAAATAAAATTAACTGTAAAATACGAAATCGATTAAATGTGGGGAGGTTTGGCTCGTTGAACTAAGGAAAGCAATAAATTTAAAGTAGAAAAGACTTGAATTTAGAAGTAAACAAAGTAGTTTTTAAATCAAATATGTGAAAATGTGATTGTGGGAGGGGAAGGGGGTATTTCGTTATCACGAGAATGATTTTCCTATCAATTACCATAATGGGTTTTCCTTATCTAAATTAACAACAATTCGAGAATAATCATAGGCTCAATTATCTCAATCTCTTCTTACATGTTAGTTGAATAAAACAAGTTTTTTACTCAACCATATTCATTAAATAACTTAGAACATGCTCTCTAGTTTTAATTTAATAAAAGCATTACGACAAAATAGATGAATTGAATTAAGAGCAAACTCACAAACTCAGTTTACTCACTTAAGTGTTAATCTACATACAATCAATTGAAAATTCCTCATAATATATTGAAATGTAATTGCTACAAGGTTTTAAAATAAATAACTATTACGTACTATAAATCCCAAAATAGCATTCATTGAAACAACTCAATCATTTAGTTGTACACCTAAATAGTCAAGAAGAACAAAATCAACAATTAAAACAATAGATTAAACACATCAATCAAGAGAACTATAAAGCACAAATTAATTGAAAATCATAACTCGAGTTTGAAATCACCCCCAATTACAAATATGTTTAGTTACTCATGAAACACTCAAAAGTAACTAACAAAATCTTACAACTCATTAATGGAAAATAGATTAAAGAAAAGAAAAGTTTATTGATAAAGAGATAAATGATTGAGAGTTCTTCAATATCAATGGGTCTTCTTTTCCAAGCTATTTCACAATCACCATGCTCCAATCTTGCCAAAAATTCCAAAGAAATCAAAAGAAAAAGAAGAAAAGAAAAGGGAGAAAAGCTAGGATTTTTTTTTTTTTTTTTTTATGAAGATGAAGAAGTTCCATCCCTAAAAAAATGGCTCCAATTTTTTTTTAAAAGACCTAAAATCGTGTTTTTATAATTGCAAAATGGTCCCAAAACTCATAAAAATCAGCCCAAACAGGTTCCAGGCATGTGCGCGCGCTGCAGCGCCAATGGCATCTGTAGCCTAGCCCTGCAGCGCCACTTGCCTTGTTTCCTCTTTTTGCAGCCCAAGTCCCCAGGTATTTGCATGTACAATCCCTCAAATTTCATCTTGTACATTTCAATCCTCAAGTTTTGACTTTCTTTCAATCACGCCCTCTGAAATTGCAACCCTAGGTCCTTAAACTTTTGACACTTGGACACCTCAGTTCCCAATGTCATCTTTTTGTGCACTTTTGGTCATTTTTTCTTCATTCATCCATTTTCTCCTCCAATTTAGGATTTTGGCTTTGGATCACCTACAAAATAGAGATAACTAAATTAAGTAGTAAAATGTTAATGAAAACTCATGAATATCTAAATTTAATGATCCGAATAAGTGCAAAAACCCGCACTTATCATTGACAGTGACAGAGGTTATTGGGTCTCTACAAGCATATGAACAAAGAACTAGTAAAAGAAGTGAGGAGTCTCTTGAAGAAGCTTTCCAAGTGAGGCACAAAGCAAATATATTTTCTTTAAGAAACCAACTTGTTGAAAAAAGATGAGAAAGGTAAAGGTGTTGAGGCTACCACAAAAGAAGTTGACTAAATAGGAAAATATCCACCTTGCAAAATTTGCAATAGAACAAATCACTTGGAAAATGACTGTTGACACAAAGGCAAGAAGCAATGCAGGTTCCATAAAAATTTTGGGCACACTGAAAGGTACTGCAAGGTAAAACAAAATCAAGAAACTTTACAAGGCCAAGAAGATAAACAAGTTCAAACAGTTCATTTTACTTACAAGCAAGAAGAACACTTGTTTATGACTTCACAACAACCAGAACCATAAATGAGCACATATTGGTATATTGACAGTGGGTGTAACAATCATATGACATTTGATGCCAGTCTATTCACTACTTTGGATACTTCAATCAAGACCAAATTGAAGATGGGAAATACACAATATGTTAATGCTGAAGGTAAAGGGATTGTTGCTATGCATACAAGTAAAGTACTAAGTTTATTTCAAATGTCTTGTTTGTACCAAATTTAGATCAAAATCTTTGAAGTATGGCTCAAATGATGGATAAAGGATATTGCTTGATGTTTAAAAATAAAACTTGCAAGATTTAGAATTCATGTGGAGCAGAGTTGTTTAATGTTGAAGTGAAAAATCACAGCTTTCCACTAAATTGGTCTTCTTGTCTTAGGTATGCTTATAGAAGTAATGCTGATGAAACTTTGGCGATAGAGATTTGGGCACTTTAAGTTGCCATCACTCAAACTTTCTTATGAAAAGGGAATGGTTAGAGATTTATCTCTTATAAATCTGATGTTATTTTTATCTTTAAGATCGTTTTCTTTATTTCATCATTTTTTGACGTTATTTTTATCTTTAGGACTTTTATTAGGGTTTGACATGTACCCTAATAAGTTAGACAATATAAAAAATACAATATTTTGTATTCTTTCTTCATATTATATTGAATTATCCATTGTTCTGCCAAATTTATTGTGTTCTTTTTGCATTGTGATCGCTACTTTATATTTTTCCATATAACCTCGTTATCCTCGGACAAATGGTGTTAGCACGCATAACTACTTAGTTAGATTTGTTAACAAGTCTCAACAATATATCCACTTTCAAAGACTTTAAAGTCCACTACCCTACATTTTCTAGTGAAATGTGGAGATTTTATTAAGAAAATGAAAGGATCTTAAAGTGTGAAAACTAAGCCCCTGTCTGGAAGGAATTTTGATTGGATTTTAAGCAATTTCTTTACGGTTGACAAAGTACAAGTGATGTGATCCAGGATGCGTTACAAACTCACAAGGATTTGACGAATGAGCGGGAGAGTCTTAAGCCGAGTTCGAGTCTTCGGGAAGGCAATAAAAGTCGTACAATTGCTTGTTTGATGAATGGGGTACAACATATTAAAGACAACATGCCAAAGATCAACTTTCATGTTGGAGTCGAGAGCCGAAACAAGTTGGAAGTCCTTCGAATCAAGGAGTAGAGTTTCTATTACATCTTGAGATCCATTTTGACATAGAAAACAATCGAATTGGAAGATTATATCTGAAGAAAAGTTGTAGATATTTAAGTAATCTTTCCAAATCACTTTGAATCAATTCAATCGGATATCAGTAGAGAAAGTTATAGTCAAAATACTGAAAACTGTCCGGCGGACTTCCATGCGGCCGCACCTAAATGCACTATGCGATCGCATAGTGATTTTTCAGGACGGATTTTCTATTTTTCGCGAGTTTTCTTATTTTACTAAATCTCTATTTTTATCATGTCTTTTATCATCTTTTGGGCCTAATTTCGTGGCAACTAGGTTATTTTATATTTCCATATAAATACTTTGCATTTTTCATTGAAGACACTTTTGACATTATTATGAGAGAAATATGAATTTTGAGAGATTTATTCTTCCAGTCCTTGGTGGTTTAAATTCTTAACTTGAACTTATCAAAAGGAGATCACAGTCCTTTTGTGACGTTCCCACTGCACGGTTCTTGTTCCGGGTAATCAATGGGTAGAATTTCTTACATGTAATCTCGGTTCTTGGTACGGGTCGAACAACGGGTCGGGTTGAAACTTTGCGCGGCGTGATCTCTAACTTTCTTGAATTTGTTTCATCTTGTTCATGGGTTCCCAAGCATGTTCTTGGTCGGGTTCACATCGGTTGGTATTAGAGCACAGATCTAGAATTCAGGTCATCTATCTTTAATTTTTGTTATTTAATTTTTATTTTTTAGCAAAAAAAATCAGATTACTGTTCACGTCCAGAAATTAAAAAAAAAAAATTACTTTTTATTGTCTTTGGTTGAGTCATTATTTTAGTAACATAGTGTTAGTTAATTGCCTCTAAATTTATTATCTAGTTGTTTATTGAATTCCACAAAAAAACATATATATATATATATATATAGTCATCTATCTTTAATTTTTGTTATTTAATTTTTATTTTTTAGCAAAAAAAATCAGATTACTGTTCACGTCCAGAAATTAAAAAAAAAAAATTACTTTTTATTGTCTTTGGTTGAGTCATTATTTTAGTAACATAGTGTTAGTTAATTGCCTCTAAATTTATTATCTAGTTGTTTATTGAATTCCACAAAAAAACATATATATATATATATATATATATATATATATATATATATATATATTCTCTATATTCGTGAACGTTTAGAGACAATTCAAAGCTAAAGTTTAAGTCTTGTCGTCTTTTTATTGTTTGGCTAGAATCCGTTACTTGGTCTGATCAAATTTGGTTGATTATCCGAGACTTGTACTTGTTGTGGTGATCGCTACGGGGATTGCATTCCAATTGATTGATTTCGGTTATTTCTCGAGACATTGAGAAAGGAGGACGAGCGGAAAAAGGCAAGAGTGGTGAACTCAATATCGAGTAAAAGCCAATTTCGAGTGAAAACACGTGAGGTAAATTATTTTTGCTTTTTTATCAATCCTTTCATTTGATTTTGTTATCTATTTATCGCAAACAAAAAAGGAACATGAGTAAATGTAGGGAGAACGCGGTGCCTAGGGCTATCAATGGATCGAATATTGACCGGATCTACCCATATCCGATCCGATCCGATAATCCGATGGATATTTGATTGTTAAATCCATATCCGATTTGCTATATTATCGGATATCCGATCCGATAATCCGATTCGAAATCTTTTACACATTTAGGCCTAATACGCCGATCATGCCCGGTTAATCGGGCGATTTTTTTTTTTTTTTAGTTTGAAAATTTTGAACTTCATGAAAGAGCCTCATATACTACAATTCAAAGGCCCATGAAGAATTATTGGATAGCATGCTCCTTTTATAAATGTACTTCTCTGAAATTGTTTTATAAATTTCCAATGTGGGATAGTGCATTTTATTAATGTACTTCTTTCTAATAGTTTTATAAACTTTCAATGTGGGATAGTGTCTTTTATGGATGTATTTCTCTCCAATGATTTTATGAATCTCCAATGTAAGATAGTGGCATAACAAAAATATATTAAAATGTCAATCAAAATTATTTTTCATAACAAAAAAAAAAAAAAGCATACTTTTATAAAATATATTATATTATTATAAAAAATCGGATCGGATTGTTATCGGATCGGATTGACCTATATCCATATTTGATCCATTTAGTTAACGGATTATCGGATTCGAATTTTAATCGAGTTATCGGATTGAGACTCTAAATTCATCTCCCATTAATTTCATCGAATTTAGATAGGATTCGGATCAAAATCCAATCCATTGACAACCCTAGTGCCTAAGGGGTTGTATTTGGAGCTTAGGAATAGTATGCATGCTATGAATTGTAAGTTGTATCAGTTGGATTTGAAGGTTAAATGTATTAGTGGTGATGTAGCTAGACATGAAACCTTGATTGGGAGTTATAAACAAAAGACGCCCTAAAAGGTTCCTCGTGGGATTAGAGGAGATAGGTTTGATCGAAGTGTTGATAGGAAAGTGGGAAGCAACAAATTGAACACTCCAACTTTTCAAGGTAGGAGTGATATGCGTGAAAGGGGGTGTCGACAGAAGTTTATGCGGTGTGATGGAGTTGAGAATTCACTAGGGAGTAAAACGCCTGTTGTACAGCATAGTAGTGATATTTCATATAAGCTAGCCAGTTTGGAATATAAACTAACATTCTCAAGGCTATGCAACATGATTGATTCTCACTTTGAGCATACCAAAGAACGAGAGAGGAAAAAGAGAGAAAATTGTGAGGTGGCTGAGTGTGATGAAAAAAGAGTAGAGCCACAAACGAGTGAAAAGAAAAATGAGAGTGAAGTGGTGACTAAAGAAAAAGTGGAGCCACAAGAGGTAAAAGGAATAGAGATGAAAATGAGAGTGGAGAGGTGGAGGAAAAGAAAGAGGAGCCACTAAGAGAGAAATGACAGAAAATTTCAAAGTAAGTTTCGATGTGAGAAACGTCGAGTGTGAGAGGACTTTAGTAAGAACTAACGATCCCCTCCCTAGTTTGGATATTTCTCTTTTGCAGGACTTCAAGAAATTGATCCATGACGACATAACCTGCGAGGCTCCGTACATTGGCTATCTACTTGGTGAAAAGCACAAGAAAAATTTGGTGAGTGACAAGGAGCATGAATGTACTCACGCCATGGTAACGTATCAAAACCTTACACCTAGGGTAGAACTTGGAACAACTCATGGGACTAGTTTTTTACATCGTTTATGTACTCTTGAGCATGATAATGCATTTGATAATTTCATGAGTATAGTCAATCCAATGTCACCTATGTTTATGGATAAATTCTTGTTTGTCTATGATATGAATTTGCTACGCCTTGAAATTCTAACACGTAGGTATAGTCCCTCACATAGAGCAAGTGGTGCACTTGAACACTTGCATGAGTCGTACGTACCTTGTAAACTAGAATATAAGATTGATTGTGGAACATAGAGGTGGCAAGATAGGTCGTTAGGAGTCGTTAATCTACTAACATCTTCATTGGGATGAATAACCGTTTATTGCACCCATCTATAGGAAAATTCCTACTAGTTTATGATAATCTAGTGTATTGCAAGAGTCGATGTGTGCATGTCAAGATGAAAAGTTATGTGTTACATGGTGATATTCTAGTACGTTGCATGAAATTGATTAAGTATGATGGGCAACTTTGATGCATTGTTGGTGATTTAAGGCATGAGTGTTTTTATTTCAATCATGAAGTCCTTGAATGTTTTGGTTTGAATTTAAATGTGCATGATACGTACTTGAGATTCATTGATCGTAATTCACAGAATTATTTATGGAAGGTTGGATGGGATATGTTAGAAACTAGCGCGATATATTCTACTATATCTACTACTTGTTACCCGTATTATGATATGGTGATTGGTTTTAATCCATTAACTTTGTTGGGTTTGATTCCTTTAACTATTGTTTTAAGTGGTAGCTTAGGTGGGGAACATCATACTTTCATTATTACATCCAAAAATTACAAAAGGACGAGGTCGAGACATGCACTATTTGATCCATGCGATGACGATTGGGTATACATACGATGGAAGTGGATACGAACTCAAAGGAGGTCCAAATTACATCCTAAGGGAGATGGACCATACCATACCATTCCATTGCTATAATCGAGACTGGTGGCTACAGTTTACTTTTGTTGGGTAAGTTTGTGAATGTTGACATTTTCGACGTTGCTAATATCGTTTCATTTGGTGTAGGTTCGGATTCGAGGTCGAATCCTTTTGAAGGGAGAGGGAATGATGTGATCCAGGATGTGTTACAAACTCACAAGGATTTGACGAATGAGAGGGAGAGTCATAATCCGGGTTCGGGTCTTCGGGAAGGCAATAAAAGTCGCACAATTGCTTGTTCGATGAATGGGGTAGAACATATTGAAGACAACATGCCAAAGATCAACTTTCATGTTGGAGTCGAGAGCCGAAACGAGTTGGAAGTCCTTCGAATTAAGGAGTGGAGTTTCTATCGCATCTTGAGATCCATTTTTGACATGGCAAACAATCAAATTGGAAGATTATATATGAAACAAAGTCGTATATCTTTGAGTAATATTTCCAATGCACTTTGAATCAATTCAATCGGATATCGGTAGAAAAAGTTATAGTCAAAATACTGAAAGCTGTTTGGCGGACTTCTATGTGGCCGCACCTAAATACACTATGCGACCGCATAGTGATTTTTCGGGACGAATTTTCTAGTTTTTCGCGAGTTTCCGTATTTTACTAAAACTCTATTTTTACATATCTTTTAGCATCTTTTGGACCTAATTTCGTGGCAACTAGGTTATTTTGTATTTCCATATAAATACTTTGCATTTTTCATTGAAGATACTTTTGACATTATTACGAGAGAAATATGAATTTTGAGAGATTTATTCTTCAGTTCTTGGTGGTTTAAATTCTTAACTTGAACTTATCAAAAGGAGATCGCAGTCCTTTTGTGGCGTTTTCACTGCACGATTCTTGTTCCGAGTAATTAATGGGTCGAATTGTTTACGTGTAATCCCGGTTCTTGGTACGGGTCGAACAACGAGTAGGGTTGAAACTTTGCGTGGCGTGATCTCTAGCTTTTTTGGGTTTGTTTCATCTTGTTCGTGGGTTCCCAAACATATTCTTGGTCGGGTTCTCATCAACAAGTGGGTTCTAGTGCTGTCATTTTTTTTTTTACTTGCTAATCAATAAATTATCACCTAAAATCCATTTTCAAATAGGATATTTCTACTTGTACGAAATTGGCTTACAAAAGTGTATTGACAAAATGATGTGGCAATATCCATGACATTGATTTCAAAAACTTCTTTTTAAATCATGGGCCTAGATGTTGCTTCCAAATATACCTTCTTTGACATAGTCAAACATTGTGATTGATGGGAATGTGTACAAGTAATTCAAAGTAGAATAGGGATGATTTAGTTTTACCTCATTGGACTTCAATTTTAGATGATAATTTATTGGATAATACTTGTTGTACATAATTAAGTTTACATAGGGGTGTCTACTCCCTCTAATGGGGGTGGACCCCACTTGAATAAAAATATATGTACACTTAATTATGTATCCATAGCTTGGTTCTAATTTATTTCTGGTGAAGTCAAAAAAAAGGGCAAAAGTGGGATCCTTTTTCATTGAGAACGGTAAAAAAATTGATGCTATCTTGGTAAAATGACTTCCAAACAGGGGCTAAAACTGTAAATCCTAGATATAGCTTGAATTTCAATTTGCAACAGAAATGTTTTTTTTTTTTTTTTTTTAACAGCCAAAGAAATGTTTTTATTGTTACTTAGATCTCTAAATTCGAATTATTTAGCATAGTGCATATAGCTTCGATAGCAGTGTTTAATATTCCTTATAAGCCATTTTTACAACTTAAAAAAAAAAAAAAACTCTTGTTTTTAAGACATAAGATGAAACTCTTTTTCTTACATGTCCATAGCTTTGTGTTTTTGAACCCTTTCTTCCAAATATGCTCGTAATAAATGCAACTCCTCGACAGGCCCGATCTTGTGCTGAGGCAAATGAGGCTTGGGCCTCAGGCCCATAATTGAAGGGGTCCCCATTTTTTTGGCCCAGATTTATTATTATTATTATTAGTGAACATGCTAGACCAAAATTGACGGGGTTCCCATTCGCGTTCACGGTTTACCCCTGTTGAATGACTACTCATTGTTATTAGTCTGTCAGGTAAATAGGTACTTAGGTTATTACTTATTAATTCCACATGATTTATCTTCCATTAACAAAGCTCTTTGAATTTGTATCATTTACTCTAATTTGAGCCATTTGTATTCTCATCAACATTATGTTCTATGTCAAATTTGTTTTACTTAGGTCCTAAATTCTAACTTGAAATGACAATATGCATTGGAACGATTGTTATGCTTTTATTTTTATATATGAATATTCAATCTTGTGTGTCAATTGCAGTTTTTTTTTGGCTCTTATATACCTTTGTCATGATTTCCGGATAAGGGATTTTGTTTTGGTGCGCGACATAATAAACTATGTTATAATGAATCAAATGGAACAGGCTAACCAGTGAGAGCTCCAGAAATATTTGGAAAATGCAAAATGGGACCTGGATTTGGTATTATTTAGGAACTTTAGCTGGATTTTGTTTATTTTATTGTAACATTGGGAAAGGTACATGATTTAGCATATTCTTAGAATTCTCATTATTCGCGTCTTGCTAAAATTTAGCCCATGTTTGATTGGGATAAAAATTTAATTTTGATAAAAGTTGGTGAAATATGGTTGAAATGTTAGATAAAAGTTATGGATTTCATGAAACGTGTGTTTCAAATGAATTCGGAGAAAAATGAGTTTTAAGAAATGAAGGTCAAACATGGGCTTAATGATGTTATAGTTATTGTGGTGATTAACATCTAGTTGCGAATTGGAAATTTTATTCACTCGATTTCCCCCCAAAAGTTAATGATTTTGATTTACATTTTTCTTTTGATAGTTAGTAAAATAAATCTTTAATGCCAAACATTTCATATTTGTATTAGTGTTTGATGTTAAATTTTTATTTCAAACTCGTGAGTTGTGACGGTAGAATTTTCAAGGGCGTGATTCCATAGTTTTCATCGGAATTCTATTTCTCAGGTAAGTAATGACTTGTCCTAACTTGTTATTGAAGAGATTGAAAATGTTTAAAACCTTGTCAGTTTATATAATTGTAGCCAGATCGACTTATATGATTGCGTAATACACCGTTGAATTTTGCATTTACGTTGATTTGAGGTCTAGGGACCTAATTTATGAACTTCGCATCGGACTCCGACAATCACAAGACCGACCCTGCTCCTCGAATATAATAAATCAAACATAAAAACAATATAAAAGAAACATTGACATTATAAATACTCTTCTCTTTATATATTGAAGAAAGTAAGAGTGAAGAAAAAGGTTTATTGACACCAAACCCCCATCCTTTGGACTGGTATACCCCCTATCCTTTTACATTGAATGAAACCCTCGTATATGACATTTGAAGTGCGAACCACCCCTTGTTGTCCAATTTCGTTGGTTTAGGCGCTACAAATAGTAAATATGATCAAAATTAAAAAGAAATCATTGTAATATGATCCTAAACTTTTCTTCTTTTTGCAGATTGTACCCAAACATTTTGTTTGTACTCATAGTCCCAAATTAAAATTTCATCTTCTTCACAAAAAAAATAAAAAAATTGCACCCTACCCCCACCCCATCTTCTTCCTCAATTTCGCCCCTTCCCCTTTTGATTTCCAATTGGATATTTCCAACAGAGAATTCCCGGTAACTCTCGTCTGCGCCCAATGAAATAACAATGCAACCAAGATAGTGGTCTGTGGTTTCTCACATGGATTCTTTTCCGTTGTTATAGGAATCAATTTTAAGCTTCAAAATCTTGTCACGTCATACACTATAAACACTATGCTTAAATGACCATTGGAGCTTCAAAAATACTGGTTGGTTTGTACAATCTGTCAATGCAAGCCAATGTAGAGAAATGTGGTTTGGAGTCTGCAGGCAAAGAAAAATTGGACTCGGGAATCATTCACATTTACATGCTAAAACACACCCATGAATGGAAAAGAAAGAAACGAGGAAACGTTCACGTTCACTCACATGGATGCACGCAAGGGTAGAAAAGATGAGTTTAATGGAAATTTTTTTTTTAAAAAAAATGGAAAAAGAAAATTGGGAAAATTTTATGTTTCAAATAAGTTATACATTCTATACATTGCTTTTATTTCCTTCAGAGTGAATGTCACTTTTGGAGAAAAAGAGGAGAGGGTGATGATGACTGGAATGCACACAGTTGGAGTGGAGTGGGGTGTGGTGCAAGATTTTCTTCTCTCTTTTTGGTTTTTATTTTAATTATTTTTTACGAAATAATATAATTTTACAATTTTACCCTTTTAAAATTGTGGAAGAAGATGAAAATTTTAAAGTTTTAGGATTGTGGTAGACACAAATAAAATATTTGGGTACAATCTGCAAAAAAAAAAAAAAAAAAAAAAAAAAAAGTTTGGCATCACAATTACAATTATTTCTTTTTAATTTTGATCACATTTACTGTTTTTAACATCTAAACTAACGAAATTGGACGACAAGGGATGGTTCAAACATCAAAGGTCACATATTGGTCTTTTAGTCGATCTGAAGTAATAGAAGGTATTCCACAATAGATCCAAAGGATAGAATGGTTATTGTTATGCCCCCAAAAAATGGGAGTTCTAACCGTGCGGCACGTGGCAGAAGCCTGCACCAATTGTCCAACCCATATCATTTCGAACCCATGATAATTGAGTTTTGACTGACCCCTCATGGCCGAGCTCCAATTGGACGAACACCTATTAACCGAACCCTCATAGAGAGTCGAGCCCTCATTGACGAGGCGAGATTGGTAAAGGCATTTCAAAGAAGATTTTTATACAAGATCTCATGGTAAGTGGGTAATGTGACAACACACTGCAATAAAGACTTCAATCAATCATACAAGTTAATCCTAAACTTACATGTCAGATCTATGACTGCAAATGATCATAACATTAAATGGAGTGATGCCTATAACAAAAGACCCAACCTCTAGGATGAGGCCACGTGTCTCTTCATCCAAGGGTTCTTACTCACCCACTTTTACTGTAAAAGCTCACACTTGGTGTCATTCAAAGGTAATGCAAGTTTAAATACTCAACACAACTTAGCTATTCTCTCTATTATTTATTCGACTTATATTCCCCAAGGTCGATCCCTTTATATAATTTGGAGGCTCACGTTTTAGCCTTCCCACACTCATATATATTTTCACTCCAATTGACTTAACCGTCGGAGTGCGCGCGGTCGGCTCCACCCCCTCCGGAGAAGGTCACGCGTGGCTAACGGTTTGTCCAAGTGTGCAGGAAAAAAGGCCGAACCAGACGTGAGAGGCCTTGGAATCTGTTGACAGTTCATAGGTACATTTTTGGAGGTCAACAGATTGGCGCTGTCTGTGGGAAATCACACATTATAACCACGAACATCCAAGTGGTAGAAGCCAGTCAAAATAAATCGAAAAAACCAGGGCATCCCCCTTGAAAAAGGATATGTTCTTGAAAAATAACAAGAGGAAGCCCCAAAAGGATTTGTTTGGTCCAATTATGCTTCTAGCCGACCCACCGATGCCCTTATTAATATGAAGAAGTGCCTTTAATGAGGCTCATACTATAAAGACAGTAGGGCATCCTCCTTGAAAAAGGATATGTTTTTGAAAAAGAACAAGAGGAAGCCCCAAAAGGATTTGTTTGGCCCAATTATGCTTTTGGCCGACCCATCGAGACCCTCATTAATATGAAGAAGTGCCTCTAATGAGACCCATGCTATGAAGACAGCAAAGCTTCCCCCTTGAAAAAGGCTTTGTTGTTGAATAAATAATAGATGGAAGCCCCAAAGATAGAAGATTTGAGGTTCAACTCAACATCTTAGGTGTTCACACTCCTTGAAAAATTCGTATGTTGAGGCCAAAATCTACTCAAAAGACCCTTTCTGATGAGATCCCGGTTGGGGGAATGCATGGAACTCGCGGAATGAATTCGAAAACGTCGGGAAAGTCCAAATTCAGGTTTGTAGACGATATGATCTTGACCCGAGCCTCACGACTCAAGAACTTAAGGTATATTAACCTTAAACCCGTTGAAGTACAGAAACTAGAACCCCGATTTGCGAACGCCACAAATGTAGTCCAATCCTTTGATAAGTTCTGGTTTAAACGCCACAAATATTAACACGAAATATTTGATAAGTTCGTTTTTCATGGAAAATCCATTGGAGAGAAAACTCAACTTTTATTATCATCAAAAACTTAACTTACAATGAAATAAAATTCCTATTTATATGGAAACTATGGAAAACCCTAAAAGCACAAAATATCAAGAGTCCAAAAATAATAAAACTTGTCAAAATGAGAAATATAATGAAATCTGGAAATTCGCGCAAAAATATAGAACTGAACTCGAAAATACTCTATGCGGCCGCATAGAGTATTTCTATGCGGTCACATAGAAATAAACTCTGCCTCTTCTACGCTCTCTGTCCATTTGGATGCGGCCGCATCCGTGATAACTATGCGACCGCATAGTTATCGGCCTTCACCAAACTTGGTCTTCGACTTGTGGACTTCGACCTTTTGGATTCCAAAGCTCGGCCAAGTGATTGCCTATCCCGAATCACATCACTTTCTTTAAATAAAAGAGACATCTACCCACAATAAGCAAAAGAACCCTTGAAGAAGCCCTTGCGAAGAAGAGCTCTCCCCTTTCAAGGCTCTTCCTTATACAAGGGCCTCGGCTAAGGTCATTTCAGCCTTATAAATGGCCGCCTCTTCCACCAATCAACTCTTCCTTATACAAAGGCCTCAGTTAAGGCTATTTCAGCCATATAAAAGGCCGCCTATTCTACGAATCGGCTCTTTCTTATACAAGGGCCTCGGCCAAAGCTATTTCATCCATATAAAAGGCCGTCTCTTCTCCGAATTGACTCTTCCTTATACAAAGGCCTCAGCCAAGCTCATACAGTAAATTATATATGGCAAGCCCGTATATTTTCTTCAGTTAATTAAGACAAGCTCATAAGGTAAATTATCTATGATGAGTCCACCAAAGCCATCGCCTCTTTTCTCACGAAGCCTCATCCATGTCTTCACCTATGTTCAAAAGGCTCGCCCACCAAAAGACATCGTCTTTTCTCTCACGAAGTCTCGTCCATGTCTCTACCTATGACCGTCTCATCTTTGTAGCTTCATCCACCACATTTCTTTTCCTGTCTAACTTTCAAGTCCACGCACTATATAAATAATCATACATGGATTTCGAGGACTGTTGTTATGCCCCCCCATAAATGAGAGCTCTGATCATACGGCACGTGGTAGAAGCCTGCACCAATTGTCCAACCCATATCATTCCGAACCCATAATAGTTGAGTTTTGGCTGATCCTCTTATGGCCGAGCCCCAATTGGACGAACCCCTATTAACCGAACCCCCATAGAGAGCCGAGCCCTCATGCACGAGGCGAGGTTGGTAGAGGTATTTCAGGGAAGATCTTCATACAAGATTTATGCGAAGTCCAAGTCAAATCCATCTTGGGGCAGCTAAGAGGGTTCTAAGATATGTGCAAGGGACTATGGACTTGGAAATTTGGTACAAGTCATGTTCACACCTCAAGTTGACAGGTTTTACAGATAGTGATTGGGATGGATCACTAGATGACATGAGAAGTACATCAGGTTTTTGTTTTAATCTGGGAACATGAGTGTTTTCATGGGGTTCAAGGAAGCAACCAACAATTGCTCAATCAACAGCTGAAGCCGAGTATGTGGCTGCTGCAGGGGCTGTTAGTCAAGCCATTTGGCTGAGGAAAATTCTTGAAGACATGGGTGAAAAGCAGCAAGAACCAATTGATGTGTTTTGTGACAATAAGTCAGCCATAGCTATGATCAAGAATCCTGTTTATCATAGTAGAACAAAGCATATTTCAATTAAATATCATTTTTTGAGGAAAGCTGAAGCAAATGGTGAAGTTAATTTGAAGTTTTGCAATAGTGAAGAACAAGTTGCTAATATATTTACCAAGGCTCTTCCTAGAGTCAAGTTTCAGTTCTTTCGAATGATGCTTGGTGTTTTAGAAAAATGCATCAAGGAGGAGTATTAAAGTTGTTGCAGTTTTCTATGTTTACAGCCTTGTGTTTATGTATTTGCAAGCTTTAATTAGTTTGTATTGGAACTTTCTTTCATTTATGTTTTGATGTAACCAAGAGACTATATAAGTCTGGTTTTCATAGAAGTTTAATAGACAAGAAACATAGAATCAATCCAATAGATGTGGATTGAGTTTGTCCTACATTCTTCTCTATTTTTCTATTACTTCATTTTATTTTCAATTCCAACAATTGGCATCAGAGCCACTTCGATCTGAAAAGGGTGATATGGTAGCATCTATTTCATCTCCTACTATTCTAATATTTAGTGGAGAAAACTATGATTATTGGAGTATCAAAATGAGGACACTCTTCATGTCACTTGATATTTGGGATGTGGTTGAGAATGGGGTCATTGATGTTGAAGCAGAAGCCTCAAAACCAAACCAAAACAAGGTAGACAAACAAAGAGATGCCAAAGCATTGTTTACTCTACAACAAGCTGTCAGTGAAGCCATCTTTCCAAGATTGATGAGGGCCACAACTTCGAAGCAAGCTTGGGAGATCCTGCAAGAAGAGTTTCAAGGTAATCTCAAAGTCAAAACTATTAAGCTTCAAGGTTTAAGAAGGGAACTTGAGAATCTGAAAATGAAGGAGTCTGAAAATGTAAAAGACTATTGCTCTAGGCTTGTTGAGATTATAAATCAGATGAAAGTCTATGGAGAGGAAATAACTGATGCAAGAATTGTTCAAAAACTTCTCATTAGTTTAACTGAAAAATATGATCATATGGTTGCTGCCATTGAAGAAACCCGAGACCTCTAAACTCTTTCAGTCACTGAGTTGATGGGATCATTATATGCCCATGAACAAATGATTGATAGAAGAAGTGAAAGCTCCTTAGAAAATGCTTTTCAATCCAAGGTTAATCTAAAAACTCAGAAACCAAAAGATTATAAAAGGAAGTACAAAAGTGGAACAAAAGGAGGAGAAAGTTTTCAAAGAAAAGAAAATTCGAAAGGAGATTTTCCTCCTTGTGGTATTTGTAAAAAGAACAATCATCTTGAAAAGGATTGTTATCATCAAGGAAAGCCTCAATGTTTTAATTGCAAGAAATTTGGACATGTTGAGAAGGATTGCAGATTTAAGGCTAAGAATCAGCAAGCCAATTATACAGAAGGAAATGAGGAGCAATTGTTTTATGCATGCCAAGCTAGTGTTGACCAGAAAGGTGAAGAATGGTTTATAGATAGTGGCTGCAGCAATCATATGACACCAAATGAGGGTATATTTTCCATGCTTGATAGATCCGTTAAGGTTAAAGTGAAGCTTGGAAATGGTGACTTGGTAGAATCAAAAGGAAAAGACACAATTTCTTTGGAAACTAAGAAAGGGACCAGATTTATCAATGATGTCCTTTTGGTTCCAAGTCTTGATCAAAGTTTATTAAGTGTTGGTCAAATGATGGAAAATGGTTACTTATTGCTGTTTGAAGAAGAAATGTGTACCATTTGTGACTTAAAGCATCAGAAACAAATAGTGGCAGAAGTAAAGATGGGGAATTGCAGAAATTTTCCAGTAAAATGGCAGTCTTACAAGGCTATGATTGCTGGAGTTGATGACACGACTCTTTGGCATCGAAGGTTTGGTCACTACAACCTCAATGCTTTTAAGAGTTCTGAATCAGAAAAATATGATAAGCAACCTGCCCTTGCTGGATTCCAGTATGTCAGTATGTGAGGGATGTAAGCATGGTAAGCAACATAGACAACCTTTTCCTAAAAGTGAAGCATGGAGAGCTAAGAAGATTTTGGAGCTTACTCACACCGATGTGTGTGGACCAATGAGAACACCCTCTCAGAATCAAAACAGGTACTTTATACTGTTTATTGATGATTTCTCAAGAATGACATGGGTTTACGTCTTTAAAGAAAAGTATGAAGTTTTTGGCATCTTTAAGAAGTTTAAACTTTTGGTTGAAAATCAAAGTGGCTGCAAGATAAAGACGTTAAGGAGTGACAGAGGAACGGAATTTAACTCAAAGAAGTTTGATGGGTTTTGTGAAGAAGAAGGTCTTGAACATCAGCTTACAATTGCCTATACTCCTCAGCAGAATGGAGTTTCAGACAGAAAAAATAGGACTGTTGATGGAAATGGCAAGATCAATGATGCTTGAGAAGGGACTTCCAAAAAGCTTTTGGGCAGAGGCTGTTAATACATCAGTCTATTTGCTCAATAGATGCCCAACAAAGGTCGTACCAAATTGAACTCCAATAGAAGCTTGGAGTGGTAAAAAAACCAACAGCAATACACTTGAGAATTTTCGGGTGTGTGTGCTATGTGCATGTACCATCTCAAAAGAGGCACAAGCTAGAAGAAAAATCTGAAAAAGGAATTTTTCTGGGCTATAGTTCTCAATCCAAGGGGTATAGAGTTTATAAACTGGACTCAAAGGAACTAGTGACCAGTCGAGATGTAGAATTCAATGAAAATGCTAGCTGGAACTGGGATGAAGAAAAGATTAATTCTGAACCTGTTTCCATACCAGAAGTGTTGGAAACAATGCCATTAAATTCTGAAGATCAGAATGGAAGAAGAGAAGCAATAGAAGATGAAGAAAATGTCAGTCCAATGGTATCACCAAGAGCTGAACCAGTATCTCCTTCAACCGAAATGTCCTCACCTGAATACCCACCAAGAAGGTCAAGACTCTTAACTGAAATTTATGAGTCATGCAATTTTGTTTCAGTTGAGCCTCAAAGTTTTGATGAAGCTGTGAAAGGCAAAGTATGGATTGATACAATGGAGGAGGAGATTAAAATGATTGAAAAGAACAAAACATGGGAGCTGGTGGACTGTCCTGACAGAAAAAACATTAATGGGGTTAAGTGGATTTACAAAAGAAAGCTTAACTCTGATGGTTCTTTGAAGAAATGTAAGGCAAGACTTGTAGCTAAAGGCTACTCACAACAGCCTAGTATTGACTACAATGAAACCTTTGCACCTGTTGCAAGGTTAGACACCATTCGGACCATTTGTGCCTTAGCAGCTCAAAATAGTTGGAAAATCTTCCAACTTGATGTCAAGTCAGCTTTCTTGAATGGAGTTTTGGAAGAAGAAATATATGTCAACCAGCCAGAGGGTTTCATAAAGAAAAAAGGCAAAGTACTTCGACTAAAGAAAACTTTATATGGGCTTAAACAAGCTCCAAGGGCTTGGTATGGTAGAATTGACAGTTATTTCAGCGAGAAAAATTCAGCAAAAGTACGAGTGAGCCTACACTCTATGTCAAAGCCCAAAGTCAAGGTATTTTGCTTGTCTCTCTATATGTTGATGATTTAATTTTTACTGGAAACAATATAGAGATGATAGAAGAATTCAAAAGAGATATGATGAGCACCTTTGAGATGAGTGATTTGGGACTTATGCACTATTTTCTTGGAATGGAAGTTCATCAGGAAAATGGAATTTTCATTCACAGAAAAAGTACTCAGAAGACATGTTAAAAAAGTTTAAAATGCTTGGATGCAAGCCTGTGGCTACACCTCTTGTTGCCAATGAGAAACTAAAAAAGGAAGATGGTGTAAAAAAGGTTGATGAAGGCACTTATAGAAGTTTAGTTGGTAGACTGTTATACTTAACTGCTACTAGACCAGATTTGATGTTTGCCTGAAGTTTGCTTTTTAGATTTATGCAAAGTCCAAGTCAAATCCATCTTGGGACAGCTAAGAGGGTTCTAAGATATGTGCAAGGGACTATGGACTTGGAAATTTGGTACAAGTCATGTTCACACCCCAAGTTGACAGGTTTTACAGATAGTGATTAGGATGGATCACTAGATGACATGAGAAATACATCAGGTTTTTGTTTTAATCTGGGAACAGGAGTGTTTTCATGGGGTTCAAGGAAGCAACCAACAATTGCTCAATCAACAGCTGAAGCCGAGTATGTGGCTGCTACAGGGGCTGTTAGTCAAGCCATTTGGCTAAGGAAAATTCTTGAAGACATGGGTGAAAAGCAGCAAGAACCAATTGATGTGTTTTGTGACAATAAGTCAGCCATAGCTATGATCAAGAATCCTGTTTATCATAGTAGAACAAAGCATATTTCAATTAAATATCATTTTTTGAGGGAAGCTGAAGCAAATGGTGAAGTTAATTTGAAGTTTTGCAATAGTGAAGAACAAGTTGCTAATATATTTACCAAGGCTCTTCCTAGAGTCAAGTTTCAGTTCTTTCGAATGATGCTTGGTGTTTCAGAAAAATGCATCAAGGAGGAGTATTAAAGTTGTTGTAGTTTTCTATGTTTACAACCTTGTGTTTATGTATTTGCAAGCTTTAATTAGTTCGTATTGGAACTTTCTTTCATTTATGTTTTGATGTAACCAAGAGACTATATAAGTCTGGTTTTCATAGAAGTTTAATAGACAAGAAACATAGAATCAATCCAATAGACGTGGATTGAGTTTGTCCTACATTCTTCTCTATTTTTCTATTACTTCATTTTATTTTCAATTCCAACAACAGTTGTCATGATCATATATCCTATAGTGCCTAATGTATTTGTCATCGAAATTCTTCGGTCTTTAGTGAGAAGCTTGGCAATGCCAAAGTCTGCAACCTCAGCAATCATATCTTCATCTAAAAGCATATTGCTGGGCTTCAAATCACAACGGACAATCCGATAGGGACACCCATGATGTAGATACTCCAACGCGTATTCCACGTGGACTGAGCTGGATGTAGCATTTTTCTTTCTACTATGGCATCTCATAAAATAAACCAAAATAATGACCGAACTTATTACCAAACGCTTTACATATAGTTTATAAAAATATGAAATATACTTCCAAATGCTTATCTTGCTTGATAATATAGTTTTGTTATATTTGCTTGGAACGACCTTAAACCGAGAAGCATATATTAAAAACATTGTACTTTCAGAATGCAATTATTTAGTTAATTACAAAGAAGTATACCAAATTACATATGAAAAGGTTGAAAGCCATCAAACAACTATTCTTGCAGTTTCACAGCTTTAAAGTACAGAGAAACCCAATTGGAACCAAACTTCCCAAGAACAAGAACATTGCAGACATCAGATTATTTCATATACGTCCTTACAAAATTCAATTAAGTTCCATTGAACTGCTTATTCTTACGATCAACTTTTAAGCCCAAATAAAAAAAAAATCATTCTTTTTATTCCAATTGCAAATCTCAGTAAAATTCGGAATAATAATAATGATGATGATGATGATGTTGGGTGTAAAACATTGCATTATTCAGAATAAAGCAGAGAGAGAAATAATTGCCAGGCTATAAAAACGCCATTGGCAGTTCAGGTGGAATGTAGAAAAATAAGAAGATGGTCTTTTGCGATCTAAAAATAGGAAAGTTAATTCGGATTTTGGAGAATAATGTGGATCTTGCAGTACATGGGTACGATATTACTTGGATCCTGCTTTTCTTAAAATCCATCTCACTAACTCGAAACATTTGCTGGGTCGGTTTGTGAGGTAGAAAGAGCCCAATTGATACACCAGAGCTGCAGACATTAAAATGAATTGTTGAGATGGCGTTGTGGAGAATAATATGAACTGAATAAATACTTAATTTCATTAAAATTAGGTGCCGTCCCAATATGACAAATTCCAAACCAACACTTTTTCTCATTCAATTTCTTGGATTGTATTTTAAAAAAAACAAAAAAACTATTGTGAAGCAGGGGAGCAGGGAAGTGGGCGCCAAGGCGTGGGAGCAGGGCGCAAAGGCGTTGGACTTAGGCGCCAAGGCGTGGGTGTATCCTTGTTGGAGAAACAATAATCGTGGCGCTAAGGCGCCACTCTGATCCGGTATGCACTTACTGGTATTTGCCTTGCAAATACCGGTATTTTCTCGTGGCGCCAATCACCTGGTATGTATATACCGACATTTCTACCTGTTTCTGTGTGCAAAAACAGCGAGAAATCTGAGAGAATTCTTGAGAGAGAGCTATAGTAAATTTTACAAGTTATTTCTTGAGTAAAAATTCAAGCTTCTTTCTTTATTCTTGGGACTAACTTGCAGGTTGTGCAAGTAGTTGAATTCTTCACATATTTATTGAAATCTCCATTTCACCCAATTTTCTTCTTCAATATTTGCTTTTGGGGTTATCCAACCAAGTGGTTTCTTCTTTAAATCCGGTTCTAGGTATTCATTGGTGCGTATTTTCTAACAATTTGGTATCAGAGCTGCTTGTCAGATCATTGTGGTAAAGCTTCAATTTGAGGTGGTTGGGTTTTGTACACAAGGTGTTTGATAAAATTACTGAGAGAACTTGGTTGACGAAATTCCTAGAAACAAGTGGATAAAAATGATGTCTACTAGTGGAACAGTTAAAGTTGGGAAGTATGAGATGGAGAAATTCAATGGGAAGAATGATTTCTCCTATTGGAAAATGCAAATGAAAAACTTGTTGATTTCTCAAAAGTTGCACAAAGATTTGGCAGGTATGGAAAAGAAGCACAAAGATATGTCCGATGAGGATTGAGAAGAGCTAGATCTTGAAGCTCGAGTGTCATTCATTCTATGCCTTGAAAGAGATGTTGCTTTCTTGGTTGATGGTGAGGCAACGGTTTCGGAGGTGTGGACAAAGTTAGAGATAAACTTCATGACGAAGACTCTAACTATCGGATCCACTTGAAGTCCAAATTGTATACTTGCAAGATGGATGAAGGTATACCAATCCGGGAGTACATCAACAAGTATGATACGTGCATATCAGATTTGAAGGACATTGTTGTGAAAGTAGATGATGAGGATCAAGCACTTCTACTACTTCTTTCATTACCGAAGTCTTATAAGAATCTTGTACAAACATTGATGCTTGTGGGTGACAAACTTACGATGGATGAAACTAGAACGTCGCTTTTAGTGGATGATCTTCGGAAGATTGCAACTAGTGGCATGACTACTAGTGGTAACAAGGAGCAAGCACAAGGGTTGTTTGTACGAGGTAGGAGTAATGAGCGAGCAAAAGGCAAGGGAGGAAAGTCTAGATCGAGTTCTAGACCTCTTGCAGAAATGTCGTGTTTCAAATACGGCGAGTTTGGGCATTTTAAGGCGAATTGTACTAACAAAAGAGTGGGATGGAAGAAGAACAATAAGAACAACAACAATAGGAAGGTACAAGTTAAGCAAGAGGTGAGTTATGCCTCGGAAGAAGGGGGTAGCGATGAGTGTTACTCCATCTCTTGCGATGAAGAAATCTCCGGTAAGTGGATTCTTGATTCTAGTTGCTCTTACCAATGTGTCCAAATAGGAAGTAGTTCACTACCTATAGAAGCACTAATAGTGGAACCGTGTTGATGGGAAATAACTATTCTTGTAAAACGGTGGGGCTTGGTTTGATTAGAATCGAGATGCATGATGGAGTGGTTAGAACATTGATGGATGTTAGACATGTTCCTGATTTACGAAAGAATCTCATTTCCGTTGGTGATTTAGACTTCAGTGGTTGAAAATAGTTACTTGAAATGGAGTTAAGAAGGTTGTTCATGGTTCTTTGGTAGTGATGAAAGGTATTCGTCAAGAAAATCTCTACACTCTTTTGGGTACTACAGTTACAGGAAATGTAGCAGTTGGAACAAGTGGAAGTGGTGGAGACCCATGTGAGTGCACTCAGCTGTGGCATATGCGGTTTGGGCATATGTCAGAAAAATGCCTCGATCTGCTCAGTAAGGAAGGTTTGCTAAAGAACTTGAAAAAGCCTTGTATGAATTTTTGCGAGCATTGTGTGTACGGTAAAGCACATCGGGTTCAGTTCAAGTTAAGCAACCATAGAAGCAGAGGTATATTGGACTATGTGCATACAGATGTTTGGGGTCCGGCTTCGGTCACTTCTAAAGGTGGTTCCAGGTACTTTGTCACTTTTGTTGATGATTATTCTAGGTATGCTTGGATTTATTCCTTGAAGCATAAGAATGAGGTTTTCAACACGTTCAAGAAGTGGAAAGCAAAGGTTGAAAACAGAACAGACAAGAAATTGAAGATACTGCGATCTGATAACGGTACAGAGTATACAGAGGGTGCTTTCAAGAAATTCTGTGATAATGAAGGTATTACGAAACACTAGACAATCAGGAAAACACCAAAGCAGAATGGGGTTGCAGAAAGACTGAACCGCACATTTCGAGAGAGATCAATGTGTATGCGATCATATGCTGGTTTGGGCAGAGAATGGTGGGCAGAGTCGGTTGCTACTGCTTGCTACATAGTGAACTGGTCTCCACATTCAAAGTTAGATGGAGATGTACCTTACAGGGTATGGTCAGGAGAGCATGCAGATTGTGAGAGACTCAAAATTTTCAGGTGTACAACCTACTACCATGTCAACAAGGGAAAGCTTGATGCGAGAGTCAAAAAGGCAATATTCTTGGGATATTATGCAGGTGTAAAAGGCTATTGCCTTTGGTGTGTAGAGGATTCTAAGTTCATAATCAGCAGTGATGTTACTTTTGATGAGAATTCCATGGTTGCTTCTTCGAAAGCTATGGTGCCCGGTGATGATGATGTTGGGATTTCAAAGTCTTAAGTAGTTGAGATAGAACCTAAAGATCAACCAGGTTCTAGTTGTGTTCAAGAGGAGTACCATGCAGATACTTGAGAGGAGAGTGATGATGAGCTTGAACATGAAATGGTTCAGCAAGAGAATGTACAGGCACAACAACAACCACAGCTCAAAGATAGTTTGGTTTCCACTAGGCCAAGGCGGGTATACAAGCAAGTTCAGAAGTTGGGGTCAGACCAGCCTCTGCGGCACTATGGGCAGACAAATTTGGTTGAGTACGCACTCTCGGTGGAGGATGATGAGCCTGTCACCTTCAAGGAAGCTATTCGAAACAGCAATAGTAAGAGTTGGTTGGCTGCGATGGAAGAAGAGATGGAGTCTCTTCACAAGAACCAAACATGGGAGGTCGTCCTATTGCCCGTAGGAAAGAAAGCTATTGGTTGTAAGTGGTTGTACAAGAAGAAAGAGGATCCTTCCAAGCTCAGTGGTACAAGGTATAAGGCAAGGCTAGTGGCTAAGGGGTTTGCACAAAGAGAGGGAGTCGACTACAATGAGATCTTTTCTCCGGTGGTGAAGCACACTTCCATTCGGGTGCTATTGAGTATTGTTGCTCATGGTGATCTTGAGCTGGAACAACTTGATGTCAAAACAACCTTCTTGCATGGAGACTTGGATGAGGAAATCTATATGCATCAACCTAAGGGCTACAAGGTTGAGCATAAGGAAAGTCAGGTATGTCGCTTGAGAAAATCACTATATGGATTGAAGCAATCTCCTCGACAGTGGTACAAGCGATTTGACTCCTTCATGCTAAAGCATGGATTCTCCAGAAGTGAGTATAACTGTTGTGTCTATATTCGAAAACTTGGTGGAGGTAATTATATCTAATCTTCTCTTGTATGTGGATGACATGCTTATTGCTTCGAAGAGCAAGGTGGAGATAGATAGGTTGAAATCTCAACTTGGTGAAGAGTTTGAAATAAAGGACATGGGGGCTGCTAGGAAAACACTGGGTATGGAGATTAAAAAAGAGAGGTCGAACCGCCGAATGTTCTTGAGTTAGAAAGGCTACATTGAGCGGGTTATTGCGAGGTTCGGGTTGCAAGGTGCTAAGTCAGTGGTGACTCCATTGGCTCCACACTTCAGGCTCTCTGGTAAACAATCTCCCACTATATCGAAAGAGAAGGTACACATGGATCGTGTACCTTATGCTAGTGCAGTTGGCAATTTGATGTACGCCATGGTATGTACACGTCCAGATATTTCACAGGCGGTCAGTGTGGTCAGTAGGTTCATGGCGAATCCAGGGAAGGCACATTGGGAAGCTGTGAAGTGGGTCCTGAGGTACTTAAAAGGTATCGCGGATACGGGATTGTGTTTTGGTGGAGATACATGTCATATTAGTAGGTTTGTGGACTCAAATTCTGCAGGTGATCTAGATAGACGACGATCTATTACTGGCTATGTGTTCAGTATACATGGTGCTCCAGTTAGTTGGTGATCGATGTTACAAGCTACAATGTCACTTTCTACTACAGAGGCTGAGTGCATGGCCATGGGAGTGAAGGAAGCATTGTGGTTGTGGGGTCTTCTAGATGATTTGGGGATTAAGCAGAATTGTGTGGACTTGTGGTGTGATAGTCAGAGTGCGATTCACTTGGTTAAGAATCAGGTTCATCATGCTCGTACCAAACATATTGACGTCAGGTATTATTTTGTGCGGGGTGTCATAGAGGAAGGTGATGTTTCTCTTATGAAGGTACTGGGTACACACAAATGAGAACCCAACAGACATGTTAACCAAAGTAGTAACAGGTAGCAAGTTTCAACATTGTTTGGACTTGCTTCATATCAGTCCATGTTGATGTGCTAAAGTGGGCATGGCCCTTCGGGGCGGTTTTGGAGTGAGGTGGAGATTATATGGAGGGATTATGAACTACGGTGACTTGATCCTGAGTCCGGGTACGTAGGCAACCATGGTCTGAATAGTGCAGCCGGTTTGATACTTCTAGTGTTCGTCCAAAATTTGAGATCTATCAAATGATGTACGAGATGCAGAATTGTGAAGCAGGGGAGCATGGCAGTGGGCGCCAAGATGTGGGTGCATCCTTGTTGGAGAAACAGGAATCGTGGCGCTAAGGTATCACTCATGGGCGCCAAGGCGCCACTCTGATCCGGTATTCACTTACCTATATTTTCAAGGCAAATACCGGTATTTTCTCGTGGCGCCAATCACCCGGTATATATATACCGACATTTCTACCTGTTTCTGTGTGCAAAAACAGCGAGAAATCTTGAGAGAGAGTTAGAGTGAATTTTACAAGTTATTTCTTGGGTATAAATTCAAGCTCCTTTCTTTATTCTTGGGACTAACTTGCGGGTTGTGCAAGTAGTTGAATTCTTCACATATTTATTGAAATATCCATTTCACCCAAATTTCTTCTTCAATATTTGCTTTTGGGTTTATCCAACCAAGTGGTTGCTTCTTTGAATTCGGTTCTAGGTATTCATTGGGGCGTGTTTTCTAACAACTATAAAGATTAAGGTTTGGAGAATAAGGAGCATTTGCTGTTATGTTCTTAAAAGCCCTCCATTAAGAATTTCACCACTGAGTTGATTCAACGTAACATTGAAATACACAAGGTCCTTATGTTTCTCCGATGACTTGGGGATTACACAATGAAATCAAAGTACCAAATGACTTAGGTACAGGACTATGTAATCGATTGTTTGATAATGGTCCTTATGTAATCTGTCATATTTTTCATGTAGCCAATTTTGGAAGCCAGTGAACCATTGACAAAATTACTTGATAAATTATAAATAAAACTAGGGGGACCCACTACCCGGAACTCCAAGGCACCCCTTCCTATCTCTCATGATGGTGTAAGAATTTTTGTTCGACATAAATTGAGAATGGAGTGCATTGTCTCTATGGACTATCTAATATTGAGTAGCGTGTACGGAAGCGTGACAACATAGAAATCACGAGCAACCTTCTAGTTCGTTTGCATTGAATCATTAATGCTTGAAAGCTGGACATCAAAGATTCATTGATTTCGCATTATATCAAGAATTTGGACACATAATTAAGAACATACTATTTTTCATTTATTAAATCACTTCTATAAAAAGACTCAAGTAATCTTATTTAAAGAAATAGAGTCATATTCTGTAAGGAAAATACAAAATATGGTACTAAAAATATTAATTGAAAAACAACCATAATCAAAACCTTAACCAAAGAAAAAATAAAAAATCTGAGAAGTTCTTGTTCATTATCAGTTCTAATAATTTTTACGATGGTGTTAAATTGATTGTGGACAAGATCGAAGAAGTGGATTAAATGTGTGTAGGCTTCAGACTTAAATCACATAAGATATATCCATGTGGTGCGAGAAAAATCATCAACGATTGTGAGAAAATAATGAGTGCCACATAAGGACGTCGTACGATAACCACCCCAAATGTCACAAAAAATGCGATGAAAACGAGAATCACTTTTATTAGCATAATTGGAAAAAGGTAATCTCGTGTGTTTAGAACGAGCACAGACATCATAGTGTGAAAGAGTACATGGTGAATTAAAAATACTAGGAATGGTAAAATTGGAGGGGTGACCTAGACGTTGATGTCATAAGGTCTTATTAGTAGTAGTGTGTGCAGCAAAAAAGACGGGAGCGTCGGGGCGATAGTCATAGATGTAGAGCCCATTGCAAAGATCACCCGCTCCAATCGGCTTCATCGATTGAGAGTCCTGAAATAAACAAAAAGTAGAAGAAAATGTAATAAGGCAAGCGTTATGGAGGGCAACTTGGGAAATTGAAAGCAAATTAAAGGGTAAAAGGGTAAAAGGGGAACAAAAAAACGTTATCTAAAGTGAGAGTGGGAGAGAGATGGCACGAACCCAAGCCCTCGGCTGGGATCTCTTGGCCTGTGGGGAGTTGAATGTGGTGAGGAGTGGAAATAGGCTTTAAATCGGCAAAGGCATCACGGTGGTGACATATGTGGTGGCTCGCGCCCCTGTCTACTACCCAATGGAGGCGCCGATTGAAGGAAAAATCAGGGGGGGAATAGATTACCAGCAAAAGTGGCAGGCGATGGATTAACTAGTGCAGGTGACGGAGTGAAGAGGTGGAGGAGCTTCTGATACATCTCCGGGGGGAGGGAAATAAGGTTCGCAGCCGACGGAGGAGGGTGGGAGACCAGATTTGTAGTCGAAGGAGGTGGGCCTAAGATGGACGGCCTTGATTTGCAGGAGCGGGGTTCACGGCCTGGGGGATATCCGATGAGGGTCCAGCAGCGGTCCCGCTTGTGGCCATCTTTGCCGCAAACGGTGCACGTCAGAGGAGGACGTGGGCGAGTGGTGGTGTGGATAGCCATGGCCAATGTCTCTGATGGCAGCGGTTGAAGATTGAGGAGCCTCTGTTGTTCTTCCTGAAACAAGATGGAGAAAACCTTGCCAATGGGGGAGAGCGGGTCTATGGCCAGAATTTGGCTGTGAAGAGGAGCAAAGGAATCGTTGAGCCCAAGAAGGAATTGAAAAACACGTTCATCAGCAGCTTGTTTTTGCATCTCCTCAAGGTCAGTTGCGATTTGGAGATGGCCAATTTCATCCTAGAGTTGTTTGATTTGGCTAAAGTAGTCATGGACGGAGTGTGGCTTGGTGCAGGGAGGAGAGGGTTTGTTTGAGGTGATAGATGCGGGCATTGTTTCCATGGCAGAAACAGGAAGAGAGGTCGAGCCCAACATCGCGGGGATCGGTATGATATTCGAGGGAATCGGCGAGAGAAGGGCTAATGGAGTTGAGCAACCAGGTAAGAACCATATCCTTCGTTTGGTTCCATTGAGTAAATTCTGGTTTGGTAGTTTCAGGGGGTTTGAGGGAGCCATCGATAAAGCCAAGTTTATTATTGGCATTGAGGGCTCTGGTCATGGCCTTTTGCCATTTTGGGTAGTTGTCGCCTGTGAGTAGGTCATGGACGAGGATTAAACTGGGAGAATTGGAGGGGTGGAGTGTTTCTCATTGGAACATGTTAACAGAGGAAAAAAGATCGTCATCAGAAACAAAATCAAACAGGACATTGGAACTTTACTAAACTAAGAATTTTGAATTAAAAGAAAATGCTATATTTTCTTATCACCTCATCAGTATCACCAGTGCAAAGATATTAAGATTTTCTTACACAATAGCATATTACATAAAACTTCAAAAAATTATTTAGTCGTCGAACGTACAGTTTACATGGTCACAAGGCAGTAATAACATATTGCAACAGCAGGGGAAGCCAAACAGAGCTTAAAAATCTTCAGAATGATTTCCAAGTTTTCTGCAATAGATAGATATAATAAGCTTCTGAGAGATGATTAAAGCACGTTTTAAAGAGTAGTCAATATGAAGCCTGGATTCTAAGAGAACAAAAACTGAAAATTGGTACTGATTTCATGAATGAAATTTACTTCAAATATTAATCTTTTTGTGTGCTGACGACAAAATTCAGTTTTGATATTCTCGAGCCAGGTTAATAAAGAAACAAACCTCTTGGCCTTATTCTACCTCAGTTATGCTGAACAAAATTCAGTTTTGATCTTCTCGAGCCATGTTAGAACATCTTTCATATTGAGCCTCTCATTAGGCAAATCAGCAGTGCATTCTAATGCTAGTGTCATGATTGATATAAAGCAGCTCTCTTTGGCTCGAATATTGTCTTCAACTGCATTCACTAGATCAACATCTGCTATCTGCATTATTGCATCAAGCAATGATTCAAGCACCCATCTCCTCATTGTGAACTCTCCAACAAACATATCATCTGTTGGCTTCTTTTTTGTAAATGTCTCCATCAGCATAATCCCGTAGCTATAAACATCAGCCATAGCTGATATTAATCCTGTCGATCCATACTCTACAAAATTGGCATATTTGATCAAATTAACAAGTGAAATGTTAAATGATGGAAAAGTAAATGAGAACTAATACCAGAACACTAATATACTGTTAGCATGCAAAACACTGGTGAATAATTATGTGTATAATATTTAACTATACATACAAAAGTAATTGACAGAAACCGTTTACCTGGAGCCATATATCCAATGGTGCCCAATGTCTTGGTCAACAAAATTCTCTGGTCTTTAGCTAAAAGCTTAGCAATGCCAAAGTCAGCAACATGGGCAACCATATCTTCATCTAAAAGTACGTTGCTGGGTTTCAAATCACAATGGACAATTGAATAGGGATTCCCCTGATGTAGATACTCGAGCGCGGAAGCCACATCTATCATTATTTCCAATCTTTGAGCTATATTTAGGAAATAGTTGCTCGAGAAAAGCCATTTGTTAAGGTTTCCATTTGGCATATATTCCAGCACCAAGGCTTTAAGATCAAGGTTAGAGCAACTACTAATTACCTTGACAAGATTTCTGTGACGAATGTTGCATAGTATTTGGCACTCAGAATCAAAACTGTTGTTTGCTTCTTCCAAATCTAAATTAAACACCTTAATAGCAGCAATCATTCCATCTGAAAATACTCCCTTGTACACTGAACCAACACTGCCTTTGCCAATCAAATTCTCTTCACCAAATTTCTTTGTAGCATCAAGAACTTCATAATATGAAATCCTCTTGATGGTGATGGGGGGAGTAGACGGAGCTGGAAGAAGTGTTTTTCTGCTATAGCATCTCATTAAATAAATCACGGTAATAGCCAGAATAAATATGACCAAAATTGATGGTAAAATATACTTCAAAACTCTAGTTTTGTTTGAAACTCTAGTTGTATTATCTTCACATGGCTTGACCTTAAATTGAGATGCTCCACACAATTCTCTATTGCCCACGAAAAAATCTAGCTTGAAGTTCTTAAAAGGCCCTCCATTTGGAATTTCACCAGTGAGTTCATTGAATGAAACATTGAAATACTTAAGGTACTCAATTTTCTCCATTGACTTGGGGATTACACCATTGAGTTTGTTCTTCGATAAATCCAATATTTTCAATGAAATCAGATTACCAAACGATTCAGGTATAGGACCATGTAATTGATTGTTTGATAATGTTAGATTTTCCAAATTCTGAAGTTGTCCTAGAGTGCTTGGAATATCACCTGAGAATTTATTTCCCGATAGATATAACCCTATTATGCTCTTAATGTTGCCAATTTCTGGTGCCAGCGACCCATTCAACAAATTATTAGCTAAACTCAAAATCAGAATTTCCTTGTTATTCCATAGTGTCGATGGGATAGTGGAAGTCATTGAGTTGTAAGCTAAAATAATTTCTCGCAAAGATGTAAGATTTCCTAAACACTTTGGCAACTGTTGAGAAAGCTGATTATTTCCCAAATCAAGATAATACAGACGTTCCAAATCGCAAAGGTTGGTAGGTACTGACCCCCATAGTTTATTGACACCGAGTTTCAGCTTTTGCAATTTTCTTAATTGACCCAATGTGTCAGGAATTCTTCCGGTCAATTCATTGCCTCCAATGTCTAACTCGATCAAGTTGCTCAAATTACCAATTTCATTCGGAATGATACCTTGAATACCACAATGACGGGCTTTAAAATTTTCAACGGATGATGACAAATTACCCAAGGATTTTGGTAATATTCCGTGGAAAGGATTGTTTTCCATCTCTAGGAATATTAACTTCCTACAATTTTGCAATGAAATAAGAAAATCCAATTCGAGCACTGAAGGATCTTTTGTCAACTGATTATGATCAAAATGTAGAATCTGTAGGTTATGTAAATTCCCAAGATTCATGGGCACTCGTCCGCTGAAGGAGTTGCCACCAAGATCCAACTTAGTAAGCTTTGAAAAATTTGAAATAGAGGCAGGAATTTCTCCACTCAATTGATTGCCACCGAGTAAAAGACGTTCAAGATTAGGGAGACCATTGGCAATTGACGATGGAAGATTGCCGGAGATATTATTGCCAGTAAAAGAAAGTAATTGTAACATGGAGAGATTGAAGATGGATTCAGGTATTTGACCATGAAGACTGTTGTTATAAACGAGCAATTCCTTCAAATTCGATAAATTGCCAATTGAACGCGGAATTGTACCTGTATCGTTGTGTTTGTCAACACAAAATAATGAATACCAAAAGTACTAATGAGTTGTAGATAGGTACCTGTTAAAATATTAGAATCCAAGTATAAATATTGAAGTGCTAACGAGTTTCCGATTTCATATGGAATGCTTCCTGTGAATACATTTTAGGATATTAAAAATTGAAATCAAAAGTAAAATGTTTAAAATTTCATATCAACTAATAATACTGAAATTGTAAAGACTAAATATAATCAAAATATAAAATTCAAATATATTATTAAAATAAAAATGATACTAGAATGGCAAATGTATAAATTAATTTAGAATATTTAATTATTTAGTAAACAAGGTGATGCACGCAATAGAACAATATGCAATAATAAAGAATAAACCTAAAAGAGTGTTAATTTTTAAAATGTATGTGAATTTAGAAAATCAATAATTAGTTGATCCACAATCGAATGCCGGATAATCGATCAAGGTCAACAAATCGTTAATTCCATAGAAAAGCATTTCATGTCAAAAATTGTAAAGAAAAACTATCACAATTTTTTAAATATTTTAATCAAAATACTCCAAAGTATCTTTGCAGCTAACAGAGAAACAACAAATAACTAAAAATAACTAAAATTACATCCTAGGTCCTCAAACTACAAAATTAAAAAAAATTAATCCAATTAAAGATGAAAAGATTATAAAATACTGACTAAACATTATAATGAGGCAAGCCGCCAGCGGTATCCATCTTCATCCCACGTTAATTGGGTACATAGGATTTTATGTTTGTATTTCCAGTAATTAATAGGTGAATGCCATACATGCTAAGAAAACATTTGTTAGAAGAGTGTAAAATGTCGAAGTGGTAACCTAAAAAAATGCGTCTAGGCATGAAAATGGACCTTGGTGCATGATTGCCATACTTGATGGTTTTTACGCCTAGCCCATTTAACCATGCTTTTCAATTTTTAAAATATTGAATTAAATATATAAAATAAATGTAGGAGATCTAGATATGAACCCATGAAACCATTGCATCTCAATTCTATATATACAAGTAATAATAGGTTTCCAATTTCATTTGGAAAATTTTGTGTCAATCCATTTAAACTTATAGATTTTGATATATAAAATGTTCAAATAACATAGAATAGCTCTTATGAAAGAGAAGAACTATAAACTGATTTGATGATGATGATTAAGTAACAATAAAGTGATTGTCGCATGATATATTTAAAATAATTTTTGAAATATGCCATGCATGCTGAAAAACATTTGTCAAAAGAGTATAAAGTGACTAGGTGGTAGCATACAGCTCATTTAGATTTTCCCAGCATAGATATCTTTGTTAAAGGTGACCATTTAAATTTAGAGTTTTCATAACTAAATTGCATCCTAGGTCCTCAAACTAATAAATTAAAAAATTAAATTAAATTAATATTGAAAAGATTAGCAAGTACTAATTAAACATTATAATGAGGCTAGCCGCTAGCAGTATCCGTGATTATTAACTATAAGTCATTGTTGTATGATATATTTTTACTAATTATTTGAAAAATGCCATAAATGCTGAAAAACATGTCAAAAGAGTTGAAAATGTGTAGGTGTATGCTTAAAGTTCATTTAGATTTTCCATCACTACAAAAATCCTTTTAAAAGGTGACTATTTAAATTTTAGAGTTTTGGTAAGTGAAACTGCGCCCTATGTCCTCAATCTAAGAAATTAAAAATAAAAAAGTAAATTCAAATAATATTTAAAATATTAGTGAGTACTAATTAAACAGTATAATGATTAGCAGTATACATCTTCATCTCAAGTATATTATTTACTTTGGATTTGATGTAATTATGTAGTATTTCTAATATTTATTTGGAAAATGCCGTGCATTTTGAAAAGCATTTGTCAAAAGAGCATAAAATGAATGTGGAAACCTAAAGCTCATTAGATGTTAAATTAACACAAAATAGATCTTATGAAAGAGAGGAAGTACCAACTAATTTGAAGTCGATGATTAAGTGACTATGAAGTTATTGTCTAACAGATCGTAAAATGACTAATTGGAAACCTAAAATTCATATAGATTTTCAATCCTCGTAAAAGAATCTTTGTAATAGGTGACAATTTTAACTTTAAGAGTTTTCACAACTGAAATTGCATACTAGGTCCTCAAACTAAAAAAAATTAAAAAAATAAATAAATTCAATCAATATTGAAAGGGTTAGCAAGTACTAACTAAAACATTATAATGAGACTAGCCGCTAGTATTATCCATCTTCATCTCAAGCATATTAGGTAATTTGGATTCGAAGTAATTATGCTGTATTTTTAATAATTACATGAAAAATACCATATATTTTGAAAACAATTTGTCAAAAGAGTGTAAAATGCATAGGTGGAAACCTAAAGTTCGTCAAATGTTAAATTAACACAAAATAGATCTTATGGAAGAGGGGGAGTACCAACTAATTTGAAGTTGATAATTAAGTAACTATGAAATTATTGTTGCATAATATATTTCTAATAATTATTTGAAAAATGTCAAACATGCTTAAAATTATTTGTCAAAAGATTGTAAAACGACTAAGATGGATAGCCTAAAGTTCATCTAGATTCCCATCAGCATAAAAATCTTTGTTAAAGGTGACCATTTTAAATTTAAAGTTTTCATAACTGATAATTCTAGGTCCTCAAACTAAGAAATAAAAATAAAAATAAAAAAGCTAAATTCAATTAATATTGAAAAGTTTGCAAGTATAAACATGTTGGGTACTTAGGATTTAATGTGATTATGATGTGTTTTTAGTAATTATTTGGAAAACAGCGCACATTTCGAAAAAATATTTGCCAATGCATAGGTGGAAACCTAAAGTTCATTTAGTTGTTCCACCGGCATAAAAATCTTTGTTATACATGACAATTTTATAGTTAAAATTGTGGTATAAATCTTTGTCAAGGCAGTAAATAAATGTATTGAATATATTTAATTAGTGTTCTAAAAATTGTGTCTAAGCATGAAGATGAGCTTTGCCACTTAACCACACTTTACGCTTCATATGCTGGCCCATTTAGGCTTGTAAAAGATAGAATGTTAGCCTTGATGTCTAGTCAAGCTTTACACTTTTTCGAACACTCGATATAATATATAACATAAGTTTAAGAGATGTAGTTACATACCACTCAAACTGTTGGTGTCCAAACCTAGATGGTCAATTGCTGATAGGTTTCCAATTTCATTTGGAATATTTCCTGTCAATCCATTTGGACATATAAATTTTAAAATATCAAAAGTTAAATTAACACAAAATAGATCTAATGAAAGGGAAGAAATACGTACCAATTTGAATTCGATAATTAAGTACCTATGGAGTTATTGTTGCATGATGTATTTCTAATAAATATTTGGAAGATGGCATAACATTTTGAAAAACTTTTGTCAAAAAGAGTGTAAAATATCTAGGTGGTAACCTGAAGTTCATTTTGCTTTTCCATCAACATTAAAATCTTTGTTGTATATGAAAATTTTAAATTATAATCTTGATATAAATCCTTGTCATGAAACTAAATAAACAAATCGAATGGATTTAATCAGTGTCCTAAAAAGTGCGTTTAGGCACGAAGCTGGCCCTATCACCTAGCCACACAGTGCACTTTTGTATGCCTAGCCCGTTTAGGATGGTAAAACTCCGAAGCTTAACCTTGACGTCTAGTAACATTTTACACTTTTTAGAAGATTGAATTTATATAATTTCGAGGATCCAGTTATGTACCACTGAAACTGTTTGTCCCCAAATCTAGATACACAAGTAAATAAAAGTTATTGGTGTATGATATATTTTTACTAATTATTTGAAAAATGCCATAAATGGTGAAAAACATGTCAAAAGAGTTGAAAATGTGTAGGTGTAAGCTTAAAGTTCATTTAGATTTTCCATCACCATAAAAATCCTTTTTAAAGTTGACTATTTTAAATTTTAGAGTTTTCGTAAGTGAACCTGCACCCTAGGTCCTCAATCTAAGAAATTAAAAATAAAAAGGTAAATTCAAATCATATTTAAAATATTAGTGCGTACTAACTAAATATATAGTACAATGATTAGCAGTGTACATCTTCATCTCAAGTTCATTTGTTACTTTGGATTTGATGTAATTATGCTGTATTTCTAATATTTATTTGGAAAATACTGTACATATTGAAAAACATTTGTCAAAAGAGCATAAAATGAATATGTGGAAACCTAAACTTCATTAGATGTTAAATTAACTCAAAATAGATCTTATGAAGTACGAACTAATTTGAAGTCAATGATTGACTATGAAGTTATTGTCTAACAGATTGTAAAATGACTAAGTGAAATTCATATAGATTTTCAATCCTCGTAAAAAAATCTTTGTTATAGGCGACAATTTTAACTTATGAGTTTTCACATCTGAAATTGTGTCCTAGGTCCGCAAACTAAAAATAAATTCAATTAATATTGAAAAGGTTAGCAAGTACTAACTAAAACATTATAATGAGACTAGCCGTAAGTATTATCCATCTTCATCTCAAGCATATTGGGTAATATGGATTCGGAGTAACTATGCTGTATTTTTAATAATAACATGAAAAATACCATATATTTTGAAAATAATTTGTTAAAAGAGTGTAAAATGCACTGTATTTTTAATAATAACATGAAAAATACCATATATTTTGAAAATAATTTGTTAAAAGAGTGTAAAATGCAAAGGTGGAAACCTAAAGTTCATCAAATGTTAAATTAACACAAAACAGATCTTATGGAAGAGGGGGAGTACCAACTGTTTTGAAGTTGATGATTAAGCAACTATGAATTTATTGTCACATAATATATTTCTAATAATTATTTGAAAAATGTCAAACATGCTGAAAATTATTTGTCAAAATATTGTAAAACGACTAAGAGATGTCCTAAAGTTCATCTAGATTCCCATCAGCATAAAAATCTTTGTTAAAGGTGATCATTTTAAATTTAGAGTTTTCATAACTGATAATGCATCCTAGGTCCTCAAACTAAGAAATAAAAAATAAAAAAATTCAATTCAATTAATATTGAAAAGTTTAACAAGTGCAAGCATGTTGGGTACATAGGATTTGTGATTATGACGTGTTTCTAATAATTATTTGGAAAATACCACACATTTCGAAAAACATTTGCCAAAAGAGTGTAAAATGCATAGGTGGAAACCTAAAGTTCATTTAGATTTTCCACCGGCATAAAATCAAGACACAAAATAAATAAATTGAATATATTTATTTAGTGTTCTAAAAAGTGTGTCTAGGCACGAAGATGAGCTTTGCCACCAAGCCACACTTTACGTTTTTATATGTTGGCCCATTTAGGCTTGTAAAAGCTAGAAGGTTGCCCTTGACTTCTTGTCAAGCTTTAAAACACTCGATTTAATATATAACATAAGTTTAGGAGATGTATTTACATACCACTCAAACTGTTGGACCCCAAATCTAGATATTCAATTGATGATAGGTTTCCAATTTCGTTTGGAATGTTTCCTGTCAATCCATTTAGACATATTGATTTTAAAATATCAAATGTTCAATTAACACAGAATAATCTAATTAATGAGAAGTTCCAAATAATTTAAAGTTGGTAATTAAGTGCTGATAGATTTCCAATTTCATTTGGAATATTTCCTGTCAATCCATTTAAAGATATATATTTTAAAATATCAAATGTGAAATGAACAAAAAATAGAACTAATGAAATAGAAGAAGTACAAACTAATTTGATTTCGATGTGAAGAACCTACGAAGTTGTTGTTGCATGATGTATTCCTAATAATTATTTGGAAGATATCATTTTTTTTAGAACAATTTGTCAAAAGACTGTAATATGCATAGGTGGAAACCTAAAGTTCATCAAATGTTAAATTAACACAAAATAGATCTTATGGTAGAGGCGAGTACCAACTAATTCGAAGTTGATGATTAAGTAACTATGAAGTTATTGTTGCATGATATATTTCTAATAATTATTTGAAAAATGTCATACATGCTGAAAATTATTTATAAAAAGGCTAAGAGATAGCCTAAAGTTCATTTAGATTCCCACCAGCATAAAAATCTTTGTTAAAGGTAACCATTTTAAATTTAAAGTTTTCGTAACTGATATTGCATCCTTGATCCTAAAACTAAGAAATTAAAAATAAAAAAAATTCAATTCAATTAATATTGAAAAGTTTAGGAAGTATTATCATATTGGGTACTTAGGATTTGAGGTGATTATGCTGTGCTTATAATAATTATTTGATAAGTACCACACAATTTGAAAAACATTTGACAAAAGAGTGTAAAATGCATACGTGGAAATCTAAAGTTCATTTAGATTTTCCACCGGCATAAAAATCTTTGTTGTACATGACAATTTTAAACTTAAAGTTTTGCTACAAATCTTTGTCAAGACACTAAATAAACAAATTGAATAGATTTAATTAGTGTTTTAAAAAGAGGGTCTAAGCACGAAGCTGAGCCTTGCCACCCAACCACACTTTATGCTAATATATGCTGGCACATTTAGGCTCGTAAAAGCTAGAAGGTTACCCTTGACGTCTCGTCAAGCTTTATGGTTTTTAAAACACTTGATTCAATATATAACATAAGTTTAAGAGATGTGGTTACATACCACTCAAACTGTTGAACTCCAAAGATAGATATTCAATTGCTGATAGGTTTCCAATTTCTTTAGGAATATTTCCTGTCAATCAATTTAGACATAAAGATTTTAAAATGTCAAATGTTAAATTAACACAAAATAGATCTAATGAAAGAGAAGACGTACCTACTAATTTGAATTCGATAATTTAGTACCCATGGAGTTGCTATTGCGTGATGTATTTCTAATAAATGTTTGGAAGATGGCATACATTTCGAAAAACTTTGTGAAAAATAGTGTAAAATGCCTAGGTGGTAACTTGTAGTTCATTTTGATTTCCATCAACGTTGAAATCCTTGTTGTATATGAAAATTTGAAATTTAGAATCCTGATATAAATCATTTTCACGAAACTAAATAAACAAATCGAAAAAGATTTAGTAAGTGTTCTAACAGGTGGATTTAGGCACGAAGCTGGCCCTATCACCTATCTACACAGTACGCTTTTGTATGCCTAGCTCGTTTTAGCTAGTAACACTTCGAAGCTTAACCTTGACGTCTAGTCACATTTTACTCTTTTTAGAACATTAAATTTAAAATATATAATTTTGAAGATCTAGTTACGTACCAGTGAAATCATTGGGCCCCAAATCTAGATATACAAGCGATAATAGGTTTCAAATTTCATTTGAAATATCTTTTGTCAATCCATTTAAACATATTGAATTTAAAACATCAAATGTTAAATTAACACAAAATAGATCTAATGAAAGAAGAGAAGTACTAACTAATTTGAATTCGATAATGATATACCTATAAAGTTATTGTTACGTGATGTATTTCTAATATTTATTTGGAAAGTGCATACATGTTGAAAAACATTTGTCAAAAAGTGTAAAATGTGTATATGGTAACCTAAATTTCATTAAGATTTCCCATCAACATTAAAATCTTTGTTCTATATGAGAATTTTGAATTTAGAGTATTTTTTTAATATTTGTCAGGACTAAATAAACAAATTGAAATATATTTAATTAGTGTTCTAAAAGATCGCCCATGCATGAATCTGGACCTTGACGCCTAGCAACAATTTATGTTCTTAATGCCTAGCACATTGAGGCTTGTAAAAGCTGGAAGCTTACTTTACGTATTTTAGAATACTGAAATTAATAAATAAAATAAGTTTAGAAAATCTAGTTACGTACCATTGAAATCGTTGCCCCCCCAAATCTAGACATACAAGTGCTGATTGGTTTCCAATTTCATTTTGAATATTTTGTGTCAATCCATTTAAACATAAAAATTTTAAAATATCAAATGTTCAATTAACACAGAATAATCTAATTAATGAGAAGTACCAAATAATTTAAAGTTGATAATTAAGTGTTGATAGGTTTCCAATTTCATTTGGAATATTTCCTGCCATTCCATTTAAACATATATATTTTAAAGTATCAAAATGTTAAATGAACACAAAATAGAACTAATGAAATAGAAGAAGTACAAACTAATTTGATTTCGATGCGAAGAACCTACGAAGTTGTTGTTGCATGATGTATTCCTAATAATTATTTGGAAGATACCATATTTTTTAAGAAAACAATTTGTCAAAAGACTGTAATATGCATAGGTGGAAACCTAAAGTTCATCAAATGTTAAATTAACACAAAATAAATCTTATGGTAGGGGGGAGTACCAACTAATTCGAAGTTGATGATTAAGTAACTATGAAGTTATTGTCGCATAATATATTTCTAATAATTATTTGAAAAATGCCAAACATGCTTAAAATTATTTGTCAAAAGATTTTGAAACGACTAAGAGATAGCCTAAAGTTGATCTAAATTCCCATTAGCATAAAAATCTTTGCTAAAGGTGACCATTTTAAATTTAGAGTTTTCATAACTGATAATGCATCCTAGATCCTCAAACTAAGAAATTTAGAAGAAAAAAAAATTCAATTCAATTAATATTGAAAAGTTTAGTAAGTGCAAGCATGTTGGGTACATAGGATTTGATGTGATTATGACGTGTTTCTAATAATTATTTGTTAAATACCACACATTTCGAAAAACATTTGCCAAAAGTGTAAATGCATAGGTGGAAACCTAAAGTTCATTTAGATTTTCCACCGGCATATAATCAAGACACAAAATAAATAAATTGAATATATTTAATTAGTGTTCTAAAAAGTGTGTCTAGGCACGAAGATGGGCTTTTCCACCAAGCCACACTTTACGTTTTTAGATGTTGGCCTACCCTTGACTTCTTGTCAAGCTTTAAAACACTAGATTTAATATATAACATAAGTTTAGGAGATGTATTTACATACCACTCAAACTGTTGGACCCCAAATCTAGATATTCAATTGCTGATAGGTTTCCAATTTTGTTTGGAATGTTTCGTGTCAGTCCATTTAGACATATTGATTTTAAAATATCAAATGTTCAATTAACACAGAATAATCTAATTAATGAGAAGTTCCAAATAATTTAAAGTTGGTAATTAAGTGCTGATAGATTTCCAATTTCATTTGGAATATTTCCTGTCAATCCATTTAAAGATATATATTTTAAAATATCAAATGTGAAATGAACACAAAATAGAACTAATGAAATAGAAGAAGTACAAACTAATTTGATTTCGATGTGAAGAACCTACGAAGTTGTTGTTGCTAATAATTATTTGGAAGATACCATATTTTTTTGAAAACAATTTGTCAAAAGACTGTAATATGCATAGGTGGAAACCTAAAGTTCATCATATGTTAAATTAACACAAAATAGATCTTATAGTAGAGGAGAGTACCAACTAATTTGAAGTTGATGAATAAGTAACTATGAAGTTATTGTTGCATGATATATTTCTAATAATTATTTGAAAAATGTCATGCATGCTGAAAATTATTTGTAAAATGGCTAAGAGATAGCCTAAAGTTCATTTAGATTCACATCAGCATAAAAATCTTTGTTAAAGGTAACCATTTTAAATTTAAAGTTTCCGTAACTGATATTCATCCTTGATCCTAAAACTAAGAAATTAAAAATAAAAAAAATTCAATTCAATTAAAATTGAAAAGTTTAGGAAGTATATAATCATATTGGGTACTTAGGATTTGTGGTGATTATGCTGTGTTTCTAATAATTATTTGATAAGTACCACACAATTTGAAAAACATTTGCCAAAAGAGTGTAAAATGCTTAGGTGGAAACCTAAAGTTCATTTAGATTTTCCACCGGCATAAAAATCGTTGTTATACATGATCATTTTAAACTTGAAGTTTTGCTATAAATCTTTGTCGAGACACTAAATAAACAAATTGAATAGATTTAATTAGTGTTTTAAAAAAGAGTGTCTAAGCACAAAGTTGAGCCTTGCCACCCAACCACACGTTACGCTATTATATGCTGGCACATTTAGGCTCGGAAAAGCTAGCTAGAAGGTTACCCTTGACGTCTTGTCAAGCTTTATGGTTTTTAAAACACTTGATTTAGTATATAACATAAGTTTAAGAGATGTAGTTACATACCACTCAAACGGCTGGACTCCAAAGATAGATATTCAATTGCTGATAGGTTTCCAATTTCATTTGGAATATTTCCTGTCAATCCATTTAGACATACAGAATTTAAAATATCAAATGTTAAATTAACACAAAATAGATCTAATGAAAGAGAAGAAGTACCTACTAATATGAATTCCATAATTGAGTACCCATGAAGTTACTGTTGCATGATGTTTTTCTAATAAATGTTTGGAAGATGGCATACATTTCGAAAAACATTGTGAAAAACATTGTAAAATGCCTAGGTGGTAACCTGAAGTTCATTTTGATTTCCATCAACATTGAAATCTTTGTTGTATATGAAAATTTTAAATTTAGAATCCTGATATAAATCATTTTCACGAAACTAAATAAACAAATCAAAAAAGATTTAATAAGTGTTCCAAAAGGTGCATTTAGGCATGAAGCTGGCCCTATCACCTAGCCACACAGTATGCTTTTGTAAGCCTAGCCCGTTTCAGCTAGTAACACTTTGAAGCTTAACCTAGATGTCTAGTCACATTTTACTCTTTTTAGAACATTAAATTTAATAGATATAATTTTGAAGATCTAGTTACGTTACTTACGTACCAATGAAATCATTGGGCCCCAAATCTAGATATACAAGCAATAATAGGTTTCAAATTTCATTTGGAATATTTTTTTGTCAATCCATTAAAACATATTGAATTTAAAACATTAAATGTTAAATTAGCACAAAGCAAATCTAATGAAAGAAGAGAAGTACAAACTAATTTGAATTCAATAATGATGTACATATGAAGTTCTTGTTACGTGTTGAAAAACATTTGTCAAAAAGTGTAAAATGCTTATGTGGCAACCTAAATTTCATTAAGATTTTCCATCAACATTAAAATCTTTGTTATATATGAGAATTTTAAATTCAGAGTTTTTTTTTTTTTTTAAATATCTGTCAGGACTAAATAAACAAATTGAAATATATTTAATTATTTGGAAGATACCATATTTTTTGAAAACAATTTGTCAAAAGACTGTAATATGCATAGGTGGAAACCTAAAGTTCATCAAATGTTAAATTAACACAAAATAGATCTTATGGTAGAGGGGAGTACCAATTAATTTGAATTCGATAATTAAGTACCCGTGGAGTTATTGTTGCATGATGTATTTCTAATAAATGTTTGGAAGATGGCATACATTTGAAAAACTTTGTGAAAAACAGTGTAAAATGCCTAGATTGTAACCTGAAGTTCATTTTGATTTTCCGTCAACATTAAAATCTTTGTTGTATATGAAAATTTTAAATTTAGAATCTTTATATAAATCTTTGTTACGAAACTAAATAAATAAATTGAAATAGATTTAATAAGTGTTCTAAAATGTGCGTTTAGGCTCGAAGCTTGCCCTATTGCCTAGCCCCATGGCACATTTTTGTATGCCTAGCCCGTTTAGGCTAGTAGAACTCCAAAGCTTAACCTTGACGTCTAGTCATATTTTACGCATTTTAGAACCTTGAATTTAATATAATACAATTTCGAAGATCTATTTACGTACTATTGAAACCGTTGGGACCCAAATCTAGTAATGCAAGTGCTGATAGGTTTCCAATTTCTTTTTCTTTTTCAATCCACTTAAATATGTAGATTTAAAATTTTCGAATGTTGAATTAACACAAAATACATCTAATGAAAGACAAATACCAACAGTCGATAATTAAGTACCCATGAAGTATTGTTTCATAATGTATTTCTAATCATTATTTGGAAAATGCATACATGTTGAAAATTATTTGTCCGAAGTTCGTAAAATGCCTAGGTGGTAACCTAAAGTACATTTAGATTTTTCATCATCATAAAAATCTTTGTTATATACCACAAATTTTTTTTAAGCTTTAGTATAAATTATTTATTAGGACAACAAATAAACTAAAATAAATTTAACCAATATTCTAAAATGTAAAAAGTGCATCTAGGCACGAAGCAAGGCCTAGCCGCCTAGCCCATTTAGGCTCATAATGGCTTGAAGCTTGGCTTTGACATGTAGCTACGCTTTATAATTCTTATAACATTGAAATGTATAAAATAAGTTTAGGAGATCTTGATACATACCACTGAAAGCGTTGTACCCCAAATCTAAAGCTATAAGTGCTGCTAGGTTTCCAATTTCATTTGGTATATTTCCTGTCAATCCATTTAAAAAACGTGTGGATTTTGACATATCAAATGCTAAATTAACACAAAATAGATCTAATGAAAGAGAAGAAGTACCAACTACTTTTAATTTCGATAATTAAGAACAAGTTATTGTTACATGCTGTATTTCTAACAATTATTTGGAAAATGCTATACATACAAAAGTATATTTGTCAAAAGAGTGTAAAATGTCTAGGTGGTCACTTAAAGGTCATTTAGATTTTCTAGCAGCATAAAAATCGTTGCAATGTATGACCATTTTAAATTTAGTGTTTTCGTAACTAAAATTTCATCTCCTATGCCCTCAAACTAACGAATTTAAAAATATATATATATATATCACTACATCCAATTAATAATGAAAAGATTATAAAATACTGACTAAACATTATAATGTGACTAGCCACTAGCAGTATCCATCTCAAATAAAAGTTGATTGGGTATGTTGGATTTCATGTTATTACGATGTATTTCTAATACTTATTGGAAAATGCTATGCATGCTGGAACACATTTTTCAAAATGCACAATCGTGGTTTTAGGGATTATTATGCACATAACTTTTAGTGAAGCTATGTAAAAGAACATACTCCATGGGCATCAACACACAGATCACTATGCATGTAAGAGATGTTCTATGATGTGAAAGGACAACAATTATTGTCAACTGTCAATTTTTTTTTGGAAGTGGGAGATGTGTATATGAACAATGCTTCAAACATACCTATCAAATTATTTCCTCCAAGATAGAGTATTTGAAGCTTTGACAACTTCCCAATTTCCATTGGAATGATGCCGGCAAAATTATTGCCTGACAGAGAAAGTCGTTTAAGATTCATGCAAGCTCCCAAGCTTGGAGGAATGTTGCCACTCAATTGATTCTCTGAAATCGTTAGCCTCTCTAGCTTTGGAAGATTGAAGCAAATATCCATAGGAAGACTTCCTGAGAGACTATTGTTTCGAAAATTAATTTCAATTAGAGAAGTGAGGTTGAAAATCCTGTTAGGAATATTTCCAGTGAGTCCATTGTTTCGCATCTCTATTTCTTGGAGCTGGCTGAGCTTACCAATTTCATTAGGGATAAACCCATGAAAACTATTATTGCTAATAATTAAGGATCTCAAAAAAGAGAGTTCACCAATTTCTTTAGAAATAGTACCTCCTAGACCCATATCTGCTAGATTCAAGCTCCTAGCTCTTTGATGTCTCCTGCCACAAGTAATGCCAATCCAATTGCAGAACAAGGTTCCTTGTGACCAATTTTTTGCCAAGATTTTATTTGGATCGGAAGTTATTTGAGATTTGAAAGCTAGAAGAGCATATTCATCGGTGGACCTATTTAGAGATGTAACTATGTTGATAAGCAAGTAGACCATTGTCACCAACATAAAGATGACATTCTTTCCCATGGCTAATTTGAAATGCAAAAAGATAATTGGGAGGGGGTTGGTAATGACGAGATGCAAGTGTGTGTGTGGATATATATAAAAAAAAAATAAAAAAATTAAAGCTTAAGCAAGATAAGTGTACAAGGTAATTTATGGTTAACATGTTGGTTGGGGTTTTATCTCAAGGGAGTGGTGCTCATCACACCATCATGAACTTCATTTTTTCCAGAAATAAAATAAACTATGCTTGACTATGAAACTGGAAAAATTATTGAAAAAGTCTGCACGTACACTTTTTTTGACACTGTCTTTAACAGTGTAGACACAAGCAAGGGGCCCACGATTATTTTAATCGCGGGCCCCACCATTTGTATGTGTCTAGGCTATCAAAAACATGGTAAAAAAAGTGTACGTGAAGACTTTCTCAAAATTATTCCATTGGATGTTGAGATTTTTCCTTATCTTTTATTGTGGAAATTGTGGAAGTTTTTCCACAAACGAATGTTTCATTCTTCTAATAATCCAAAAATAATAATTAGTTCATTGTCCACCAATACTCCCCCATTTTCTAGTAGAATGCAAAGATTTTCTTAAGGAAAAAAAAAAAGCTTAAAGTGTGCATAACTTAAAAGTTTAAATATTAGACAGTCTTATGAAATATGCATGGCCAGAATTTCCCTTTTTAGAAGTTTTTTTTTTTTTTTTTTTAATTTTATATCCAGAATAACGGTTTTTGTGGTTACTAAGAACACTTAAATTAAATTATTTAGCTCGATGCTTATAAATTCATTATTGGAAATGCTTAATATATCTTATAAGATATTTTACGATTTTTGGTTTACACTAGTCAAAGTTGAACGTGTATTGCACGTTATTCTGAAATACTTTATAAGTACTATAAAAGTAATATTTGATACCAATTTGTTGGGAAATTTTGATGAGTCTCAACCGAACTAAAGAAAATAAAATTTAGGATATAAAGTTAAGAGAAGGAAATTGTATCCTCAAAACTCAACTTCTATGATTTAATTTTTTTGAAATGATGAAATACTACAAATGAGCAACATTTTTATATTACATTTGGTACATAAAAATTAATTGCTAATAAAAAATTTAAAAACCTATTAAAATTTCTAGATACATGAAATTTTTTTTTATCTATAATAACTCTAGATTTATGTAGGTCAAAATTCATTGAGTTTAGATTGGTGTGAATGTTAATTAATTGAGAATTAATAATACGAAATTCATACATGATAAAGATTTTATAGTATTTATTACATATTGATAAACGAAAATAAAGTATTATTAAAATAAACGAATTGTAATAGCTTAAAATCATCCAAAAAATTATTCTCACTTGATGTGATAATTTGTGGTTAACGTGTTTGTTGGGGGTTTTATTTCAAGGGAGTGGTGCTCTTCACACCATTATGAACTTCACTTTTTCCAAAAACAAAACAAAATCTGTTTGACTATGAAACTGAAAAAAATTATTCTATTGGATGTCGAGATTTTTCCTTATCTTTTATTGTGGAAATTGTGGAAGTTTTTCCACAAATGGAGGTTTCATATTCAAATGATCCAAAAGAATTAATTAGTTTTTGAAGACGTCATTTTCCACCAATACTCCTCATTTTCTAATAGAATAAAAAGATTTTCTTAAGAAAAATAAAAATAGGTTAGAGTGTGCATAACTTAAAAGTGTAAATCTTAGTCAGTCTTATGAAATAGGGCCTGAATTTCCGTTTTCAGAATACTTTTTATTTTTATTTTTTTCATATCTAAAAGAAAGTTTTTTGTGTTTACTAAGAACACTTAATTTAAATTATTTAGCTCGATGCTTATAAATTCATTATTAGAAGTGCTTAATATCTCTTATAAGATATTTTACAACTTTTGATCTATACTAGTCAAAGTTGAACTTGCATTGCAAATTATTCTGAAACATTTTACAAGTACTCTAAAAGTAATATTTGATATCAATTTGTTGGGAGGATTTGATGAGTCTCAACCGAACTAAAGAAAATAAAACTTATGATATAAATTTAAGAGAAGAAAATTGTATTCTCAAAACTCAATTTTTATGATTTTTTTTTTTTTTTTTTTAATGATGAAATACTACAAATGAACAACCTTTTTATACTACATTTGGTACATAAGAATTAATTGCTAATAATGAATTTAAAAACCTATTAAAATTTCTAGATACACGAATAGAAATAAATTTGTCTATAATAACTCTAATATTTATGTAGGTCAAGATTCATCAAGTCAAGATTTATTGAGTCTAAATTAACATTAATGTTAATTAATAACACGAAATTCATACATGATAAGGATTTTGTAGTATTTACGACATATTGAAAAATGGAAAGTAAGGTATTATAGAAAAAATTGAATTATAGTATGATTGAAATCGTCCAAAAAATAATTCTCATTGTGATGTTTAACATATTATAGATATGAAGACAATTAGGACACATATATGGAGAAATTGCCGCAACCAATGTCCTGAAAGTAGCCTCCATCCTCTTTACTAGAATTATGCGCTCTTCGAAATATAAGTGAGCATGAAGGGAACTTCTACGACTGTATCGACTGAAGCTCTCTTTGTCCATGTACGATGAAACAAAGCATATGAGATCTAGTGCCGGATGTTATATATTTCGTTATCAATCTAGTATTAGACTCGTTTATTTTCTCTACTTGTAATTTCAGTCGTATGTTTTGCCTTTTTTATCCTTGTAGTGTAAAATAATTTCTTATAACTAATGGAAAAAAATTTAAAATTCAAAAATTTCACAAATATAAATGTAAATTTATATGATACATTACTGCAAAATCATTTACAAAAAATAAATAAATAAATAAAATTCTTTAACTGATGAAATAGCTTTTAAATTTTCGTTGGTGATTATCTTTTACTGATGAAAATATATTTCATTGGTAATGAAAAATTGCATATTAGTGATATTGCATTTAATTACTATCCTCAAATCGTTCATTTAGATGTTTTCTCCGATTTTCCCAAATTGCTCGAGGCATGTTAGAATGTTTAACAAGTGTTACTATGCAAGACTTTATGAGACACCATTATTTATAAACATAAGCCTAACATAAACTTGAAAATCAATAAATAAGTATTTAATTTATTTTTTATTTTTTCTATATTGCAACATCACTTTCATAAACTGTACAACATGAATTTTTGCCAACAGCATAAAAAATATGCAGTGTTCATGCGCCATCCCAATATCAAGTTACCCATGTATGGCACATTTATAATTTTTACAACTATTCTATCTTGAACCATTACATCTAAATACTTAACGGTTAGAGAATAAACATTTATTGATTTAAATTTAATGTTCAATACACACACTTTCGCAAAACGTATTTATTTTTTATTAAAAAGTACACTATTATGAAACCACATAAGAATCTATAGGTAAACATAGAATCTATTTACTTGAGCTCCAATGATCCTGAGAAAATGCACTAATGCATAACCGGCCACTTGCAAAGTAATTCTCAACAAAACTCATCAAAAAAGATGGTGAAATAAAGATTGGTGATTTTTAATAAAGACACTCCATTGACTATACAAATGTTCATACGAAATACAAAGCTATAAATCTAAATCTATGATATAAAATTTTCTCTGTGGGAATTGCTATATCAGAAGCAAAAAACATCATATAGAGCATCAGATCAATTAGGGCTGTGTAATTGGAATTTGCTCTGGAGTTACCGTATATATTCAGGCTATTATACAGTTACAGGAGAAGGTGTCAGACTAACGCGATTTTCAGCAGGAATCTCGACAAATTCTGAAAGCATTGCTCGAAATTCGTCTCCACTCATTGTTTCCTTCTCAAGAAGGACCTCCACTATCTCATCCATTGCTTCACGGTTGTTCCGGATTTGCCTCGAGGCAATCTCATATGCACTATCTGAAATCCTCTTAACGGCAGCATCAATTTCTTCAGCAAGTTTCTCTGACATTGAATTCCTTGCCATCATTCTCATGATGACATCAGCACTTTGACCCGAGGAGTCCATGAGCGACCATGGCCCTAATTCGGACATGCCAAAAGTGACAACCATCTACCAAGGAAACATAACGTTTTAATAAAACAACCAAGTTAATAATCCATTAAGTTAATGATTTATTCCAGAATCCTGCACCACAAGGAGTAGAAATAGAATGTTTACCTGCCTGGCCAAACCCGTAATCTGTCGTAAATCACCAGCTGCTCCAGTAGTCACCTCATGCTCACCAAATATGATTTCTTCAGCAGCTCTTCCACCTAGCCCACCAACAATTCTGGCAAAGAGTTGCTGCTTGGATATCAAGGTAGGGTCATCTGAGGGAATGAACCAGGTCAAACCACGAGCCTGACCACGTGGTACCAAAGTGACCATTTGAACAGAATCATGCCCTGGAGTTAGCGTTCTGCATGACAACACAAGCAAAACTTGGATGATTGTAACTTGATTCTATTAAAAACAAAGAATATAGTATGCAGAACTCGCTTTTGGAAAGAAATCAAGAATCTATACCCTGAAGTATATGAATTGAACTTTCATATTATAAGTAACTCAGAGAGACGTGATCGAAAAAAAAAAAACAGCTTTATTCCAGAACACTAGCTAGGGTTATTATATAGAACACTAATTAGATCAGCTATGTTTTATGGCTCCGAGTGTTGAGCTGTTAATGGTAGAGATGTTCATAAAATGTATATAGCAGAAATGAGGATACTAAGATGGATGCGGGGTCATAATAATGAAATGGATAAGATAAGAAATGAGAAATATATAACACAGGTGATGCCGAGGACAAAGAAGGAAGACTTTGGTGCTTGGGTCGTAATTTACACCAATTTAAAGAGGCCCTCGTTCGTAAGAGTGATGAAACTTTGGTATAGAAAATTAGGAGAGAAAGGTGTAGATTAAAATTATCTTGGCCTGTATTGGTTTCTAATAATAGTTACCTTAGATCTCTCAGTAGATGTAAACGAACAAACCGGAATGACCTATATCTGATCCCAAATTTATTTGACGCCAAGTTTGTTGTTGTAGCTAAAGGAAGCGTAACTTATAAATGGTTATATTTTAAGTGTGATCACATGCATTCCCAAGTAAAGCATGTTTAACTTCTCGTTTATACTTCTACTAACATAACAGTAGAGTGTTATTTAAATTCCAGATACTAAACTCCAACATGCATTAAACCCAGCCTGTGTTTACCCAAGACAGGAAATAATTTTTTTTTAGCTTATTCAATAATCATAGCAAAAGCATGTAGGTTTGGTCCAGTAAGATGTTCGCTAGGTGTGAGAAAGCCATGATTTGCAATAACTGTAACATAAGGAGCCTAGGGTGCGGCCCTGTTTGTGATAGTAAGACAGACAGAGAATTTAGTTTACAGCTCACAGTTCACAGACAATAGGAGACAAAAACCACAGCATAAGATTGATTCAAGATTTAACTATTATATCTAAAAAGCAAGATGATAAAAATGCCAAATTGCTAATGTATTTAAAAAAATCTATAGATGAACTTCTTTACAGAACTTACCCGCAGATGGCATGGCCTACTTCATGGTATGCTATGAGACCTTTGCTTTTGCCATCTGTCATAACTGTCCCTTCCATTCCGGCTACTATCCTATCAATTGAATCATCAATTTCTTTAGATGAGATTGCAGACTTTCCACGTTGACCTGCCAGAATAGCAGCCTCGTTTAAGAGATTAGCAAGATCTGCTGCACTAAAACCAGGTGTCCTCATGGCTATCACTTCAAGAGATACATCAGAATCAAACTTCTTATTTCCAGCATGGACCTTTAAGATCTCTGTTCTTCCACAAATATCTGGGACATCAACAGTTACCTGTACGAAGATTAAAAAGTGCATCAGTATGAGAACATTAAAATTACAGGCAGACATAAAATGTATCTTTACCTGTCTATCAAATCTTCCAGGTCTCAACAATGCAGAGTCAAGAATATCTGCACAGTTGGTTGCTGCAATTACAATAGTGTTCCCTTCAAAACCATCCATTTCCGTCAATAGCTGGTTCAGAGTCTGTTCCCTTTCATCGTTTCCACCACCAATTCCCATTCCTCTTTGACGCCCTACAGCAGCAATTTCATCGACAAATACAATGCAGGGAGCATTCTCCTTGGCCTTCTTGAAAAGATCACGGACTCGTTAGGCACCAACATCAACAAACATCTCAACAAACTCAGAACCTGAAATTGAGAAAAATGGAATACCTTCTTCCCAGCAATTGCCTTGGCTAGAAAGTCTTTCCAGTACCTGGAGGACCCCAACAAGCAGAACTCCCTTAGGGATTCATGCACCCACAGCAGTAAACCTCTCAGGCTTCTTCACGAACTCTACAACCTCCGTAAAATCTTGCTTTGCTTCATCTACTCCAGCTACATCATCAAATGTTACACCAGTGTTTGGTTCCATCTGGAACTTAGCCTTTGATTGACCAAAGGCAAGTGCAAAACCTGGCCCACCAGGACCACCCATTCCTCCAGAGGACCGTCTTGAGAGAAGGAAAAGACCCCCAATCAAGATAAGAGGGAAGGCCTAGTTTCCAATCAAGTTGAATAAAAGAGAACCAGAGTCCTCTTGAGCATTGTGGGCGGCAAAGTCAATATTCTTTTCTCTGAACTTCTGAAGGAGCTCCTGGCTGAGTCCTGGGAGTTGTACACGACCTCTCAGCACTCGTTTACCCAACTCTGGAGAGATATCCTCAACTATTGCTATAATTCCATTTGCAAACAAGTCTACTTTTGTCACCCGATCCTTATCCAGATACTCCAAAAATCTCGAATAAGACATCCTTGAGTTAGAAGCACTTTGCTCATCAGCAAAAGCTTTTCCATTGCCTAGTAATGCAGGAGCGGCAAGTCCAGCATTTCCAAGCATTGATTTTAGAAAGGCTCTTCTTCCTTCATTTGGCCTTTGATCCACTGATGCTCTTACTGTGACTTCCTTGCTCAAACTTGTTCGAGTACTGTGTGTAGATAAACCATTTCCCACTATACATGCCTGTGGGCAGCAGCAGCCACGCCATGGCGCCACTCATGGGCGCCATGGCGCCCAGCAGACTGCTGAAAAATTCAAGGCATGCCACGCCATGGCGTGGCCACCCGGTTGGAGGCTACAGGGACCGTGGCGCCATGGCGTCATTCTTGGGCACCATGGCGCCCACCCGGCTGCTATATATAGCAGGTTTTTCACCTATTTTCTAAAGGCCAAAAAATTGAAAGAAAACTTGGGAGAGCTTGAAGAGATTTTACAAGATAGAGGTTAGATTTATCTTAGGTTATAAATCAAAACTTGTTTTCTTTCAAGGTGATTAACTTGAGGCTTGTTCAAGTAATCCAAGGTTCTTCATATATATTGGAAATCCATTTCTTCCCCAAAAATCTTATCTCTCCTTCCATTTTACAAGTTCTTTGGGATGATCACATTGCAAGTGTTTCTTGGGCAATACCGGTTAAGGTATTCATCGAGGATTGATTTCCTAACAATTTGGTATTAGAGCTACTTCTCAAATCAAGGTGGTAAAGCACAGATGACATCTACGAGTAGAGCGGTGAAGGTTGGGAAGTATGAGATAGAGAAGTTCAATGGGAAGAATGATTTTTCCTATTGGAGAATGCAAATGAAAAATTTGCTGATTTCTCAAAAGTTGCACAAAGCTTTGGAGGGTAAGGAGAAGAAGCACAAAGATATGTCTGACGAGGATTGGGAAAAGCTAGATCTTGAGGCACGAGTGTCAATCATTTTATGCCTTGAAAGAGATGTTGCTTTCTTGGTTGATGGTGAGGTAACGACGACGGAGGTGTGGACAAAGGTGGAGCGAACTTCATGACGAAGACTCTAATTAATCGGATTTACTTAAAGTCCAAATTGTATACTTGCAAGATGGATGAAGGACATTGATGTGAAAGTAGATGATGAGGATCAAGCACTTCTACTACTTCTTTCATTGCCAAAGTCTTACGAGAACATAGTACAAACATTGATGCTTGTAGGTGATAAACTTGTGATGGAGGACACTAGAACGTCACTTCTAGCGGATGATCTTCGAAAGATTGTAACTAGTGGCATGTCTACCATTGGTAACAAGGAGCAAGCTCAAGGATTGTTTGTAAGAGGTAGCAATGTGCGACCAAAGGGCAAGGGAGAAAAGTCTAGATCCAGTTCTAGACCTCTTGCGGAAAGACCTTGTTTCAAATGCGGCGAACTTGAGCATTTCAAGGCGAATTGTACTAACAAAAAGGGTTGGAAGAAGAACAATAAGAACAACAACGGGAAGGTGCAAGTCAAGCAAGAGGTTAGCTATGCCTCGGAAGGAGGGAAAAGCGATGAGTGCTACTCCATCTCTTGTGATGAAGAAACCTCCGGTAAGTGGATTCTTGATTCCAGTTGCTCTTACCATATGTGTCCAAATAGGATGTAGTTTACTACCTGTAGAAGCACTGATGGTGGAATCGTGTTGATGGGTAATAACCATTCTTGTAAAACGGTAGGGCTTGGTTCAATTAGAATCAAGATGCATGATGGAGTGGTTAGAACATTGATGGATGTCAGACATGTTCCTGACTTGCGGAAGAATCTTATATCTGTTGGTGCTTTAGACTCCGGTGGTTGCAAGATTGTAACATGGAATGGAGTAAAGAAGGTTGTTCATGGTTCTTTGATTGTGATGAAAGGTATTCGTGAAGGCAATCTCTATGCTCTTCAGGGTACTACAGTTAAAGAAGATGTAGCGGTTGGAGCAAGTGGAAGTGATGGAGACCCATGTGAGTGCACTCGGCTATGGCATAGGAGGCTTGGGCATATGTCTGAAAAGGGGCTAGATCTGCTAGTCAAGAAAGGTTTGCTGAAGAACTTGAAGAAGCCTTGCATGGATTTTTGCGAGCATTACGTGTACAGTAAAGCACACCGAGTTCAGTTCCAGTCAAGCAAACATAGAAGCAGAGGTATTCTAGACTATGTGCACACAGATGTATGGGGTCCGGCTTCAGTCATTTCCAAAGGCGGTTCCAGGTATTTTGTCACATTTGTTGATGATTATTCTAGATATGCTTGGATTTATTTTTTGAAGCATAAGAATGAGGTATTCGACACTTTCAAGAAGTGGAAAGCAATGGTTGAAAACAGAACAGAAAAGAAATTGAAGACACTGCGATCTGATAACGGTACAGAGTATACAGATGGTGCTTTCAAGGAGTTCTATGGTAAGTAAGGCATTGCGAGACACTGGACAGTTAGGAATACACTGCAACAGAATGGGGTCGCAGAAAGATTGAATCGCACATTTCGAGAGAAATCGATGTGTATGCGATCCTATGCTGGTTTGGGCAGAGAATGGTGGGCAGAATCGGTTGCAAATGCTTGCTACAAAGTGAACCGGTCTCCACATTCAAAGTTACATGGAGATGTACCCTACAGGGTATGGTCAGGAGAACATGCAGATTATGAGAGACTCAGAATTTTTGGGTGCACAGCCTACTACCACGTCAACGAGGGAAAGCTTGACGCTAGAGCCAAAAAGGCAATATTCTTGGGGTATGCAGCATGTGTAAAAGGCTATCACCTTTGGTGTGTAGAGGATTTTAAGTTCATAATCAGCAGGGATGTTACTTTTGATGAGAACTCCATGATAGCTTAGTCGAAAGCTACGGTGCCCGGTGTTGAAGCTGTTGGGGGTTCAAAGTCCCAGGTTGTTGAGATGGAATCTAGGGACCAAACTGGTCCTAGTCGTGTTCAAGAGGAGTATCATGGAGACACTCAAGTGGAGAGTGGTGATGAGCTTGAACATGAGGTGGTTCAACAAGAGAATATACAGCTCGAGGAAAGTTTGACTTCCACTAGGCTAAGGCGAGCTTACAAGCAAGTTCAGAAGTTGGGGTCAGACCAGCTTCTGAGGCACTATGGGCAGACCAATGTGGTAGAGTACGCACTCTCATTGGAGGATGATAAGCCTGTCACCTTCAAGGAAACTATGCAAAACAACAATAGTGAGTGTTGAATTGCCCAAAAAGGCATGGCCCTTCGGGGCGAGGTTGGAATGAGGTGGAGAGTATTATGAAGGTGAGGCGAACTACGGTGGCTTGATCCCAGTTCAGGGTACGTAGGCAACCATGGTTTAATGGTGCAGCCAATATCGTGCTTGCTGGTTCTTCTGGTGTTCGTCCAAAATTTGAGGTCTATCAAATGATGGACGAGGTGGAGAATTGTGGGCAGCAGTAGCCACGCCATGGCGCCACTCATGGGCGCCATGGTGCCCAGCAGACTGCTAAGAAATTCAGGGCATGCCACGCCATGGCGTGACCACCTGGTTGGAGGCTACAGGCACTGTGGCGCCATGGCGCCCACCCGACTGCTATATATAGCAGGTTTTTCACCTATTTTCTAAAGGCCAAAAAATTGAGAGAAAACTTGGGAGAGCTTGGAGAGATTTTACAAGATAGATGTTAGATTTATCTTGGGTTATAAATAAAAGCTTGTTTTCTTTTAAGGGGATTAACTTGAGGCTTGTTCAAGTAATCCAATGTTCTTCATATATATTGGAAATCCATTTCTTCCCCAAAAATCTTATCTCTTCTTCCATTTTACAAGTTCTTTGAGATATCACATTGCAAGTGTTTCTTAAGCAATACCGGTTAAGGTATCCATCGAGGATTGATTTCCTAACAATGCCGATGTTGCAGCCGTTTTAAATTTCTCTGCATAATATAAACTTTTCAAACCCATAAAAGTACTCAAAGCATTCATCACAAGATCATTAATTAAACCTTTCACAATATTTTGCAGATATATTTGTTATGAGGTCCAATGTCAACACCAAAATTAAAAGGCAGAAAGACACTGTATTTGATTAACCACAAACTTTTGAATGTTAATACGTCTCTAAAACTATATAAAGAACAATGATGTACAGTGCATGGAAAGATATTTAGAAAAAAAATATATTTCAGAACCTTTCATATTAATCAAGCAACTTATAGCTGACAAAACTAGGGCTGGACAAAAGTCCCGAACTGGAACCGAACCGAACCAAACCGAACCGAACCGAGCGGTTCTTCTGAAATTAAATGTTCGAACGGGTACCCGAATCTAGAATCGAAAGTTTCTGTTCGGTTCTCGGTTCTAGACCAAGAACCGAATCTTTTTAAAATTTTAAATTTTTTTATATTATATAAATCAAATTATCAAAGTTTAAAAAGGCGAAACTAAGTATTGAGGCGATTTTTCGTTATGAGGTGAGGCGTAAGCCTCGAGGCGGATTGAGGTGTAAGTCTCACAAAAAAACAAAAAAAATTAAGTAAAAGAATTATAAAATAATACAAAAATACAAAAAATCAAAGTTGGAGCATGTATTAAATAAGATATATAGCTATTAGCATATTGAGATATAGTCCACCAAAAGAAAGAAGATGTTTAGCAAAAAATAAAAATAAATAAAGCATTACAGAAGTTAGAAATCACTCCATTTGCAATAGAAAAAAAAAAGCATCTTAAACAAAATAAAAAAAAAGCCTAATTGTCCGCAATATCATCACTATTAGTAGCATCGTCAATGGAATCGTCATCATATCTAATTTCCCCATCATCTTCCTCTTCGCTACTCTCAATTTCTACAAAATCAACTTCCTCATCCACCAGCAATGTGACCTTTTTCTTCCCTGTAAATTCAATAAAAAGCAATTTGTTAATATACTTTCATAAATAAAAGCAAATTTGAATTATAAAAGTATGAATACATTTTCGTGAAAAAGTTCGTTTTCTAATAGGTTGACTTTGTATATGCGTAGAACTTTCAATCCCCTTTGATTGTGAAAAATTTAGACTCGAGTCATCATCATTTACATCGCAAAGTGTTCCTTCATCCGCTTCACCCCTCCAGTAATGGTTTTCTTGCAAAACATACACTCGATGTAGACGTATGACTTTTTATCACCTCCCGTCTTTTCAATTTCTTTTCCATACTTCCAAGCTGGATCCGTTCGATGGCTCTTTCCCATCCTATAGTACAAGACAAAATTAGGATCAAATACGAGAGTTATGCTTTGTACAAAAGACGTGGACGTAAATGATTTTTTCCAGCATTGGAAGTGTGAAATATTACACTTGCTAGGTCTGAAAATTTATAATTGTTTGGTCTTCAAGATAAGAGTTTCATAGAAAGCCAACTGAATATCATTTTCCCATCACACTCACAGTGTTTGGCCCCAGAATATCATACATTATACTTGGATAACCGAAAACCAACAGAGTCCAGACCACTGACAGGTTGGGGAACTGATACATGTCAATATGAAACTCATATATGTAGACTGATGAAGGCTGAAGGCAGGTTATGTATGATATTCTGTCAATATGAAACTTATATACACGCCTCAGCTTCGCGTTTTTAAACCATGGACAGTAGACTAATGAAGGCAGAAATATCATACATAATAGATTGATGAAGGCAGGTCAAAAAACAACAGGCAGACTGATCACTGATGAAGGCAGAATATCATAGAGAATACTTATATTATATATGCAGACTCATGAAGGCAGACTGATGAAGGCAAGAACTGAATATCATACACTAAAAATACATATTTTCAGTTTTCACAAATGTCATTTTTCAAAAGAACTTCCTATGTTTCTGCTGCCATGTCTAGAAAAAGAAGAAAAAGAAAAAGAAAAGAGGAAAAAACATTCCTGATGTGAGATGTCTGATGAAGTATGAACTAATGAAGAACGTTAAGGGGCGTTCTCTTTACTGTTTTCGGGCCATTTTCTATTTTCGATTTTTCAAAACATTGAAAACGCGTTCTCTTTTCCATTTTCGAAAACGAGTTTTTGAAAATGACTGAAAAATTTATGAAGAAAATAGAAAACAACTTTTTTACGTTTTGACTGTTTTTTTCACAAATCTGCCAAAACTCAAAAAATATGGGTTGGAAAATATTTTTTTCAAACGATAAAAAGAATGAGTTTTCAACAATCTCAAAATGGACACCCAAAACACAAAACACAAAACGAATTCAAAACTTAAAACACAAAAACTGAAACACGAAGAGAACGCCCCCTTATATTCTGCCTGGTGTTTCTGCCGTTCTTCCAATCTGCCTTCCAATTTGCCTTTTGAAATTTCGTTTCTGTTGTTCAATGCTGCCGATTGTATTCTGTAGGTGTTTTATTGTTTCTTTTGGCCCAATAAAACACCTACAGAATACAATCGGCCCTTTTCTTTTTAAAAAGGACCCGTTCAAATCCTAAATCTGAGGTGCGAGCCTTGAAGTGTGCGCCTCAGATTAAAGGCGTGAGCCTCATTGGTTTGGCCTCCAAAAAATCACCTTGAGGCATTATAGCTGCGCCCCACGCTGGGGCGCACCTCAGTTTCGCCATTTTAAACCATGCAAATTATTTAACTTTTTCTAAATAAATTAACAAATTATTTTCAATTAACAAATTAGCAAATTAACAAATAGTTTGTAAGTATTAACAATAATTTAAAGTATTTTTATCTCTATGACTTCTAATTTATATTTCTTTATTTTATGTAAATTTGAATGTTTGAAGCAAATGAATTATTGATATGGAATGAATCACCTATGTTTTAGTATCAGTATCTATTTTTTGGTATTTGTATACATTTATAAATTAATCTTATTGTACAACTTGTTATTTATATGTTATTAAATTGAACTACGTCAATTTGTAAAATTAAGATTGAACGTATTATTAGTTATTTTTATTATAAATGTTAAAAATTTTAATAATGATACGGAAACGAATAGAACCAAGGGTAATTTTCATAAGTAAGAGTATAACTTTGGTCCAATTCAATAATAAGAAAATAAGTTTCAACTTTCAAAAATCAGATTTTTATTAATTTTTATTTATAATTTAATTAATTAAATATATATATATATATATATATATATATTTAATTAATTAATTAAATATATTAAGGTCACAGATCTTTATAATTTGGTCACAGATTCACAATTTAGTTAGTCAAAAATTATTTTATATCACAATTCAAAAATTTTATAGGTCACAATTTGTTCATCGATCACAGATTCACAATTTAATTAGTCACATATTACTTTTCGATCACAAATCAAATTTAATTAGTCACATATTACTTTTCGGTCACAATTCAAAAATTTTAAAGATCACAATTTTTTTCTTGGTCACATGTGAAAAATTTATAGGTCACAAATAATTTTCGAGATCACGGATCGAACTTTCAATAGGTCACAAATTATTTTCGAGGTCACAATTCAAAAATTTTACCGGTCACAATTTGTTCCATTGGTTGCATATAAAAAATAATCGTCACAATTTATTTATAGGTCACAACAAGTCACGGATTAATTTTTAGTCACAACTTATCAAATTATTGGTCACAATTGAAAGTCACAGTCACAATATTCAGGTCACATATTCAATTTCGAGTCACAAGTGGAAGTCACAATGACACTTTTCCTCACGCCCAACGTCACAGCAGTCAGCACCATCTCCTCTACCACCACCGCAGCCACCAAAACCCACTCTGCCATCAGATCTAACAAAAATCTGCCACATCAACCACCCAAAATCATCGCGCCACTATCGCCGCCACACATCACCACCGCCGCCGCCATCACCAATTTTTCCAATGAATAAAAATCCCAAAACCAACGCAACTGCACCCCACCTCCACTCGTCACACCACCGCTGCACCAACGAAACTATCAATTGATCAACAAATCGAAACTGTAACAACTTCATGTCAAACATGCTTTGTTGCCATAGCTCATAACTCCTATTCCCTTCACCCTCGAAGAATTTTTTCCACACTGGATGTTGTTTCCATACCCTCTCCATCATTAAATTGATTGGGATGCCTTTCGTCTCCGGCGGAAGGAAGACGCCGAAAAGCCCCATTACAAAAAATCCAAGCAGAGAAGGAAAGCCTGTGCAATTAGGAAAGTGAAAACCATATTTGAAATCCTAAACCTGCCACCACCTTCATCCCCGTCGCCGCCACCACCAGATCCACCACCATCCCCGTCGCCGCCCAACAATACATTCATTACCACACCACCACAGCGATCACCGCCTCCACCACATCGCCTCCACACCCATCGCCATCTCCATTGCCTCCACCACCTTCACCGCCTCCACCTCCATCGCCTCCGCCACCTTCACCGCCTCCACCTCCATCGCCTCCACCACCACAAACCGCCACCACACACACCATCACCACCATCCAAATCTCTGGTGCATCGTCGGCGCAGCAATGCAACGCTGGCCTGCTTCTTCTGGTCGGTTATTCACTCCGGCTGGTGGCGGCAGAGAGCTCTGCAGCGGCGAGGTTCGATAGAGAAAGAGGGGGGTGAGATTAGAGAGAGAGAGAGAGAGAGAGGAAGGAGGCGTGATTTGAGATAGAGAGAGGAAGGATGCGAGTTTTTAGTGAGAGAGAGAAGTGTGGGAGAAATAATTTAGGGTTTGATTTGGATCGGATAAATTAATTAATTTTAAAATATATTAATAAATAAAAAAATCTGATTTTTGTATAATCAAATCTTTCATCTTATTTTTGAAAGTGGATCTTGAAAAGTAGGTCTTTGTGTAATTACTACTAGAATCAAACTGAACCGAACCCGAACGGGTCCATAATTATATTTGGACCCGACGGTTCCATTTACTAAATACCCGAAAATTTTTAGTTTGGTTCGGTTCTCTTCAGAATCGAACCGAACCGGATCATGTTCAACCCTAGACAAAACATTCAAATCGTGGTCAAGTTGTACAATTTAGATTGAATATGCAACAAGAATGTTCACAATTATTAAATCTCCACCTTAAAATTCAGATATAGAAATTCCTCATAGTTCCCCACCCCCCAAAAAAATAAATAAAAATCCTAGTAGTTATTTTTTATTATAATATTAGAAAGGGAAAATAAAAAATAAAATGTAAAAATTAATCAACATCGATTTCCTCTCCCGCTAATTTCATATTACTTGTTCTACTGAAAGAAAGAAAAAAAAAAATACAGAACAGAGCTTAATTCTTGTTACAACCGCTCAATCAAGCATACCCGATGACCATTACATGCTTTATTTATTATAATTATCTCCAATTAGTGGAAACCACGAAAAATCCTGAGCTTCAATGACATCAAATTATCAAGCTTTACAAATTCAGCAACATAACTGAGCCTAATTCTTGTGCAAAAAACATGACTAAACGAATAATTAAAACAAATTAACTTCATTACGATGAAATCAAACTAAATTGTGTAATTATTTTATAATCTCCAAGGAGTCGAACAAAAAATTATGAGTTTCAATGACATTAAATATCAATCTTTATCAATTCAGCAACAGAACTGAGCTTACTTCTACGATTAAACAAGCAATTTAAAAACTTAACTTCAAATAATAACAATAATAACTAAAATTTAAAAAAAAAAACTCTACAAATTCCAACATACCTATATAGAACTGATTATTCAGAGCGACGAGTGGCTCAGGAGAAGAATTGAACGGGTTTGATTTGTAGAGGAAGTAAAGTAATTTAAAGGGTATGGCTGTGGTTTGGAAATAGTATGCGTGGAATATTCTTAATTGTATATTTTACTTGTGCAAGATTTTGTGCCCTTAGGATTTTGGCATTTTGTGTTAGACTACAAATAATTTGGGACATTGGTAGGCTATGCGATCAAATTAGAGATTCATTTGTTTTATTGAACATTGTTTGTGGTGAGTTTATTGGATATTGACTCGACGATGATATGATGATTGCTTGTGTTGGGTAAATATTAGTTGATTTAAGGTGGAAATACATAAAAATGGCCGATCGATTCGGTCATATTTAAAATTGAAATAGATATATAAATTACAAGTTCCCAATTTTACCCTCATCTTCAACAAAAGAAAGAGAGGAGAGAAAAAAAAATTCACACAATCGCCTGTAATAGTCGAATTCGATCGAGAGTTGTCATCCCTACAGTCTATCCAGTGTCGACAATCACAAAAATTGAGAGTTATCTTCAACAACTTTAGTTTTTTGTGGAAATAAGAGAATTATTTTTCATTTTTCATATATTGTGAATTTGTGATTTAAATTGTTATGTATAATATTTATTCTTCATTATTTAGGTAGATTATTGAATTTAAAATTATTTTTTAACAAAAAAAAATTAATTGGAGGTCTTTTGGCGAAATTCGGTTTTGGCAGACTGTTATGGACCGACTGTTAAGTTATGTGTGTGTGTGTGTGTGTTTTTTTTTTCCTTTTCAAATGAGTCGAACAGTGGGCTGAGATCTTAACGGTCCATTTTTTTCCATTTCTTTTTTTTTTTCCCTTCTTTGCTTTTTTCCCCCTTTCTGTTTCTTTTCTTTCTTTCTTTCTTTTTTTTTTTTCCATTTTTTCCTTTCCTTTTCTTTTTTCTTTTCATTTTTTTCCTTTTTCTTTTTTCTTTTGTTTAATTTGTTTTGTCTTTATTATAATTTTTCTTTTGAAAATTGTTTTAAATTGTTTTTCTTCATATTATATATATAATTTGTTGTTTGATTTAATTTTTTTTAATTCTTTTCGTTTTATGATAAAACGTAATTATTTTCAATTTTAATTTTAATTATTTCAATTTTAGTTTTAAAAAAATTATAATAACTTTTTTCAGTCTGTAATTCGTTTAGTTTTTTTATTAGTATCGGCATAAAATGAATATACGTCTTGCGTATAGTTTCAATTTGGTTCGCTTAATTTTATGTTATTATGCTTTATTCCATTGGTCAATTTTTCAAAATTTTTGGAAATATTATCCGATGAATTGGGAGATGTATGCATATGAAAATTAATGCTTTAAACATACGTATCAATTTATTTCCTCCAAGATAGAGAATTTGAAGCTTTGACAAATTCCCGACTTCCATCGGAATGCTTCCAGTAAAATTATGCCAACAGAGAAAGTATTTTAAGATTCACGCATGATCCTAATCTTTGAGGAATGCTGCCACTTATTTGATTCATTGAAATTAGCAGCTTCTCTAGGGAAGATTGTAGAAAATATCCATAGGTAGACTCCCCGAAAGATTATTGTTTGTAAAACTATGTTAGGAATATTTCCGGTGAGACTGTTGTCGGAGAGATTTAACTTGTGTAGATTTCAAGAAATCCAAGACTTGCTGGAATAGTACCATTTAGCGCATTGTCTTGCATTTCTATTTCTCGAAGGTGCCTTAACTTACCAATTTCATTAGGGATAAACCCATGAAAATTATTATTGCAAATAATTAAGGATCTCATAAAAGAGAGTTCATCGATTTCTTTAACAATGGTACCTTCTAGACTCATATCTGCTAGATTCAAACCCCTAACTCTTTGATGTTTTCTGCCACAAGTAATGTCAATCCAATTGCAGAATGAGGTTCCGAGTAGAGGTGTAAGCGGTTCAATTTTACCGATTTTTAACAGATTATCAAACCAAACCGTTTACACTAGTTTGAGAAAATCTCAAACCTAAATCAAACTATTGTAAACGGTTTGAAAAAAACTTAAACTTAAGCCTAACGGTTTGGTCCATATTTTTTTGTTTGTCTACTTTTATGCCATAAATTTAGGAGTGAACATTTTATTTTCCAAAACAAGAACAGAACCATTTAGAACCGGTTGATTCGGTTTCGGATCTTCTAAAAAATAATTTGATTTTGAGACAAATTATTAAGAACCAACCGGTTCCGGTCCAGTTCCCGATTCTAATATGAGAACCACCTGGAACCGGACGGTTCTCATAGAATTTTTTTTAAATTTTTTTGGTAAAATATATGATTCAATCTCCAATAACTTTTATAAAAAAATAATAGAGTTCCTTCTTCATTTTCATTTTAGACCCCAACACTTTCCTTATTCTCTTTTATTCTTTTCTTATAATTCTTCGATTGATTGATTCTCAAGCCAAATTAAAATATTGGGTAAATCTATAGCTAAATAAATTTATTTATAATATATAATTTCATTTCTAAGATCCGAAATTTTAATTTTGTTTTCACTTTGATTACATAGTTATTGATCCGATAAAAAATGTTCATCTAGATTTCTACAAATTATAATCGACAGAACCAGAAGTTACAATAATTTTTTTAAAGGATATCCAATTAATTGTAGGATTTTGATTTTGATTGAAGTTTGTTTAATCATTGGAGTACTATGCAGTTTATATAAGTTGATGATTGTTTGGTGATAGTAATTTATATGGAATACAACGTGAGATTGTTTGATGAATCGTTTTAGACTTTCAATTTAAGAGCTTATGGAATATATGAGCCTTATTTAAAAATAAACAAAAAAACTCAACACAAAAATCTTACAAGTTACAATTTAAAAAATTTCATTTTTTTAAATTTTTAAATTTTTATATATTTTTTTACCGGTCCGATTTGGTTTTAAAATTTTAAAATTTTTATATATTTTTTTACCGGTCCGATTTGGTTTTAAACCGCAATAAAATTTCTCAAATTCAAAACCATTTCGTTGACGGGTCCACATGGCACCAAACCGAGGGTTTCCAAAATGCGATTTCGATTTGATTTTTCGATTTGACGATTTTTGCTTATAGCCCTAGTTCCTAGTGACCATTTTTTAGCTAAGATTTTATTTGGATCGAAAGTTATTTGAGATTTGAAGGTTAGAAGAGCATACTCATCAATGAAGCTATTTAGAGATGCAACAATGTTGGTAAGAATGTAAAGCATTACCAGCAATGTAAAGATGACATTCTTTCCCGTGGTTTGTAATGACGAGTTTGATACAAGTGTGTGTATATATATAGTAAAAGCTACCTGCAAGATAAGTGTATTCTTATTTAATTCAAACATACAATCAATAAATATATATATATTCCTTTCTTCTTGCTCCTTTGGTGGTACGTGTAATAAAAGATTATAGAAGAAACGAACTTGTTGATTTTGAAAAATAGCAAGAACAGTCTCCGGATTATAAAATGTTTTTGAAATTCTTAAGTTTAAGCAACAAAAATTAATAAATGACTAAATTAACCCTTGCCTAAATAAAAATATAAGTAAGTAAATTAATAAAATCGTATGAGCAGGAACAGGCTCCCTGAGTTTGAAGGCCTTTTCCAGAAATGAAACTTTACAGAAACGTGTTTGGTTGGCGTTCAACAATACAAACTTTCCCTGAGTTTTCCATTTTGAGAAGTTGATAACTATACGAATGTTGGCGTTAAACAATTTCTACCTCACTTGTGAAGCTGGATTAATTAAAACATGTGACGTGAATAGTGATGGTTTTCTAGTTAGGTTTATATTGAACCTTCTTTGACAATTTAAGTTTTTTTAATTATTTATTTAATTTTAAATTCATTAATTACAAACAATGCTAATTTCAATAATATAAAGGGGAAAATTATAGTTAGGTCCCCAAGATTTATGAAATAGATCCCATTCAATTTTTGCATTGTCGTTGTAGAAGAGAACACAACTATGCAGAAGAATCGGAAAGGTGTGTATGTGAGAGCATTGAGCGTGTGAAGTGTGCATTAATTTATAAAAGGTGATTATATTATCACCACAATTTTTATTTAATACATCACATTTTAATTGTAGTTAAGTTCTTCAATCTTTATTCATTGTAACAATTATTTTCTTAACTTTTTTTTCGTCATATTCTTATCTTCAACATTCTATTAACTAGTATGTCTTGTCCTCGATGATGATTTATATCAAAATATTTGTTTTCATGCTTTGAAATCAAGAAAAAAATTCACATTATTTATTCATTTATTTTTCAAAAATATGATGAGAAAATAAATAGTTTTATGTCATTTCAATGGACTTTTGGAAGTAAAATCATTATGAAATACAAAATATGTTAAGTAATGAAAAATTTGAGAATAAGAATAACATGAAAAATCGTTAGGGACATAAGTATGAGCAAAGATTAAGTTGTAATCTTTGACAATTTAAGGTTTTTTTTAAAAAAATTAAATTTAAAATTCATTAATACCATAACTCTGTAATTAACTAGAATTGTCTTTGGAACTGTTAATTTTATCATTATTGGACTCCCTGTTTTGTAAAAATTATGCACAAATGTGAGTGCAGCACTCAACATCTTTAATACTAAATTTATAGTGCAGCACCCAACATATCGTTGGGTTCAACAAACGGTGCTTAAGTTGTAATCTTTGACAATTTAAGTTTTTAAATTTTTTTTTATTTAAATTTAAAATTCATTAATACCACAACTCTGTAATTAGCTAAAATGGTCTTCTTGAGAAATAACTCGAACCCTTTAGATCAACTTTATTACTCGTCTTATGATTTTTGATGAATAGTACCAAATAGGACCTTAGCATGTTTACCTAAGCTTAAAAGTTGTGAGTATTTTGCGTTGATCTTTTGCTACTTAAATTAAAAATATATATATATATATATTAACCACAAAAGTTTGCACTTAGATTACTTTCATTAATTAATCATTGCAAAACATTAATTAATTCCCAAAATTGGAGATGAATCATTTAGAAATGAAAAAAAGAATTGAGGGTGCAATGACGAAAATTGAAGAAAACCTTTCTTCATAAATGCTGAGAAATCATGTTCCAAATCTCCATCTTCCTGTATTTACTGAAAATAAGGTTCTTCAGAACTGTATTATTGCCTCAATTTCCTCCACAAATTTATTTGAAAATTCAACCAAATGGAATTGATGTTTGACAACGATCTATTTAAGGGAACTTAGTTAATTTTGCAAAATCACAAAACGAATACTATTGTATTTATATGATTTTTTAAAAGATCTCTAATTATAGGGGTATTTCTGTAAGTCATCTGTAAGTAGCCTTAATAAAATTTGGTCCCTTGTTTTTAAATTAGGTAACAGTTTTAGTGTTATAGAAATTGTTTTTCCTATTAGCTTATACAAATTACTAACTCTTTTACATCTTATTCTTGCTATAGAATTTTTCTTTAGATTCATCACAACGGCTCGTGCAACATATTCATAACCTAACGTACGTCTAGAATGCTCACGGCTGGATGCAATTGACTTATTTATGTGGCAGAACCAATCGCGTAAAGAATTTGAATTTAATATGAATTTGGCTTCAAAACGAAAATTACAAACAAGGTCTCTGAAATAACCGATCGAGTGCTCGCCGGCATCATCAGTGCTGCGCGTCGTTGAGCTGATTTGCTTCCTGTAAATTCAATTTGGGCGCCTTTGAACTCTTTTTCTATATTAGATATATTTTTACTTTTGGCTTTTGCGATTCAGTCCCCAACTTTAATTCTCCATTTAATATAATCATTTTCTTGTGCAACTTTGGCCTTTTAACTTCTAATTTCGTCCTATTGATCCCTTACGGTCTTCAATCATCACTTCAGTGTCTGGATCAACCATTGGGTGTTTTCAATTTAGTTCCAAACTTTGTATTTCTTCCTTTTTCGCCCATTTTTAGCTTCTTTCTTCCAATTCCACCCAATTGCATCACGTTTTTACCTAACAAACAAATGTAAAATATAATCAAGCTCTAATTCTTTCAATTTAATTAAATTGCTCTCATTTAATAACGAAATAAGTGCATAAAAATACACTTATCAGACTCCATTGCTCATAGGATATTAATGGTGCATTAGTGGACTTTTCCATAAATACGACAAAGTTTACTTGATTATCAAATTGGAGAATAATTCCATTGGATGTAGTATCCTTCAATGTGGAAATTGTGGAAGTTTTTCGACAAATGAAAGTTACATTCTTCCAATAATTCAAAATAAATAAATACCTTTAAGAGACTTCAAAGTATACTAATACCCAACATTTTCTAGTAGAATGTGGAGATTTTCTTAAGAAAATGAAAGTAGCTTAAAGTGCGTAAAATTGTTAATCCTAAGCAGCTTGTTTTATTTAAGGCTAGATATAGCTTAAATTTGTATTTATAGAAGTATTTATTTATTTATTTATATTATTCAGGTGTTTATGGTTACAAAGAAAACTTAATTTATATTATTCAGCTTAGTGTCGTATAAGTTCGACCAAAAGTGTTTAATACTGTTTATAATACATTTTTACAACTCTTGTTCTATATATGAAGAGAATGGAACACTTTTTAGGAGAAGCCGATGCAACCAATGTTCCGAAAGTAGCATCCGCCCTCTTAAGTAGAATGATGAGCTCTTACGAATAGAAGTGGGCATGAATGGAGCTTTTAGGACTATTGTTGGCTGGGATTTGATCTCAAGGGACTGGTACTGCTATTGTGGACTCTACTTTTTCGAAAACTAAAACAAATTTTGCTTGATTACCAAATTGGAGAACTATTACATTGGATGCACGGACTTTTCTTTATCATTCAATGTGGAAATTGTGCAAGTTTTTCCACATATGAAAGTTGCATTCTTCCAATAATCCAAGAGAAATAATTAGCTTTCATAGACTTCAAAGTCCACTAATACCCCCACATTTTCTAGTAGAATGTAGAATTTTCTTAAGAAAATAAAAGTATCTTAAATTGTGCAAAACTTAAAACTGTAAATTCTCAACGGTTTGTCTTACATAAGGCTAGAAATAAGAAGATATGTTACCTACTACAGCCATTATAAGTCATGTTAAGTGAAATTCCTTTGACAGCGATCAACTTGTTTAGGCGTCATCCTACTGTAGCCTAATTATTGCGCCATCCTAATTATTGCCACTTTATGGAGCTGATCGCGGATCGACCTCCATGTTGAGGTCATCGTGGGGGTTGAATGGGAGTAGGATGCCCCTCCCGGGAGTTCAGGGCTGGAGGCTTTCGGACCAAAATTTAATTAAAGACTAGTTAGAAATTTGTATTCTTGTAAAACTCTAGGAAGGAAAATGAGTCTTTGCGTGTTTATTTTTCTTTCTTTAAAATTGATTGATCTTGGTAGAATAGAATTAAGGCTCATAATTCTCAACAAGCAAACATCCCAATCTATTAACAATAATAAAAAATGATTGTAAAATTCATATATTGATAGCATTTCAAGAAGTTATTAAAAAAAAAAAAAAAAAAAAAAAAATTACATCGAGTGATTGATAAGAAGTAAAATCTGCTTGGTAATGTGCTCCCATGAAAGAGACAAACCTAACGTGTCGAGGTTTCCTCGTAAAGCACTTCTCATTCCAATGATGCGATCAGCCATTCCCTGGAGCGAGAGCTGTCTATTAGTTCTTCTTAATATAAAAAAATAGCATTATGAAGTACTAAGAAAATTCTATATTCATGCAATGGGTAAAACTTTAGTCTGGTTTCCTTTTGAGATAAACTTTACCATGTTTATAAAGTCAGCAAGACCCTCTTTATCAGTTCAATTTTAATTGGTTACAGTAACGATGAGACATGAGCAGGTGAATGGGCCAGATGATTCTAGTGGTGTGCCATCTGGTGCAGGAGGTGAGCTAGATGATCGTTGTGAAGGTTGTCAATTTATTTTATTCCTTGATACTCTGAATGCTGTACTATGTACCTTGACAGATAATTCATTATTGACTATCGAAGTTCACTGTATATGATTTCAACATTCATTAGCTTAAATCATTATTTTTAATTTGTATACTTCAAAAAAGCTTCATTTTGTTGCTTTTTTGTACTATAAAAATGATGCTTCTTTGTATTAATGACTGGTGCCAGGGGCAAATGAAGAGGATAAGAACAAAAATAACAATATTCTCACATAATGAAGAAAATTTATGGTACCAAAATGTTTTCTTATGCCATCACATCTCACGGTAGATTAACAAGATATCTAAACGTTGTCTAATTACGGACACTAAATGTATAAAATTATTTATTCATTAACCAAATTACTTTGCAGCACAGATTTTGGGACCGCAAAACAGCTACAACACACTGCAACAAAACATTGGAAACCAACAGAGCTTAAAAATCTTCAGAATGATTGCCAAGTTTCCTGCAACGGCAACATATAATAAGCTTTAAAGATTACTAGTGAAAAAGAAAATAGATTTTGATTCAAATAAGAAATTTTTTGTCTTCTCAATAGGAAGCAAACCTTTTGTCTGGTTCAACCTCAGTGATGCTTTAACAAAATTAAGTTTTGATCTTCTTGAGCCTTGTTAGAACATCTTTAGCAATGAGCCTCTCCTCTGGCAAATCATTCGTGCATTCTAGTGCTAGTTCCATGATTAATTTGAAGCAGCTCTCCTTAGCTCGAATATTATATTCAGCAGCATTCACTAAATCGACATCCACTATCTGCATTATTGCATCTGGGAATGATTCAAGCACCCATTTCCTCATTGTGAACTCTTCGGCAAACATATCATCTGTTGGCTTCTTCTTGGTAAATGTTTCTATCAGTATAATCCCATAACTATAAACATCCGTCATAGTTGATACTAATCCAGTTGATCCATACTCTACAAAATTGGGGCGCGTGACCAAATTAGCTAGTGAAATGTTAAATGGTGGATAAATAAATAAGAACTAATAAGTAATACATGGTTACACCATTAGCATGACTCTGTACATAAGCAGATGACAGAAACCATTTACCTGGAGCAATATATCCAATTGTGCCCAACGTCTTGGTAATCAAAATTCTCTGGTCTTCAGTGAGGAGCTTGGCAATGCCAAAGTCTGCAACATGGGCAACCATATTTTCATCTAAAAGTATGTTACTGGGCTTCAAATCACAATGGACAATCGGAGAGGGACACCCATGATGTAGATACTCTAGTGCAGATGCCACATCTATCATTATTTCCAATCTTTGAGCTAAATTTAGGAAATAGTTACTCGAGGACAGCCATTTGGTAAGGTTTCCATTAGGCATATATTCCAGCACCAAGGCTTTAAGATCAATGTTAGAGCAACTACTAATTACCTTGACAAGATTTCTGTGACGAATGTTGCAAAGCATTTGGCACTCAGTATCGAAACTTTGGTTTGCACCTTCCAAATCTAGATTAAAAACCTTAATAGCAGCAATCATTCCATCTGAAAAAGTTCCCTTGTAAACTGAACCAATACTGCCTTTACCAATCAGATTCTCTTCACCAAATTCATTGGTAGCATTTAGAACTTCATAATATGAAATCCTCTTGATGGTGATAGGGGAAGTAGACTGAGCTGGAAGAAATATATTTCTGCTACGACGTCTTATTAAATAAACCACAGCAATGGCCAGAATAAATACCATAGCAATTGATGGTAAAATATAATTCAGAACTCTGGAACTGCTTGATAATCTAGTTTTATTATCTTTGCAAGGCTTGACCTTAAATTTAGATGCTCCACACAATTCTATATTGCCTATGAAAAAATTTGATGTGAAGTTTCCAAAAGGCCCTCCATTTGGAATTTCACCACTTAGTTCATTGAATGAAACATTGAAATACTCAAGGTACACAAGTTTCTCCAATGACTTGGGGATTACACCATCGAGATTGTTGTTAGATAGATCCAAATTTTGCAATGAAATCAGATTACCTAACGACTCTGGTATAGGACCGTGTAACAGATTGTTTGATAGTGCTAGATTTTCCAAATACTGAAGTTGTCCAATGGTGCTTGGAAGATCACCTGAGATTCGATTTTCCGATAGATATAACTCTCTCATGCTCTTAATGTTGCCAATTTCTGGAGCCAGCGACCCATTCAGCAAATTATAAGATAAATTCAAAATCTGAATTTCCTTGTTAGTCCACAGTGTGGATGGGATAGTGGAAGTCAATGCGTTGTCAGCTAAATAAATTTGTTGTAAAGAGGTAAGATTTCCTAAACAATTTGGCAGCTGTCGAGAAAGCTGGTTACTCCTCAAATCTAGAAAATACACTTTTACCAAATTGCAAAGGTTGACAGGTACAGACCCCCCCAGTTTATTGGCATCAAGTCTCAGCTTTTGCAATTTTCTTAATTGACCCAGTGTGTTAGGAATTGTTCCAATCAATTCATTGCCTGCAATGTCTAACTCGATCAAGCTGCTCATATTACCAATTTCATTTGGAATGATACCTTTAATACCACATTGATAGGCAACGAAAGATTCCACAGATGCTGACAAATTACCGAAGGATTTTGGTAATATTCCATCAAAAGAATTTAATCCAATCCTTATGCTCTTCAACTTCCTACAATTTTGCAATGAAGTAAGAAAATCCAATTCCAGCATTGAAGGATCATTTGTAAGCTGATTTCTCTGGAAAAATAGAATCTGTAGGTTCTGTAAATTCCCAAGATTCATGGGTACTCGTCCACTGAAGTAGTTGTTATTTAGACCCAAACGAATAAGCTTAGAAAAATTTGAAATAGAGGCTGGAATTTCACCACTCAATTGATTGCCACCAAGATAGAGAAATTCGAGATCAGGAAGCCCATCGGCAATTGATGAGGGAAGATTGCCGGAGATACCATTATCAGAAAGAGAAAGTATTTGTAACATGGAGAGATTGAAGATGGAATAAGGTATTTGACCCTGAAGACTATTGGAGGACAAACTAAACTTTTTTAAGCCGGATAGACGTCCCAATTCTTGTGGGATGTTTCCTTGAAGACTGTTGATGGCCAAATCTAACATTTCCAAACTCGATAAAATTCCCAATTCTCGTGGGATATATCCATGAAGCCTGTTGCGACCTATAGCCAATTCCTTCAGATTTGATAAACTACCAATTGACCGTGGTATTATACCTGTATTATGGTGTTTGTCAATAAATTAATGACTTCCCAAAGTATTAATAAATAATAGATAGGTTACCTGTTAAGATATTCGAATTCAAATATAAATATTGAAGTGCTGACGAGTTTCCAATTCCATTTGGAATGCTTCCTGTGATTAGCTAAGGCATTAAAAAGGTGATGAAGGGCAAAAGAAACAATATACGAGAATAAAGAATAAATCTAAAATCATGTTCATCCATAAAATGGCTGCGAACTTAGAAAATATTTAATTCATTGATTCGCAATCAAATATGGAATAATTAATCTAAGTCAGAGAAATCATTGATTCCACATAAAACCTTTGAGGTCAAAAATTGTAAAAGAAAAATCCTCACACCTGTTATAATGTTTTAGAGTGTATTTGATAGAGATTATTGAGGAAAAATAGATTTTAAAATAGTGATATGATGAGAAATGTGTAGTTGAAAAAGAAGAAAAAGTTATTGATGTGATTGAAAATATTATTTTATTGAAGAATGTGTGGTTGAAAATGAGTAGAAGAATGAAAATAAAAATGAGAATGTGGGTCAAACGGGACCTTAATCGAAGTACTCCTAAGTACAAATCTCATATTTGCAGCTAACAAAGAAAAAACTAATCATTAATCTCAACCGGAATTGCATCCTAAGCAATTAAAATAAACAAATAAAAAAAAATTCAATTAATAATGAAATGGTAATAAAATACTGACTAAATGTTATACTGAGACTAGCTGCTACCGGTATCCATCTTTGTGCCAAGTTGATTGGGTACGTTGGATTTGATGTTATCACGATGTATTTCAAATAATTACTTGGAAAATGTTATACATATTGAATCTATTGTAAATATAGTAGTATTTATGAATAATTTTTATATTCCCGTAGTCATAGTTATTATGATTGTTGAATCACTTGTAGCCATAATTTTTCCCTATAAATATGAGGTTTTGGTTCTTAATAGAATACACACTTCTCTTTCACATCTCATAATCTTTTATAATATATTAAATATCACATCAAGTGATAATCATATTTTGGACAATTCTAGCCCTACTATCATTCTATTATTTCAATAATATCTTACTTTTTATTTTTTAATATGTATTTAATTTATTTAACCATTTAGTTACCATCAATGTATATATATATGTTTGACAAATTCATTTCAGTGCTTTCATTAATGTATGAATTCTCTATTATTAAATTTTCAATTAATTAAAATTGACATTCATTTAATTAATATTCATCTTCATTTATGCATTTCGGTATTATTCTAATTATATGTTAATTAGAATTTCACATTCAAGAATGCATTTCATTATTCAGCCCATGTACACTAATTAACATCCAGTTTTACTTAATTGAAAATTAAATAAATGATTTAGGCCCCGTTTGACCCACATTTTCATTATTCTACTCATTTTTAACCACACATTCTTCAATAAAATAATATTTTTCATTACATCAATAAATTTTCCTTCCTTTCCAATCACACATTTCCCATCATATCACTATTTCAAAATTCATTTTTCCCAAATAATCTCTATCAAACACACTCTGAATATTCATTGTCACGTATATATTTTTCAGTATTAATTCTAAATTAATTAATAATCAAACATAATTAAATATTATTTTTACAGCACTTATAAAGTATTTCATAACAAAGTGCAATGCACGTTCAATGTTGACTATTCATTACGAAGTGGCCTCCAAGCAAACATTACTTTCTAATAATTACAAAGTCATTATATATAAAATATTTTTTCAAGAGGCTGACCGAAGTGATGTGAATGAGATGGTGGCATTGGCTGCAAATTTGGATGAATGCCACGACCTTGAGTTTGGAAATATAGTTTGGGAAAATGGCACAGAACGGAAGTGAATAGATTTACGAACGTAAATCTAAGAACAAGAAAAACGAATTTAAGAAGAATGAAATTTTTTATTTAATCAATAATATCGACGGCAATGACAAAACGAGACTTAAATAGTCACTAGAAAATCTAAAATAAGCGAAAAGATCGAAATAGACATTCTAGGAAATAAAAGAACTAAAACGCCAAAATTGACAAAAATAGCAAAAACCTCGAATGGCCGCCGACTAGATTTAAACTGCGAATTTGAAGCTGAAACTGGCATCAACCAAGCAAAGCTGGGTTAGGACGGTAAGGGGCTCCGCTTCCTGTTTCCGAAAACATATTATAATAGCGATTCAGACACTGGTGCAAAAAGTTATGGCCGTTTGAAGTTAGCACTCGTTTTTTTGCTAATTTCCTATCCATCTCCTCTTCGAACTCCAAGGCGATCTGTCCTACATCAGAAAACTTGCTGGTGCTTGTCTTTTATGTGTTCGGTGGTTTAGGCAGAATATGTGTTCCGATTATATTGATATAATTGCTTTGAGAGATTTTTATGCTTTGAAATCTGGTAAGAAAATATATTTATTCAACTATCTTGTCTTAATTTTTTTTTTTCTCTTTCTTCTTGTTTCTTATTCTATTAATTATCGTTCAATTAATTATTATGTTCATACTATAAAATGTTATTACTCCCGAAGTAGCACAATAATATTTACAAATATTGTAGTTAGATTTTACTTGCTCCTGAAGTACGTAATTAAATAAAATCAAATATAAATTATGTTTTTACTCTTGAAGAATAAATCCTTGTATGATTTTCAATATTTTAGAAAAATATTGATATATTGCTTTTAAAAAACAAAAATAAAAAAATGAAATGCTCTCAAAGTAACACATATTTCGAAAAATTATATTTCGTTGTGTTCTTGAAGAAACACGAATAAAACAATTCAATACTGTTGAGCAAATATCGACCACCACACAAGTTATTCCGGGCTCAATTTGCTCCAATTGATTGACACCACCAAGAATCACCAACCGACCCTTTCCACCCACTATTCTCCACCTACGGTTGCTACACTAGGTACCCACAATCCTCACCCATACAGGGACACTCACAAAGAGAAGAAGATAATATGGTTGCACACAGCAGAAGCCAAAGTAGCAAGAGAGCACGAAAGGAGAAATCAAGGAGGAGAAGAGAATCACGGCGTCGGGGTAGGAGAGAAAGAGAGGTCGAATAATTCATATAGCCCAAGTCCAAGTAAATAAGGTAAGTTAGGTTAGGTCAAACTAATTGGGTCAAGGCCCAATTAGTACCAAAGGTGGGATACAAGATAAATGGGCCTCCAATTAGTGAGCCGTCCAAGTAGGTGGAGAACGGGTCATGAGCAGCTCTAAGTAATTAGGCTACTTCGAATGACCCAAATAAATTCTAGAGTCGGGGCATTTCATCAGTGGTGTCAATCCAACGTTCAGTCATTTAACTAAAGCCGACTGAATATAAAATCGAGTTTACATCATCGCCCGGGGGATTTATTGGGTATCAAAACCCAACAAATACTGGTTATAATTTTTAAAAGAAAATTATTTTCTGTTTTATTAATATTCAAAAAGAATATTAATTTATTACTTCTGGAGAGCATACATTCAATATTTCAATATTGTCAAAGAATATTATATTATTGCTTTTGAAAAAGTATAAATCTTGAAATATTAATAAAATTCAAGATGGATTGTCAGGATCTCTGTTTAGTAGATAATACAACCATGCACACATTTTTTCAACATAAAAAAGTAATTCTTGTAATTAATATTAGCAAAAAATAATGTTAATATGATATCATGTGCATTTATCATGTGGTGGATGTAGTCACAAATATCTATATTGTTAGCGTAACAATGCATGAAATTCGATATGCATATAATAAATGTAATTATAGTCAACTTATCTTATATAAATTTAATACTAGTCTTGAATGATTTAATATGCCTAACGCATAATTCAAGTGATATTATCATAAAGGGAAGTAAATACGAGTTGTACTCTTTTTCCCTTGACCAAGATTTTGTCCCATTGAATTTTTTGTTATGTATGATACTATAAAATTCGAGTTTCACTATAAATCTTTGTCAAAAGAGTGTAAAATATTTTAGGTGGTTTGTTTATTTGTAAAATGCTATTCACACTTTACGCCTAACCCGTTTATGCTTATAAAACCTTGAACCTTGACATTGACATTTAGTCATGCTTTATACATTTTAGAACATTAGATGTAATATATAAATTAAGCTTAGGATCTAATTATGTACCACTGAAACCGTTGATCTCTATATCTAGTTATACAAGTATTGATAAGTTTCCAATTTCATTTGAAATATTTTGTATCAATTCGTTTAAACGTATAAATTTTAAAATCATATGTTTAATTAATACAAAATATATCCAATGAAAGAGTAAAACTACCAACTAATTTGAAGTTGATAATTAAGTTCCTATACAGTTATTTTTGCATGATGTATATCTAATAATTATTTGAAAAATATAATACATATGGAATTTTTTTTTTGTCAAAAGAGTGTAAAATGACTAGGTGCATTTAGATTTTCTATCAGTATAAAAATATTTTTTGTATATGACAATTTTAAATTTTGAGTTTTATTATAAATCTTTGTTAGGATACTAAATAAACAAATTAAAAAAAGTTTAATTAGTGTTCTAAAAAGCACAAGTAAGCATGAAGCTGGGCATTGCCGCGAGCCACTTTCTTAGAAATAATCTTTGAAGACACCCATTATATATTCAAATCCAATATAAATATTGAAGTACTAATGAGTTTTGGATTTCATATGGAATGCTTCTTGTGAATATATGCTATGATATTAAAAAATTGGAACCCAAGAGTCAAATGCTTAATATTTAAAAAAGTTATTATCATACAATCATACTCAAACTGTAAAGAGTTAAACTTAATCAAAATATTAAATTTAAATGTTGGTGGTTCTAAATATATATTAACTAAATAAGAATGATTTAGAATGATAAATGTGTAAATCAGTTTGGAATATTATATTATTTCTATTGAGCTCCATTTTTGAAAATATAGATTTTATAATACTGATTTTTTTTGAGAATGTATGGTTAAAAGTAGAGAAAAAATTTGGATTTTCTTGCACAATTATTGTATGTTAGAATATGTTAAAAACGAGTTTAGAAAAAAATGAATATAAAAAAATGGGACTCAAACAAGATGTTGCATGGCAAAATGAACAATATCCGAGAATAAAGAACAAGACGATAAATCGTTGATTTGTCATTGTATACTAGAATAAAGAACGTTAATTCTTAAAATGCATGCTAATTTAGAGAATAATTAATTCCTTAATTCCCAATGGAATACCGAATAATTAATCTAAGACGATAAATCGTTGATTTGTCATTTTATACTTTGAGGTCAAAAATGGTAAAAGAAAAACTCTCTTAACTTTTTTAATGTTTAATTAATCAAAATACAACAAATTACGCTAACAAAGAAAACACCTAATCATTAATTTTAACTGAAATTCACCCTAGGTCCTCAAACTAACAATTTAACAAAAAATAAAGAAAAAAATTAAAGTAAATCAAATTAATAAAGAAAATATTTTAAAAGGTTGACTAAACACATTTGTCAAAACAATGTAAAATGCATAGGTGGTTCATTTAGATTTTCAATCAACAAAAAAATCTTTGTTATAAGACAAATTTTAAATTTAGAGTGTTGGTATAAATCTTTTCCATCACTATTAAAAACATTTTTTCACCCACGAATAATTACCATGTATGCATTGGTAATTAGAAACGGATTATCACTTGGTAAAAGTATTAGACTTTTAACTACGAAAATCACAAACGAAATTTTTATTGGTAAAAGTGGTAGCTCTTAACCAATGGATATCCCGTGCCTAATGTTGTTGTTTAATATATGTACCATTTACGAACAACATTTTCGTAGGTGATGTTATTCAACCTTTCACCTTCGTATTTTCTGTGGGTGAACAATAGTTAATATTACCAACGGAATTATAGTTGCTAATATTAATCAATTTTAATAATTCAAAAATTCAAACATTATCATATGGAATATCCATAAGTAAATGGTAATTAATTTTTCAAAAAATAAATTAAAATTCAGCCTCTTCACAACAGAAATTCCTTAGGTGAAGATTAATTCATATTACCTATGAAAAATCTATTAATGATATTAATTAAAAAATCCAATCAATCACGTACTAAATATACATAGTTGAAAGGTAATAAAATATAAATAATTATTTATATAATAGAACAATACTCTACAGCCAAACTAAAGGTACAATACACTACAGCCCAACCAAAGGAATTCTTATCGCACATCAAAAGTTCACAACAAAGTCTTTGGAGATGCTTTCTATAAATTAATGGTCCAATAAGTAATTAAACAACTTTTTGGGCCTTTCAATTTAGCTAAAAGTTAAAAAATTATAATTATTAAATAAATATTTTTTATTGCCAAGCCTCGCACTTATATGATTATTTACAATACTGATTTTTACCAATTGTAATGATAGACAAATCCAACGAAAAGTCGGTTAGTAATGGTTCGGATTTTTGACAATGAAATTTTCGTTAGTAAAATGTTCACACTTTACCAACGAAAAATTCGTTAGTAAAAAGTTTATTCTTCATCTACAGCACGATTTGTTGGTAACCACATCGACCCTCAAATTAACAACGTATTTGTGGTTGCTAATATTCTATTGGTAAATAGTACACTACACCATTCTCAGCCTTTTACGGCACTCATTTACGGCGTGCATCTATAGCACGCCGTAAAAGATTACTAACTACGGCGTGCGACATATGTGTGCCATTGAAAATAAGTGGCTTGAAGTATTTACGGCGTGCATTAAATGAACGTCGTAGTAGAGAAGTATATACGGCGTGCTTTAGAGCACGCCGTGTTTGTTCTCAATTATACGAAGTTGAGAAGTCCATTAAGATTATTTATGGCGTGCATAAGGACGCCGTTTTATTAATTATTTACGGCGTGCATAAGGACGCCGTGTTATTCATCATTTACGGCGTGCATTGAAGAATGCCGTGTTTGTTATTATTTACGGCGTGCTTCTATTCTCAATTAAACCCAGCATCCCAGCCCTAAATTGAAGACAACAACTACACAGCCCAGCCGTAAACATGTTTCTACGACGTGCATTGCACGCCGTAAATGATATATTTTGTTGTAGTGGTAATAGCAACAAATATCGTGATTTCAGGATCGGAAAAACCGTGGCTGAAGCCATTTTTTTTTGTGGTGCATGACATTAAATAAACAAATTGAAATAGATTTAATTAGTATTCTAAAAAGTACGTCTAGCACTAAAAACTAAGCTTAATCCCCTAGCCATGCTTCACGTATTCTTAGGCACGGTTCGTTTAGGCTTCTAAAATCATGAAACTTAGCCTTGACGCTTGGCCACACTTTAGGCTTTTCAAAACACTGAATTTAATATGTAAAATATGTTTAGGAGATCTAGTTACATACCGCTAAAACCATTCTGACCCAAAGCTAAATATGTAAGTTCCGGTAGATTTCCAATTTCAGTTGGAATATTTCCTGCAAATCCATTTAAACACATAGAATTTAGAATATCAAATATTAAATTAACATAATATATATCTAATTAAAGAGAAGTACCAACTAATTAGAAGTCGATAACTAAGTTCCTATGAAGTTATTGTTGCATGAGGTATTTCTAATAATTATTTGGACAACGTCATATATACATGCCAAAAACATTTGTCAAAAAAGTGTAAAATGCCTAGGTGGTAACTTAAAGTTCATTTAGATTTCCCACAGCATAAAAATCTTTTGTTGTACATGACAATACTAATTTGATTTCGATAAGTAAACAAATTGAAATAGATAAAATTATTGTTCTAAAAAGCACATCCAGACATGGAGTTGGGTCTTGCCGTAGGCACAGTTTATATGTCTTGCTCATTTAGGCTTATAAAATCTTGAAGTTTGACCTTGACGTGTAGTCACGCATTATTCTTTTTAGAACACTTGACTTAATACATAAAATATGTTTAGAAGATGTAGTTACGTACCACTAAAATTGTTGCGCCTCAAATCTAACTCTACAAGTGCAGATAGGTTTCCAATTTCACTTGGAATATTTCCTGTCAATCCATTTAAACATATAGATTTTAAAATATCAGATGTTAAATTAACACAAATAGATCTAATAAAAGAGAAGAAGTACAAACTAATTTGATTTCGATAAGTAGCTATATGAAGTTATTGTTGCATGTTGTATTTCTAATAATTATTTGGAAAATGCTGTACTTCTGAAAAACATTTGTCATTTAAATTTTCCACCAGCATAAATATTTTTGTTACATGTGGTCAGTTTTAAATTTAGAATTTTCTTAACTGAAATTGGGTACGTAGGATTTGATGCTATTACGATGTATCTCTAATAAATATTTGGAAAATGCTATACATGCTGAAACACATTTCTCAAAGCTGATCTTATTCACTGTACCCTCAAGTCATATATTGCTGAAACACATTTCTCAATATGTTTGTTGGTTGACTTTTCCAAAAGCTTTTGCATGAAAAATTTATGGGCCAAATTTTTTCTTGTTTCAGAATGAACAATGGAAGTTACAGGTGTAAGTACTTCCATAACTTTTAGAGCATCTACGTAAAAGGACATAATCCATGGTCATTAACACACGGATCATGTAAGAGATGTTTTATGATGTGAAGTGAGAACAATATTGGTCTATTTTCAAAAAATTTGGAAACTATTATCTAGTGAATTGGGAGATGTATGTACACGAACAATGCTTTAAATGTACCTGTCAAATTATTTCCTCCAAGAAAGAGAACTTGAAGCTTTGACAAATTCCCAATTTCCATTGGAATGCTTCCAGCAAAATTATTAATCGACAGGGAAAGTATTTTAAGATTCATGCATGTTCCTAATCTTAGAGGAATGTTGCCACTTATTTGATTCCCTGAAACCCTTAGCCTCTCTAGCTTTGGAAGATTGTAGCAAATATCCATAGGTAGACTTCCTGAGAGACTGTTGTTATTAAAATTAATTTCAACAAGGGAAGAGAGGTTGAAAATCTTGTTAGGAATATTTCCGGTGAGTCCATTATAGGAGATATTTAATTTCTGTAGATTTTCAAGAAATCCAAGACTTGTGGGAATAGGACCATTTAGCTTATTGTCCTGCATATCTATTTCTCGAAGCTGCCTTAAATTACCAATTTCGTCAGGGATAAATCCGTGGAAATTATTATTGCTAATAATCAAGGATCTCAGAAAAGAGAGTTCTCCGATTTCTTTAGCAATAGTACCTCCTAGACCCATATCTGCAAGATTCAAGCCCCTAACTCTTTGATGTCTCCTGCCACAACTTATGCCAATCCAATTACAGAACGATGTTCCTTGCGACCAATTTTTTGCCAAGATTTTATTTGGATCAAAAGTTATTTGAGATCTGAAGGTTAGAAGAGCATACTCATCAGTGGAGCTATTAAGAGATGTAACAATGTTGATAAGAAAGTAAAACATTGTTAGCAACATAAAGATGACATTTTTTTCCATGGTTAAATTGAAATGCATAAAAAAATTGTTGGGGGGGACATGTAATGACGAGTTCGATAAGTGTATTCTTATATATATATATATATATATATATTAGAAATTTGGTATGGTTTCTAATATATATATTAGAAATTTGGTATGGTCTCTCACTAATTTTCTAATAGCTTTTGGCAGTGTTTTCCATATGAAATTTTCTGTAAGCGCGTTTCTAACAGTGAACAAAGACTATGATTATGAAATGGAATTTTGTGTGAGTGCGTATTGCATACACAATTGGTTGGCGTTCAACGGACGTAGCTTAAGGTGTCTTCTTTGACAATTTAAGTTTTTTATTTTTCAATTATCTATTCAATTTAAAATTCATTGATTCCAAACACTGTTAATTTCAACAATATATAGGGGACCTATAGTTAGGGTCCCCAAGATTTATGAAATAGATCCCACTCTATTTTTCATGTTATATATCCCCAAATTTTACAATATTAGGCACAGACGGAACTTTTAATTTTATCGTCATTGGGCTACAGATATTAGTGCAGCACTCAACTTTTTTAACAAACGGTGCTTAAGTTGTCTTCTTTGTCAATTTCAGTTTTTAAAATTGTTTATTCAATTTAAAATTCATTAATTCACGACTGTGTTAGTTTCAATACGTAGGAGTGGTTCTGTTAGGAATATGTAACACCACATATCCCACTTGTTATAAGTATGGACTCACACATATCTCTACATTGGTATGATATTGTTCACTTTGGACCTAGGCCCTCATGGTTTTGTTTTTGGACTTACTCAAAAGGCCTTATACCAATTGAGATATATTTTCACACTTATAAACCCATGATTCTCCCCATTTTTATCCGATGTGGGACTTTGGTCTCATACCCAACAATCCTCCACTCGAACAAATGACCATCGAGTCTTCCCTCAAACGATCATCTATCCGTCCATCTTCATCACTAAGAGCTTGCTCTATCCAAATCAACTCTTTTCCACTGCGTTCGGGCACACGCCTTACGTGAAATATCCAGAGTACACCGCCTGTCCAATAAAGCTCATCAACGGATCCCATCACGAGCTAACCGAGGCACCACCTTCGTTCGGCATTCCAAGGATTCATCCACATGGCCAATTTTGGGGCTTGACTCTGATACCACTGTTAGGAATATGTAACACCACATATCCCACTTGTTATAAGTATGGGCTCACACATATCTCCACATTGGTATGATATTGTCCACTTTGGGTCTAGACCCTCATGATTTTGCTTTTGGACTTACCCAAAAGGCCTCATACCAATGGAAATATATTTTCACACTTATAAACCCATGATCCTCCCCATTTTTATCCGATGTGAGATTTTGGTCGCATACCCAACAGGTTCTCATCACACCATTATGTACATGTAATGACGAGTTCGATAAGTGTATTCTTATATATATTAGAAATTTGGTATGGTCTCACTAATTTTCTAATAGCTTTTGGCAGTGTTTTCCATATGAAATTTTCTGTAAGCGCGTTTCTAACAGTGAACAAAGACTATGATTATGAAATGGAATTTTGTGTGAGTGCGTATTGCATACACAATTGGTTGGCGTTCAACGGACGTAGCTTAAGGTGTCTTCTTTGACAATTTAAGTTTTTTTTTTTCAATTATCTATTCAATTTAAAATTCATTGATTCCAAACACTGTTAATTTCAACAATATATAGGGGACCTATAGTTAGGGTCCCCAAGATTTATGAAATAGATCCCACTCTATTTTTCATGTTATATATCCCCAAATTTTACAATATTAGGCACAGATGGAACTGTTAATTTTATCGTCATTGGGCTACAGATATTAGTGCAGCACTCAACGTTTTTAACAAACGGTGCTTAAGTTGTCTTCTTTGTCAATTTAGTTTTTAAAATTGTTTATTCAATTTAAAATTCATTAATTCACAACTGTGTTAGTTTCAATACGTAGGAGTGGTTCTCATCACACCATTATGGACTCCACTTTTTCCATAGATATAACAAGTTTTGCTTGACTATCAAACTGGAGAAATTATTCCATTGCATGCAGTATATTTCAATGTGGGAATTCATGTGGAAGTTTTTCCACAAGCTAAAGCTGCATTCTTCCAATAATCCAAAAGAAATAATTCCAAGTCCACTAATACACCACATTTTCCAATAGAGTGTGGAGATTCTCTTAAGAAAATAAAAGTAGCTTATACTGTGCAAAACTTAAAACTGTAAATTCTCAACATTTGTCTTATGTAAGGCTAGAGATAGCTTGAATTTATATTTACAGGTGGTTTTTTTTAAAGGTCACAAGATAGGTTCTTATGGTTAATAAGAAAAAAATTATATTATTCATCTTAGTGCATACAAGTTCAATAGAAGCGTTTAATATTCCTTATAAGAATTTTTATAACTCTTGTTCTATATATGAAGACAACGAGAACACTTTTGATGAGGAGAAACCGCTGCAACCAATGCTCAAAAAGTAGCATCCGTCCTCTTGAGTAGAATGACGGATCTTAGGAATAGAAGTGGGCATGAATGGAGCTTCTAGGACTGTGTTGACTCAAGCCTCTCTTCGATATAAGTGTGTGTGAAATAAAAGTTTTCTTCAAGATCAGTGTACAAAGGTAATTTTTGGTTAAGTGTTGATTGGGGTTTTATCTCAAGGAACCGATGCTATTGTGGACTCCATTTTTCCAAAAATAAAACAAACTTTGCTTGAGTGCCAAACTGGAGAAATTATTCGCCGAGACTTTTCTTTATCTTTCAATGTGGTAATTGAGGAAGTTTTTCCACAAGTGAAAGTTACATTCTTCCGATAATTCAAAAGAAATAAATAACTTAAGTGACTTCAAAGTCCACTAATACTCAACATTTTCTAGTAGAATGTGGTAGGTTGTGTATGGTCCAATTCGGTTTGGTTACCGAACCAAACCTGGAAGTTTCGAGTATTTAGTTAGTCGAACGTTAGGTCCAAATTTAATTATGCAACTGTTCAGGTCCGATTTGTTTCGGTTCCAATTGCTTCTCACACTCTGTACTATAATTAATTTTTTTAATATTTATAAAGTTACATTAATTTTACTAATGATATGTTTAATCTTAACTTTTACAAAATAACGTAGTTCAATCTTACATGTCTTTTACAGGACGATGAAGATAGCAAGCTCACGATAATTAATAGAGGCACTGTCGAGCTTCAATTCGATTTTTTCAGAACGGTAGAAATGTCACTATGGTAGAATAACATATTTGAGTAAAATTTAGGTCAATTTAATTAAATTGGGTTTGGATAGAAAATTAAAAATAGAAAAATTATATTTTTGGTTTGATCTAAATTAACTAGTTAGCAAATTTATTTTAAAAAATTAAAATAATTCGGCTAATTTAAAATAAAAAAATTAGAAAGATTCGATTCTTATTCGATTTTTCGGTTCTTGATCTAGAATCGAGAATCTAACCAAACCCGTCGATTTTCGATTCAAATATCCGTTCGGGTATTTAACTTAAGAATAACCCCTCGATTCGGTTCGGGTCCGATTCGATTCGGTTCGATTCGAGAGTTTTGTCCAGCCCTAGAATATGGAGATTTTCTTAAGAAAATGCAAGTATCAAAGTGTGTAAAACTGTAAATCCTAAAAGGTTTGTTTTATGTAAGGTTAGATATAGCTTGACTTTATATTTACAAAGGAAAAGGGTGTATTTTTTTTTAAGTCACAAGAAAGTTGTTTATGGTTACTAAGAAAACTGAATTTATATTATTTAGCTTAATGCATATAAGTTCGACCACAAGTGTTTAATATTGCTTATAAGACATTTTTCCAACTCTTGTTCTATATATGAAGAGAATGAAACACTTTTAAGGAGATCAAGCCGCTGCAACCAATCTCTCGAAAGTAGCATCCTTCCTCTTAAGTAGAATGATGGGTTCTTAGGAATAAGAGTGGGCATGAATGGAGCTTTTACTATTTTTTACTAGGGTTTTATCTCAAGGGACTGTTGCTAACTGTTCTTGACTCCCAAACTGGAGAAACTATTACACTGGATGCAGACTTTTCTTTATCTGTCAATGTGGAAACTGTGCAAGTTTTTCCACATATGACAGTTGCATTCTTCCAATAATTCAAGAGAAATAATTAGCTTTTAGAGACTTCAAAGTCCACTAATATCCACATTTTCTAGTAGAATATAGAGATTTTCTTGAAAAAAATAAAAGTAGCTTGAGTGTGCAAAACTCTAAATCCTAAACGGTTAGTCTTATGTAAGTCTAAATATAGCTTGAATTTTCATTTACAGAAGAAAGTATTTTTTTTTTTTTCATTCTTTTTTGACAGAAGAAGGTTTTATGCTTACTAAGAACACTTAATTTAAACTATTTAGATTAATGTGATATCATTTGGTATATTTAAAAAAAAATAAAAGCCAGGTGAACTCGATAGATCAATTCTAGCTATCAAAGTCGGACTAGAATCGTCTGGTTCTTACTTTTAATACCAAAATTGATTTAAATTTAAGCAGAACAAGACCAGCCTTATCTAGGTGCTTCAATATTACTTAATTTTCATCGAAGGGAATTTGGTGAAATAGGTTTTGGTTTATGCTCAAACATGGCCGGGTTCAACTCATTCAAGTGATCTTTGATATATACGCACGTGTGTGTGTGTGTGAAATAAAAGCTTCATGCAAGATAAGTGTACAAAGGTTATTTTTGGTTAAGTGTAGGTTGGGGTTTTATCTCAAGGAAGTAGGAACTGTGCTATTGTGGACTCTATTTTTTCAAAAAATAAAACAAACTTTGCTTGACTACCAACCGGAGAGACCTTCTTTATCTTTGGATGTGAAAATTGTGGAAGTTTTTCCACAAATGAAAGTTACATTCTTCCAAAAATCAAAAGAAATAAATAACTTTAAGAGACTTCAAAGTCCACCAATATCTAACATTTTCTAGTAGAATGTAGAGATTTTCTTAAGAAAATGAAAGTTGCATAGAGCGTGTAAAAGTGTAAATCCTAAACGGTTTGTTTTATGTAAGGCTAGATATAGCTTGAATTTATATTTAGTCATTTACAGAAGAAAGGTTCTCTGTTATTTTTTTATTTGTTTTTTGGCAACAGTCACAAGAAAGGTTTTTATGGTTTCTAAGAAAACTTATATTATTCAACTTAAAAGCATAGAAGTACGATAGAAGTGTTTAATATTGCTTATAAGACATTTATAACTATTCTTGTTCACATCCGTCCTCTTGAGTAGAATGATGGGCTCTTAGGAATAGAAGTGGGGATGAATGGAGCTTCTAGGACTGCGTTGACTCAAGCCTTTCCTAATCCTAATCCTAATTCTAATCCTAATCCTAACTATATAAAATAGTGAGTTCTGTTTTTGCCACGTGTCAATAATTTGTATCGTCAACCAATACGACGTTGTTTTTTGTATGGAAACGTAATGTGGTAGCGTGAAAAAATGTGTAAGAGAAGAAACTTTAGGCCCTGTTTTAGCCTCTCTTTTTTTCAAATTTTCCCATCCATTTCCTTTTTCCAACACACTGAACGCATTAATGAGAGGTGAAAAAGTTCTGACACAATTTCTAATCCTAAAAATATATAATATATAATAAATATACAATTCGACAAAAGAATATCAAATATTTTCTAAATATTCAATTATAACAACACCGAAAATTAAAAAATTTAAAATTTTCACGCTAATAAAAATATCTAATATATATTAAATATACAATTCGGCAAAACAAATATCAAATATTTCCTAAATATTCAATTATAAAAACACCGAAAACTAAATTAAGATAATTTAAAATTTAAAATCTTCATGTTAATAAAAATATCTAATATATAATAAATATACAATCGGCAAAAAAAAAAAAAAAAATCAAATATTTCCTAAATATTCAATTATGAAAACACCGAAAACTAAATTAAGAAGATTTAAAAAAAAAAAATTAAAATTTTGACGCTAATATATTTATATATTTCTTAAGTAAAGTGAAAAAAAAAATTTTGAACTATAGATGCCTAATTTTTTTTGTAAATTAAAAAAAAAATTAAAATAAATGTCTCGCACTGTGCACATGTTTCGCACAGTGCGAGAGTGCACATGCCTCGCACAGTATCTCGCACTGTGCTGTGAGACACTGTGCGAGACAACATAGTGCGAGATGTCACTTTCAAGATTTTTCTTCTTTCTTCATTTTTACGAGCAATTGTCATCACGCCTAACTCCATTCTGCCTTTACCATTTCTCACGCAACCATCCATAGAGTCAATACTGTACCACCATACCCAACTTTTGATCTCATTACCACTCTATATTCTTTTACTTTGCCCACGAAAATCTCTTCATTGCTTCCCCTATATATTTTACCAAAGCGAGCGATGAACATTTACTCTCTGTGACTTACCTTCTGCCCAAAATTGTTTGTTCGTCTCGCAATTACTGTTACTTTCTGTTGAAATTGTTGAAAATTTCATTTTTTTTCTTCATGTATTTGAATTGGAGATTTAGTGTAACTACGTGTATTTTTTTATTTTTTTTTTGGGCAAAATTTGACATGTGTTTCTTCCATTCTAAACTACATGATTTAGTGAAAGTAGTGTATTGGAGCAAATATTTGATGATAAATGATAAATTTCAATACACATCCTTAAATGATTATTACTATTCATATACAGCAATATGCTTCTATCTAAACAAAAAATAATCTTTAATCCTTACTGTTGATCTTACACTCTCAACTAAAATCAATAACATCTTACTTTCTACGCTAATAAAAACACAATAACTACAGAACTCGTGCATCGCACGAGGCATAAACTAGTCTCGATACAAGTGTGAGTGTATATGAAATAAAAGTGATGTGGTTCAGGATGTCAATACAACAAGAACAAGCCAGTGGAAGGATCCGTTGATTGTTGACGATGGACCAATGACGCGATTGAGGGCAAATCGAGTAAAACAAGCTATGAGAATACTTGCACAAGCAACGGTGGATGACGTCATGAGCTACACGCGAGAAGAGGCAAGTTCCATGTTGGGGTCGAAGTCCGAATCAACTTGGATCAACGTGTTGGAAGCAGCCGAAGTCGGAGGTGAAATTTACTTCTATGCAGCCGCATAGAAGTAACCGGATGCGGCTGCATCTAAATGGACAGAGACCGCACAAGAGGCGACCGTATGAACTATGCGGCCGCATAGTTGTGATTTTTGGCAATTTCGCCAATTTTCGAAATTTTTCATATTTTGACTAGAATTTATTTCCTTTCCATATTTTGGCAAGATTTTATGATTTTGCACATTTTGTGCTAGGTTTTTGGGATAAGTATAAATACTTATCATTATTAACTTTTTTATTTTACACATTATTATTGAAGGAATTTAATTAGCTTCAATTCCTTTGTTCTTAATTGGGCAATCTCTGAACTTATCAACAATCGATCTTGTGACGTTCAATCCATTGGGTGAAATTCTTAATATTGGATTCAAAAGGGGTCAACATTTCTTTCGGATCGTTGGTTGTTTTCGATTCATATTTTGAATCAAATCTACAAACCAATGTTTAATTGGGTTTTCTTGCGTTCTTCAACAAACGACGTGGGTTTGGTAGTTCTAAACTATCCGGATTCTCATCATTTGGTATCAAAGTACAGGCTCCAACGAATCAAGGTTATATCATTTCCATTCTTTGTTTTAATTAATTTCAGCGTTCTTCGTGTTCTTCATTTATAGAGTCTTTGATCCGTTCTTCTTCTGCCAAAATTTCAAAATGTGTTTTTGGGCTGAATTTTCGTCCAAAACAGTTTTTGTTTATTTTGTCAGATTCATAATTGAATTCTCGAGTAAAAAAAAAAATTTCGTGTTGTTCACATCATTATATTAAAAAATATATATTATTGTAAACTCAAAACAATTCCCTGCAATTTCCTTGTTTCTTGTATAAAAATTCAAGAACTACTTTCTTGAATTTAAAACTTTTTCCACATATCCAATCAATTCTTGTGTCTTGAATTTTTAAAACTTCAAAAAGGATTCACTCAATTACTAGACTAATTCCTTGATTGAGTTCTATTTTGCCATTTGAAGCACTTGGGTGGAAGCTTTGAGTAGAAAAAGGCAGAGTGGTGAGATTAATAGAGGGAAAAAACCTAAATTGAGTGATATACGAGAGATAAATTTGTGAGGCAGAAAATTAGATTTTTTTAGGATGTCTAACAAGGAAACAGCGACACCAATACGAAATAACAACATTAACAATCAAATCAACATGTCTAAGGAGATGATTCGTAGGTTTGAATGTTTGTTTGAGGATGCACGGGATAGGTTAGATAGGCAGGATACAGAACTTGCTGATTTGCGTAAGGGAGTTTCAAATGCGAGGAGGCAGGGTCGACGGGAACATAGGCAAGAGATTAGAGGAGAATTTGAATATGAGAGTGAGCTGGATGAGGAGGTGATTATGGATGCTGAAATTGGTAGGTTGAGGAATAGAGGAGTTAGGCTTGAAAGAAGGGGTAGAAACTTGGTTGGAGACGGGTTAGATGGTGACATGGGCAACATCAAAATGTCCATTCCATCATTTAAGGGAAGGAGTGATCTGGAGGCTTATTTGGAGTGGGAGAAAAAGGTTGAGGTGATCTTTGACTGTCACAATTATTCGGAAGCGAAGAAGGTGAAGATAACAGTCCTTGAATTTACTGACTATGTTATCAATTGGTGGGATCAAGTGGTGACATCTAGAAGGAGAAATAGGAAGAGACCAATTGGAACATGGGAAGATTTGAAGGCATCATGAGGAAAAGGTTTGTGCCTAATCACTATTACCGAGAACTTTATCAAAAACTACAAAACCTCTACCAAGGGTCGAAGAGTGTGGATTATCATAAGGAGATGGAGTTGTTGATGATTAAGGCGGACGTACATGAGGATATGGAGGCCACTATGGCCCGGTTTTTGAATGGTTTAAACTGGGAGATAACTAATGTGGTCAAGCTGCAACATTATGTGGAGTTGGAGGACATGTTACACATGACTATGAAGGTAGATAGACAATTGAAGAGGAAGGGGATAGCAAGGTATTGATCGGGTACTTCGGGTTCTAACACTACTTTGAAACCGAGGTGGGACGACAACAAAGTAAATTGGGTTGCTCCTAAGGTTAAAACTGAGTTGCCACAGGGGAAGGAAGAAAGTGCTAGCAAGAAGGTGGAACTACAGCCATCGAGGAATCGAGACATCAAATGTTTTAGATGTTTAGGAACTGGACACATTGCTTCTCAATATCCAAATAAAAGAACCATGATCTTGCGGGATGGTGGAGAGGTGGAGAGTGCAAGCGAAAGTGATTATGAAGGCATGCTAGAATTGGAAGACATTAGTGATGAAGATCGAGTGGAATATGCTGTGGGTGAGTTGTTAATCACGAGGCGAGCTCTCAACACTCAAATCAAGGCTGATGACTTGGAATTGCAAAGAGAAAACATTTTCCATACGCGGTGTCACATCAATAATAAAGTGTGTAGCTTAATCATTGACGGTGGAAGTTGTACTAATGGAGCTAGCACTAGTTTGGTTGAAAAATGAGGATTAATGATGCTTAGACACCCTAAACCCTATAAATTGCAATGGTTAAATGAATATGGGGAAGTTAAGATGAATAAGAGGGTGATGTTAAGTTTTTCAATTGGGAGTTATAGTGATGAAGTGATGTGTGATGTAGTACCCATGCATGCAGGTCATATCTTATTGGGAAGGCCATGGCAATATGATAGGAAGGTAGTACATGATGGATATAAAAATAGGTACAGCTTGATCAAGGGGGGAAAACCTATTACATTAGCACCATTGACACTTGCACAGGTGTATGAGGATCAACTTAAATTGAAAAATGAGGAAGAGAAAAGAAAGAGAGTGCTAGAAGAGAAGAGAGAACATGTGAGACACGAGAGCATGAGAGAAAGTAGTGAGGTGGCTAAACGTGAGAAAAAGGAGAGGGGTCACATGAGAGAAAAGAAGAGGGGTCTTCTGAGAGGAGAGAAAAGCCGAATGCGAATTTCTTTGCGAGAGGGAGTGAATTGAAAAAGGCAATTGTGGAGAAGAAACAAATAATTATCTTGGTTTACAAAGAGTCATTCCTCAATTTTGAGGAAATTAACACATCCCTCCTTAGTTTGACTATTTCTTTATTGCAGGAATTCGACGATATCTTTCCAGAGGACTCGCCTAGTGGGTTGTCACTCATTCGAGGCATTGAGCATCAAATTGACTTTGTACTGGCGCAGTCATTCCAAACCGACCGGCTTATCGGAGTAACCCCGAGGAAACGAAGGAGCTTCAAAGGAAAGTTGAGGAGTTGTTGAGCAAGGGACACGTGAGGAAAAGCATGAGTCCATGTGCCGTGCCCGTACTACTTGTGCCAAAGAAGGATAGGTCTTGGCGGAAGTGCGTGGATTGTAGGGTCATCAATAATATAACGGTAAAGTATCGTCATCTTATTCCTAGGTTAGATGATATGTTAAATGAACTATTTGGTGCATGCATATTTAGTAAGATAGATCTTAATAGTGGTTATCATCAAATTCACATGAGAGAATGAGATAGTGGAAAACTGCATTTAAAATTAAGTATGGCTTGTATGAATGGTTAGTTATGCCGTTTGGACTCACAAATGTACCAAGCACGTTTATGCGTTTAATGAATCATGTTTTACGTGCTTTTATTGGTAAGTTTGTTGTGATATACTTTGATGATATCTTAATCTATAGTAAAGACCTCAATGAACATATGGAACATTTGAGATGTGTGCTTGTGGTGTTAAGAAAAGAGCAACTTTATGCTAACTTAAAGAAATGTACATTTTGCATGGATAGGGTTGTGTTCTTAGGATTTGTCGTTAGTGCTACGGGTTGGAAGTAGATGAAGAAAATGTAAAAGCTATTAAAGAATGACTAACACCTACTACTATAACCGAAGTGAAGAGTTTTCATGGATTGGCTAGCTTTTATAGGCAGTTTGTTAGGGATTTTAGCACTATTACCACACCACTCACGGAAATTGTTAAGAAAAGTGTTAGGTTTAAATGGGAACATGAACAAGAGCGTGCATTCAATACTATTAAAGATAGGTTATGTGAAGCACCGGTTTTAGCATTACCTAACTTTGACAAAGTTTTCGAGATTGAGTGTGATGCTTCAGGTATAGGCATTGGAGCAGTCTTGATGCAGGATAAAAGGCCGATTGCATATTTCAGTGAAAAGCTTAGGTGGAGCGGCGCTTAACTATCCTACGTATGACAATGAGCTCTATTCATTGGTTCGAGCATTGGAAACATGGCAGCACTACCTATGGCCAAGAGAGTTCGTGATTCACACCGATCATAAGTCGTTGAAGCATTTGAGGGGTTAAGGTAAGTTGAACAAGAGGCATGCTCGATGGGTGGAATTCATAGAAATATTTCCCTACGTCATTCAGTACAAACAAGGTAAAGAAAATGTAGTTGCGGATGTGTTGTCTCGAAGGTATGTGCTTCTAACTTCCTTAAGTGCGAAGTTGCTTGGTTTTGAGTTTATTAAGGGCATGTATGAGAATGATTTAGATTTTTCCAGCATATATGCATCATGTGATAAGGGAGCGATGGATAAGTTCTTTAAAAATGAAGGGTATTTGTTTAGGGAAAATAAATTGTGTGTGCCTAATTGTTATATGCGTGATTTGCTAGTTAAGGAAGCACATAGTGGGGGATTAATGGGATACTTTGGGATTGCTAAGACTTTGGGGATGTTAGGAGAACATTTTTATTAGCCTAAAATGAAATTTGATGTCGTAAAACTTGTGAAAGATGCTTAACTTGTAAACAAGCTAAGTCTAAGGTCTTACCTCATGGGTTGTATACAACTATTATTGAGAGAATTAAATTGGTTTCAATTCCTTTGTTCTTAATTGGGCAATCTCTGAACTTATAAAGAATCGATCTTGTGGCGTTCAATCCATTGGGTGAAATTCTTAATATTGGATTCAAAAGGGGTCAACGTTTCTTTCAGATCGTTGGTTGTTTTCGATTCATATTTTGAATCAAATCTACAAACCAAGGTTTAATTAGGTTTTCTTGCGTTCTTCAACAAATAACGTGGGTTTGGTAGTTCTAAGCTATCCAGATTCTCATCAAAAAGCTTCATGCAAAATAAGTGTACAAGGTCTATTTTTGGTTATTGGTTGGGATTTTATCTTAAGGAACTTTGTGAAACCGATTTTGGTTTATGCTCAAACGTGACCAGGTTTCCTCCATTTTCAACTCATTCTAACGATCTTTGACTGGTTCGTCTGTCCAATGATTCCATCACATAAATCAGATCAGACTATTGTTCAAGTAATCACTTTCCAGTCGGTTCACTTTTAAAATATATGCTATAAACATGTTACAAAAAATTTATTATATGAAAGAAATTCTATTTTACCAGTATTAAGATAATTCCCAGTCAACACTGTAAGTTGACTTGACCCCTACTTGTTGAATTCTGGAATACACCATACTCGCCCAACTCTTCCAACTTTCTCGACCTAACCCTTTAGAAATGTTAATGCAAATTTGGTCAGCATACGTGTTTCCTTCTCTCTTAAACTTCTAATTCTCTTTCTTCACTGTAGTCTGTAGACATAAAAAATTGTAGAGCAATTTCACGTTAATAACTAATATGGCCTGAATTTCCGTTTCTAGAAGATTTTTATTCATTTTTTTTTGGATGTCCAGAAGAAAGGTTTTTGTGATTACTAAGAACACTTAAATTATTTAGCTCGATGCTTATAAATTCATTATTAGAAGTGCTTAATATCTCTTATAAGATATTTTACAGCTTTTGGTCTATACTAATGAAAGTTGAACGTGCATTCACGTTATTTTGTAAAAATAATATTTGATACCAATTTGTTAGGAGGATTTGATGAGTCTCAAACGAACTAAAGAAAATAAAATTTAGGATATAAATTTAAGAGGAGAAAATTGTACTCCCAAAACTCAACATTTATGATTTAATTTTTTTGAAATGACGAAATACTACAAATGAGCAACCGTTTTATACTTCATTTGGTACATAAGAATTAATTGTTAATATTGAATTTAAAAACTTATTAAAATTTCTAGATACATGAATAGAAATAAATTTATCTATAATAATTCTAGATTTAAGTAGGTCAATATTCATTGAGTCTAGATTAGTGTGAATGTTAATTAATTGAGAATTAATAACACGAAATTCATACATGATAATGATTTTGTAGTATTTATTACATATTAATAAATGAAAAAGTAAAGTAAAGTATTATTGAAATAAATGAATTGTAATAGGTTAAAATCGCCCAAAAAAATTATTCTCATTTGATGTGGAAATTTATGATTAACGTGTTGGTTGGGGTTTTATCTCAAGGGAGTGTTGCTTATCACACAATTATGAACTTCACTTTTTCCAAAAATAAGACAAACTTTGTTCGACTATGAAACTGAAAAAATTATTCCATTCGATGTTGAGATTTTTCCTTATTTTTTATTGTGGAAATTGTGAAAGTTTTTCCACAAATGGAGGCTCATCTCCAAATAATCCAAAAGAATTAATTAGTTTTTGGAGACTTCATTTTTCACCAATAGTCCCCATTTTCTAGTAGAATGCAAAGATTTTCTTAAGAAAATAAAAATAGAATATTAAAGTGTGCATAACTTAAAAGTGTAAATCTTAGTTAGTCTTATGAAATATGGCCTGAATTTTCGTTTCCATAAGATTTATTATTATTTATTATTTATTATTATTATTATTATTATTATTTTTTTTATATCTAGAAGAAATATTTTTGTGGTTACTCGAAACACTTAATTTAAATTATTTAGCTCGATGCTTATAAATTCATTATTAGAAGTGCTTAATATCTCTTATAAGATATTTTATAACTTTTGGTCTATATTAGTTAAAGTTGAACGTGCATGCACATTATTCTGAAATAATTTACAAGTTCTGTAAAAGTAATATTTGATACCAAATTTTTAGGCGAATTTGATGAGTCTCAAACGAACTAAAGAAAATAAAATTTAGAATAGAAATTTAAGAGAAGAAAACTGTACTCTCAAAACTCAACTTCTATAATTTAATTTTTTTGTGACAGTAAAATACTACAAATGAGCAACATTTTTATTCTACATTTGGTACATAAGAATTAATTGCTAATATTGAATTTAAAAATCGATTAAAATTTCTAGATACATGAATAGAAATAAATTTATCTATAATAATTCTAAATTCAAGTTGGTCAAAATTCATAAAGTCAAGATTCATTGAGTCTTGATTAGTGTGAATATTAATTAATTGAAAATTAATAACACGAAATTCATACATAATAATGATTTTGTAGTATTTATTACATATTGATAAATGAAAAGTAATATATATATATATATATATATATATATATATATATATATTGAAATAAATGAATTATAATAGGTTAAAATCGTCCAAAAATGATTCTAACTTGACGTCATAATTTATGGTTAACATGGTGGTGGGAGTTTTTATTTCATCACATCATTATGAACTTCATTTTTTCCAAAAATAAAATAAATTTTGCTTGACTATGAAACTGAAAAATTTATTCCATTGAATGTTGAGATTTTTCCTTATATTTTATTGTGGAAATTGTGGAAGTTTTTCCACAAATGGAGGTTTCATCTTCAAAATAATCCACAAGACTTAATTAGTTTTTCGAGACTTCATTATCCACCGATGCTCCCCTATTTTCTAGTAGAATGCAAATACTTTCTTAAGAAAAGAAAAATAGTTTAAATTGTGCATAACTTAAAAGTGTAAATCTTAGTCAGTCTTATGAAATATGACTTGAAACTTAAAAGTGTAAATCTTAGTCAGTCTTATGAAATATGGCTTGAATTTTCGTTTCCAGAAGATTTTTTATTTTTATTCTATTTTTTTATATTAAGAAGAAAGGTCTTTGTGGAGAACACTTAATTTAAATTATTTAGCTCGATGCTTATAAATTCATTATTAGAAGTGTTTAATATCTCTTATAAGATATTTTACAACTTTTTCTCTATACTAGTCAAAGTTGAACGTGCATTTTAGGTTATTCTGAAATACTTTATAAGTGCTGTAAAAATAATATTTGATCCAATTTGTTGGGAGGATTTGATGAATGTCAAACGAACTAAAGAAAATAAAATTTGGGGTAGAAATTTAAGAGAAGAAAATTGTACTTTTAAAACTCAATTTCTATGATTTAATTTTTTTTTTTTTTTTTGTGACGATGAAATACTACAAATGAGTAACCTTTTTATACTACATTTGGTACATAAGAATTAATTGTTATTACATAAATTTAAACACATCAAAAATTCTAGATACAAGAATAGAAATAAATCCATCCTTAATAACTCTAGATTTACGTATGTCTAGATTCATCAAGACAATATTCATTGAGTCTAAATTAATGTTAATGTTAATTAATTGAGAATTAATAATACAAAATTAATACATGATAATGATTTTGTAGTATTTATTACATATTAAAAAACGAAAGTAAGGTATTATAGAGAAAATTGAATTGTAGTATAATTAAAATCGTCCAAAAAATCATTCTAACTTAATGTGATATTTAATATATTATAAATATGAAAGACAATGAGGACACTTATATGGAGAAATTGCTGCAACCAATGTCCTGAAAGTAGCCTCCATCCTCTTGAGTAGAATAATTATGGGCTCTTCGAAATATAAGTGGGCACGAATAGAGCTTCTATGACTGTATCAACTGAAACTCTCTTTGTCCATGTACGATGAAGCGGGGTCGGACCTGTGTTTCGCGAGATTTGAGGCGAACTTCAGAATTTGGACCCCTAAATCGAAGCAGGCAAGCAATTTTTTTTCACTTATCACTTGTTTAACTTTATTCATAGTACTAGTAAACCCAGATTCTCTATAATCTTTGAGAAACAAAATAAGTGATTGTAAAAGTTTGATAGCTTCATCAATATCGATATTTTCGCTTGAAAAAATTTACTCACAATATTGATTGCATGAACAACTTGTACCAAATTACAATGTCAAGCAAGATTTCATAGCACAAAAAAATTAATTCCTTGATAGCTTATTTTTTGCTCTATCCACATATTCAGTCCTACAGCTACAATATCCCTTTGTGAAATTTTCTATGAAATTTTAAATACGGTAACCTGATTTTCATGAATCAATTTTCAAACCTTGAATATCTATATGTAAAAGCCTCAAGAACAAGAACCTTCTTCCCTCTACCAGTCTATTGCTTACAGGTAACCTGTAGAATAATTTTTTCAAAATCCATAAATAGTTATGCAAAAACCTAATATCAACCATAAATCGTAAAACTCTATTGACAAGATCAATTATTAAAGAGAAATCTTATATCTTGATTCTTGAATACTAGATATAGTAAAGCAATATTGACCTTGCGAATCAAAAATGAGAGAAAACAAATCCTAAAATAAAGCAATAGTGACCTTAGGTGTCTGCATCTGATTTCGACTACCGACGGTGACAGAGAAGAAGCTACAAAAATAAGCTGAAATTTCTTAGCTTTTGCTTCGAAGAGAGAGTGTGAATGAGTCTAGAGATTTCTACCTTTTGCTGTGTACTCTAGATTTGATTTCTGGGATTGGGCTAAAGGTTTTGATTTCTATGGTGGATTTTACAAAAAAAAAAAAAAAGAATCTTTTTTTTTTGGGCCCCTTAAAAATCAGGGCCTAAGGCGGAGGCCTTTTGGGCCTCTCCTCAGGTCCGGCCCTACGATGAAGCAAAGCATATGAGATCCAGTGCCGGATGTAATATATTTAATTATCAGTCTAGCATTAGACTCGTTTATTTTCTGTAGTAATTTCAGTCGTATGTTTTGCTATTTTTTTTTTTTACCTCGTAGTATAAAATAATTTCTTATAACTAATGGAAAATGGAAAAAATATTAAAATTCAAAATTTTCACAAATATAAATGTAAATTTATGCAATACATTAGTGCAAAATTATTTACAAAAAATAAATAAATAAAACTCTTTATTGCAAAATCATTCACAACTATAAAATGTAGGGACGATATTTTAGTCGTGTTCCCTTTGCAAAGTTTGTTCCATCTTTTCTTTCACCGTTTTCCACTGAATGTTCGGTTTGTGTTGCCACCAAAAACATTCCCATGATGCTAGGTTCAGTAATCGCCGATAGAATTTCCGTCAACGATAATTCACAAAAATCAATGTGTTAGTAACTTTTACCAACTTCAAGAATAGCTTTTAAATTTTCCTTGGTGATTATCTTTTACTGATGAAAATATATTTCATTGGTTATGAAGAATTGCATATTAGTGATATTGCATTTATTTACTATCCTCAAATCGTTCATTTAGATGTTTTCTCTGATTTTCCCAATATGCTTGAGGCATCACTATCCTTACTTCCTCAAATCGTTCATTCATATGTCACATTTATAACTTTCACAACTGTCTTGTAACGAACAATCTCATCTAAAAACCTAACGGTCAGAGATTAAACATTTATAGATTTAAATTTAGTCTTCAATACACACACTTTCACATACAAAACGTACTGATTTTTTATTAACAATTTTTATTAAAAAGTACACTATTATGAAACCATATCAGAATCTATAGGTAAACATAGAATCTATTTACTTGAGCTCCAATGATCCTGAGAAAATGCACTAATGCATAACCGGCCACTTGCAAAGTAATTCTTAACAAAACTCACCAAAAAAAGATAGTGAAATAAAGACTGGGGATTTAATAAAGACACTCCATTGACTACACTAATCTTCATACCAAATACAAAGCTATAAATCTGAATCTATGATATAAAACATAGTGAAATAAAGACTGGGGATTTAATAAAGGCACTCCATTGACTACACTAATCTTCATACCAAATACAAAGCTATAAATCTAAATCTATGATATAAAATTTTCTCTGTGGGAATTGTTATATCAGAAGCCAAAAAATTCATATAGAGCATCAGATCAATTAGGGCTGTGTAATTGGAATTTGCTCTGGGGTTATCGTATATATTCAGGCAATTATACAGTTTCAGGAGAAGGTGTCGGACTAACGCGATTTTCAGCGGGAATCTCAACAAATTCTGAAAGCATTGCTCGAAATTCATCTCCACTCATTGTTTCCTTCTCAAGAAGGACCTCCACTATCTTATCCATTGCTTCACGGTTGTTCCGGATTTGCCTCAAGGCAATCTCATATGCACTATCTGAAATCCTCTTAACGGCAGCATCAATATCGTCAGCAAGTTTCTCTGACATTGAATTCCTTGCCATCATTCTCATGATGACATCAGCACTTTGACCCGAGGAGTCCATGAGTGACCATGGCCCTAATTCGGACATGCCAAAAGTGACAACCATCTACCAAGGAAACATAACGTTTTAATAAAACAACCAAGTTAATAATCCAGTAAGTTAATGATTTATTCCAGAATCCTGGACCGCAAGGAGTAGAAATAGAATGCTTACCTGCCTGGCCAAACCCGTAATCTGTTTTAAATCACCAGCTGCCCCAGCAGTCACCTCAGGCTCACCAAATATGATTTCTTCAGCAGCTCTTCCACCTAGCCCACCAACAATTCTGGCAAAGAGTTGCTGCTTGGATATCAAGGTAGGGTCATCTGCAGGAATGAACCAGGTCAAACCACGAGCCTGACCACGTGGTACCAAAGTGACCTTTTCAACAGGATCATGCCCTGGAGTTAGCGTTCTGCATGACAACACAAGCAAAATTTGGATGATTGTAACTTGATTCTATTAAAAACAAAGAACATACTATGCAGACCTTGCTTTTGGAAAGAAATTAAGAATCTATACCATGAAGTATATGAATTGAACTTTCATATTATAAGTAACTCAGAAAGACACGGAACAAAAAAAAAAACAGCTTTATTCCAAAACACTAGCTAGGGTTACAAGGCATATCGTATAGAACACTAATTAGATCAGCTATGTTTTATGGCTCCGAGTGTTGAGCTGTTAATGGTAGAGATGTTCATAAAATGTATATAGCAGAAATGAGGATACTAAGATGGATGCCGGGTCATAATAGTAAAATGGATAAGATAAGAAATGAGAAATATATAACACCAAGTGGAGGTGATGCCGAAGACAAAGAAGGAAGACTTTGGTGCTTGGGTCGTAATTTGCACCAATATAAAGAGGTCCTCGTTCGTAAGAGTGATGAGACTTTGGTATAGAAAATTAGGAGAAAAAGGTGTAGATTAAAAAATATCTTGGCCTGTAGTGGTTTCTAATAATAGTTACCTTAGATCTCTCGGTAGATGTGGACGAACAAACCGAAATGACCAAGAAGGTTTCCTAGAGCTGATCCCAAATTTATTTGATGCCATGTTTGTTGTTGCAGCTAAAGGAAACATAATTTATAAATGGTTATATTTTAAGTGTGATCACATGCATTCCCAAGTAAAGCATGTTTAACTTCTCGTTTATACTTCTACTAACATAACAGTAGAGTGCTATTTAAATTCCAGATACTAAACTGCCACATGCATTAAGCCCAGCCTGTGTTTACCCAAGACAGGAAATAAATTTTTTAGATCTTAGTCAATAATCATTGCAAAATTTTCAAGTACTCAGCCTAGCAAACGCTTTTCCCGAAAAGTATGTAGGTTTGATCCAGTAAGATGTTTACTAGGTGTGAGAAAGCCATCATTTGCAATAACTTTAACATAAGGAGCCTAGGGTGTGGCCCTGGTTTGTGATAGTAAGACAGCCAGAGTTCACAGACAATAGGAGACAAAAACCACAGCATAAGATTGATTCAAGATTTAACTATTATATCTAAAGAGCAAGACGATAAAAATGCCAAATTGCTAATGTATAAAAAAAATCTATAGATGAACTTCTTTACAACACTTACCCGCAGATGGCATGGCCTACTTCATGGTATGCTACGAGACTTTTGCTTTTGCCATCTGTCATAACTGTCCCTTCCATTCCAGCTACTATCCTATCAATTGAATCATCAATTTCTTTAGATGAGATTGCAGACTTTCCACGTCGATCATCCTCGTTTAAGAGATTAGCAAGATATGCTCCACTAAAACCAGGTGTCCTCATGGCTATCACTTCAAGAGATACATCAGAATCAAACTTCTTATTTCCAGCATGGACCTTTAAGATCTCTGTTCTTCCACGAATATCTGGGACATCAACAGTTACCTGTACAAAGATTCAAAAGTGCGCAAGTATAAGAACATTAAAATTAGAGACAGATATAAAATGTATCTTTACCTGTCTATCAAATCTTCCAGGTCTCAACAATGCAGAGTCAAGAATATCTGCACGGTTAGTTGCCGCAATTACAATAATACCAGTGTTCTCTTCAAAACCATCCATTTCCGTCAATAGCTGGTTCAGAGTCTGTTCCCTATCATTGTTTCCACCACCAATTCCCGTTCCTCTTTGACACCCAACAGCATCGATTTCATCGACAAATACAATGCAAGGAGCATTCTCCTTGGCCTTCTTGAAAAGATCACGGACTCGTGAGGCACCAACACCAACAAACATCTCAACAAACTCGGAACCTGAAATTGAGAAAAAATGGAAAATGGAAAGCCTGCTTCCCCAGCAATTGCCTTGGCTAGCAATGTCTTTCCAGTACCTGGAGGACCAACAAGCAGAACTCCCTTAGGGATTCATGCACCCACAGCAGTAAACCTCTCAGGCTTCTTCAGGAACTCTACAACCTCCATAAATTCTCGCTTTGCTTCATCTACTCCAGCTACATCATCAAATGTTACACCAATGTTTGGTTCCATCTGGAACTTTGCCTTTGATTGACCAAAGGCAAGTGGAAAACCTGGCCCACCAGGACCACCCATTCCTCCAGAGGACCGTCTTGAGAGAAGGAAAAGACCCCCAATCAAGATAAGAGGGAAGGCCAAGTTTCCAATCAAGTTGAATAAAAGAGAACCAGAGTCCTCTTGAGCATTGTGGGCGGCAAAGTCAATATTCTTTTCTCTGAACTTCTGAAGGAGCTCCTGGCTGAGTCCTGGGAGTTGTAGACGAACTCTCTGCACTCTGTTACCCAACTCTGGAGAGATAGCCTCAACTATTGCTATGGTTCCATTTTCAAACAAGTCTACTTTTGTCACCCGATCCTTATCCGGATACTCCTAAAATCTCGAATAAGGCATCCTTGAGTTAGAAACACCTTGCTCATCAACAAAAGCTTTTCCATTGCCTAGTAGTGCAGGAGCGGCAAGTCCAGCATTTCCAAGCAACAATTTTAGAAAGGCTCTTCTTCCTTCATTTGGCCTTTGATCCACTGATGCTCTTACTGTGACTGTTTTTGACGTCTTACTCAATGATGGATGCTGCGTCGATTGGAGAAACTGCTTTCCATAAATTTCCTTGCTCAAACTTGTTCGAGTACTGTGTGTAGATAAACCATTTCCCACTACACATGCCGATGTTGCAGCCGTTTTAAATTCCTCTGCATAATATAAACTTTCAAATTCATAAAAATACTCAAGGCATACATCACAAGATCATTAATTAAACCTTTCACATTATTTTGCAGATATTGTTATGAGGTCCAATGTCAATGCGAAAATGTAAAAGCACAAAGACACTGTATTTATTATAATTATCTCCCAAGTAGTGGAAACCACGGAAAACGTTGAGCTTCAATGACATCAAATTATCAAGCTTCACTAATTCAGCTACAGAACTGAGACTAATTCTTGTGCAAAAAACACGACTAAACGAATAATTAAAACAAATTAACTTCATTACAATGAAATCAAACTAAATAGTGTAATTATTTTATAATCTCCAAGTAGTCGAACCCACAAAAAATCTTGAGTTTAAATGACATTAAATATCAATCTTTACCAATTCAGCAACAGAACTGAGCTGAATTCTACGATTAAATAAACAATTTAAAAAATTTACTTCAATAATAACAATAAAAAATATAATTTAGAAAAATTCTCTACAAATTCCAAAACATACCTGGATAGAGCTGATTATTCAGAGTAGGCCTGGGCACGGGTCGGTTCGGTTCGGTTTTGAAGAGAACCAAATCGAACCGAAAATTTTCGGGTAGTGAGTAAACGGAACCGTTTGGTTCGGTTCGGTTCGGATCTGTTCGGTTCCATACTATAATTAATTTTTTTAATATTTATAACAACACTATAATCTGACATGTTTAATCTTAGTTTTTACAAAATAACGTATTCTAATTTAATAATATATAAATAACAAGTTGTCCAATAAAATTAATTTATCAATGTATACAAATAACAAAAAGTAGATAGTAAATTAGTAATACTAAAATATCTGTGATCATACAAATTAGAAGTCATAGACTCATAGAGATAAAATATTTTAAAATATTGCTAATACAGTAATACTTACCAACTATTTGATTTAACCATCAATTGTTTGACTTGTCATACTAGATACCAAGAAACTCTAAAAGAAAATTTGAAAAATCACAATTAACTAACATAAATAAATTAAAAATTGTTCAACTAATAAGTTTTAATAAAAAAAAATATAATATATATTTTATTATCTGTTTCAATGCCCTCATAGAACTCAGTGTCTTCAATGCAAACTCTATCTTTGCTAATTTATTTTTAAAAAGTTAAAATAATTTAATCTTTCTCATATATAAAAATTTTAAAAAATTCGGTTCTTATTCGGTTTTTCGATTCTGGGTCTAGAACCGAGAATCGAACCGAACCTGTTGGTTCTCGATTCAGATACCCGTTCGGGTATTTCAGTTACGAAGAACCGCTCGGTTCGATTCGGGTCCGGTTCGGTTCGAGAGATATGCCCAACCCTAATTTAGAGCGACGAGTGGCTCAGGAAAAGAATAGAACGGGTTTGATTTGTAGAGGAAGTAAAGTAAGTTTAAGGGAATGGATGTGGTTTGGAAATAGTATACGTGGAATTTTGTTAATTGTATATTTTACTCGTGCAAGATTTTTTGCCCTTGGGATATTGGCATTTTGTGTTAGATTTCAAATAATTTGGGACTTTGGCCTAGGGCTGGGCATATCTCTCGAATCGAATTGAACTGAATCGGACCCGAACCGAATCGAGCGATTTTTCGTAACTGAAATACCCGAACGGGTATCTGAATCGAGAACCAACGGGTTCGGGTCGGTTCTCGGTTCTTGACTTAGAACCGAAGAACCGAATTTTTTAAAATTTTTATATATGAGAAAGATTAAATTATTTTAACTTTTTCAAAATAAATTAGCTAAGATAAAGTTTTCATTGAAGATACTGAGTTCTATGAGAGCATTGAGACAAGTAATAAAATATATATTATATATTTTTTATTAAATATTATTAGTTCAAATTTTTAGTTTATTTATGTTAGTTAATTGTGATTTTTCAAATTTTCTTTTAAAATTTTTTAGTATCTAGTATGAGAAGTCAAACAATTGATGGTTAAATCAATTAGTTGGTACGTACTACTGTATTAGCAATATTTTAAAATATTTTATCTCTACGAATCTATGACTTCTAATTTATATGGATCACCGATATTTTAGTATTATTAATTTATTATCTACTTTTTGTTATTTATATACATTGGTAAATTAATTTTATTGGACAACTTGTTATTTATATGTTATTAAATTGGAATACGTTAATTTGTAAAAGCCAAGATTAAACATGTCAGACTGTAATGTTGTTATAAATGTTAAAAAATTTAATTATAGTATGGAACCTAATAGACCCGAACCGAACCGAACTGAATCGAACGGAACCGAACCCGAACGGTTCCAAAATTATATTTGGACCCGACGGTTCCATTTACTCATTACCCAAAAAATTTTCGTTCGGTTACCGAACCGGACCGTGCCCAGGCCTAGACTTTGCCACTGCCGTCAAATTTGGGCCCGTTTGGCCCCTATTTTATTCTCATTCTCATTCTCATTTTTTTCCATTTCTTCATTTCAATCACACATTTTTCAAATAAAATAATATTACACATAAATCTAAAACTTTTCATCATTTTTCCACCACACATTCTTCCATCAATCACTATTCCAAAAATTCTATTCTCATTAAAATCAACATCAAATACACTCTTAGAGATTCATTTGTTTTATTGAACATTGTTTGTAGTGATAGCAAAAAATTTAGCCATGTCTTGAATGGGGTCAAAACAATCCCGATGGGTTGGCAGGTCCCCGCCCCGAACCTGCCATGTGGAAAAAAAAAATTTAAAATATAATTATAATAAATTGTTAATTTTAAATATTGTTGAATGTATTTACAATTTTATAATATGTTTCTAATTCCACAATTATATTATACAATTGTCAATTTAAAATTTTACCTAAGTAACAATTGTTTTATATAATTTATAAATTCGATCATTCAATTTTTTTATTATAATTAAATTATATAATCAAAGCAAATTTATGATATCTTGATAAAAAAAACTAGAAAAACATTTAAAATATATGGAATAATCTTTAAATTTTGGGTCAAGGGTTGAACTTTGAATAATAGCATAACTCGAAATTTTGAATTTATTTTTTATTATCTAATAATAGCATAACTCGAAAAATTGAAAATGTGAAAAAATAATAATAATAATAAATAAATAAATAAACGGGGCAGCAAACTGGGCAAGCTTCCGCCCATGCTCCACTGCCATCCCTAATTGTTTGTGGTGAGTTTCTTGGATATTGACTTGAGGTTGACACAAGAATTGTTTGTGTTGGGTAAATATTGGTTGATGTAAGCGTGTTGTGTTTCAACATTGTCCATAGAGATACGTCTATTAAAGTTCGTACTAATAGTCAAAAATTATTTTTCGTACAGAAATGGAAAATAGAAATGCATAGACCATAATTCACTTTAATTGCTAAAATCATTTAAGAATTCATTAGTTTATCATTCATGACATGGGGTAGAAATGAGCTCAAACAGTTTGTCGGCCCGACATGCCGGCTTGTGAGAGCCCAATCCATGGATGTAATTAAACACGAAAAATAAGATTTGCTCCTGAACCCCACGAGCTTTAGTTGCTGAATTCAGCTCGACTTAACCCACATGTGCCTAAGGGTCAAGTAAAATTAAGCTTGGCAATTAAAGCTTGTGGGGTTCGAGATCCCATTTTATTTTCCATATTTGATTACCTTACTTTTTATCATGTATTTAATTTTCTGTAGTTTCTTGCTAAAAGGAGAAAGAAAAATTGAAAAGCTCAAGGGCACGCCTAGCTCGGCTCATGATGGGCATGCCCTTGGTCAATGAGCCAATCCCTCTTGTCTAATGGGAAGCTCGTCTTGGCCCATTGGTGGCCATACTCGTAAAATTGAGATAGCGGTAGTGCAATATGAACTCTCAAATATAGTGAAATGGAAGAATAGCCAGCAAAAGAGCTTAAAATGAAGGAACTGTACATCTGAACACCTTTTGTATAAAGTAATTTTTGAAATTGTAATGCTCATTAATCTCTTTGATGCTTACAAAATGCTCGACTAAATAGTATTGAATAACATAATGGAACAAAATAAGTCTTTTGATATGTTTGGTACGTTGAACTATACATGACCAGAGGAAGAAGTATAAGATGTTTGTCAGTTATCTTGCATTGCAAAAAGAATTCATTTCTTCAAGGCAATGGACTTTCTTCTGGTGACTTGATTAACATCTATTTTCAAACAATTTTAAAGAACTAATTGTATCGGAATTTAATAATCGAGCTCACAGCTATTATCCTCCAAGAACTGCTTCATAACATTAAAGATATTACGAAAATGTTTTCTCATTCATAATAATAAGTTTTCTTACAAAGCTATCTTAGTCTATCAACTGGACAGCTGCTGTCTCGTGAATCTCGCGGTCCAGTGTCATCTCTGGTGAGTTTCTTGGATATTGACTTGAGATTCATTTGTTTTATTGAACATTGTTTGTGGTGAGTTTCTTAGATATTGACTTGAGGGTAACACGAGAATTGCTTGTGTTTTTTTCTCTTAACTTCAGTGTTAAAGCTACGCGGACTATCATCACTCCTGCTACCAGTCCACGAAGACAAACTTTTACGACAAAATCCTCAATATGAACAAGCTCCAGATCTCCACCACACGTGCCATTTAGATAAGGTCAAATCTCTGATAGAATCGGGATATTCGGTAAGTTATGTCAATATTTTAATCTAATCAAAATAGAAACACGAAAAGGAACATAAGCATTTGTACAACTTTTATGTTTGTAAAAATACAAATCACAATCTAAGTGAACAGTAAAATAATGATCCTTGATTTAACATTCAAGCTACATAAGTAAAAGTTGATCTCTAAGAAAATAATCAGTTCTCGTTTTATTATTTTTCTGCAATTGAAATCTATTCCCCGCAAGACAGAACTTGGCATTTGTAAAGAACCACCTTAAAAAATAGTGCATAAACAACTAGGAACTACTTCAAAGCCAATCCAAGAACACTCCAGAGAGCTCACTCCCCAAGAATAATTTTCAAAAAAAAATTGATTATACATGTAAGAAATTGAAATTGAAAGATCAATGATCATACATGTAAGAAATTGAAATTTTCTCCAAGGAGAACGCCACCAAGAAAAATCCCAAGCACAACTGAGGCATTCCAATATACATACATTTTCTTCAAGGAGCAGCCAACCCACAACCCCACCCCCACCCTACTCACAAAGATGTTAAAGTGATATAATCACACGTCGAATAAAGATGAAAACTTATAATGGGCTACTCCTCGTTGACTTTTTAAGATGGAACACAATTCTTAACATTGTATCAAAGTCCATTAAGTTCTAATGAGTGATTCAATCCGATTAAGATCCAAAAAATAAAGCAAGCGAATTTTAAGATTGATCTACTCAAAGAACCACCATCTTGCACAATATGTTATGAGATATAATCTCACGTTGAATAAAAATGAAAATATAGACAAATTCTTTACATGGCATTAAAGTCCATTAAGCTCAGACGACGATATAATCCCACTTTGTGTAAAAATAAAAATATAGATAATTTATGAGGTCTTGGGCTACTTTCTCAACAAGGTTACCTTAGGGAACCCAAGTCTTAAATAAAATAAAATAAAAACCAAGCACAACTGAGGTATTATGATATATTCAAACATACCATAGTTCTTGACAGAGTTGTTGATGAAGGGCATAACTCAAGGCACAATGTCATTAGAGAAATTTATGGGCTTCGACTTGGCTTTTTTTGCCATCATCTTTAACTCTTTGAGATCTCCAAATAACAATCTGTAGGAGTTTCCATTGAAACCCTGCTGTCTGAGGCATTTCTCAAGCTTCTTTGGCTTAAACCAAACCCAATTCAAGATTTTACATACATAGATTAAGAGAACAACTGCACATACTGTAACTGAGCTCTGTAATATCTCCATTTCTCCTCTTAAACTTCTCCTCCTTATGTCATACTACCTCTGTGTGCGTAAGAGAGGGATAAGAGGTTCTAATTAGAAAATCGTAATCAAGAATTGGTCTTTGATCTCAATTTTGGGTCCTTTTGTTCATATTTAAAGCAGCAGCAGGAAGAAAAACAAAAACAGAGTATTTAAGCCCCGTTTGGCCCATTATTCTACATTAAATTATAATTTATTTTTTTCACTTTCTTATCAAATACACATTTTTCAATAAAATAATATTACACGTAAATTCAAAAATAAAATTCTAAAAGAAAATCTTTTCCCTTAAAAAGGAATCTTTGCATTTCTATTATAATTTTTATGTCTTTTTGTCTTTTCTTACAATTTTTAGGATCTTCTATCAAGAAACTTCGATACTGAGAGATAAAAAGCTCAGTAATTTGCTTCTTGATCTGTAAAGAGGAGTCATCTCTATTTCTATCTTGTACAGATAATATGTGACTTTCTATAACAGTTAATCTACCAATTCTCGATTTTCTAATCAAATATTAATAAACTCTTTAAACCTTTCCACTGAACAACAAAATAAAGTAGATGAAGTATAATTATTTAATGACATAAAACATTAGAACTTAAAAACTATACGTTTGTAATGGCCTTACAGTACTTTACCGTTCAACAAATTAATTTTTTTCAGACTTTTTTTTAAGCTCATCAATCTTTGTAGCAATTATTTTCTTAACTTTTTTCATTGAATTCTTATCTTCAACATTCCATTAATTAATATGTCTAGTCCTTGATGATGATTTATATCAAAATATCTGTTTTCATGCTTTGAAATTAGGAAACAAAAAAATTTCACATTTTTTATTCATTTATTTTTAAAAATATGATGATAAAATAAGTTGTTTTATGTCATTTCAACATATTTTTGGACATAAAATCGTTATGAAATACAAAAATGTGTCAAGTAAAGAAAAGTTTGAGGATAAAAATGACATGAAAAATCGTTAGGGACATAAGTATTAGAATGAGCAAAGATTAAGAACCTTAAGTGCAATTAAAATGTGATGCAAGAAATAAAAGTTATTGTGTGAATATAATTACCAATTTATAAATGCTGATGTTTTGTGAAGTTTGACATACTTGAATTTGACGGATTTGGCCTCAGGTTGTTGAGTTGCTTGTAGTTGTTTACTTGTTTTCCTGACTCGACTTTTAATTATAATGAGGGTAGAATAGGAAACTTGATTAGTTCTAGTTGGATGGGTATTAGTTTGGAATGCTAATCACAGCTACTTCCATGAGCAATCATTGTTTGACTTCGTACCGTTAGTTGGATGGGTATTAATGTAGAATGCTAATCGCAACTCTTTCTACGAGCAATTATTGTCCAGTTTCATACCGTTAGTTGGATGGATATTAGTTTAGAATGCCAACCGTAACTACTTCCGCGAGCAATTATTGTCAGGTTTCATACCGTTATTTGGATGGGTATTAATTTTGAATACAAAACGCAACTACTTTAGTGAGCAATTATTGTCAGGTTTCATATCGTTGCTAACCGCAACTACTTCTGCGAGAAATTATTGTCAGGTTTCATATAGTTAGTTGGATGGGTATTTATTTCGAATGATAACCTCAGCTACTTCAGCGAGCAATTTATTGTCCACTTTCATGCCGTTAGCTGGATGGATATTCAATTCAAATGCTAATCGTAGCTACTTCCTTGAGCAATTATTGTCCAATTTCATACCCTTTCTAGAGCTTGTCTGGAAAGTGTTTATAAACCATTTAAATTATAAATAAATATAATTTAGTGGTAGTTAATAAGGTAGTACTTTTAGGTCTCTTAAGTAATTTGATATCAGGACAATGCTCTTCAACATTTCATGTAGTGCGGTAGAAGCTATAAGTCTGTAACCTTCAAAACTGAAAATCTGAATCTGTAACCTTGTTATATAAGTCAATGAACATGGGTCCTTACATAACCAAATTGGCACGAATGGAACTGTTAATTTTAACGCTATTAGGTTACCTGTTTTGTTAATATTAGGCACAGATATGAGTGCAGCACTCAACATCTTTAATATTAAATTTATAGCGCAGCACTCAACATATTGTTGACGTTAAACAAATGGTGCTTAAGTTGTAATTTTTAACCATTTAAGTTTTTTTTTTAATTTTTTATTAAATTTAAAATTCATTAATACCACAACTCTATAATTAGCTAAAATCAATAATTAGCTAAAATAGTCTTCTTGAGAAATAAATATTAGAAATTAAAGTATGTTCTTGGCAGCGTTTTTCATATGGAATTTTGTACAAGTGCTTTTCTAACAATCAATGAAGACTATGAATGTGAAATGGAATGGCTGGAAAAGTAGTGAAAAGACCACACTTTCAACAAACGTGAAATGACTTTGAAACAGAATGGTTGACGTTCAACAAATGGTGTCTTCTTTGACAATTTAAGTTTTTTTTAATTGTTTATTCAACTTAAAATTCATTAACTCAAAAACAGTGTTAATTTCAACGTTCATACATATGAAGTTTATTGTGAAAAAGTCACAACGTTGCACTTTTTTTCATTTTCATTCTTATTTATACATTTCATTGTGAAAATCATTTTTTTCATCTAATTTCTCAATAAAAAGTTATGAAATGATGAATATACTATCTTATTTAAATAAAAATAAAAAATTAATTGCAAACATAGTCCCAACTTTTTTAAAAAGGTACAAATGAGTCTCAAATAAATTATTAAAAAATCAAAAACAAATCTCTTTCTTTCACCTTCTTCTCCTACTCCACGACCGCCATTCTCTTCTATTACCCTTCTAAATCCGAAACCATAACGTGCCAATGGCCTCATTCTCACAATCTCCATTCGTCTCTTTCTCAAACCCAAGAAGTAGAATTATGCTCTCTCTAAATCCTAAAAAATTCTTTACACTCAAGTACTTCAAGCTCTCATCCTCTTTAGGCCCCTCCAACCCAGAATCTACTTCAAATTCTCAAGAAATCCCATCAAATTTCAGCCCCCAAATACAGACCCAGTTAAGCTCGCATTTGCCTAAGTTAATGCTATAAAAAGTCCTTAATTCCACAGGCCACCTCCAAATACTGTTCAGAGTCCAGTTCAGCAATCGATTACTGATGTAAATAGAAAGAACAATAGGTTAGAATCTAATGAAATTCAGGATGATACAGCAAAGGACTGTGAGAATAATAACAGGACAAAATAGGATGATGAATTAAGAGGTTCCATCGGCTATTAACTTGCATTAGATTCAGGGACTTTACACGTTACTTGATGAGGAGGGCATATTCGTCATTTGGGACTTAATTGCACTTTTAAAAAAAAATAAAATTGGGACCTTGTTTCCATATAGTTTTTTTTTTTTTTATTTGTTTTATTTAAATAGGAGGGTATATTCATTGTTTCACAGCTTTTTATAAAGAAATTGGATAGAAACGATGATTTCTACGACGAAATGTGCAAATATGGATGAAAATGAAAAAAAAAATGCAACGTTGGGACTTTTTCACAATGAACTCCATATATAGAGGTGTTTTGTGCGAATAACTTATTTCAACAATATATAGGAGCGTTGTTCATCACATCATTCATTGTTGACTTCAATTTTTTCAAGAATAAAACAAGCCCAGCCCCTGTCCAAGTGCTTCAATATTACTCAATTTTTCTTCGAAGAGAATTTAGTGAAATCGGTTTTGGTTTATGTTCAAACATGGGTTGGTTTATGTTCAAACATGGGTCGGTTTCCTCGATATTCAACTCATTCAAGTGATCTTTTGACTGGTTAATTTGTCCGACGATTCCTTTACATAAATCAAATCAGACTACTGTCCAAGTAGACATTATATATATATATATATTAATTAAAGAAATTCTATTTTATCCATATTAAAATAATTTCTAGTCGATGTTGGTGGTTAACTCTACCCCAAATCGTGGAATTTTCCAACACACCCCATTCACTCCTCTTTCAACTCGCTCAACATGACCCTTTAGAAATATTAATGCAAATTTGGTCACCCTACATGTTTTCCTCTCTCTTAATTCTTATTTTCTGTCTTCAATGTTGACGAAAAAAATTGTCGAGCAATTCCATGTTAACAATACATGTGATTAATGTTGAAATCCAATTGATGTGCTTGCTTAATTGTCCCAAGGCCTAAATCTTTGGTTGATTTTTTGCCCCAAAAGATGATTGGACACTCGACCATGGACTCAAAAACCAATACAAGAAATTGATCTTGGCATTAGATTGGAGTACAAGAGTATCAAAGCCAAGATGCACAAGCAAATCTATTAGAAACTAGACATTGATACAAATCTTATCCGAGTAAGCCAATGGGATACCAAAGAGGTAATACAATCTGATCGATATGTGTAATTGGTTTTTTGCTCTAGCTCATATATCTTGTTACTCAAGTCACATGACCGAGGGAAGAGATTAGAAGCAGGCAAGTGGATAAAACCTATAGGCAAGAAGTGAAGGTATGAGATTAAAGCATATAGGGACAACAACTTATTGGTAAAAGCTCCAAAAAAAATGAGATATTAACTTGCAATGCATATCTCATTCAACTGAGGAAAGATCCACTCAGAAATATAAAACAAAATAATAATAATAAAGAAATATAAAATTATAGCGTTTTATCTACATGAAACCTACACACACAAAATCCACCTTGGAGACCTAATATAATAGCGACATAAGAACACTTCAATACTGATATTTGCTTCAACCTAAGTAAGACGCATGTTTTATACTTGGAGACCTAGACTTGGGCACCCATACCTATTAAAGGCCTCTTTCTTTCACCTAAGATACTCTTTTCTGCATTTATACACTTGGAGACCTATGCTTGTGGCACTGCTATCTCTTGAAGGTCTCTTACTTTCACCAGATATACTCCTTTTTAAGTTCACTTTTCTCAAGAAGACATTCTTTGTCTAACCACCGAATTCTCCCAACCCTACTAGTAAATCTCACTTGTCTTATTCTGCTTTCATTATTTAACAACACTCAAATTCTCTCCAAGGACTGAACCAAGGCATAAAACAACCATAGAAATCAGATAATAAATTTGCTAGGAAAACTGAACATAATACAACTAAATTCATTTAATGAAAATGGTAAAATGGGAATTAAAAAAAACATATCAGCAAAATACTGCAATCCTACTAAACTTTGAGCTCACAAGTTAATGAACCCTTGGTCTACAAAATGCATAAATTACATAAGCTTTGGTGGGATGGGTGAATGGTCTTCTCAAACTAAGTTGCAATACTGGAGGACATGCTGAGGATAACTCCTCCATATTTCACCTGGAACCACTTCATTGTATCCTTCTTTGTGCCCCTGTGATGGATTCCAACATGAGACTTGTACCTACAACGACGGCCCACTTGGTAACCAGGGCACTCCATAAAAACGGAGAAATCCATACCATAAATACTAGTTAAAGGGTCATACCTGCAAAGAATAGTAAAGAACACAATGTAAATGAACATATAAACAAACTTGTTTAAAGAGCCTTTGAAAACACTATGTTTGATTATCCTACTGAATATCGATTTTAACATATCAGTTTTGGAAGAAACAACAAATTGACGAGTATGCATAACATAGTGCAACTAGCAAACGAAAAGATGTGTCAACTTAACAACACAAAGGTTACAGAGAATCTACAAAAATATGAAGTCAGATGTTCTATTACAAATATATCCTCTATGTATCACAAACATACCAAGTATATAAAATAAATGCAGAAGAATCTGCATGAATCCAGCATCATCACACAGTTTGGGAAGGAACCAAGGGTTTCTCATACTTACTTGATTCCAAGATCAATGCGTTACTGAATACCAAAGCCAAAACAACTGGTCTCACTAAAGTTCCTCCTCAACAGTTCATATTCCTTAACCTTCAACCCACTTTGAAGGAGTTGCATTGCCTTATCACCCTGTCCGTAACATAGAATGCAATCTCTCCATTAGGCCTGATTCCAAAGGACCTCACAGTGTATCTTGCTGTTAATCAAAAACAGACCAATGTCATTAAAACGGCAACTCAATTTTTTTCTTCATATGTCATAAATTTGGTACAAAAATGGAAGAGATAAGCTTCAATTAAGAAAAGGCATAAACCATTTTTCTGTCCTTGCATGGTCCCAAGCTATATCCACTATAAAATTAACTTATTGAGCAGACCCGTCACTTCCAAATCAGTTAAAGCATATATTATTTAATGACCCATATTATTATACCAAGCAATCAATAATAACACATTTGATCAGGAGGATATGTTAGTCAACCAAAACAAAAACATATTTTTCGTTGGAGAATTTTACTTTGTCCTTATTTTTAAGATGGAAATGAGAAAGCACAACACTTTTATTTTGCTTAAGGCAATTTAAATAACAAGGAATGAAATGTTAAGTATATTCTTTTTAAATGGCCTCCTCCATGAAAGGCCCGCTCTACTTAGCTTTACATAGGGACTTACATATATCTCTCCATTTTCCATGATTATTAACATGATAGATTGTCAACAATGTATCTTGACATTGCCACAACGAGTAAAAGAAAGAAGCCATATCCACAACAAAATGGTGATGATCAACAATATTGGTCGGCATAGACTCTAGTAAACCGTAGGGTAATACGGAGTTATGAATTGTTGACTAATAACATGAGACCTCTTTTACGAAATCAAAAAGAAAGGTTCAGTCATTTGCTCTCACTACCTTGGATTGCAGGTAAATTCCTCTTTTTCATCAACTTCCAGAAGAAAAACCGCTAAAATGTTACAAAAAAGAGAATTCTCGCTCAGTATTCATAAATATAGTAAATTCTGCTCAATTGAGAAGGTTAAGAAGAGAATAGCTCCATTTTGCAAGTTATCAAATTTTCGAAGCAATTGATCAAACAATAACATCAGTACATACATTATTAGTAATACCATACTAACAATGCAACTTAAGTTATTTTCAAGCTGTCATTATTACTATAATCAACAAGAAAGACAATCATAACACACTTGCATTTCCTTTAAAGAAACTTCATCATTGTCGTGGGTCCTTCACTTTTATTAGATTGACGTGGATTGCCATGCGAAATATTAATAGAACTTTTCCGGACATCTAAAAGAAAATGCCAATAAAAGTAGAATAGTTCTTGTTAGTTTTAAAGTCATTTTAATAGAAATCAAAATAATTTTTTCCAATAAATAAAAATTAGCACAATTTGTAAGATCTTAGCAACAATTCAAGAAAATTACCTTCGGAAAATGTCATGGATTTGACCATTTCTATTTAATTTTTATCTTAATGGGCTTGTATTATTATTGGGCTAGCCCAAGCCTTTAGTTTTAGGGTTGTTGTTTGGCTTATATATAGTTTTATCTTGCATTTGATTCGACGTGAATGATTGAATTGTGAAACTGATATTTTCAGTGAATTGTTGAACTTGTTCAACAACATTTCTCATCCCCTTGTCGTTTTACATCGTTTTTCTCTCCCCCCCTTCTCTTTTATCTTTTGTTTGTTAAAGCATTTCTCCAAATTTCAGCTGGAATCGAAGGTTGGTCGTGTCACGATTTTGGCGCAGCTGAAGCGAGGTCTGAATCGTGACAAATGGTATCAGAGCAGCTACAATCCATGGGTATCTCTCGATTGGATAGGATAATGGAAGAAATTAATAGGAATCATGAGCTAGTGATCTCAATGATGACTGAAATTATTGAGCGAAAATCAGCCTCCAAAGACCAGTCCTACCATTACCAAGAAATAGCCGAGTATTCTGAAATGCAAATGGATGATTCAGATTCTAAACTAGAAGGGAACTGGGTTTCCTGTTCTGAACCAGAAGAGAAACTCGTAAAGCAGGTTAGTTCTTATGAATTGAATAGAGACTGTATTGTACATGGTTCTAATAGTGCTGCAAATTCCTCTTCTATTTCAACTGAAGATGAGGGGGTTGTTCATTGCCTTGATAAATGTGTTGTCAGTCAAGATAATGGAAAGTCCAAATCGTTTCATTTAGCAGCTACAAAAATCCAAGATTCTAATTGTAAAGTAGTTGTCAATGAAGAACGTACTCAGAAGAATACTGTCTTTCCAAAAATCAAGTGGGGTGATTTAGATGATGGAACATTGATAATGCATTATGGTAACACTCGTGAGACTGGAATTAAATTAGGTGTGATTGATAATCATAATTTGGTCTGTATGAAAGCTGACAGTGCTGATGAATCTATTTCATGTTCCAAAATTGATAGCAAGGACAACAAATTTATTAGGGCAATATTAGATGAAAATCAGGATCTTCCAAAGTCTCATTCTTTCTCCCCAATGACCGTTTCTTTTGATAGAGACCGTAATTGGGTAAATGAGGTATCTTCAGAAGATGTGAAAGTGCAAATCACAAGTGAGAGAATAGTTAGTCAAAGTACCATTACTTCTAATTTCGATGTAGATTGTGCACATGTTAAGAGCCAAACTGATGACACTTCCCATTTGTTCGGTGAAAATACTCCACGTGCTGCCATTGAAGAGGTTAGAATGATGGAAACACCTGGTTTGAAATCTGAAGCTGGTTACTCTAAAGATTATGTTGTGCCACCTGAGAAGAGCGAACATAGAAGTGTGGCAGAGTCTATCCTGACCACTTCTGTGGAAGAGTCTAGGGATCAAAAGTGTGATTCAATTTATGAGGATTTACTGGAAACTCAAAATTTGAATTCCATAGATTCAGATGACACGTGTGAAAGTAAAGAAAGATTCAGGCAACACCTTTGGTGCTTTCTCTTTGAGAGCTTTAATAGGGCTGTAGATGAACTCTATCTTCTGTGTAAACTTGAATGTGATAATGAGCAGATGAAAGAGGCCATTCTTGTTCTTGAAGAAGCTGCTTCAGATTTTAGAGAACTGAATTCCAGAGTTGAGAAGTTTGAGAAACTGAAAAGGTCCTCTTCTCATGTAACTGCCAATGCCCCAATGGTCATGCAGTCTGATCACCGCAGACCATATGCCCTGTCATGGGAGGTTCATCAAATGACATCTACACCACGCAGGGCAAAGATACTTTCTTCATCTCTTGAGGCTTTTAGAAAAATACAACAAGAGAGAACTAGGGAACATGCTAACAGTACTGAGAAACTGGGGTCTAATTTTCATAGTCGCCATTCCAGATCAGATGATATTTTGGAGTATGCTAAGAGTTGTAATGTAGAACGTGATAAATATGCTAAGAAAAGTAATTTAGAAGGCGATTATAAAGAATCAACAGCAAAGAGAAATCAAGAAGGTGTGATGAATGAGGCCTATGCCCCTTTGCATTACTTGTTTAATCCAAGAATGGTGAAGAGAATGAGGCAGCTTGAGAGGCCACTAACAACATATTCATCCCGACTTTGAACCTTGAGGACAAGGTTAATTTAAGGGGAAGGGATGTCATGGATTTGACCATTTCTATTTAATTTTTATCTTAATGAGCTTGTATTATTATTGGGCTAGCCCAAGCCTTTAGTTTTAGGGTTGTTGTTTGGCTTCTATATAGTTTTATCTTGCATTTGGTTGGACGTGAATGATTGAATTGTGAAACTGATATTTTCAGTGAATTGTTGAACTTGTTCAACAGCATTTCTCATCCACTTCTTGTCGTTTTACATCGTTTTTCTCTCCCCCCTTCTCTTTTATCTTTTGTTTGTTAAAGTATTTTTCCAGATTTCAGCTGGAATCGAAGGTTGGTCGTGTCATGGTTTTGGCGCAGCTGAAGCGAGGTCTGAATCGTGACAGAAAAATCAGGGCTCTGTCCACTAAATTGTTCCAAGATTTGTAAAATTATTTTTAAAAGAAAACGTAAAAACTATTTCTAAACACTGAATTAAAAATTGTAGGTAGAAGAACACGAGGATTACAGTGGGTTAAGTATTGCCTTAGTGGCTCTGGCGAGACGATCTCCACTCTCTCTCATTGACTTGACAATTTCTTCTCTAACGCCTGCTCTCACACATTTTAACACACTGGTGCAAATACACAAATTATTAGCACGACGATTTATTAAACATAAACTTATATGTATTTATGCATAGAGAAAGTAAATATAAATATGGAGAGAGAAAGAGAGGCCACATCGGCATAATGGTGGTGGCGACGGCAGACTGCAGCGGGGAGGTTTTAGGGGAAACAGGGAAGTTGAAGTAAATATGTGTTACGAGAGGAAATACTTGTGAATGGCCCTTTGAACATCCTATATTTCCACATTGACCTTTGACCAAATAATATATTAAAAAAGAAAATCAAAAAATCAAAAAATTAACAAAAAGGAAGAAAATCCCAAAATACCCATCTGAAAATTTACAGCCGATTTTCAGGCTGTTAACAGCCGGTCAAACCGGCTGTTGACTTTAATTTTTTTTTAATTTAATAACAATAAATAATTTAATTGGTATTTTGTATTTTCGTATATAAAAGAAAATTAATAAAATTTAATATTTTGATATAATAAAAGAAATAATTTTAAATTGATAATTACGAAAATGAAATAATATTATTTTTTTAATATAGTATATTCCAAATGTAATTAAATAATATTTGTATTTTTTTCTTTAATAATTTCCTTTTGTTTTAATTTGCATATATAAAATAAAATAAATAACTTTTTTAATTTAATAATTTACTAACAAAAATCAAACGCAATTAAATAATATTTGTATTTTTTTCACTTCAATAAATTTCTTTTGTTTTAATTTTTATATATAAAATTAACCAAATAATTAATTTTAAATTGATAATTACGAGAATGAAATATTATTTTGTAACAAATTAGCAAATTCTTATTTTTTTCATTTTAATATTTTAATTAATTTAAAATTCTTCAATTTAATATTATTTGTAAATAAATATTTATTTTTTTAAAGTTAATTAAATAATAATAAATTTTTTTATTTAATTATATATATATATATATATATATATATATATATATATATATATATAATTAAACGTAATTAAATAATATTTGTATTATTTTTTACTTTAATAAATTTATTTTGTTTTAATTTTTATAAATAAAATTAAATAAATAAATAATTAATTTTAAATTGATAATTACGAGAATGAAATATTATTTTTTTAAAAATAGCAAATTCTTATTTTATTTTCATTTAAATAATTTAATTAATATAAAATTCTTTAATTAAATATTCTTAGTAAATAAATCTTTAATGTTTCAAATTTAATTAAATAAAATTTACATTTTTACTTAGTTTTAATATTTTTCATTTCTTTAAATTATTTGTCTATATAATTAAATGAAGAAATTGAAATTGATAATTACCAAAAACGAAATTCAAACGAAAAATTTAAATTGATAATTCTTTTTTTCATTTTTTTACTTGTAATATTTTATTTAATTCTTTTTTCCGTATAATTGTTAGAATTCGGTTCACTTAATTTTTTGAGATTATATTGTATTCCATTATCTAATGTTTCATGTGCTAATAATTTAAATTTTTACAGTATGGAGTACCATTTGGATGCGACATTGAGACAGATGCCAGGTAAGGATGCTTGAAACAGTAGCCTTAACAGTTACAGATTAGTATTGGATCTGTTGGATGCAGAGTATGAAGATATGCTTCGTCAGTCCTTTTTGTGGCCCCTGTAAGAGTAGAGACACTTGCAGTTCTCCGGGCAGATCATCGATGCCCTACTGTGTTGATTGTTGAGTCTAGTCGACAGCGATGCCCTTCACTTTCAAATTGTTTAATTAAATATTCTTTGTAAAGAATCTTCAATTTTGTTCAATTTTAATTAAATAATATTTATATTATTTATTTAATCTTTGTGATTTCTTTTTGTTTAATTTTTTAATATATATAATTAAATAAAAAAAATTCAATTGATAATTACCTTAATTAAGTGTTCTATTCAACGAAATTAACAAAATTCTTTTTTTTTTTTCATTTAATTTTTTTACTTTCAAATTGTTTAATTAAGTATTCTTTGTAAAGAATCTTCAATTTTGTTAAATTTTAATAAAATAATATTTATATTCTTTATTCAATCTTTATAATTTCCTTTTGTTTAATTTTTTAATATATATAATTAAATAAAAAAAATTCAATTGATAATTACCGTAATTAAGTGTTCTATTCAACGAAATTAACAAATTTTTTTTTTTTTTTCATTTAATTTTTTTACTTTCAAATTGTTTAATTAAATATTCTTTGTAAGGAATCTTCAATTTTGTTCAATTTTAATAAAATAATATTTATATTCTTTATTCAATCTTTATAATTTCTTTTTGTTTAATTTTTTAATATATATAATTAAATAAAGAATTTTCAATTGATAATTACCTTAATTAAGTATTCTATTCAACGAAATTAAAAAAAAAAAAATTCATTTAATTTTTTTCTACTTTAAAATAGTTTAATTAAATATTCTTTGCAAAGAATCTTCAATTTTGCTCAATTTTAATTAAATAATATTTATAGTCTTTATTAAATCTTTCTAATTTCTTTTTGTTTAATTTTTAATATATATAATTAAATAAAAAAATTCAATTGATAATTACCTTAATTAAGTGTTCTATTCAACGAAATTAACAAAATCTTTTTTTTTTTCATTTACTGTTTTTACTTTAAAATTGTTTAATTAAATATTCTTTGTAAAGAATCTTCAATTTTGTTCAAATTTAATTAAATAATATTTTATATTCTTTATTCAATCTTTGTAATTTCTTTTTGTTTAATTTTCTAATATATATAATTAAATAAATAATTTTCAATTGATAATTACCAAAATTAAATATTAAATAAATAATTATATAATTAAATGTTACGAAATTGAATAAAATTTATATAATTAAATAAATAATTTTCATTTAATAATTATCAAAATTAAATATTTTATATTAGCAAATTAGCAAATTAAATTTATATAATTAAATAATTAATTTTAATTTGATAATTATCAAAAATTAAATATGAAATAGATAATTATAAAATTAAATGTTACGAAATTGAATAAAATTTATATAATTAAAGAAGTAATTTTAATTTGATAATTATCATACCAAAATTAAATATGAAATAAATAATTATGGAAGTGCAAATACTATGAACTTGTTTCTAACCTTATGACGAAGATTCGAGTGTGTTAGATGTCAATTGGATGATGAAATGAGTCAAAGTGATGAAATATAGTCAAACCATGATCACATATCAACTTTCAAGTTGAAAAGTTTTGCACCGATTTTCAGCCTCATCTTGAAACCCCTTTTTGACATAGTAGAAGATCGAATTAGAAGTTGACATCTAAATCAAAGTTGTATCCCATTAATTTATATTTCCAACGCATCTTGAATCATCTCAATCGGATATCGGTAGGGAACGTTATGGCCAAAAGGAGTGAAAATAAATCAATTTTCAACCATAGAATGATGTTCAAATTTTTAGTTGGAGATTGAGATCCATTTTTTGCCTAGTAAACGTTCGAATTGAGAAGGAGCTATTTCTAGAAAAGTTGTAGCCCATTGAGTTATCTTTCCAATCCATTTTGAATCGCCTTAATCGGATATCGGGAGAAAAGGTTATGACAACAATAATGAAACAGACGCATAGTGGAACAGCCAAAACAACCGAATTTTGGCTGTTAACAGCCGAAAATTCGTTTATTCATTTAAGGACAATTTTGTCTTTAAACCTCCAATAGGCCAAAGTGAAAATATGAACTTATGAAAAAGTCAAAGTGGAATTAAGGCCTTTTGACTGGGCCATTTTTAAAAGAACCCCGTGTCACGAGCCGAACTTCACCTCGCAACCTCAAGCTTTCAACGGATCAAATATGGAGTTCCTTCACCTGAATGCTCTTGAAATTATAACGAAATAAAATGGAAAAATAGAATTGGGAAGACTAAAATGTTAAATATAAGGCCCCGTTTGATTGGGGGTGGAATTGGGTGGAAAATGCATTTTTCTTTTCCACCTTTAAATTTGGTGTTTGATTGCATAACTTTTCCATAGAATTTATTTTCACCCATTTTCTAGGTACAACCATTTAAAGTACAATTTCTATATTTTATTTTTCTATGGGTATGGTGGGAAAATATTTTCCATCAATTTATTTTATTTTATTTTATTTTCACTTTTTGGCAATGGAAACATGTTCTAAATCCAATGGTAAAAAAAATTATCCATTTAATTGACAATTTGCATGAAAAATAAAGTCAAACGAACACAAAAAATTTCAAATTTTTATTTTTATTTTTTATTTTTTACTTTTTTGCAATCCAAACAAATTTTAATACAGATTGTGAAAAATTTTATCCCAAAAGATAACAATTTGCATGAAAAATAAAGTCAAACGGATTAGGTGAAAAAATATACTAATCAAACACCATTAATTACAATTCTCTCTAAAACAAATTCTATTCAATTCAATTCCCTGCCATTCATTTTCTTTCCACCCATTTTCCACTGTTGCAATCAAACGGACCCTAAGAAGAATTAGAAAGAGAAAGCTGAATTGATGAATCAATTCACCATTAACTGAATTTCACAGAAATCAACAACGCATAGATATTCGCACATGGATGTATATATACACTAATGGTAGAAATCGTGTTTCACAAAAAAGAAGGCAGCAAAACGTTTTCTAACTAATACATTTATTTGGAGTAAAACGACACTGTTTGAATTAAGCACATACTCATACAACGCCGTTTTGCATTTCAAATGGTAATTAACTTTGCCGGTCTTTCTCTATCTTCCTCCGGTCTGGTTTTCTTCTTCTCTTTTGCAGCTCCGTTCCTTCTCATTCCACAGTCGTTTTCCCACGTGACAACGTTGATTCTCATTTTTTATAGAATGAAAATAAAAAATATAGTCGTTATGGGTCCCACACAAGAAATAACAAGTAAAAAATGGTGGCTGAAGTAGGGTATCACTGTTCAAAAATACATTTTGATAAAAAAGTGGGACTCAAACAAGAGCATCAAATGTAATGTTTTCTATCAAGGCATAGTTTTGAATTTAGCATTTTTCTAGATAGGCATAGTGGCATGTTTCCAAGCCAATAAGCCACGTTTCAAATACGTGGAAGTTTCTTAATGATTTGGCTGTCAATTAAGTAATTTCCATCAATTTTGGAACCCGGAGAGATGAAATGCTACAAATTGGTAAAATTTGAAACTAAATTGAAGTCCACTGACTCTCAATTGAGACAAATTAGGTCAGAATTTTTAAAAAACTTCAATGACCGTAGGTGAAATTTACCCATACATCACAGTAAAAGTGTTCACAGATTGCCCTTATTAATAACTGTAAAATAGTAGAGAGAGGGAAAACAAACAACATAGAAATGATTTATTTATTTTTTCCATTCTTCAATCTTCACAATAAAAAATAAGTTGAAAACAAAAGACTGCTCACATGTTCATGCTACCGGCTCTGCTTCCATGACACTCTGGTACCATTGGCTCTTCGTTATCATCACAATATCCACCCTTTTACACAAAAACAAATGAAATTATACAAAATATAATTTAGATTTGAAGTTATACTTCTAATAGACAAAGAATTCCAAATTCCGACCTTCCAATACAAGATTAATTAACTAAAACCACTTCCAATTCCGTTGAACAAAGTCGATCAAAATCACTTATGATCTACCAGCTGTTAGCAAAAATCACTTATGATCGCTCCATCAGGACTAGGATCGGCAAGGAAGGCCTTGGTGACACCAAATATCGAATCCTTGGGAGCTAGCAACATGCTCTTTCACCATGAACTGGACATGGATCGAACTGCTCCAGATTTGACAATCCGACCCTCACAACCATTGCAAAGTATCATTGCCATTGGAGAAGAGAACACAGGAGTGCAAAAGAATTAGGAATGTGTGTACACGAGAATGTTAAGTGTGTGAAGTGTGTGTAAATTTATAAATGGTGGCGATTGACTCGGCAAATTGTCAAGTGATTACATAAAAGGGAACTTACAAAAATGATTGAATTTTGTTTACTTTTAGGGCAACTTACAAAAATGATTGACTCGACACAATAGAACTTCATAAAATGATGTATCATTTTGGTTACCAAAAATGAATAACTATCATCTTGTTTCCTTCCCATTCTTACTATGATTGAAAATTTCATGTATACTATTTCGACTTTCATTACCTTAAATTATTATTTTTGATTTGCATATTTCAAAAAAGCATCATTTTTGTACTAATAATTTACTATTGCTTCATATTAAAGACTGGTGTCAAGGGCAAATGAAGAGGATAAGAAAAAATGAAGAGTCTGTTTGGGCTAGATTAAAATTTAGGTCAAAATGAAACAATCAATATTAACCACATCTTTCATGAGTCCCACAATTTTTCAACCATACATTTCAAAAACTTTTATTACAATCTACTAAAATATCTAATTTTAATTCTCACTAAACACCCTCGAAGTTTGATTAGCTTATAATTTCAAAAAAAGCTTTTTCAAACAGACTTTCTTATTTTCTTTCCACCAATCCCATTCACCTATTTAATGTTTGATAAAATGCTAATCCCATTCAATTTAAACTATGAAACATGATATACATTATAAGTTATCAAATATAGAGTAAACTTCATTTTTAATCACTAAATTTTCGATGAAATCTTAATTAGATCATTCAACGTTAATTTGCCTCACAAATAATTGAAATTCAATTTGTTCTCAATGTTAATTAGCTTGTTACTAAATTCTATGTCTCGATCCTCTATTAGTCCACGTAATTGAATGACAAGCTTGAAAATGTAAAACATAGTTGTCAAATTATTACTACACTAACTACAAAAAGGCATAAAGAATATTTGTCCACCAAATCAAGAGAAATCAAATTATTAGCTCTTGATCCATCTTATTACTGAAGGCCTAATGACCAATCCGGAGAACGACTATGTGTAAAAATCAAGTTCATTTCTTAGAAGTATAAAGGCATAAGCAAATTTAACTCCCTTGTACAGTATAAGTGTCACAGATGACAGTTATTGATAATTATAAGATAGTAGAAAAAAGGAAAACAAAAAACGTAAAAATGATTTATTTTTTGTCTCCACAAAAAAAATAAGTTGAAAACAAAAGAATACTCACGTGTTCGCGTTACTGGCGATTCAGATTTAAAGTTATACTTCTAATAGACAAAAAATTCCAAATTCTGAGCTTCCAATACTAGATTAATTAACTAAAATCACTTCCAATTCAGCTTAACAAAGTTGATCAAAATCACTTATGATCCACCACCTGCTAGCAAAAAAAATAAGTAATAAAAAATTCTACCGAATTTCTGGGAGAAAGCAAATGGAATACTCACAACTCCTACATTGACTTTATCAGGACTAAGATCGGCGAGGAAGGCCTTGGTGACACAGAGTATCGAATCCTTGGGAGCTAACTACATGCTCTTTCACCATGAAGTGGACATGGATCGAACTGCTCCAGATTTGACAATCTGACCCTCACAACCAGTGCAAAGTATCAATGCCATTGGAGAAGAGAAGACAGGAGTGCAAAAGAATCGGGAGGGTGTGTACAGGAGAATGTTAAGTGTGTGTAATTTTATAAATGGAGGCGATTGACTCGGCTAAGTGTCAAGTGATTACTTAAAGGGCAACTTACAAAAATGATTTACTCGACAAAGTGTTAAGTGACTAGGGAACTTCATACAATGAAGTATCATTTTGGTTACCAGAAATGAATTGCTATCATCTTGTTTCCTTCCCTTTCTTACTATGATTGAAAATTTCATGTATTTTTCAACTTTTATTTGCATATTTCAAAAAAGCTTCATTTTTGTACTAATAATTTAAAGACTGGTGTCAAGAGCAAATGAAGAGGAAAAGAAAAAAAGGATAACGATATTCTCACCTGATGAAGATTATTTATGGTACAAAAACATTTTTATTACACCACAAATTGTAAATGTTTTCTACTTATGGATTTTGGGGCCACAAAACAACTACCACACACTGCAATACAACAATGGAAGCCAAAAGCGTTTTAAAATCTTCAGAATGATAGCCAAGTTTGCTGCAATAGAAACATCTAATTAGCTTTAGAGATTAATAATGAAATAGAAAATAGATTTTGATTAAATAATGATTTTTTTCCTGTTCGCATTAAGAACCAAACCTTTTTTTGTCTTGTTCCACCTCAGTTATGCTTTAACAAAATTAAGTTTTAATGTTCTTGAGCCTTGTTAGAACATCTTTAGCAGTGGGCCTCTCCTCCGGCAAATCAGTCATGCATTCTAGTGCTAGTTCCATGATTAATGTGAAGCAGCTCTCCTTTGCTCGAATATTATCTTCGACAGCATTCACTAAATCAACATCCACTATCCGCATTGTTGCGTCTGGGAATGATTCAAGCACCCATTTTCTCATTGTGAACTCTCCGACAAACATATCATGTGTTGGCTTCTTCTTGGTAAATGTTTCCATCAGCATAATCCCATAGCTATAAACATCTGCCATAGTTGATAATAATCCATTTGATCCATACTCTACAAAATTGCGACGTGTGATCAAATTGGCCAGTGAAATGTTAAATGATGGATAAATAAATAAGAATTAATAAGTAATACATGGTTACACTATTAGCATTCGAAGATACACAAGTAGATGATAGAAACCATTTACCTGGAGCCATATATCCAATGGTGCCCAACGTTTTGGTAATTGAAACTCTCTGGTCTTTAGTGAAAAGCTTGGCAACGCCAAAGTCTGCAACATGGGCAACCATATCTTCATCTAAAAGTATGTTACTTGGCTTCAAATCACAATGGACAATTGGAGAGGGATGCCCATAATGTAGATACTCTAGCGCAGATGCCACATCTATCATTATTTCCAATCTTTGAGCTAAATTTAGGAAATAGCTACTTGAAGATATCCATTTGGTAAGGTTTCCATTAGGCATATATTCTAGGATCAAGGCTTTAAGTTCAAGGTTAGAGCAGCTACTAATTACCTTGACAAGATTTCTATGACGAATGTTGCACATTATTTGGCACTCAGAATCAAAACTGTTGTTTGCTTCTTCCAAATCTAAGTTAAACACCTTAATAGCAGCAATCATTCCATCTGAAAATATTCCCTTGTACACTGAACCAACACTGCCTTTGCCAATCAAATTCTCTTCACCAAATTTCTTTGTAGCATCAAGAACTTCATAATATGAAATCCTCTTGATGGTGATGGGGGAAGTAGACGGAGCTGGAAGAAGTGTTTTTCTGCTATAGCATCTCATTAAATAAATAACGGTAATAGCCAGAATAAATACGACCGAAATTGATGGTAAAATATACTTCAAAACTCTAGTTTTGTTTGATATTCTAGTTGTATTACCTTTGCATGACTTGACTTTAAATTGAGATGCTCCACACAATTCTCCATTTCCAATGAAAAAATCTGAGGTAAAGTTCTTAAAAGGCCCTCCATTTGGAATTTCACCGGTGAGTTCATTGAATGAAACATTGAAATACTCAAGGTACTTAAGTTTCTCCATTGACTTGGGGATTACACCGTCAAGTTTGTTCTTCGATAAATTCAATACTTTCAATGAAATCAGATTACCAAACGATTCAGGTATAGGACCATGTAATCGATTGTTTGATAATGCTAGATTTTCCAAATTCTGAAGTTGTCCTATAGTGCTTGGAATATCACCTTAGAATCGATTTCCCCATAGATCTAACTCTCTTATGCTCTTAATGTTGCCAATTTCTGGTGCCAGCGACCCATTCAGCAAATTATCTGCTAAACTCAAAATCTGAATATCCTTGTTAGTCCACATTGTGGATGGGATAGGGGAAGTCAATGAGTTGGAAAATAAATAAATTTCTCGTAAAGACGTAAGATTTCCTAAACACTTTGGCAACTGTTGAGAAAGCTGATTGTATCCCAAATCAAGATAATAAAGATGTACCAAATCGCAAAGGTTGGCAGATACTGACCCCCATAATTTATTGACACCGAGTTTCAGCTTTTGCAATTTTCTTAATTGACCCAATGTGTCAGGAATTCTTCCGGTCAATTCATTGCCTCCAATTTCTAAGTCGATCAGGTTGCTCAAATTACCAATTTCATTCGGAATGATACCTTTAATACCACAATGATCAGCTACAAAATCTTCAACGGATGTTGTTGAAAAATTACCCAAGGATTTTGGTAATATTCCATCAAAAGAATTGTTTCTCATCACTATGTACTTCAACTTCCTACAATTTTGCAATGAAATAAGAAAATCCAATTCGAGCACTGAAGGATCTTTTGTCAATTGATTAGATTCAAAATTTAGAACCTGTAGGTTATGTAAATTCCCAAGATTCATGGGCACTCGTCCGCTGAAGGAGTTGCCACCAAGATCCACCTCAGTAAGCTTTGAAAAAATTGAAATAGAGGCGGGAATTTGTCCATTCAACTGATTGCTACCGAGATAGAGAAGTTCGAGATTAGGGAGACCATTGGCAATTGACGATGGAAGATTGCCGGAGATACTATTTTCAACCAAAGAAAGTTCTTGTAACATGGAGAGATTGAAGATGGATTTAGGTATTTGACCATGAAGACTGTTGTTTTGAATGATCAATACCTTCAAATTTGATAAACTGCCAATTGAATGCGGAATTGTACCTATATTGTTGTGTTTGTGAATACAAAATCATGAATACCAAAAGTACGTACTAATGAGTTGTAGATAGGTACATGTTAAGATATTAGAGTCCAAGTATAAATATTGAAGTGCTAATGAGTTTCCGATTTCATATGGAATGCTTCGTGTGAATACATTTTAGGATATTAAAAATTGAAATCAAAAGTAAAATATTAAAAATTTCATATCAACCAATAGTACTGAAATTGTAAAGATTAAATATAATCAAAATATAAAATTCAAATATATTATTAAAATAAAAATGATACTAGAATGGCAAATGTATAAATTAATTTAGAACATTTAATTATTTAGTAAACAAGGTGATACACGCAGTAGGAACAATATACAATAATAAAGAATAAACCTAAAAGAGTGTTAATTTTTAAAATGTCTGTGAATGTAGAAAATCAATAATTAGTTGATCCACAATCGAATGCCGAATAATCGATCTAGGTCAACAAATCGTTAATTCCATAGAAAAGCATTTCTTGTCAAAAATTGTAAAGAAAAACTATCACAAATTTTTTAATATTTTAATCAAAGTACTCCAAAGTATCATTGCAGCTAACAGAGAAACAGCAAATCTTTAAAATTAACTAAAATTACATCCTAGGTCCTCAAACTACAAAATTAAAAAAAAAATTAATCCAATTAAAAATGAAAAGATTATAAAATACTCACTAAACATTATAATGAGGCTAGTCGCTAGCGGTATCCATCTTCCTCCCACGTTGATTGGGTACATAGGATTTTATGTTTGTATTTTCAGTAATTAATAGGTGAATGCCATACAAGCTAAAAAATATTTGTCAAAAATGCCGAGGTGGTAACCTAAAAAGCGCGTCTAGGCATGAAAATGGACCTTGGTGCATGATTGCCATACTTTATGGTTTATACGCCTAGCCCATTTAACCATGCTTTTCACTTTTTAAAATATTGAATTAAATATATAAAATAAATGTAGGAGATCTAGACACGAACCCATGAAATCATTGCATCTCAATTCTATATATACAAGTAATAATAGGTTTCCAATTTCATTTGGAAAATTTTGTGTCAATCCATTTAAACTTATAGATTTTGATATATAAAATGTTCAACTAACATAGAATAGCTCGTATGAAAAAGAAGAATTATAAACTGATTTGAAGATGATGATTAAGTAACAATAAAGTGATTGTTGCATTATATATTTATAATCATTTTTGAAATATGCCATACATTCTGAAAAACATTTGTCAAAAGAGAGTAAAATGCCTAGGTAGTAACCTAAAGTTCATTTAGATTTTCCATCAGCATAGATATCTTTGTTAAAGGTGACCATTTAAATTCAGAGTTTTCATAACTAAATTGCATTCTAGGTCCTCAAACTAATAAATTACAAAAATAAATTAAATTAATATTGAAAAGATTAGCAAGTGCTAACTAAACATTATAATGAGGCTAGCCGCAAGCACTATCCATGATTATTAAGTAACTATAAGTTATTGTTGTATGATATATAAGAAATTCAAATTAAAAAAGTAAATTCAAATAATATTTAAAATATTAGTGAGTACTAATTAAACAGTGTAATGAGTAGCAGTATACATCTTCATCTCAAAATACATCTTCATCTCAAGTATATTATTTACTTTGGATTTGATGCAATTATGCACTATTTCTAATATTTATTTGAAAAATGCCGTGCATTTTGAAAAACATTTGTCAAAATAGCATAAAATGAATTTGTGGACCTAAAGTTCATTAGATGTTAAATTAAAAAAAAAAATAGATCATATGAAAGAGGGGAAGTACCTACTAATTTGAAGTTGATGATTAAGTGACTATGAAGTCATGTAAAATGACTAAGTGGTAACCCAAATTCATATAAATTTTCAATCCTCGTAAAAAAATCTTTGTTATAGGTGACAATTTTAACTTTAGAGTTTTTATAACTGAAATTGCATCCTAGGTCCACAAACTAAAAAAAAAAAAATTTAAAAAAAAATTCAATTAATATTGAAAAGGTTAGCAAGTGCTAACTAAAACATTATAATGAGACTAGTCGCTTGTATTATATATCTTCATCTCAAGCATATTGGGTAATTTAGATTAGAAGTAATTATGTTGTATTTTGATAATTACATGAAAAATACTATATATTTTGAAAACAATTTGTCAAAAGAGTATAAAATGCATAGGTGGAAATTTAAAGTTGATCAAATGTTAAATTAACATAGAATAGACCTTATGGTAGAGGGGAGTACCAACTAATTTGAAGTTGATGATTAAGTAACTATGAAGTTTTTGTTGCATGATATATTTCTAATAATTATTTGAAAAATATCATACATGCTGAAGATTATTTGTAAAAAGGCTAAGAGATAACCTAAAGTTCATTTAGATTCCCATCAGCATAAAAATCTTTGTTAAAGGTGGCCATTTTAAATTTAAAGTTTCCGTTACTGATATTGCATCCTAGATCCTAAAACTAAGAAATTAAAAATAAAAAAATTCAATTGAATTAATATTGAAAAGTTTTGGAAGTATAATCATATTGGGTACTTCTCATTTAAGTGATTATGCTGTGTTTCTAATAATTATTTGATAAGTACCACACAATTTGAAAAATATTTGCCAATTGAATGCGGAATTGTACCTGTATTGTTGTGTTTGTCAGCACAAAATAATGAATACCAAAAGTACTAATGAGTTGTAGATAAGGTACCTGTTAAGATGTTAGAATCCAAGTATAAATATTGAAGTGCTAACGAGTTTCCGATTTCATATGGAATGCTTCATGTGAATACATTTTAGGATATTAAAAATTGAAATCAAAAGTAAAATATTTAAAATTTCATATCAACTAATAATACTGAAATTGTAAAGATTAAATATAATCAAAATATAAAATTCAAATATATTATTAAAATAAAAATGATACTAGAATGGCAAATGTATAAATTAATTTAGAATATTTAATTATTTAGTAAACAAGGTGATGCACGCAATAGGAACAATATACAATAATAAAGAATAAACCTAAAAGAGTGTTAATTTTCAAAATGTCTGTGAATTTAGAAAATCAATAATTAGTTGATTTACAATCGAATGCCGAATAATCGATCTAGGTCAACAAATCATTAATTCCATAGAAAAGCATTTCATGTCAAGAATTGTAAAGAAAAACTATCACAAATTTTTTAATATTTTAATCAAAATACTCCAAAGTATCTTTGCAGCTAACAGAAAAACAGCAAATCATTAAAAATAACTAAAATTACATCCGAGGTCCTCAAACTACAAAATTTTTAAAAAAATTAATCCAATTAAAAATGAAAAGTTTATAAAATACTGACTAAACATTATAATGAGGCAAGCTGCCAGCGATATCCATCTTCATCCCACGTTCATTGGGTACATAGGATTTTATGTTTGTATTTCAGTAATTAATAGGTGAATGCCATACATTCTAAAAAAACATTTGTCAAAACAGTGTAAAATGTCGAGGTGGTAACCTAAAAAGCACGTCTAGGCATGAAAATGGACCTTGTTGCATGATTGCCATACTTTATGGTTTTTACGCCTAGTCTATTTAACCATGCTTTTCACTTTTTAAAATATTGAATTAAATATAAAAACTAAATGTAGGAGATCTAGATACGAACCCATGAAACCATTGCATCTCAATTCTATATATACAAGTAATAATAGGTTTCCAATTTCATTTGGAAAATTTTGTGTCAATCCATTTAAACATATAGATTTTGATATATAAAATGTTCAATTAACATAGAATAGCTTTTATGAAAGAGAAGAACTATAAACTGATTTGAAGATGATGATTAAGTAACAATAAAGTGATTGTTGCATGATATATTTATAATAATTTTTGAAATATGCCATACATTTGTCATACATTTGTGAAAAACATTTGTCAAAAGAGAGTAAAATCACTAGGTAGTAACCTAAAGTTCATTTAGATTTTCCATCAGCATAGATATCTTTGTTAAAGGTGACCATTTAAATTTAGAGTTTTCATAACTAAATTGCATCCTAGGTCCTCAAACTAATAAATTAAAAAAATAAATTAAATTAATATTGAAAAGATTAGCAAGTACTAACTAAACATTATAATGAGGCTAGCCGCTAGCAGTATCCATGATTATTAAGTAACTATAAGTTATTGTTGTATGATATATTTTTACTAATTATTTGAAAAGTGCCATAAATGCTGAAAAACATGTCAAAAGAGTTGAAATGTGTAGGTGCAAGTTTAAAGTTCATTTAGATTTTCCATCACTACAAAAATCCTTTTAAAAGGTGACTATTTAAAATTTGGAGTTTTCGTAAGTGAAAGTGCACCCTAGGTCCTCAATCTAAGAAATTAAAAAGTAAATTCAAATAATATTTAAAATATTAGTGTACTAATTAAACAGTATAATGAGTAGCAGTATACATCTTCATCTCAAGTATATTATTTACTTTAGATTTGATGCAATTATGCAGTATTTCTAATATTTATTTGGAAAATGCCGTGCATTTTGAAAAACATTTGTCAAAAGAGCATAAAATGAATTTGTGGACCTAAAGTTCATTAGATGTTAAATTAACAAAATAGATCATATGAAAGAGGCGAAGTACCAACTAATTTGAAGTCGATGATTAAGTGGACTATGAAGTCATGTAAAATGACTAAGTGGTAACCCAAAACTCATATAAATTTTCAATCCTCATAAAAAAATCTTTGTTATAGGTGACAATTTTAACTTTAGAGTTTTCATAACTGAAATTGCATCCTAGGTCCACAAACTAAAAAAATAAAAAAATAAAAAAAAATAAATTCAATTAATATTGAAAAGGTTAGCAAGTACTAACTAAAACATTATAATGAGACTAGCCGCTAGTATTATCAATCTTCATCTCAAGCATATTGGGTAATTTGGATTCGAAGTAATTATGTTGTATTTTAATAATTACATGAAAAATACCATATATTTTGAAAACTATTTGTCAAAAGAGTGTAAAATTAATAGGTGAAAACCTAAAGTTGATCAAATGTTAAATTAACATAGAATAGATCTTATGGTAGAGGGGAGTACCAACTAATTTGAAGTTGATGATTAAGTAACTGTGAAATTATTGTTGCACGATATATTTCTAATAATTATTTGAAAAATATCATACACGCTGAAAATTATTTGTAAAAAGGCTAAGAGATAGCCTAAAGTTAATTTAGATTCCAAGCATAAAAATCTTTGTTAAAGGTGACCATTTTAAATTTAAAGTTTCCGTAACTGATATTGCATCCTAGATCCTAAAACTAAGAAATTAAAAATAAAAAAAATTCAATTGAATTAATATTGAAAAGTCTTGGAAGTATAATCATATTGGGTACTTATGATTTGAGTGATTATGCTGTGTTTCTAATAATTATTTGATAAGTACCACACAATTTGAAAAACATTTGCCAAAAAAGTGTGAAATGCATAGGTGAAAACCTAAAGTTCATTTAGATTTTCCACAGCCATAAAAATCTTTATTATACATGACAAATTTATAGTTAAACTTGTGGTATAAATCTTTGTCAAGATACTAAGTAAAAAAATTCAATAGATTTAATTTGTGTTTTTAAAAAGTGCGTCTAAGCACAACGTTGAGCCTTGCCACCAAGCCACACTTTACGTTTTTATATATTGGCCCATGTAGGCTCGTAAAAGCTAGAAGATTACCCTTGACTTCTTGTCAAGCTTTATGATTTTTAAAACACTCAATTTAAAATATAACATAAGTTTAGGAGATGTATTTACATACCAGTCAAACTGTTGGACTCCAAATCTAGATATTCAATTGCTGATAGGTTTCCAATTTCGTTTGGAATGTTTCCTGTCAATCCATTTAGACATAAAGATTTTAAAATAGTAAATATTAAATTAACACACAAATAAATCTAATGAAAGAGAAGAAGTACCTACAAATTTGAATTCCATAATTAAGTACCGATGGAGTTACTGTTGCACTATGTATTTCTAATAAATGTTTGGAAGATGGCATACATTTTGAAAAACTTTTGTGAAAAACAATGTTAAATGCCCAGGTTACCACCCGAAGTTCATTTTGATTTCCATCAACATTAAAATCTTCGTTGTATATAAGAAAATTTTAAATTTAGAATCCTGATAAAAATCAATTTCATGAAACTAAATAAGCAAATTGAAATAGATTTAATAAGTGTTCTAAAAGGAGCATTTAGACACGAAGCTGGCCCTATCACCTAGCCACACAGTACGCTTTTGTATGCCTAGTCCGTTTTGGCTAATAACACTCCAAAGTTTAACCTTGCTGTCTAATCATATTTATTCTTTTTAGAACATTAAATTTAGTATATTTAATTTTGAAGATCTAGTTACATACCAGTGAAATTGTTGGGCCACAAATCTTGATATACAAGCGGTAATAGGTTTCAATTTTCATTTGTAATATTTTTTGTCAATCCATTTAAACGTATTGAATTTAAAACATCAAATGTTAAATTAACTCAAAGCAAATCTAATGAAAGAAGAGAAGTACTAACTAATTTGAATTCGATAATGATGTACTGATGAAGTTTTTGTTATGTGATGTATTTCTAATAATTATTTGGAAAGTGCATACATGTTGGAAAACATTTGTCAAAAAGTGTAAAATGCTTATGTGGTGACCTAAATTTCATTAAGATTTTTCATCAACATTAAAATCTTTGTTATATATGAGAATTTTAAATTGAATTTTTTTTATTTTTGTAAAGATTTGTCAGGACTATGAGAGTGTTTGGTAGAAATTAAAATCAGATTTTTAGTAGATTGTGATAGAAATTTTTAATATGTGTGATTAAAAATTTGTGGAACCCAAGAAAGATGTGGTTGATATTGATTATTTGATTTTGATTTACATTAAAATTAAATTTTAATTTGAAACAAACAAGCCTTAAATAAATAAATTGAAATATATTTAATTAGTGTTCTAAAAAGATGGTCCATGCATGAATCTGGACCTTGACGTGATGCTAACATTACCTTTTTGTTATTATTCAATCGTTTATTTTATTTTATTTAAAACTGGGATTGTATGAATGGGTTGACCCAAGCTCTTAGTTTTAGGTTTGTTGGTGTGTATATGGCTTGTAAGATTGGCTTTGCCCACATTCTCCCCTTCCCCTGATTCTGCCCATCTCTTGGTCGTCTTCTTCCTGTGTTGGCTGCTGCTTCTTCTTCTTTCTTCTTCTCTGCCCTTCTTGCTACAATTCTAAATTCTGCTGGAAAATCTATCTATACTACATCAAATTTTATATCAGATCTAAACTGGTAAGACTTCGTATACACAAACCAATCTGCTGCAACTCTCGTCGTCCTCTTCACCATGTCAAATACAACAGCCTACTACCAAAATTCCACAGCCCACCAACACACCTCCACCCTCGTCTTTTACGCACAGCCATAAACAAATCCTTTGCTGCCAAACCCACTTTCCAATAATAACGTTAACCGGGCCAAAAATTACTACTGTCCCCTTCTGTTCCACGCACCAGCCATCTGCTCGACCAGGGGTGAATCCAGCGTTTTGAGTCAGCACGAGCAGTCGTCTATCATAATAAAATATTAAGAGTCCATTTAATGTCTATTTTTTTGTTAAAAAAATGTATTTTGGAATAGTTATTTTTATGGGGAATGTGTGGCTAAAAATAATAAAAAGTTTTGAATTTACGTGTAATATTATTTTATTGAAGAACGTGTGATTGAAAAGAAGAGAAAAAAATGTATTTTGAAAAAAAAATGGGAATCAAACAATGCCTGAAATTTCAATATAACAATTATTTTGCTCAAATTGAACATATAAAATTCTATTATAAGATTTCACCGTACTCATCAATTGATATTGTGGCCAAATTTTGTGTAATTCAAAGGAATAACACTGGTTCGAATCTTTACAATTAAAATTGCATTAAAATCGCTAAACCTATCATATATTATTTTGTTCAATTTAGTTTCAACTTCCACCTATTGCCATAATGGTCACGCTTTGTGTATAACTTACAAGTGCTCACGGGTTCGAATCTCCTCCAACCTTTTTTCTATGACATTAATTTTACTAAAAATTGTACAACTAAAAATATTTTATAAAAATGGTTGTGAAGGAATTCGAACCCAAGACGTTAAAAATATAGATAAATGTCCTAGCCAACTGAGCTATAAGCCACGCTTGAAAATAAAATCAATTATCAGTAATATAAGTTTAAAGTTAATTTACTGTCAACAAAAAAAAAAATTCCTCCCGGCGGATCCAGCACAAGCGGCCGCGGGGGCTCGCCATGTGCTGGATCCGCCCCAGCTCGACAACTAGTTACCACAACCTCCATTTGCCGCCTCCAAACCCCAACAACCCAATTTTCATCTTCTCTACATAGCATCAGCAATCCACCCAACGCACCCCACATCTTCATCCAACCACCGTCCACAGTAAAATCACGACCCTAAATTCGCGAACACCATCCGCCATACTACACACACAGTCATCTATCCACTACATATACTCAACTCCCAGTTCGCACCAATAACCGCACCAGTTCTCACTACATATACACAATCCCTAACAATAATCGTCCTTGTGAGAAATGAAATGGTTCTCTTAACTCCTCATATTTAATGTGAGCCTTAGATTAAAATGGATGGTGGAAATTTCTTGGAAGATATTCAAATGACTTGTTGGAGAAGCTTTTACCTACCTTGTTTGAATATATACACTATCTTTCCATCACTCACGTGGGTGAAGCTAGGGCAAAAATAGGGTTGAGCCATTCTTTCCAAAAGCCTCTTTCTCTCTCTCGTTTTTGGCCCTCCATTGGTGAACATCTTTGGCTTCTCTTCTCTTCTCTTCTACTGTGAGATTCTTGTGTTTTCTAGGCATGAAATAGGGCTAGTTACATTGGTGATTCTTGAGTGATTGGGAAGGAGAAGGGGTGGTTTCTTGAAGCCAAGTATAGGAGGTTCTTTGCCGGTTTTCTCTAGCTCTCTTGGAAGGTGATTTGCATTGCGTGGAAGGGTGTTCCTGAGCCTACAAATCGACCATTAACAAAGAGGAAGAAGCTAGCCATTTTCGGCCATTATTGGAGCTTACATTTTCTGGTTTATGTTCTTGTTTTGGCAATGTATGTTGACGTAAATGTGTATTGTGGTAAGTTTAAACACCCAAGATCCTAACAAACTGGTATCAGAGCTTGGTTGGGGTGTTTTTGAAGCCAAAAACGAACCAGAAAACGTCTGAAAAATAACCAGAAAATCGGAGAAGAAAGCTGTCCATTTTTAGATTTTTGGCCAGACCTTCAAACGCGATTTCCCGCCAAACCAGAAGGAATTTGGAAAATCCGAGACCACCGGGGTGCTCTGCAGACCGAGGAAAACATTCCTTGGTGGAGCGTGAAAATTTGGCGACGGACCCATTTTCCGACGACGGCGCGTGGGCGGTTTTCCGGCGACGGTCCCTTCAGGCAGAATTCTTATTTTGATGTCCTGAACGTATTGATGTGTTTAGTTTTGTGTTTCAGGTTATACAGAAAAGTTGGACGATTTTACCCCTGACTTGACGTCTTTGGCGGTTCGGTTGTGAAACTTTGGTATATCTACTGTTTTTCAATAGTAGTTTGGTAAGATTATTCTAAACTCTCCATTAGGATAGATTTGGTATTTTTTACCGGTTTATGCATGGTTGCTTGGTTGCTTATTTGTGAATTCCGTTGATTGAATTCTTGTGATTAATTCGTGACCTGAAAGCATATTTAATTGCATTATACCTGTTTCATCGTTGTGCTTCATTACTGAACATTGGTTTTTAACTCTGCATTTGTATTTTATTTGATCATCTGGAAAAGATTTTTTCAAAACCTTTTCTGTTATGTCCACGAGTACATGCCACTCTTTTACAGAATCTGTAATAGGTTCGAGGGTCGAATTATCGCAATTCGATAGAAAGGGGGATTACTCGATTTGGAAACAAAAAATGAGGGCTATTTTGGTCCAATAGAGAGTTGCTAAAGCTCTCGATGATCCTGCTACATTTTCTGATGAGTTAAAGGCTAAACCACATGAAATTGAAGACATGAATGAAATTGCTTACAGTTCTATAATTTTGCATTTATCTGATAACATTGTAAGACAAGTTGATAATGCCAAAACTGCTAGAACTTTATGGACTGAACTAGATGTCTTATTCTTGACTAAAACTTTACCTAACAAGATATATCTGTTGGAAAAGCTGTTTAGTTTTAAGATGGATCTCGGAAAGGATGTTGAGGAAAATTTGAGTGACTTTAGCATAATTGCTAAGAGTCTGGCTCATAATGATAAAAAATTTGTCGATGAGGATTTAGCTGTCATATTGCTAAACTCTTTGCCCGAATCTTATAGAGAAATGAAAAATGTCATAAAATATGATAGGGACACTCTCACTCAAGCTATTGTCACAGATGCTTTAAAATCAAGAGAACTTGAATTAAAAAGAGACAATAGAACTCATTCTCTTGAAGAAAGCTTATTTGTTAGGGGAAGATCTGAAAAGAAAGAATTTAACTTCCATAACAAGAAGGGGAGAGGGAAATCCAAAATGAGATCCAAATCAAAAGATAAAAGCGGTAAGAAATGTTATCACTGTGGAAAGTTAGGACATTTCAAGAAAGACTGCTTTGAATGGAAAAGAAAACAAAGAGACCCGAACAATACTGATCAAGATAATGCTGCCATTGTTTCTGAATTTGATAGTTTGCATGTCCTTAATGTGTCTGAGGAAGAATTTGACAAAAATTGGATCCTAGACATAGGGTGCTTTTCATATGTGCCCTGAGAGGTCTTGGTTCTATAATTATAAAGAGACTGAACCTAGGAAGGTCTACATGGGGGACAATAATTCTCAAAATGTGGTTGGAGTTGGTGACATAGCCATCAGGATGTACGATGGGGCTGTCACGCAACTCAGAAATGTTAGATATATTCCTAATTTAAAGAGGAACCTCACAATCAGAAATTGCTTGGAAAGGATGATATTGAAGCAATGCATTTCTGTGAAACATGTGTTTTGGGTAAGTCCCATAAGGTGAGCTTTGAAGCTAGCTCTCATAGGACCAGCAGACCATTGGACTATGTCCATGTTGATCTATGGGGGCCAGAGAAGCACTCCACATTTGGTGGAAGCAAGTACTTCTTGTCCTTAGTGGATGATTATTCAAGAAAGGTTTGGATTTACCCATTGAAGGCTAAGTCGGAAACCTTTGAAAAATTCAGAATTTAGTTGAAGTCTGTGGAAAATAAGCTAGATAAGAAGCTTAAAACTTTGAGAACTGATAATGGCCTTGAATTCTGCAATTTTGAATTTGACAACTTCTGTAAGCAGAAAGACATAACAAGACACAGAACTGTTAAATACACATCTGAACAGAATGGGGTCGCTGAGAGAATGAACAGGACCATAATGAACAAAGTTAGGTGTATGTTGATTAGCTCTGGCCTTGCGATAGGCTTTTAGCTGAAGCTGCAAGTACTGCAGTTTACTTGATTAATAAGTTTCCGTCCAGCAGTATAGGGTTTAAGACCCCACAGGAGTTGTGGACGGGAGAGCCTCCAAATCTGGAACATTTGAGGGTGTTTGGATGTGCTGCATTTGCACACCAATCTGAAGGAAAATTTAAGCCGAGGGCAGTCAAGTGTGTGATGTTAGGGTATCCCGAGGGTGTGAAAGGCTATAGGTTGTGGGTTTTAGGGGTTCAAGGTATTAAGATTATTAACAGCAGGAATGTAGTCTTTAATGAATCTGAGATGTCATGTCTAAAACAGAAAACTGATGAAACTAACAAATCTGAAACTGAGAAAAGTATTCAGATTGAGGTGAAGCTGACTAAGCTTGATTCACCTACACCTGAGAATGAGGTTAATGACTCTATACATCAAGAACCTGAAAATGAAGATGAGCTAAAAATGAAACTGAACTTGAACCTGAAGGGGTGACTGAACTTCAAGAAAACATTGAACCTGTTGAAGTTGAACATTTTAATGATCAGCCACCTAATCAAGATTATCAGCTTACTAGGGATAGGGGGAGGAGGCAGATCAGGCCAAATCCTAGATATGAATCCCTAAACATGACTGATTTTGCCTTAGTTTCAGGTGAAGCCCTTGAACAGATAGAACCTGATAGTTTTGAAGAAGCTGTGAATGGAAAATATTCTGAAAGTTGGTTAAAAGTTATGCAGGAGGAAATGAAATCTTTGAGTGATAACAGAACCTGGAAACTCATTAAAAAACCTAAAAATCAGAAATTGATTCCTTATAAGTGGATTTACAAGTTAAAGGAGGGTTTGAGCCCTACTGATCCGGTGAGGTTTAAGACGAGGTTAGTGGCTAAGGGTTATACTCAAAGGGAGGGTGTGGATTAATGAAATATTTTCACCCGTGATTAAGTACAAGACAATCAGATTGATGTTGGCTCTTGTGGTTCAATTCAATTGGAAACTTGAACAACTTGATGTAAAGACTGCCTTTTTACATGGGGAGTTGGAAGAGGATATCTTCATGAGCCAACCACAAGGTTTTGTGGCTGAAGGAAAATTTGATTATGTGTGCAAGTTAGAGAAATCTTTGTACGGGCTGAGACAGAGCCCAAGACAATGGTACAAGAGATTTGATGCTTATGTGCTGAAAATAGGGTTTAAGAGAAGTGAATTTGATGCTTGCTTGTATTTTAATGACATAAAGAGCGGTTGTGAGGTTTACTTGCTGCTTTATGTGGATGATATGCTTTTAGCTGGATCTAGCAAGTCTCAAATTAATAAACTGGAAGATCTTTTGAAATCTGAATTTGACATGAAAGATTTAGGGAACGCTAAAAAGATTCTAGGGATGGTGATAACAAGGGACGTGGCTAAGAATAGGTTAACTATTTCACAGGAAGCTTACTTGAACAAAGTTGTGACAAAATTTGGTATGAAAGGTAGTAAAATTGTGAATGTGCCTCTTGCCAGTCATATGAATTTATCACATGCTCATTCGCCTAAATCTGAGTCTGAATTAAAAGAGATGGAAAATGTGCTGTATGCTAATGCTATAGGTTCTGTCATGTTTTCTATGATTACTACCAGACCTGATCTTGCTTTTTCCATCAGTCTCCTAAGTAGATTTATGTCCAATCCTGGTAAGCCGCATTGAGCTAGTTTGAAATGGCTATTGAGGTATTTGGATAGAACTTTAAATCTGGGCTTAGTGTATGAGAAAAAATCTGAGAAGTTAACTTTGAAAGGTTATGTTGATGCTGACTTTGCTGGTGATAAAGACAGTAGGAAATCAACTACAGCATACTTCTTTACCCTAGGTGATAATTGCATAACTTGGAAGTCACAGTTGCAGCCTTTAGTTACTTTGTCAAGTACTGAGGCAGAGTATGTTGCCATAACCGAGGCGGTTAAGGAATGTACTTGGTTAAAAGGAATCTTAAAAGAATTGAACTTCATGCATGATATACCTATTATGTTTACTGATAGTCAAAGTGTTTTATTGCTTTGTAAAAATCCTGTTTATCATGAAAGATCTAAACATATTGAGGTAAAGTATCATTTTATTCGTGAGAAATTGTCTCAAAATGAAGTTAAACTTGTTAAGATTCATACTGACAGGAATCCCTCTGATGTGGGAACTAAAATTCTACCTGCAGGTAAATTTAAATTATGCTTATCTTTGTTACATATTGATACGGGTTAATTTTTCTTGCAGGTAGTGGGCGATGATGATTAACAGTTCTTCCATGTGCAAATTCGCAATCAAGAGAGTGTGTTATGAGAACCAAGGTGAAGAATGTGAGAAATGAAATGGTTCTCTTAACTCCTCATATTTAATGTGAGCTTTAGATTAAAATGGATGGTGGAGATTTCTTGGGAGATATTCAAATGACTTGTTGAAGAAGTTTTTACCCACCTTATTTGAATATATACACTATCTTTCCGTCACTCACGTGGGTGAAGCTAGGGCAAAAATAGGGTTGAGCCATTCTTTCCAAAAGCCTCTTTCTCTCTCTTGTTTTTGGCCCTCTATTGGTGAACATCTTTGACTTCTCTTCTCTTCTCTTTTACTGTGAGATTCTTGTGTTTTCTAGGCATGAAATAGGGCTAGTTACATTGGTGATTCTTGAGTGATTGGGAAGGAGAAGGGGTGGTTTCTTGAAGCCAAGTATAGGAGGTTCTTTGTCGGTTTTCTCTAGCTCTCTTGGAAGGTGATTTGCATTGCGTGGAAGGGTGTTCCTGAGCCTACAAATCGACCATTAACAAAGAGGAAGAAGCTAGCCATTTTCGGCCATTATTGGAGCTTACATTTTCTGGTTTATGTTCTTGTTTTGGCAATGTATGTTGATGTAAATGTGTATTGTGGTAAGTTTAAACACCCAAGATCCTAACAGTCTTGTTTCTTTCAATTCCCAGTTCGCCACCGCCTTCTCTACATCTGTTCAGCTTTGTTCTATTGGAAAGAAATTGAGATACAAAATCACTAAAGCGTTATGCCCGCAGCTTCAAATCACTGAAGCATCATCAGATTGTTCGGAGATGATTAGCCTTGCGATAAAAGGAACCTCACCCAAATCATACGCCTAATCTTTCATTGACAGCCCACATCGCATCCACCAACAAATTCCACCACATCACTCGCCGGCTTTCATTCCGTCCAGAGAGGTCTGAAATTGAGACATACACATCAACGCTATACAACTCTAAACAAATCCAACGAAAACAGGCCCGATACCCATATCCAAAATTTTATCTGACCCACTTACCCAGATCTCACTTAACCCAAGCCCACTATATAAAGTTTATTTTACCCAGCCCAACCCATACAGCTACCAATCCTCTATTGTCAACTTCTTCCTTTATTTGGTTGGAATCTCATTGCCAAAAAAAAAAAAAAAAAAAAAAAGGTCTAACATTATTTTACAGGAACCTTTTATTCCGATTGATTGGCACAGCTAATTCAACAAAAAAAAAGGAGAGTCACTGTTTTCTATTTATTATTGGTTTATATTCCTGTTTCATTTTGAATTGCATCGATTAAATTTTTGTTTTGCTATTATTCTAGTTTTTATTTTTTATTTTTACCTAAAATCACATTATTGGATCCATCAACGTCATTAAATTCCACTGTTGACTCACTTAGGGTGTGTTTGATTGCATGCATGGATTTACATGAAAAAAATAGAAATTATTTGCATGAAATTTATCAATTAAATGTGTTTCATTGATTTTATTTTCAATCTAGAAAATGTTATACTTGTCCATTTTTTATTGGTAGGTAAATGATAGAGAGAGAGAGAGAGAGGAAAAGTAGAACTTCGAAGCTTAACCTTGACGTCTAGTCATATTTTTCGCCTTTTAGAACCTTGAATTTAATATAATACAATTTCGGAAATCTATTTACGTACCATTGAAAATGTATTTCTTTTTCTTTTTCAATCCATTTAAATATATAGATTTAAAAATTTTGAACGTTGAATTAACGCAAAATACATCTAATGAAAGACGAATACCAACAGTCGATAATTAAGTGCCCATGAAGTTATTGTTTCATAATGTATTTCAAATCATTATTTGGAAAATGACATGTTGAAAATTATTTGTCACAAGTTTGTAAAATGCCTAGGTGGTAACCTAAAGTTCATTTAGATTTTCCATCAACATTAAAATCTTTGTTATGTATGACAATTTATTTTTTTAAGCTTTAGTATAAATTTTTTTATTAGAACAACAAATAAATTAAAATAAATTTAACCAATATCCTAGGCACAAAGCAAGGTCTTGCCACCTAGCCTGTTTAGGCTCATAACAACTTGAAGATTGGCTTTGACATCTAGCTATACTTTATGATCTTATAACATTGAAATGTATAAAATAAGTTTAGGAGATATTGATACATACCACTGAAATCGTTGGACATCAAATCTAATTCTACAAGTGCTGATAGGTTTCCAATTTCATTTGGTATATTTCCTGTCAATCCATTTAAAAAACATGTGGATTTTGACATATCAAATGCTAAATTAACACAAAATAGATCTAATGAAAGAGAAGAAATACCAACTACTTTTAATTTCGATAATTAAGAATAAGTTATTGTTACATGATGTATTTCTAACAATTATATGGAAAATGCTATACATACGGAAGTATAGATGTCAAAAGAGTGTGAAATGTCTAGGTGGTCACTTAAGGTCATTTAGATTTCCTAGCAGCATAAAAACCGTTGCAATGTATGCCCATTTTAAATTTAGTGTTTTCGTAATTAAAATTTCATCTCCTATGCCCTCAAACTAACAAATTAAAAAAAAAAATTTAAAAAAAATCACTACATCCAATTACTAGTTAAAAGATTATAAAATACTGACTAAATATTATAACGTGGCTAGCCACTATAGCAGTATCCATCTCAAATAAAAGTTGATTGGGTATGTTGGATTTGATATTATTAGGATGTATTTCTAATACTTATTGGAAAATGCTATGCATGCTGGAACACATAACTTTGGGGAAGCTATGTAAAAGGACATACTCCAAGGGCATCGACACGCAGATCACTTTGCATGTAAGAGATTTTTATGATGTGAAGGGACAACAATTCTTGTCAATTGTCAAAATTTTAGGAATACTTTATCTAGTGAACAACGCTTTAAACTTACCTGACAACTTATTTACTCCGAGATAGAGAACTTGAAGCTTTGACAACTTCCCGATTTCCATTGGAATGCTTCCGGCAAAATTATTGTACGACAGAGAAAGTAGTTTAAGATTCATGCAAGCTCCCAAGCTTGGAGGAATGTTGCCACTCATTTGATTCCTTGAAATCCTTAGCGTCTCTAGCTTTGGAAGATTAGAGCAAATATCCATAGGTAGACTTCCTAAGAGACTATTGTTTCGAAAACTAATTTCAATCAGAGAAGTGAGGTTGAAAATCCCGTTAGGAATATTTCCGGTGAGTCCATTCTGGGAGATATTTAACTTCAATAGATTTTGAAGAAATTCAAAAGTTGGTGGAATAGAACCAGTTAGCTCATTGTTCTGCATTTCTATTTCTTGAAGCTGGCTGAGCTTACCAAGTTCATTAGGGATAAACCCATGAAAATTATTATTGCTAATAATTAAGGATCTCAAAAAAGAGAGTTCACCAATTTCTTTAGCAATAGTACCTCCTAGACCCATATCTTCTAAATTCAAGCCCCTAACTCTTTGATGTCTTCTGTCACAAGTAATGCCAATCCAATTGCAGAACAAGATTCCTTGTGACCAATTTTTTGCCAAGATTTTATTTGGATCGGAAGTTATTTGAGATTTGAAAACTAGAAGAGCATACTCATCAGTGGAGCTATTTAGAGATGTAACAATGGTGATAAACAAGTAGACCATTGCCAGCAATAGGAAGATGCCATTCTTTTCCATGGCTAATTTGAAATGCAAAAAGGATAATTGGGAGGGGGTTGGTAATGACGAGATGCAACTGTGTGTGTGGATATATATAAAAAAAATTAAAGCTTAAGCAAGATAAGTGTACAAGGTAATTTATGGTTAACATATTGGTTGGGGTTTTATTTCAAGGGAGTTGTGCTTATCACACCATTATGAACTTCATTTTTTCCAGAAATAAAATAAACTACGCTTGACTATGAAACTGGAAAAATGATTCCATTGGATGCGGAGATTTTTCCTTATCTTTTATTGTGGAAATTGTGGATGTTTTTCCACAATTGAAGGCTTCATTCTTCTAATAATCCAAAAGAAATAATTAGCCTTTGGAGACTTCATTGTCCACCAATACTCCCCCATTTTCTAGTAGAATGCAAAGATTTTCTTAAGGAAAAAAAAAGCTTAAAGTGTGCATAACTTAAAAGTTTAAATCTTAGACAATCTTATGAAATATGCATTGCCAGAATTTCCCTTTTTAGAAGATTTTTTTTTTAAATTTTTATATCTATAATAAAGGTTTTTGTGGTTACTAAGAACACTTAAATTAAATTATTTAGCTTGGTGCTTATAAATTCATTATTGGAAATGCTTAATATATCTTATAAGATATTTTACGACTTTTGGTTTATACTAGTCAAAGTTGAACGTGCATTGCACGTTATTCTGAAATATTTTATAAGTACTGTAAAAGTAAGATTTGATAACAATTTGTTGAAAGGATTTGATGAGTCTCAACCGAATTAAAGAAAATAAAATTTAGGATATAAAGTTAAGATAAGAAAATTTTATTCTCAAAATTCAACTTCTATGATTTAATTTTTTTGAAATGATGAAATACTACAAATGAGCAACATTTTTATATTACATTTGGTACATAAGAATTAATTGCCAATAATGAATTTAAAAACCAATGAAAATTTCCAGAGACGTGAATAAAAATAAATTTATCTATAATAACTCTAGATTTATGTAGGTCAAAATTCATTGAGTCTAGATTGATGTGAATGTTAATTAATTGAGAATTAATAACACGAAATTCATACATGATAAGGATTTTATAGTATTTATTACATATTGATAAACGAAAAATAAAGTATTATTAAAATAAACAAATTGTAATAGCTTAAAATAGTCCAAAAAATTATTCTCACTTGATGTGATAATTTGTGGTTAACATGTTTGGGATTTTATCTCAAGTGAGTGGTGCTCATCACACCATTATGAACTTCACTTTTTCCGAAAATAAAATAATTGTTTGACTATGAAACCGAAACAATTATTCTATTGGATGTTAAGATTTTTCCTTATCTTTTATTGTGGATATTGTGGAAGTTTTTCCACAAATGGAGGTTTTATATTCAAATGATCCAAAAGAATTAATTAGTTTTTGGAGATTTCATTTTCCACCAAAACTCTCCATTTTCTAGTAGAATGCAAAGATTTTCTTACGAAAAATAAAAATAAGTTAAAGTGTGCATAACTTAAAAATATAAATCTTAGTCAGCCTTATGAAATAGGGCCAGAATTTCCGTTTTTAGAATACTTTTTATTTTTATTTTTCTCATATCTAGAAGAAAGGTTTTTGTGATTACTAAAAACACTTAATTTAAATTATTTAGCTCGATGCTTATAAATTCATTATTAGAAGTGCTTAATATCTCTTATAAGATATTTTAAAACTTTTGGTCTATACTAGTCAAAGTTAAACGTGCATTGCTAATTATTTTGAAACATTTTACAAGTACTGTAAAAGTAATATTTGATACCAATTTGTTGGGAGGATTTGATGAGTCTCAATCGAACTAAAGAAAATAAAACTTAGGATATAAAATTTAAGAGAAGAAAATTGTACTCTCAAAATTCAACTTTCATGATTTTTTTTTTTTTAAATTTTTTTTGAAATGATGAAATGCTACAAATGAGCAACATTTTTATACTACATTTGGTATATAAGAATTAATTGCTAATAATGAATTTAAAAACCTATTAAAATTTCTAGATACATGAATAGAAATAAATTTATCTATAATAACTCTATATTTATGTAGGTCAAGATTCATTGAGTCTAAATTAATATTAATGTTAATTAATTGTGAATTAATAACACGAAATTCATACATGATATGGATTTTGTAGTATTTATTATATATTGAAAAATGAAAAGTAAGATATTATAGAAAAAATTGAATTATAGTATGATTGAAATCGTCCAAAAAATGATTCGCATTGTGATATTTAACATATTATAGATATGAAGACAATTAGGACACATATATGGAGAAATTGCCACAACCAATGTCCTGAAAGTAGCCTCCATCCTCTTGACTACAATTAGGACACATATATTTTGTTATCAATCTAGCATTAGACTCTTTTATTTTCTCTACTTGTAACTTCAGTAGTATGTTTTGCCCTTTTTTTTATCCTTGTAGTGTAAAATAATTTCTTATAACTAATGGAAAAAAAATTTAAAATTCAAAAATTTCACAAATATAAATGTAAATTTATACAATACAGTACTGCAAAACCATTTACAAAAAATAAATAAATAAATAAATAAAATTCTTTAATTGATGAAAATAGCTTTTAAATTTTTGTTGGTGATTATCTTTTACTGATGAAAATATATTTCATTGATAATGAAAAATTGCATATTAGAGATACTGCAATTAATTACTATCCTCAAATCGTTCATTTAGATGTTTTCTCAGATCTCCCAAATTGCTTGAGGCATGTCAGAATGTTTAACGAGTGTTACTATGCAAGACTTTATGAGACACCTTTATTTATAAACATAAGCCTAACATAAGCTTGAAAATCAACAAATAAGTGTTTAATTTTTTTTTTTCTATATTGCAACATCGACTTTCATAAACTGTACAACATGAATTTTGCCGACAGCATAAAAAATATGAACTGTTCATGCGCCATCCCAACATCAAGTTATCCATGTATGGCACATTTATAATTTTTACAACTGTTCTATCTTGAACTATCTCATCTAAAAACTTAACGGTTAGAGAATAAACATTTATTAATTTAAATTTAATGTTCAATACACACACTTTCACATGCAAAACGTATTGATTTTTATTATGAAACCACATCAGAATCTATTTACTTGAGCTCCAACGATACTATTTGATAAAGTTTAAAAGGTAGTTGTAGCTAAAGGAAGCATAACTTTCCTATAGCTGATCCCAAATTTATTTGACGCCAAGTTTGTTGTTGTAGCTAAAGGAAGCATAACTTATAAATGGTTATATTTTAAGTGTGATCACATGCATTCCCAAGTAAAGCATGTTTAACTTCTCGTTTATACTTCTACTAAAATAACAGTAGAGTGTTATTTAAATTCCAGATACTAAACTGCAACATGCATTGAGCCCAGCCTGTGTTTACCCAAGACAGGAAATAATTTTTTTTGAGCTTAGTCAATAATCATAGCAAAAGCATGTAGGTTTGGTCCAGTAAGATGTTCGCTAGGTGTGAGAAAGCCATGATTTGCAATAACATAAGGAGCCTAGGGTGCGGCCCGGTTTGTGATAGTAAGACAGACAGAGAATTTAGTTTACAGCTCACAGTTCACACTTCACAGACAACAGGAGACAAAAACCACAGCATAAGATTGATTCAAGATTTAACTATTATATCTAAAAAGCAAGACGATAAAAATGCCAATTCTAATGTATAAAAAAAATTTCTATAGATGAACTTCTTTACAGAACTTACCCGCAGATGGCATGGACTACTTCATGGTATGCTATGAGACTTTTGCTTTTGCCATCTGTCATAACTGTCCCTTCCATTCCGGCTACTATCTTATCAATTGAATCATCAATTTCTTTAGATGAGATTGCAGACTTTCCACGTTGACCCGCCAGAATAGCAGCCTCGTTTAAGAGATTAGCAAGATCTGCTGCACTAAAACCAGGTGTCCTCATGGCTATCACTTCAAGAGATACATCAGAATCAAACTTCTTATTTCCAGCATGGACCTTTAAGATCTCTGTTCTTCCACAAATATCAGGGACATCAACAGTTACCTGTATGGCTGTATGAAGATTAAAAAGTGCATCAGCATGAGAACATTAAAATTACGGGCAGACATAAAATGTATCTTTACCTGTATCAAATCTTCCAGGTCTCAACAATGCAGAGTCAAGAATATCTGCACGGTTGGTTGCCGCAATTACAATAATACCAGCGTTCCCTTCAAAACCATCCATTTCCGTCAATAGCTGGTTCAGAGTCTGTTCCCTTTCATCGTTTCCACCACCAACTCCCATTCCTCTTTGACGCCCAACAGCATCAATTTCATCGACAAATACAATGCAGGGAGCATTCTCCTTGGCCTTCTTGAAAAGATCACGGACCCGTTAGGCACCAACACCAACAAACATCTCAACAAACTCGGAACCTGAAATTGAGAAAAATGGAACACCTGCTTCCCTGCAATTGCCTTGGCTAGAAAGTCTTTCCAGTACCTGGAAGACCAACAAGCAGAACTCCCTTAGGGATTCGTGCACCCACAGCAGTAAACCTCTCAGGCTTCTTCAGGAACTCTACAACCTCCATAAAATCTTGCTTTGCTTCATCTACTCCAGCTACATCATCAAATGTTACACCAGTGTTTGGTTCCATCTGGAACTCAGCCTTTGATTGACCAAAGGCAAGTGCAAAACCTGGCCCACCAGGACCACCCATTCCTCCAGAGGGCTGTCTTGAGAGAAGGAAAAGACCCCCAATCAAGATAAAAGGGAAAGGGTAGTTTCCAATCAAGTTGAATAAAAGAGAACTAGAGTCCTCTTGAGCATTGTGGACGGCAAAGTCAATATTCTTTTCTCTGAACTTCTGAAGGAGCTCCTGGCTGAGTCCTGAGAGTTGTACACGACCTCTATGCACTCGGTTACCCAACTCTGGAGAGAGAGCCTCAACTATTGCTATAATTCCATTTTCAAACAAGTCTACTTTTGTCACCCGATCCTTATCCAGATACTCCAAAAATCTCGAATAAGACATCCTTGAATTAGAAACACTTTGCTCATCAGCAAAAGCTTTTCCATTGCCTAGTAATGCAGGAGCGGCAAGTCCAGCATTTCCAAGCATTGATTTTAGAAGGGCTCTTCTTCCTTCATTTGGTGTTTGATCCACTGATGCTTGATAAGTGCGTTTTACACACTTATTTAGGCCACAAAACATGGCTAATTGTGAATGTATATGTTGAATTATGGCTTAATTTGGTACAATCTGTGTTTGTAGGGCTACATTGGTGGATGGAACGAAAAGTATGTGAAAACAAGCGAAGAAGGGCTAAAACGGAAGAAAACCAAAATTCAGGGACCAAATTGCAACTTTCTAAAAGTTGTACCGAAGACCGAATCGAGCGTGGAGATGGACTAAATGCAAATTGGTGAAGTCGTGGGATGATTGAGGAAGGAAAAAGAAGAAAATAGGCCAAGATATGAGATAATGAAGTTTGGGGACCAAAACAAAGAAATTTGGAAGTTTTCATTCCAAGCGGCCGCTTGGAAGAACCCCAAGCGGTAGCTCACTTATCTCCAGGAAACCCAGGAGGCAAACTTCACTAACCAAGCGGTCGCTTGGCTTATAACCAAGCGGTCGCTTGGTACATTTTTCTGGCGAGAAATTTAGTTTCCTTATTCGATTCAACCTCTTATGGAAACCAATCTAGGACCCCTTTAAAACCCTAAACGCGACCAGAAACGAGGGTTATGCATTATTCTACCATTATTGACATATTGAAGAGCAAGGAGAAGGTGAAGAACGAGAAGATTAATTTCAAGATTCGATATTTCACTTCAAGATCCAATAGGGTGATGTCTTCTTCAATTTATTTTCTTTCTTCTCTTAATTTTCTTAGTTTTATCATGCTAGGCTAGATTTTATAGTGCTAGGTGAACGATGAACCATCTAATTTGATATTTTAATTCCTAATTTTATATATTTGACGTTAAAACGCGTTTTGGATTGATGAATGATTTATATACATTAATTTGAGTCTACAATTATTATGCATGTGATTGTATGATTTATTGTGGTTTATTTTATCCATTCGAAAGAGGAAAAATAGATTAGACAAAGTATAAATCATCGTAGGGTCCGATAGGGGATAGAAATATACCGCTATACTTTACGTGAATCTCTAAGTGTTCATAAAATTCCATGCATTTTTGTATATTTGCTCCCGTCATAGAGATATAGTCGGTGTCGTATATAAAAATAGGTTCAAACTTAATCGAAAGAGAGTTTTGAATAAAATAGGAACATTGATTCGTCATAATTCAAACGTGTTGTCAAATTGTAGAACTAGGATTGAAATAGATCGTTGCACGGGGATTCGCGAACCTAGTACGTCTTTTATTTGATTATTATCTCAACTTTGCATTTAGGACTATAATTGCACGTAGTGAACTTTGCATTTAACTAGATATTTCATTTTATTTTGCATAAGTAGCTTACTTAATTTAGTTGCAATCTAGTTACAAACACTCAAACAACATCTTTAGTTTCGGTTAAGGTCGAATTAAATACAGTCAAACTATTAAATCTCTGTGGGAACGATACTTGGACTTCAAAATCCACTTTATTACTTGAAACGAACCGTACACTTGCAGTACTATAAGTCGAACACATTTTCGTGTGTCAATGCTCTTACTGTGACTGTTTTTTATGTCTTACTCAATGATGGAAGCTGCGTCTATTGGAGAAATTGCTTTCCATAAATTTCCTTGCTCAAACTTGTTTAAGTATTGTGTGCAGATAAACCATTTCCCACTATACATGCCGATGTTGCAGCCATTTTAAATTTCTCTGCATAATATAAACTTTTCAAATCCATAAAAGTACTCAAAGCATTCATCACAAGATCATTAATTAAACCTTTCACAATATTTTGCAGATATATTTGTTACGAGGTCCAATGTCAACACCAAAACTAAAAGGCAGAAAGACACTGTATTTGATTAACCACAAACTTTTGAATGTTAAAACGTCTCTAAAACTATATAAAGAACAATGATGTACTGTACATGGAAAGATATTTAGAAAAAATATATATTTCAGAATCTTTTATATTAATCAAGCAACTTATGGCCGACAAAACTATTGCAAATATTAAGTTACCATAATATTAACTTACCATATGTATAGGGTCTCTATGTTAGGTAGGATTCCTATTGCTTTGTACACAAGTTAGGGTTAGTATATAATCTGTAATTCTCTTCTTTGTATTATTATTCATTCAATATACATAAAACACAGAGGGATTATTCTCCTCTCCATATCTCTCTTTCTCTTCACATATTTTATACAAACTTTATATGGTATCAGAGCATAGATTCTGAGCAACAATGTCTGGACAAAACAGTGGTAAAGACAACATAGAGGCGATGACAACCCAATCGGATCCCATGGCTCTACAGCAATCCGATCATCCCGGTTTAATACTCGTTTCTAAACCACTTGATGGAAACAACTATGGACAATGGAGTAGGGCTATGAGAATCTCTCTAATCGCCAAGAATAAACTTGGTTTCATCGATGGCAAAACCAAAGAACCAGAAGGAGATGATGAGAAACATCAGATGTGGGAACGAAGCAACCATATGGTGCTTTCTTGGATACTGAATTCGGTACATCAGGACATCGCCGAAAGCGTCGTGTACTCCGAATCAGCCACAGAGGTGTGGAACGACCTGCGAGACCGGTTCTCTCAAGGTAATGATGCACGTATATATCAGATTCGCCAAGAGATTTCTGAACATCGACAAGGCAGCCAATCGGTATCGGCTTATTACACTAAGTTGAAGGCATTATGGGATGAACTGAGTTCTTATCGAGACCCAATTAAATGCACTTGTGGGAATGCTAAAATTCTGGCTGAAAGAGATGAGAAGGAGAAGGTGATGCAATTCCTAATGGGGGTGAACGATTCCTTCTCGACGGTTCGTGAAAATATTTTAATGATAAATCCTTTCCCAGTTACTAGAAGGGTTCATGCTATTTTAATGCAACATGAAAGGCAAATTGAGGTTACAACGGATCGTGAAGGGCAGCACTCAATCAATTGGCAAAAATCAGGAAATTGGAGATCAAAACAGAAGAATAATAATTTTTCAGAAAATTCGCCCAGTAATTTTCGGTCGACCGGGCGGTCGACCGAAGTTCATCTCAGACAGGATCGGTCGACCGAAAATCCCTATCGGTCGATCGGTGCAGCGGGATCTCAGAAACACTGCAGCCACTGTGAGATGATGGGGCACAATGTCGATACCTGCTACTTCATCCATGGCTTCCCTCCAGGGCATAAACTTCATGGAAAAGATGTAAGGCCCCGAAACAAACGGTTCACAAACGCCTCCACCACCTCTAATCTTGATTCCAAGGAAGGAAAGATACTTACCACCAAAGAATATGAACAAATCATGTCGCTCCTGAACAACAAGACCGGTAATGATAAACCTTATGTTAACACCTCAGGTATCAATCACTCTACTACCTCTTTAAGTAATTCGTGGATTATTGATAGCGGAGCCACTGATCATGTGACGAAAGATGGAGTCGTTGAAAATAAATTTATGCCTAAACATAATGCTGTGCACTTACCAAATGGGGGGCTAGCTTCTATTAAATCTATTGATACAGTTAAATTGAAGAACGATATAATTGTTGATAATGTGTTTTATGTTCCCAACTTCAAAGTTAACCTGTTGTTTATCAGCAAGCTCACTAGAGAGTTAGGTTGCTATGTGATATTTTTTCCTGATTTTGGTGTCATGCAGGATTTGACTACGAAGAAGACGATTGGCTTGGGAAGGCAGAGTAACGGCCTATATTATCTTTCCCAAAGACCACAAATACACCATACTACTATTGGACCAACCAACCTATGGCACAGACGACTTGGGCATCCTTCAGTCTCACCTCTTCAATTCTTAGCACAAAATACTTTAGAAATTAGTTTTGATTCCCACAATGTTTGTGATGTTTGTCCTCTAGCAAAACAATCTAGATTACCTTTTAAAGTCAGTCAAATTTCTAGCAATAAATCATTTGATTTAATCCATTGTGATATCTGGGGACCTCATAAAATTTACTCTTATTCTGGCGCTAAATATTTCCTTACAATTGTTGATGATTATTCTCGTTATGTTTGGGTACATCTTATGCGCCATAAATCTGAAACTCAAGGGATAATTAAGAACTTCTTCGCTTGGGTTAAAACTCAACACAACTTGACCGTCAAAGCCTTAAGGTCTGACAATGGCCAAGAATTCCTATCCTTGCAAACATTCCTAAATGAAAATGGCACTACTTTCCATAGGTCTTGTCCTTATACTCCCCAACAAAATGGAGTAGTGGAGAGAAAACACCGTCACCTCCTCAATGTAGCCCGTGCCCTTAGATTTCAAGCCAATCTTCCGTTAAAATTCTGGGGGGAACACATCAAAACTGCTTGTTACCTTATCAATCGGATTCCTTCACCATTGTTGTCACATAAAACACCATATGAAAGACTGCACAAGAAGCCACCTCCTTATTCCCATTTACGTGTCTATGGTTGTCTGTGCTATGCCACTAACCTTAAACCCAACCACAAATTTGATCCTCATGCCAGCCGGTGTGTGTTCCTTGGCTACCCCTCAGGACAAAAGGGATATCTCTTATATGATCTCACCGATCGAAAATTAGTGGTGTCCCGAGACGTCGTGTTTCATGAAGATACTTTCCCATATGCTTCTCAACAGCATGAGGACACCAACTCCATCCCGTTGCCCCAATTCACGCCCTTTGACATTGCAACACAAAATTTATCACATCCTGACAGCCACCATATACCCGAAACATCCACTCTGCCTGAAAATACCGATACTTTGTCCTCCGGTCGACCGAACCCACCCATCGGTCGACCGAACTCCCCTGTCGGTCGACCGAACCTACCTGCAGCCAGTTCATCAGAAACCCGTGCACCTAGTCTTGCTCACTCTCCCACAGATCAACAAATCCAGCAGCCAATACCACCAAATGACCACCTTCGACGTTCTACAAGATCAACTCAACCACCCATTCGCCTCCAAGATTACCTTGTCAACCATGCTCTGCCTACTCAAGCCGGGTCTCTTCCGGCCAAATCCAGCACTCGACACCCCATATCACGGTATGTGTCATATGACAACCTTTCTTCTCTTCATTGTGCTTATATACACAATATTTCACATGCTGTTGAGCCTGCATCATATGAGGCAGCATGTCAGGACCCTAAATGGGTGGCTGCTATGACAGATGAAATTCATGCCTTGGAAGAAAATCGCACTTGGTCACTTGTCCCACTTCCTCCAGGACATCACCCTATTGGTTGTAAGTGGGTGTTCAAGATCAAATTTAACTCTGATGGTACAGTTGAACGGTACAAGGCCCGGTTGGTGGCAAATGGATTTACACAACGAGAAGGGATTGATTATACTAACACCTTCGCTCCAGTTGCCAAGTTGACCACCGTCCGATGCTTACTTGTTATTGCCTCCATTCGGAATTGGACGCTCCATCAGATGGATGTGCATAATGCCTTCCTCCATGGCAATCTTGATGAGGAGGTCTATATGACTCCCCCACCTGGGTTTCGTCGACAGGGGGAGACGCTTGTATGTCGACTTCATAAATCCTTATATGGTTTGAAACAGGCATCTCGTTCTTGGTTTCAAAAATTTGTTTCTGCTGTCATTCAGTTTGGGTTCAAACAGGCAAACGCAGACCACTCACTCTTTACAAAAGTTAGTGGTGATTCATTTACAGCCATTTTATTATATGTGGATGATATGGTTGTCACAGGAAATGATAAAGAAGCAATTTCTACTACGAAAGCATTTCTTGCATCTCAATTCAAGTTGAAGGACCTTGGGACATTAAAGTACTTTCTCGGAGTAGAAATCGCTCGCTCAAGATCAGGAATTTCGATAAATTAAAGGAAGTATACTCTTGACATTCTTCAAGAAGCCGGTTTACTTGGAGCAAAGCCAGCATCATTCCCCATAGAACAGTCATTAAAATTGAATTTAACAGATGGACAGTTGTTGAAAGATTCCACATACTATCGACGGTTAGTTGGGAAGCTCATTTATCTCACCATTACTAGACCGGAGATCTCATATACGGTCAACACTCAGTCAGTTCATGCAGGCACCTAGACAACCCCATCTTGATGCTGTTCACCGATTGTTTCGATACTTGAAAGGGGCACCAGGACGAGGATTATATTTCCCATCAGAAGGGAAGTTACAGCTAACAGGATTTTGTGATGCAGATTAGGCAGGAGACATTACTACACGACGGTCAGTTACGGGATATTGTGTATTTTTGGAAAATGCGCTCATATCATGGAGGAGTAAGAAACAAACGACCGTGTCCAAATCCTCAGCAGAAGCAGAGTATAGAGCGATGGCTTCCATTACTTGTGAGCTTACATGGTTAAGACAGTTGCTCACAGACTTATGTGTAGATCATCCACAAGCAGCGATTTTGTATTGTGATAATCAAGCAGCGTTACATATCGCTACGAATCCAGTATACCATGAAAGAACGAAGCACATTGAAATAGATTGTCATATTGTTCGTGAACGAATTGCCAAGAGAGAGATCAAGACAGCCTATGTTCCAAGCAACGATCAAGTTGCAGATTTATTTACTAAGGCATTAGGTAAGGAGGCTTTCCTGCACTTCACTCGCAAGTTGGGCACTTTTGACATACATGCTCCAACTTGAGGGGGAGTATTGCAAATATTAAGTTACCATAATATTAACTTACCATATGTATAGGGTCTCTATGTTAGGTAGGATTCCTATTGCTTTGTACACAAGTTAGGGTTAGTCTATAATCTTTGTAATTCTCTTCTTTGTATTATTATTCATTCAATATACATAAAATACAGAGGGATTATTCTCCTCTCCATCTCTCTCTTTCTCTTCACATATTTTATACAAACTTTATAAAAACATTCAAATCCTGGTCAAGTTGTACAATTTAGATTGAATATGTAACAAGAACGTTCACAATTATTAAATCTCCACCTTAAAATACAGATAGAAATTCCTCATAGTTCCGCACCCCCAAAAAAAAAATTAAAGAAATCCTAGTAGTTATTTTTTTTTATTATAATATTAGAAAGGGAAAATATAAAAAAAAATGTAAAAATTAATCAACATCGATTTCGTCTCCCCACTAATTTCATATTACTTGTTCTACTGTTTGAGAGAGAGAGAGAGAGAGAGAGAGAGAGAGGGAGAGGGGGAGTGGGTGGGGGGTGGGGCAGAACCGAGCTTAATTCTTGTTACAACCGCTCAGTCAAGCATACCCGATGACGATTACATGCTTTATTTATTATAATTATCTCCAATTAGTGGAAACCACGAAAAATCCTGAGCTTCAATGACATCAAATTATCAAGCTTTACTAATTCAGCAACATAACTGAGCCTAATTCTTGTGCAAAAAACACGACTAAACGAATAATTAAAACAAATTAACTTCATTACGATGAAATCAAGATAAATTGCGTAATTATTTTATAATCTCGAAGGAGTCGAACAATAAATTATGAGTTTCAATGACATTAAGTATCAATCTTTATCAATTCAGCAACAGAACTGAGCTTAATTCTATGATTAAACAAACAATTTAAAAACTTAACTTCAAATAATAACAATAATAACTAAAATTTAAAAAAAAAACTCTACAAATTCCGAAACATACCTATATAGAACTGATTATTCAGAGCGACGAGTGGCTCAGGAAAAGAATTGAACGGGTTTGATTTGTAGAGGAAGTAAAGTAATTTAAAGGGTATGGCCGTGGTTTCGAAATAGTATGCGTGGAATTTTCTCAATTGTATATTTTACTTGGGCAAGCCCTTAGGATTTTGGCATTTTGTGTTAGATTTCAAATAATTTGGGACATTGGTAGGCTATGCAGTCAAATTAGAGATTCATTTGTTTTATTGAACATTGTTTGCGGTGAGTTTCTTGGATATTGACTCGACGATCACACTAATTACTTGTGTTGGGTAAATATTGGTTGGTTTAAGGAGGAAATACATAAAAATGGCCGATTGATTCGGTCATATTTTCAAAATAGCTTTTGACCATTAAAAAAAAATGTTTAAAATTGAAATAGATATATAAATTACAAGTTCCCAATTTTACCCTCATCTTTAACCAAAGAAAGAGAGGAGAGAAAAATAAATAAATTCACACAATCAACTGTAACAGTTGGATCCAATCGAGAGTTGTCATCCATACAGTCTATCCAACGTCGACAATCACAAAAATCGAGAGTTATCTTCAACAACTTTAGTTTTTTTTATGGAATTAAGAGAATTATTTTTCATTTTTCATATATTGTGAATTTGTGATTTAAATTGTTATGCATAATATTTATTCTTCATTATTTAGGTAGATTATTGGATTTAAAATTAATTTTTGACAAAAAAAAAATAAAAATGGTTGGAGTTCTTCTGGTAAAATTCGGTTTGGGCCGACTGTTAAGTTAGCCCATTATTATGTGTGTTTTTTTTAAATGAGTCGAACAGTGGGCCCAGCCCTCGTTCAGGCCGAAAATTCGGCCCATTTCCCCCCCTTTTTTTTCCTTTCATTTTTTTTTTATCCTTTCTGTTTCTTTTGTTTCTTCTTCTTCTTATTTTTTTTTTTCTTTTTTTCCTTTCTCTTTCTTTCTTTCTTTTTTTCTTTTTCTTTTTTCTTTCGTTTAATTTGTTTTGTCTTTATTATAATTTTTCTTATGAAAATTTTTTTAGAATTTTTTTTCTTCAAATTATATATATAATTTGTTGTTCGAATTTTTTTTAATTCTTTTCATTTCATGATAAAACGTAATTCTTTTCAATTTCGATTTTAATTATTCCAATTTTAGTTAAAAAAAAATTTATAATAACTTTTTTTTGTCTATAATTCATTTAGTTTTTTATTAGTATCGGCATAAAATGAATCTACATATTGCGTATAGTTTCAATTCGGTTCGCTTAATTTTCTGTTATTATGCTTTATTCCATTGGTAAATTTTCAAATTTTTTGGAAATATTATCTAATGAACTGGGAGATGTATGTATATGATAATTAATGCTTTAAACGTACCTATCAGTTTATTTCCTCCAAGATAGAGAATTTGAAGCTTTGACAAATTCCCGTTTTCCATCGGAATGCTTCTAGTAAAATTATTTGCCAACATAGAAAGTATTTTAAGATTCACGCATGATCCTAATCTTGGAGGAATGCTGCCACTTATTTGATTCATTGAAATTAGTAGCTTTTCTAGCTTTGGAAGATTGTAGAAAATATCCATAGGTAGACTCCCTGAAAGACTATTGTTTGTAAAACTAATTACAATCAAAGAAGAGAGGTTGAAAATCATGTTAGGATTGTTGTCGGAGAGATTTAACTTGTGTAGATTTTCAAGAAATCCCAGACTTGCTGGAATAGTACCGTTTAGCGCATCGTCTTGCATTTCTATTTCTCGAAGCTTCCTTAACTTACCAATTTCATTAGGGATAAACCCATGAAAATTATTATTGCAAATAATTAAGGATCTCAGAAAAGAGAGTTCACCGATTTCTTTAACAATGGTACCTCCTAGACTCATATATGCTAGATTCAAACCCCTAACTCTTTGATGTCTCCTGCCACAAATAACGCCAATCCAATTGTAGAATGAGGTTCCTAGTGACCAATTTTTAGCTAAGATTTTATTTGGATCGAAAGTTATTTGAGATTTGAAGGTTAGAAGAGCATACTCATCAATGAAGCTATTTAGAGATGCAACAATGTTGGTAAGAATGTAAAGCATTGCCAACAATGTAAAAATGACATTCTTTCCCATGGCTTGTAATGACGAGTTTGATACAAGTGTATGTATACAAGTGTATTCCTTTTTTCTTGCTCCTTTGGTAATATGTGTAGTAAAAGATTAAAGAAGAAAGGAACTTGTTGAAAAATGACAAGAACAGTCTCCGGATTATAAAATGTTTTTGAAATTCTTAAGTTTAAGCAACAAAAATTAATAAATGACTAAATTAACCCTTGCCTAAATAAAAATATAAGTAAGTAAATTAATAAAATCGTATGAGCAGGAACAGGCTCCCTGAGTTTGAAGGCCTTTTCCAGAAATGAAACTTTACAGAAACGTGTTTGGTTGGCGTTCAACAATACAAACTTTCCCTGAGTTTTCCATTTTGAGAAGTTGATAACTATACGAATGTTGGCGTTAAACAATTTCTACCTCACTTGTGAAGCTGGATTAATTAAAACATGTGACGTGAATAGTGATGGTTTTCTAGTTAGGTTTATATTGAACCTTCTTTGACAATTTAAGTTTTTTTAATTATTTATTTAATTTTAAATTCATTAATTACAAACAATGCTAATTTCAATAATATAAAGGGGAAAATTATAGTTAGGTCCCCAAGATTTATGAAATAGATCCCATTCAATTTTTGCATTGTCGTTGTAGAAGAGAACACAACTATGCAGAAGAATCGGAAAGGTGTGTATGTGAGAGCATTGAGCGTGTGAAGTGTGCATTAATTTATAAAAGGTGATTATATTATCACCACAATTTTTATTTAATACATCACATTTTAATTGTAGTTAAGTTCTTCAATCTTTATTCATTGTAACAATTATTTTCTTAACTTTTTTTTCGTCATATTCTTATCTTCAACATTCTATTAACTAGTATGTCTTGTCCTCGATGATGATTTATATCAAAATATTTGTTTTCATGCTTTGAAATCAAGAAAAAAATTCACATTATTTATTCATTTATTTTTTCAAAAATATGATGAGAAAATAAATAGTTTTATGTCATTTCAATGGACTTTTGGAAGTAAAATCATTATGAAATACAAAATATGTTAAGTAATGAAAAATTTGAGAATAAGAATAACATGAAAAATCGTTAGGGACATAAGTATGAGCAAAGATTAAGTTGTAATCTTTGACAATTTAAGGTTTTTTTTAAAAAAATTAAATTTAAAATTCATTAATACCATAACTCTGTAATTAACTAGAATTGTCTTTGGAACTGTTAATTTTATCATTATTGGACTCCCTGTTTTGTAAAAATTATGCACAAATGTGAGTGCAGCACTCAACATCTTTAATACTAAATTTATAGTGCAGCACCCAACATATCGTTGGGTTCAACAAACGGTGCTTAAGTTGTAATCTTTGACAATTTAAGTTTTTAAATTTTTTTTATTAAATTTAAAATTCATTAATACCACAACTCTGTAATTAGCTAAAATGGTCTTCTTGAGAAATAACTCGAACCCTTTAGATCAACTTTATTACTCGTCTTATGATTTTTGATGAATAGTACCAAATAGGACCTTAGCATGTTTACCTAAGCTTAAAAGTTGTGAGTATTTTGCGTTGATCTTTTGCTACTTAAATTAAAAATATATATATATATATATTAACCACAAAAGTTTGCACTTAGATTACTTTCATTAATTAATCATTGCAAAACATTAATTAATTCCCAAAATTGGAGATGAATCATTTAGAAATGAAAAAAAGAATTGAGGGTGCAATGACGAAAATTGAAGAAAACCTTTCTTCATAAATGCTGAGAAATCATGTTCCAAATCTCCATCTTCCTGTATTTACTGAAAATAAGGTTCTTCAGAACTGTATTATTGCCTCAATTTCCTCCACAAATTTATTTGAAAATTCAACCAAATGGAATTGATGTTTGACAACGATCTATTTAAGGGAACTTAGTTAATTTTGCAAAATCACAAAACGAATACTATTGTATTTATATGATTTTTTAAAAGATCTCTAATTATAGGGGTATTTCTGTAAGTCATCTGTAAGTAGCCTTAATAAAATTTGGTCCCTTGTTTTTAAATTAGGTAACAGTTTTAGTGTTATAGAAATTGTTTTTTCCTATTAGCTTATACAAATTACTAACTCTTTTACATCTTATTCTTGCTATAGAATTTTTCTTTAGATTCATCACAACGGCTCGTGCAACATATTCATAACCTAACGTACGTCTAGAATGCTCACGGCTGGATGCAATTGACTTATTTATGTGGCAGAACCAATCGCGTAAAGAATTTGAATTTAATATGAATTTGGCTTCAAAACGAAAATTACAAACAAGGTCTCTGAAATAACCGATCGAGTGCTCGCCGGCATCATCAGTGCTGCGCGTCGTTGAGCTGATTTGCTTCCTGTAAATTCAATTTGGGCGCCTTTGAACTCTTTTTCTATATTAGATATATTTTTACTTTTGGCTTTTGCGATTCAGTCCCCAACTTTAATTCTCCATTTAATATAATCATTTTCTTGTGCAACTTTGGCCTTTTAACTTCTAATTTCGTCCTATTGATCCCTTACGGTCTTCAATCATCACTTCAGTGTCTGGATCAACCATTGGGTGTTTTCAATTTAGTTCCAAACTTTGTATTTCTTCCTTTTTCGCCCATTTTTAGCTTCTTTCTTCCAATTCCACCCAATTGCATCACGTTTTTACCTAACAAACAAATGTAAAATATAATCAAGCTCTAATTCTTTCAATTTAATTAAATTGCTCTCATTTAATAACGAAATAAGTGCATAAAAATACACTTATCAGACTCCATTGCTCATAGGATATTAATGGTGCATTAGTGGACTTTTCCATAAATACGACAAAGTTTACTTGATTATCAAATTGGAGAATAATTCCATTGGATGTAGTATCCTTCAATGTGGAAATTGTGGAAGTTTTTCGACAAATGAAAGTTACATTCTTCCAATAATTCAAAATAAATAAATACCTTTAAGAGACTTCAAAGTATACTAATACCCAACATTTTCTAGTAGAATGTGGAGATTTTCTTAAGAAAATGAAAGTAGCTTAAAGTGCGTAAAATTGTTAATCCTAAGCAGCTTGTTTTATTTAAGGCTAGATATAGCTTAAATTTGTATTTATAGAAGTATTTATTTATTTATTTATATTATTCAGGTGTTTATGGTTACAAAGAAAACTTAATTTATATTATTCAGCTTAGTGTCGTATAAGTTCGACCAAAAGTGTTTAATACTGTTTATAATACATTTTTACAACTCTTGTTCTATATATGAAGAGAATGGAACACTTTTTAGGAGAAGCCGATGCAACCAATGTTCCGAAAGTAGCATCCGCCCTCTTAAGTAGAATGATGAGCTCTTACGAATAGAAGTGGGCATGAATGGAGCTTTTAGGACTATTGTTGGCTGGGATTTGATCTCAAGGGACTGGTACTGCTATTGTGGACTCTACTTTTTCGAAAACTAAAACAAATTTTGCTTGATTACCAAATTGGAGAACTATTACATTGGATGCACGGACTTTTCTTTATCATTCAATGTGGAAATTGTGCAAGTTTTTCCACATATGAAAGTTGCATTCTTCCAATAATCCAAGAGAAATAATTAGCTTTCATAGACTTCAAAGTCCACTAATACCCCCACATTTTCTAGTAGAATGTAGAATTTTCTTAAGAAAATAAAAGTATCTTAAATTGTGCAAAACTTAAAACTGTAAATTCTCAACGGTTTGTCTTACATAAGGCTAGAAATAAGAAGATATGTTACCTACTACAGCCATTATAAGTCATGTTAAGTGAAATTCCTTTGACAAGCGATCAACTTGTTTAGGCGTCATCCTACTGTAGCCTAATTATTGCGCCATCCTAATTATTGCCACTTTATGGAGCTGATCGCGGATCGACCTCCATGTTGAGGTCATCGTGGGGGTTGAATGGGAGTAGGATGCCCCTCCCGGGAGTTCAGGGCTGGAGGCTTTCGGACCAAAATTTAATTAAAGACTAGTTAGAAATTTGTATTCTTGTAAAACTCTAGGAAGGAAAATGAGTCTTTGCGTGTTTATTTTTCTTTCTTTAAAATTGATTGATCTTGGTAGAATAGAATTAAGGCTCATAATTCTCAACAAGCAAACATCCCAATCTATTAACAATAATAAAAAATGATTGTAAAATTCATATATTGATAGCATTTCAAGAAGTTATTAAAAAAAAAAAAAAAAAAAAAATTACATCGAGTGATTGATAAGAAGTAAAATCTGCTTGGTAATGTGCTCCCATGAAAGAGACAAACCTAACGTGTCGAGGTTTCCTCGTAAAGCACTTCTCATTCCAATGATGCGATCAGCCATTCCCTGGAGCGAGAGCTGTCTATTAGTTCTTCTTAATATAAAAAAATAGCATTATGAAGTACTAAGAAAATTCTATATTCATGCAATGGGTAAAACTTTAGTCTGGTTTCCTTTTGAGATAAACTTTACCATGTTTATAAAGTCAGCAAGACCCTCTTTATCAGTTCAATTTTAATTGGTTACAGTAACGATGAGACATGAGCAGGTGAATGGGCCAGATGATTCTAGTGGTGTGCCATCTGGTGCAGGAGGTGAGCTAGATGATCGTTGTGAAGGTTGTCAATTTATTTTATTCCTTGATACTCTGAATGCTGTACTATGTACCTTGACAGATAATTCATTATTGACTATCGAAGTTCACTGTATATGATTTCAACATTCATTAGCTTAAATCATTATTTTTAATTTGTATACTTCAAAAAAGCTTCATTTTGTTGCTTTTTTGTACTATAAAAATGATGCTTCTTTGTATTAATGACTGGTGCCAGGGGCAAATGAAGAGGATAAGAACAAAAAAATAACAATATTCTCACATAATGAAGAAAATTTATGGTACCAAAATGTTTTCTTATGCCATCACATCTCACGGTAGATTAACAAGATATCTAAACGTTGTCTAATTACGGACACTAAATGTATAAAATTATTTATTCATTAACCAAATTACTTTGCAGCACAGATTTTGGGACCGCAAAACAGCTACAACACACTGCAACAAAACATTGGAAACCAACAGAGCTTAAAAATCTTCAGAATGATTGCCAAGTTTCCTGCAACGGCAACATATAATAAGCTTTAAAGATTACTAGTGAAAAAGAAAATAGATTTTGATTCAAATAAGAAATTTTTTGTCTTCTCAATAGGAAGCAAACCTTTTGTCTGGTTCAACCTCAGTGATGCTTTAACAAAATTAAGTTTTGATCTTCTTGAGCCTTGTTAGAACATCTTTAGCAATGAGCCTCTCCTCTGGCAAATCATTCGTGCATTCTAGTGCTAGTTCCATGATTAATTTGAAGCAGCTCTCCTTAGCTCGAATATTATATTCAGCAGCATTCACTAAATCGACATCCACTATCTGCATTATTGCATCTGGGAATGATTCAAGCACCCATTTCCTCATTGTGAACTCTTCGGCAAACATATCATCTGTTGGCTTCTTCTTGGTAAATGTTTCTATCAGTATAATCCCATAACTATAAACATCCGTCATAGTTGATACTAATCCAGTTGATCCATACTCTACAAAATTGGGGCGCGTGACCAAATTAGCTAGTGAAATGTTAAATGGTGGATAAATAAATAAGAACTAATAAGTAATACATGGTTACACCATTAGCATGACTCTGTACATAAGCAGATGACAGAAACCATTTACCTGGAGCAATATATCCAATTGTGCCCAACGTCTTGGTAATCAAAATTCTCTGGTCTTCAGTGAGAAGCTTGGCAATGCCAAAGTCTGCAACATGGGCAACCATATTTTCATCTAAAAGTATGTTACTGGGCTTCAAATCACAATGGACAATCGGAGAGGGACACCCATGATGTAGATACTCTAGTGCAGATGCCACATCTATCATTATTTCCAATCTTTGAGCTAAATTTAGGAAATAGTTACTCGAGGACAGCCATTTGGTAAGGTTTCCATTAGGCATATATTCCAGCACCAAGGCTTTAAGATCAATGTTAGAGCAACTAATAATTACCTTGACAAGATTTCTGTGACGAATGTTGCAAAGCATTTGGCACTCAGTATCGAAACTTTGGTTTGCATCTTCCAAATCTAGATTAAAAACCTTAATAGCAGCAATCATTCCATCTGAAAAAGTTCCCTTGTAAACTGAACCAATACTGCCTTTACCAATCAGATTCTCTTCACCAAATTCATTGGTAGCATTTAGAACTTCATAATATGAAATCCTCTTGACGGTGATAGGGGAAGTAGACTGAGCTGGAAGAAATATATTTCTGCTACGACGTCTTATTAAATAAACCACAGCAATGGCCAGAATAAATACCATAGCAATTGATGGTAAAATATAATTCAGAACTCTGGAACTGCTTGATAATCTAGTTTTATTATCTTTGCAAGGCTTGACCTTAAATTTAGATGCTCCACACAATTCTATATTGCCTATGAAAAAATTTGATGTGAAGTTTCCCAAAAGGCCCTCCATTTGGAATTTCACCACTTAGTTCATTGAATGAAACATTGAAATACTCAAGGTACACAAGTTTCTCCAATGACTTGGGGATTACACCATCGAGATTGTTGTTAGATAGATCCAAATTTTGCAATGAAATCAGATTACCTAACGACTCTGGTATAGGACCGTGTAACAGATTGTTTGATAGTGCTAGATTTTCCAAATACTGAAGTTGTCCAATGGTGCTTGGAAGATCACCTGAGATTCGATTTTCCGATAGATATAACTCTCTCATGCTCTTAATGTTGCCAATTTCTGGAGCCAGCGACCCATTCAGCAAATTATAAGATAAATTCAAAATCTGAATTTCCTTGTTAGTCCACAGTGTGGATGGGATAGTGGAAGTCAATGCGTTGTCAGCTAAATAAATTTGTTGTAAAGAGGTAAGATTTCCTAAACAATTTGGCAGCTGTCGAGAAAGCTGGTTACTCCTCAAATCTAGAAAATACACTTTTACCAAATTGCAAAGGTTGACAGGTACAGACCCCCCCAGTTTATTGGCATCAAGTCTCAGCTTTTGCAATTTTCTTAATTGACCCAGTGTGTTAGGAATTGTTCCAATCAATTCATTGCCTGCAATGTCTAACTCGATCAAGCTGCTCATATTACCAATTTCATTTGGAATGATACCTTTAATACCACATTGATAGGCAACGAAAGATTCCACAGATGCTGACAAATTACCGAAGGATTTTGGTAATATTCCATCAAAAGAATTTAATCCAATCCTTATGCTCTTCAACTTCCTACAATTTTGCAATGAAGTAAGAAAATCCAATTCCAGCATTGAAGGATCATTTGTAAGCTGATTTCTCTGGAAAAATAGAATCTGTAGGTTCTGTAAATTCCCAAGATTCATGGGTACTCGTCCACTGAAGTAGTTGTTATTTAGACCCAAACGAATAAGCTTAGAAAAATTTGAAATAGAGGCTGGAATTTCACCACTCAATTGATTGCCACCAAGATAGAGAAATTCGAGATCAGGAAGCCCATCGGCAATTGATGAGGGAAGATTGCCGGAGATACCATTATCAGAAAGAGAAAGTATTTGTAACATGGAGAGATTGAAGATGGAATAAGGTATTTGACCCTGAAGACTATTGGAGGACAAACTAAACTTTTTTAAGCCGGATAGACGTCCCAATTCTTGTGGGATGTTTCCTTGAAGACTGTTGATGGCCAAATCTAACATTTCCAAACTCGATAAAATTCCCAATTCTCGTGGGATATATCCATGAAGCCTGTTGCGACCTATAGCCAATTCCTTCAGATTTGATAAACTACCAATTGACCGTGGTATTATACCTGTATTATGGTGTTTGTCAATAAATTAATGACTTCCCAAAGTATTAATAAATAATAGATAGGTTACCTGTTAAGATATTCGAATTCAAATATAAATATTGAAGTGCTGACGAGTTTCCAATTCCATTTGGAATGCTTCCTGTGATTAGCTAAGGCATTAAAAAGGTGATGAAGGGCAAAAGAAACAATATACGAGAATAAAGAATAAATCTAAAATCATGTTCATCCATAAAATGGCTGCGAACTTAGAAAATATTTAATTCATTGATTCGCAATCAAATATGGAATAATTAATCTAAGTCAGAGAAATCATTGATTCCACATAAAACCTTTGAGGTCAAAAATTGTAAAAGAAAAATCCTCACACTTGTTATAATGTTTTAGAGTGTATTTGATAGAGATTATTGAGGAAAAATAGATTTTAAAATAGTGATATGATGAGAAAATGTGTAGTTGAAAAAAAAGAAGGAAAAGTTATTGATGTGATTGAAAATATTATTTTATTGAAGAATGTGTGGTTGAAAATGAGTAGAAGAATGAAAATAAAAATGAGAATGTGGGTCAAACGGGACCTTAATCGAAGTACTCCTAAGTACAAATCTCATATTTGCAGCTAACAAAGAAAAAACTAATCATTAATCTCAACCGGAATTGCATCCTAAGCAATTAAAATAAACAAATAAAAAAAAATTAAATTAATAATGAAATGGTAATAAAATACTGACTAAATGTTATACTGAGACTAGCTGCTACCGGTATCCATCTTTGTGCCAAGTTGATTGGGTACGTTGGATTTGATGTTATCACGATGTATTTCAAATAATTACTTGGAAAATGTTATACATATTGAATCTATTGTAAATATAGTAGTATTTATGAATAATTTTTATATTCCCGTAGTCATAGTTATTATGATTGTTGAATCACTTGTAGCCATAATTTTTCCCTATAAATATGAGGTTTTGGTTCTTAATAGAATACACACTTCTCTTTCACATCTCATAATCTTTTATAATATATTAAATATCACATCAAGTGATAATCATATTTTGGACAATTCTAGCCCTACTATCATTCTATTATTTCAATAATATCTTACTTTTTATTTTTTAATATGTATTTAATTTATTTAACCATTTAGTTACCATCAATGTATATATATATGTTTGACAAATTCATTTCAGTGCTTTCATTAATGTATGAATTCTCTATTATTAAATTTTCAATTAATTAAAATTGACATTCATTTAATTAATATTCATCTTCATTTATGCATTTCGGTATTATTCTAATTATATGTTAATTAGAATTTCACATTCAAGAATGCATTTCATTATTCAGCCCATGTACACTAATTAACATCCAGTTTTACTTAATTGAAAATTAAATAAATGATTTAGGCCCCGTTTGACCCACATTTTCATTATTCTACTCATTTTTAACCACACATTCTTCAATAAAATAATATTTTTCATTACATCAATAAATTTTCCTTCCTTTCCAATCACACATTTCCCATCATATCACTATTTCAAAATTCATTTTTCCCAAATAATCTCTATCAAACACACTCTGAATATTCATTGTCACGTATATATTTTTCAGTATTAATTGAAAATTAATTAATAATCACACATAATTAAATATTATTTTTACAGCACTTATAAAGTATTTCATAACAAAGTGCAATGCACGTTCAATGTTGACTATTCATTACGAAGTGGCCTCCAAGCAAACATTACTTTCTAATAATTACAAAGTCATTATATATAAAATATTTTTTCAAGAGGCTGACCGAAGTGATGTGAATGAGATGGTGGCATTGGCTGCAAATTTGGATGAATGCCACGACCTTGAGTTTGGAAATATAGTTTGGGAAAATGGCACAGAACGGAAGTGAATAGATTTACGAACGTAAATCTAAGAACAAGAAAAACGAATTTAAGAAGAATGGAATTTTTTATTTAATCAATAATATCGACGGCAATGACAAAACGAGACTTAAATAGTCACTAGAAAATCTAAAATAAGCGAAAAGATCGAAATAGACATTCTAGGAAATAAAATAACTAAAACGCCAAAATTGACAAAAATAGCAAAAACCTCGAATGGCCGCCGACTAGATTTAAACTGCGAATTTGAAGCTGAAACTGGCATCAACCAAGCAAAGCTGGGTTAGGACGGTAAGGGGCTCCGCTTCCTGTTTCCGAAAACATATTATAATAGCGATTCAGACACTGGTGCAAAAAGTTATGGCCGTTTGAAGTTAGCACTCGTTTTTTTGCTAATTTCCTATCCATCTCCTCTTCGAACTCCAAGGCGATCTGTCCTACATCAGAAAACTTGCTGGTGCTTGTCTTTTATGTGTTCGGTGGTTTAGGCAGAATATGTGTTCCGATTATATTGATATAATTGCTTTGAGAGATTTTTATGCTTTGAAATCTGGTAAGAAAATATATTTTATTCAACTATCTTGTCTTAATTTTTTTTTTTCTCTTTCTTCTTGTTTCTTATTCTATTAATTATCGTTCAATTAATTATTATGTTCATACTATAAAATGTTATTACTCTCCCGAAGTAGCACAATAATATTTACAAATATTGTAGTTAGATTTTACTTGCTCCTGAAGTACGTAATTAAATAAAATCAAATATAAATTATGTTTTTATTCTTGAAGAATAAATCCTTGTATGATTTTCAATATTTTAGAAAAATATTGATATATTGCTTTTAAAAAACAAAAATAAAAAAATGAAATGCTCTCAAAGTAACACATATTTCGAAAAATTATATTTCGTTGTGTTCTTGAAGAAACACGAATAAAACAATTCAATACTGTTGAGCAAATATCGACCACCACACAAGTTATTCCGGGCTCAATTTGCTCCAATTGATTGACACCACCAAGAATCACCAACCGACCCTTTCCACCCACTATTCTCCACCTACGGTTGCTACACTAGGTACCCACAATCCTCACCCATACAGGGACACTCACAAAGAGAAGAAGATAATATGGTTGCACACAGCAGAAGCCAAAGTAGCAAGAGAGCACGAAAGGAGAAATCAAGGAGGAGAAGAGAATCACGGCGTCGGGATAGGAGAGAAAGAGAGGTCGAATGATTCATATAGCCCAAGTCCAAGTAAATAAGGTAAGTTAGGTTAGGTCAAACTAATTGGGTCAAGGCCCAATTAGTACCAAAGGTGGGATACAAGATAAATGGGCCTCCAATTAGTGAGCCGTCCAAGTAGGTGGAGAACGGGTCATGAGCAGCTCTAAGTAATTAGGCTACTTCGAATGACCCAAATAAATTTTAGAGTCGGGGCATTTCATCAGTGGTGTCAATCCAACGTTCAGTCATTTAACTAAAGCCGACTGAATATAAAATCGAGTTTACATCATCGCCCGGGGGATTTATTGGGTATCAAAACCCAACAAATACTGGTTATAATTTTTAAAAGAAAATTATTTTCTGTTTTTTATTAATATTCAAAAAGAATATTAATTTATTACTTCTGGAGAGCATACATTCAATATTTCAATATTGTCAAAGAATATTATATTATTGCTTTTGAAAAAGTATAAATCTTGAAATATTAATAAAATTCAAGATGGATTGTCAGGATCTCTGTTTAGTAGATAATACAACCATGCACACATTTTTTCAACATAAAAAAGTAATTCTTGTAATTAATATTAGCAAAAAATAATGTTAATATGATATCATGTGCATTTATCATGTGGTGGATGTAGTCACAAATATCTATATTGTTAGCGTAACAATGCATGAAATTCGATATGCATATAATAAATGTAATTATAGTCAACTTATCTTATATAAATTTAATACTAGTCTTGAATGATTTAATATGCCTAACGCATAATTCAAGTGATATTATCATAAAGGGAAGTAAATACGAGTTGTACTCTTTTTCCCTTGACCAAGATTTTGTCCCATTGAATTTTTTGTTATGTATGATACTATAAAATTCGAGTTTCACTATAAATCTTTGTCAAAAGAGTGTAAAATATTTAGGTGGTTTGTTTATTTGTAAAATGCTATTCACACTTTACGCCTAACCCGTTTATGCTTATAAAACCTTGAACCTTGACATTGACATTTAGTCATGCTTTATACATTTTAGAACATTAGATGTAATATATAAATTAAGCTTAGGATCTAATTATGTACCACTGAAACCGTTGATCTCTATATCTAGTTATACAAGTATTGATAAGTTTCCAATTTCATTTGAAATATTTTGTATCAATTCGTTTAAACGTATAAATTTTAAAATCATATGTTTAATTAATACAAAATATATCCAATGAAAGAGTAAAACTACCAACTAATTTGAAGTTGATAATTAAGTTCCTATACAGTTATTTTTGCATGATGTATATCTAATAATTATTTGAAAAATATAATACATATGGAATTTTTTTTTTGTCAAAAGAGTGTAAAATGACTAGGTGCATTTAGATTTTCTATCAGTATAAAAATATTTTTTGTATATGACAATTTTAAATTTTGAGTTTTATTATAAATCTTTGTTAGGATACTAAATAAACAAATTAAAAAAAGTTTAATTAGTGTTCTAAAAAGCACAAGTAAGCATGAAGCTGGGCATTGCCGCGAGCCACTTTCTTAGAAATAATCTTTGAAGACACCCATTATATATTCAAATCCAATATAAATATTGAAGTACTAATGAGTTTTGGATTTCATATGGAATGCTTCTTGTGAATATATGCTATGATATTAAAAAATTGGAACCCAAGAGTCAAATGCTTAATATTTAAAAAGTTATTATCATACAATCATACTCAAACTGTAAAGAGTTAAACTTAATCAAAATATTAAATTTAAATGTTGGTGGTTCTAAATATATATTAACTAAATAAGAATGATTTAGAATGATAAATGTGTAAATCAGTTTGGAATATTATATTATTTCTATTGAGCTCCATTTTTGAAAATATAGATTTTATAATACTGATTTTTTTTGAGAATGTATGGTTAAAAGTAGAGAAAAAATTTGGATTTTCTTGCACAATTATTGTATGTTAGAATATGTTAAAAACGAGTTTAGAAAAAAATGAATATAAAAAAATGGGACTCAAACAAGATGTTGCATGGCAAAATGAACAATATCCGAGAATAAAGAACAAGACGATAAATCGTTGATTTGTCATTGTATACTAGAATAAAGAACGTTAATTCTTAAAATGCATGCTAATTTAGAGAATAATTAATTCCTTAATTCCCAATGGAATACCGAATAATTAATCTAAGACGATAAATCGTTGATTTGTCATTTTATACTTTGAGGTCAAAAATGGTAAAAGAAAAAAAACTCTCTTAACTTTTTTAATGTTTAATTAATCAAAATACAACAAATTACGCTAACAAAGAAAACACCTAATCATTAATTTTAACTGAAATTCACCCTAGGTCCTCAAACTAACAATTTAACAAAAAATAAAGAAAAAAATTAAAGTAAATCAAATTAATAAAGAAAATATTTTAAAAGGTTGACTAAACACATTTGTCAAAACAATGTAAAATGCATAGGTGGTTCATTTAGATTTTCAATCAACAAAAAAATCTTTGTTATAAGACAAATTTTAAATTTAGAGTGTTGGTATAAATCTTTTCCATCACTATTAAAAACATTTTTTCACCCACGAATAATTACCATGTATGCATTGGTAATTAGAAACGGATTATCACTTGGTAAAAGTATTAGACTTTTAACTACGAAAATCACAAACGAAATTTTTATTGGTAAAAGTGGTAGCTCTTAACCAATGGATATCCCGTGCCTAATGTTGTTGTTTAATATATGTACCATTTACGAACAGCATTTTCGTAGGTGATGTTATTCAACCTTTCACCTTCGTATTTTCTGTGGGTGAACAATAGTTAATATTACCAACGGAATTATAGTTGCTAATATTAATCAATTTTAATAATTCAAAAATTCAAACATTATCATATGGAATATCCATAAGTAAATGGTAATTAATTTTTCAAAAAATAAATTAAAATTCAGCCTCTTCACAACAGAAATTCCTTAGGTGAAGATTAATTCATATTACCTATGAAAAATCTATTAATGATATTAATTAAAAAATCCAATCAATCACGTACTAAATATACATAGTTGAAAGGTAATAAAATATAAATAATTATTTATATAATAGAACAATACTCTACAGCCAAACTAAAGGTACAATACACTACAGCCCAACCAAAGGAATTCTTATCCCACATCAAAAGTTCACAACAAAGTCTTTGGAGATGCTTTCTATAAATTAATGGTCCAATAAGTAATTAAACAACTTTTTGGGCCTTTCAATTTAGCTAAAAGTTAAAAAATTATAATTATTAAATAAATATTTTTTATTGCCAAGCCTCGCACTTATATGATTATTTACAATACTGATTTTTACCAATTGTAATGATAGACAAATCCAACGAAAAGTCGGTTAGTAATGGTTCGGATTTTTGACAATGAAATTTTCGTTAGTAAAATGTTCACACTTTACCAACGAAAAATTCGTTAGTAAAAAGTTTATTCTTCATCTACAGCACGATTTGTTGGTAACCACATCGACCCTCAAATTAACAACGTATTTGTGGTTGCTAATATTCTATTGGTAAATAGTACACTACACCATTCTCAGCCTTTTACGGCACTCATTTACGGCGTGCATCTATAGCACGCCGTAAAAGATTACTAACTACGGCGTGCGACATATGTGTGCCATTGAAAATAAGTGGCTTGAAGTATTTACGGCGTGCATTAAATGAACGTCGTAGTAGAGAAGTATATACGGCGTGCTTTAGAGCACGCCGTGTTTGTTCTCAATTATACGAAGTTGAGAAGTCCATTAAGATTATTTATGGCGTGCATAAGGACGCCGTTTTATTAATTATTTACGGCGTGCATAAGGACGCCGTGTTATTCATCATTTACGGCGTGCATTGAAGAATGCCGTGTTTGTTATTATTTACGGCGTGCTTCTATTCTCAATTAAACCCAGCATCCCAGCCCTAAATTGAAGACAACAACTACACAGCCCAGCCGTAAACATGTTTCTACGACGTGCATTGCACGCCGTAAATGATATATTTTGTTGTAGTGGTAATAGCAACAAATATCGTGATTTCAGGATCGGAAAAACCGTGGCTGAAGCCATTTTTTTTTGTGGTGCATGACATTAAATAAACAAATTGAAATAGATTTAATTAGTATTCTAAAAAGTACGTCTAGCACTAAACTAAGCTTAATCCCCTAGCCATGCTTCACGTATTCTTAGGCACGGTTCGTTTAGGCTTCTAAAATCATGAAACTTAGCCTTGACGCTTGGCCACACTTTAGGCTTTTCAAAACACTGAATTTAATATGTAAAATATGTTTAGGAGATCTAGTTACATACCGCTAAAACCATTCTGACCCAAAGCTAAATATGTAAGTTCCGGTAGATTTCCAATTTCAGTTGGAATATTTCCTGCAAATCCATTTAAACACATAGAATTTAGAATATCAAATATTAAATTAACATAATATATATCTAATTAAAGAGAAGTACCAACTAATTAGAAGTCGATAACTAAGTTCCTATGAAGTTATTGTTGCATGAGGTATTTCTAATAATTATTTGGACAACGTCATATATACATGCCAAAAACATTTGTCAAAAAAGTGTAAAATGCCTAGGTGGTAACTTAAAGTTCATTTAGATTTCCCACAGCATAAAAATCTTTGTTGTACATGACAATACTAATTTGATTTCGATAAGTAAACAAATTGAAATAGATAAAATTATTGTTCTAAAAAGCACATCCAGACATGGAGTTGGGTCTTGCCGTAGGCACAGTTTATATGTCTTGCTCATTTAGGCTTATAAAATCTTGAAGTTTGACCTTGACGTGTAGTCACGCATTATTCTTTTTAGAACACTTGACTTAATACATAAAATATGTTTAGAAGATGTAGTTACGTACCACTAAAACTGTTGCGCCTCAAATCTAACTCTACAAGTGCAGATAGGTTTCCAATTTCACTTGGAATATTTCCTGTCAATCCATTTAAACATATAGATTTTAAAATATCAGATGTTAAATTAACACAAATAGATCTAATAAAAGAGAAGAAGTACAAACTAATTTGATTTCGATAAGTAGCTATATGAAGTTATTGTTGCATGTTGTATTTCTAATAATTATTTGGAAAATGCTGTACTTCTGAAAAACATTTGTCATTTAAATTTTTCCACCAGCATAAATATTTTTGTTACATGTGGTCAGTTTTAAATTTAGAATTTTCTTAACTGAAATTGGGTACGTAGGATTTGATGCTATTACGATGTATCTCTAATAAATATTTGGAAAATGCTATACATGCTGAAACACATTTCTCAAAGCTGATCTTATTCACTGTACCCTCAAGTCATATATTGCTGAAACACATTTCTCAATATGTTTGTTGGTTGACTTTTCCAAAAGCTTTTGCATGAAAAATTTATGGGCCAAATTTTTTCTTGTTTCAGAATGAACAATGGAAGTTACAGGTGTAAGTACTTCCATAACTTTTAGAGCATCTACGTAAAAGGACATAATCCATGGTCATTAACACACGGATCATGTAAGAGATGTTTTATGATGTGAAGTGAGAACAATATTGGTCTATTTTCAAAAAATTTTGGAAACTATTATCTAGTGAATTGGGAGATGTATGTACACGAACAATGCTTTAAATGTACCTGTCAAATTATTTCCTCCAAGAAAGAGAACTTGAAGCTTTGACAAATTCCCAATTTCCATTGGAATGCTTCCAGCAAAATTATTAATCGACAGGGAAAGTATTTTAAGATTCATGCATGTTCCTAATCTTAGAGGAATGTTGCCACTTATTTGATTCCCTGAAACCCTTAGCCTCTCTAGCTTTGGAAGATTGTAGCAAATATCCATAGGTAGACTTCCTGAGAGACTGTTGTTATTAAAATTAATTTCAACAAGGGAAGAGAGGTTGAAAATCTTGTTAGGAATATTTCCGGTGAGTCCATTATAGGAGATATTTAATTTCTGTAGATTTTCAAGAAATCCAAGACTTGTGGGAATAGGACCATTTAGCTTATTGTCCTGCATATCTATTTCTCGAAGCTGCCTTAAATTACCAATTTCGTCAGGGATAAATCCGTGGAAATTATTATTGCTAATAATCAAGGATCTCAGAAAAGAGAGTTCTCCGATTTCTTTAGCAATAGTACCTCCTAGACCCATATCTGCAAGATTCAAGCCCCTAACTCTTTGATGTCTCCTGCCACAACTTATGCCAATCCAATTACAGAACGATGTTCCTTGCGACCAATTTTTTGCCAAGATTTTATTTGGATCAAAAGTTATTTGAGATCTGAAGGTTAGAAGAGCATACTCATCAGTGGAGCTATTAAGAGATGTAACAATGTTGATAAGAAAGTAAAACATTGTTAGCAACATAAAGATGACATTTTTTTCCATGGTTAAATTGAAATGCATAAAAAAAATTGTTGGGGGGGGACATGTAATGACGAGTTCGATAAGTGTATTCTTATATATATATATATATATATATTAGAAATTTGGTATGGTTTCTAATATATATATTAGAAATTTGGTATGGTCTCTCACTAATTTTCTAATAGCTTTTGGCAGTGTTTTCCATATGAAATTTTCTGTAAGCGCGTTTCTAACAGTGAACAAAGACTATGATTATGAAATGGAATTTTGTGTGAGTGCGTATTGCATACACAATTGGTTGGCGTTCAACGGACGTAGCTTAAGGTGTCTTCTTTGACAATTTAAGTTTTTTTTTTTTTTTCAATTATCTATTCAATTTAAAATTCATTGATTCCAAACACTGTTAATTTCAACAATATATAGGGGACCTATAGTTAGGGTCCCCAAGATTTATGAAATAGATCCCACTCTATTTTTCATGTTATATATCCCCAAATTTTTACAATATTAGGCACAGATGGAACTGTTAATTTTATCGTCATTGGGCTACAGATATTAGTGCAGCACTCAACGTTTTTAACAAACGGTGCTTAAGTTGTCTTCTTTGTCAATTTAGTTTTTAAAATTGTTTATTCAATTTAAAATTCATTAATTCACAACTGTGTTAGTTTCAATACGTAGGAGTGGTTCTCATCACACCATTATGGACTCCACTTTTTCCATAGATATAACAAGTTTTGCTTGACTATCAAACTGGAGAAATTATTCCATTGCATGCAGTATATTTCAATGTGGGAATTCATGTGGAAGTTTTTCCACAAGCTAAAGCTGCATTCTTCCAATAATCCAAAAGAAATAATTCCAAGTCCACTAATACACCACATTTTCCAATAGAGTGTGGAGATTCTCTTAAGAAAATAAAAGTAGCTTATACTGTGCAAAACTTAAAACTGTAAATTCTCAACATTTGTCTTATGTAAGGCTAGAGATAGCTTGAATTTATATTTACAGGTGGTTTTTTTTAAAGGTCACAAGATAGGTTCTTATGGTTAATAAGAAAAAAATTATATTATTCATCTTAGTGCATACAAGTTCAATAGAAGCGTTTAATATTCCTTATAAGAATTTTTATAACTCTTGTTCTATATATGAAGACAACGAGGACACTTTTGATGAGGAGAAACCGCTGCAACCAATGCTCAGAAAGTAGCATCCGTCCTCTTGAGTAGAATGACGGATCTTAGGAATAGAAGTGGGCATGAATGGAGCTTCTAGGACTGTGTTGACTCAAGCCTCTCTTCGATATAAGTGTGTGTGAAATAAAAGTTTTCTTCAAGATCAGTGTACAAAGGTAATTTTTGGTTAAGTGTTGATTGGGGTTTTATCTCAAGGAACCGGTGCTATTGTGGACTCCATTTTTCCAAAAATAAAACAAACTTTGCTTGAGTGCCAAACTGGAGAAATTATTCGCCGAGACTTTTCTTTATCTTTCAATGTGGTAATTGAGGAAGTTTTTCCACAAGTGAAAGTTACATTCTTCCGATAATTCAAAAGAAATAAATAACTTAAGTGACTTCAAAGTCCACTAATACTCAACATTTTCTAGTAGAATGTGGTAGGTTGTGTATGGTCCAATTCGGTTTGGTTACCGAACCAAACTTGGAAGTTTCGAGTATTTAGTGAGTCGAACGTTGGGTCCAAATTTAATTATGCAACTGTTCAGGTCCGATTTGTTTTGGTTCCAATTGCTTCTCACACTCTGTACTATAATTAATTTTTTTAATATTTATAAAATTACATTAATTTTACTAATGATATGTTTAATCTTAACTTTTACAAAATAACGTAGTTCAATCTTACATGTCTTTTACAGCACGATGAAGATAGCAAGCTCACGATAATTAATAGAGGCGCTGTCGAGCTTCAATTCGATTTTTTCAGAACGGTAGAAATGTCACTATGGTAGAATAACATATTTGAGTAAAATTTAGGTCAATTTAATTAAATTGGGTTTGGATAGAAAATTAAAAATAGAAAAATTATATTTTTGGTTTGATCTAAATTAACTAGTTAGCAAATTTATTTTAAAAAATTAAAATAATTCGGCTAATTTAAAATAAAAAAATTAGAAAGATTCGATTCTTATTCGATTTTTCGGTTCTTGATCTAGAATCGAGAATCTAACCAAACCCGTCGATTTTCGATTCAAATATCCGTTCGGGTATTTAACTTAAGAATAACCCCTCGATTCGGTTCGGGTCCGATTCGATTCGGTTCGATTCGAGAGTTTTGTCCAGCCCTAGAATATGGAGATTTTCTTAAGAAAATGCAAGTATCAAAGTGTGTAAAACTGTAAATCCTAAAAGGTTTGTTTTATGTAAGGTTAGATATAGCTTGACTTTATATTTACAAAGGAAAAGGGTGTATTTTTTTTTTAAGTCACAAGAAAGTTGTTTATGGTTACTAAGAAAACTGAATTTATATTATTTAGCTTAATGCATATAAGTTCGACCACAAGTGTTTAATATTGCTTATAAGACATTTTTCCAACTCTTGTTCTATATATGAAGAGAATGAAACACTTTTAAGGAGATCAAGCCGCTGCAACCAATCTCTCGAAAGTAGCATCCTTCCTCTTAAGTAGAATGATGGGTTCTTAGGAATAAGAGTGGGCATGAATGGAGCTTTTACTATTTTTTACTAGGGTTTTATCTCAAGGGACTGTTGCTAACTGTTCTTGACTCCCAAACTGGAGAAACTATTACACTGGATGCAGACTTTTCTTTATCTGTCAATGTGGAAACTGTGCAAGTTTTTCCACATATGACAGTTGCATTCTTCCAATAATTCAAGAGAAATAATTAGCTTTTAGAGACTTCAAAGTCCACTAATATCCACATTTTCTAGTAGAATATAGAAATTTTCTTGAAAAAAATAAAAGTAGCTTGAGTGTGCAAAACTCTAAATCCTAAACGGTTAGTCTTATGTAAGTCTAAATATAGCTTGAATTTTCATTTACAGAAGAAAGTATTTTTTTTTTTTTTCATTCTTTTTTGACAGAAGAAGGTTTTATGCTTACTAAGAACACTTAATTTAAACTATTTAGATTAATGTGATATCATTTGGTATATTTAAAAAAAAAATAAAAGCCAGGTGAACTCGATAGATCAATTCTAGCTATCAAAGTCGGACTAGAATCGTCTGGTTCTTACTTTTAATACCAAAATTGATTTAAATTTAAGCAGAACAAGACCAGCCTTATCTAGGTGCTTCAATATTACTTAATTTTCATCGAAGGGAATTTGGTGAAATAGGTTTTGGTTTATGCTCAAACATGGCCGGGTTCAACTCATTCAAGTGATCTTTGATATATACGCACGTGTGTGTGTGTGTGAAATAAAAGCTTCATGCAAGATAAGTGTACAAAGGTTATTTTTGGTTAAGTGTAGGTTGGGGTTTTATCTCAAGGAAGTAGGAACTGTGCTATTGTGGACTCTATTTTTTCAAAAAATAAAACAAACTTTGCTTGACTACCAACCGGAGAGACCTTCTTTATCTTTGGATGTGAAAATTGTGGAAGTTTTTCCACAAATGAAAGTTACATTCTTCCAAAAATCAAAAGAAATAAATAACTTTAAGAGACTTCAAAGTCCACCAATATCTAACATTTTCTAGTAGAATGTAGAGATTTTCTTAAGAAAATGAAAGTTGCATAGAGCGTGTAAAAGTGTAAATCCTAAACGGTTTGTTTTATGTAAGGCTAGATATAGCTTGAATTTATATTTAGTCATTTACAGAAGAAAGGTTCTCTATTATTTTTTTATTTGTTTTTTGGCAACAGTCACAAGAAAGGTTTTTATGGTTTCTAAGAAAACTTATATTATTTAACTTAAAAGCATAGAAGTACGATAGAAGTGTTTAATATTGCTTATAAGACATTTATAACTATTCTTGTTCACATCCGTCCTCTTGAGTAGAATGATGGGCTCTTAGGAATAGAAGTGGGGATGAATGGAGCTTCTAGGACTGCGTTGACTCAAGCCTTTCCTAATCCTAATCCTAATCCTAACTATATAAAATAATGAGTTTTGTTTTTGCCACGTGTCAACAATTTGTATCGTCAACCAATACGACGTTGTTTTTTGTATGGAAACGTAATGTGGTAGCGTGAAAAAATGTGTAAGAGAAGAAACTTTAGGCCCTGTTTTAGCCTCTCTTTTTTTCAAATTTTCCCATCCATTTTCTTTTTCCAACATACTGAACGCATTAATGAGAGGTGAAAAAGTTCTGACACAATTTCTAATCCTAAAAATATATAATATATAATAAATATACAATTCGACAAAAAAATATCAAATATTTTCTAAATATTCAATTATAACAACACCGAAAATTAAAAAATTTAAAATTTTCACGCTAATAAAAATATCTAATATATATTAAATATACAATTCGGCAAAACAAATATCAAATATTTCCTAAATATTCAATTATAAAAACACCGAAAACTAAATTAAGATAATTTAAAATTTAAAATCTTCATGTTAATAAAAATGTCTAATATATAATAAATATACAATCGGCAAAAAAAAATCAAATATTTCCTAAATATTCAATTATAAAAACACCGAAAACTAAATTAAGAAGATTTAAAAAAAAAAAATTAAATCTTGACGCTAATATATATATTTCTTAAGTAAAGTGAAAAAAAAAAATTTTGAACTATAGATGTCTAATTTTTTTTGTAAATTAAAAAAAAAATTAAAATAAATGTCTCGCACTGTGCACATGTTTCGCACAGTGCGAGAGTGCACATGCCTCGCACAGTATCTCGCACTGTGCTGTGAGACACTGTGCGAGACAACATAGTGCGAGATGTCACTTTCAAGATTTTTCTTCTTTCTTCATTTTTGCGAGCAATTGTCATCACGCCTAACTCCATTCTGCCTTTACCATTTCTCACGCAATCATCCATAGAGTCAATATTGTACCACCATACCCAACGTTTGATCTCATTACCACTCTATATTCTTTTACTTTGCCCACGAAAATCTCTTCATTGCTTCCCCTATATATTTTACCAAAGCGAGCGATGAACATTTACTCTCTGTGACTTACCTTCTGCCCAAAATTGTTTGTTCGTCTCGCAATTACTGTTACTTTCTGTTGAAATTGTTGAAAATTTCATTTTTTTTTCTTCATGTATTTGAGTTGGAGATTTAGTGTAACTACGTGTATTTTTTTATTTTTTTTTGGGCAAAATTTGACATGTGTTTCTTCCATTCTAAACTACATGATTTAGTGGAAGTAGTGTATTGGAGCAAATATTTGATGATAAATGATAAATTTCAATACACATCCTTAAATGATTATTACTATTCATATATAGCAATATGCTTCTATCTAAACAAAAAATAATCTTTAATCCTTACTGTTGATCTTACACTCTCAACTAAAATCAATAACACCTTACTTTCTACGCTAATAAAAACACAATAACTACAGAACTCGTGCATCGCACGAGGCATAAACTAGTCTCGATACAAGTGTGAGTGTATATGAAATAAAAGTGATGTGGTTCAGGATGTCAATACAACAAGAACAAGCCAGTGGAAGGATCCGTTGATTGTTGACGATGGACCAATGACACGATTGAGGGCAAATCGAGTAAAACAAGCTATGAGAATACTTGCACAAGCAACAGTGGATGACGTCATGAGCTACACGCGAGAAGAGGCAAGTTCCATGTTGGGGTCGAAGTCCGAATCAATTTGGATCAACGTGTTGGAAGTAGCCGAAGTCGGAGGTGAAATTTACTTCTATGCAGCCGCATAGAAGTAACCGGATGCGGCTGCATCTAAATGGACAGAGACCGCACAAGAGGCGACCGTATGAACTATGCGGCCGCATAGTTGTGATTTTTGGCAATTTCGCCAATTTTCGAAATTTTTCATATTTTGACTAGAATTTATTTCCTTTCCATATTTTGGCAAGATTTTATGATTTTGCACATTTTGTGCTAGGTTTTTGGGATAAGTATAAATACTTATCATTATTAACTTTTTTATTTTACACATTATTATTGAAGGAATTTAATTAGCTTCAATTCCTTTGTTCTTAATTGGGCAATCTCTGAACTTATCAACAATCGATCTTGTGACGTTCAATCCATTGGGTGAAATTCTTAATATTGGATTCAAAAGGGGTCAACATTTCTTTCGGATCGTTGGTTATTTTCGATTCATAGTTTGAATCAAATCTACAAACCAATGTTTAATTGGGTTTTCTTGCGTTCTTCAACAAACGACGTGGGTTTGGTAGTTCTAAACTATCCGGATTCTCATCATTTGGTATCAAAGTACAGGCTCCAACGAATCAAGGTTATATCCTTTCCATTCTTTGTTTTAATTAATTTCAGCGTTCTTCGTGTTCTTCATTTATAGAGTCTTTGATCCGTTCTTCTTCTGCCAAAATTTCAAAATGTGTTTTTGGGCTGAATTTTCGTCCAAAACAGTTTTTGTTTATTTTGTCGGATTCATAATTGAATTCTCGAGTCAAAAAAAAAATTCGTGTTGTTCACATCATTATATTAAAAAATATATATTATTGTAAACTCAAAACAATTTCCTGCAATTTCCTTGTTTCTTGTATCAAAATTCAAGAACTACTTTCTTGAATTTAAAACTTTTTCCACATATCCAATTCAATTCTTGTGTCTTGAATTTTTAAAACTTCAAAAAGGATTCACTCAATTACTAGACTAATTCCTTGATTGAGTTCTATTTTGCCATTTGAAGCACTTGGGTGGAAGCTTTGAGTAGAAAAAGGCAGAGTGGTGAGATTAATAGAGGGAAAAAACCTATATTGAGTGATATACGAGAGATAAATTTGTGAGGCAGAAAATTAGATTTTAGGATGTCTAACAAGGAAACAGCGACACCAATACGAAACAACAACATTAACAATCAAATCAACATGTCTAAGGAGATGATTCGTAGGTTTGAATGTTTGTTTGAGGATGCACGGGATAGGTTAGATAGGCAGGATACAGAACTTGCTGATTTGCGTAAGGGAGTTTCAAATGCGAGGAGGCAGGGTCGACGGGAACATAGGCAGGAGATTAGAGGAGAATTTGAATATGAGAGTGAGCTGGATGAGGAGGTGATTATGGATGCTGAAATTGGTAGGTTGAGGAATAGAGGAGTTAGGCTTGAAAGAAGGGGTAGAAACTTGGTTGGAGACGGGTTAGATGGTGACATGGGCAACATCAAAATGTCCATTCCACCATTTAAGGGAATGAGTGATCTGGAGGCTTATTTGGAGTGGGAGAAAAAGGTTGAGGTGATCTTTGACTGTCACAATTATTCGGAAGCGAAGAAGGTGAAGATAACAGTCCTTGAATTTACTGACTATGTTATCAATTGGTGGGATCAAGTGGTGACATCTAGAAGGAGAAATAGGAAGAGACCAATTGGAACATGGGAAGATTTGAAGGCATCATGAGGAAAAGGTTTGTGCCTAATCACTATTACCGAGAACTTTATCAAAAACTACAAAACCTCTACCAAGGGTCGAAGAGTGTGGAGGATTATCATAAGGAGATGGAGTTGTTGATGATTAGGACGGACGGACGTACATGAGGATATGGAGGCCACTATGGCCCGGTTTTTGAATGGTTTAAACTGGGAGATAACTAATGTGGTCAAGTTGCAACATTATGTGGAGTTGGAGGACATGTTACACATGACTATGAAGGTAGATAGACAATTGAAGAGGAAGGGGATAGCAAGGTATTGATCGGGTACTTCGGGTTCTAACACTACTTTGAAACCGAGGTGGGACGACAACAAAGTAAATTGGGTTGCTCCTAAGGTTAAAACTGAGTTGCCACAGGGGAAGGAAGAAAGTGCTAGCAAGAAGGTGGAACTACAGCCATCGAGGAATCGAGACATCAAATGTTTTAGATGTTTAGGAACTAGACACATTGCTTCTCAATATCCAAATAAAAGAACCATGATCTTGCGGGATGGTGGAGAGGTGGAGAGTGCAAGCGAAAGTGATTATGAAGGCATGCTAGAATTGGAAGACATTAGTGATGAAGATCGAGTAGAATATGCTGTGGGTGAGTTGTTAGTCACGAGGCGAGCTCTCAACACTCAAATCAAGGCTGATGACTTGGAATTGCAAAGAGAAAACATTTTACATACGCGGTGTCACATCAATAATAAGGTGTGTAGCTTAATCATTGACGGTGGAAGTTGTACTAATGGAGCTAGCACTAGTTTGGTTGAAAAATGAGGATTAATGATGCTTAGACACCCTAAACCCTATAAATTGCAATGGTTAAATGAATATGGGAAAGTTAAGATGAATAAGAGGGTGATGTTAAGTTTTTCAATTGGGAGTTATAGTGATGAAGTAATGTGTGATGTAGTACCCATGCATGCAGGTCATATCTTATTGGGAAGGCCATGGCAATATGATAGGAAGGTAGTACATGATGGATATAAAAATAGGTACAGCTTGATCAAGGGGGGAAAACCTATTACATTAGCACCATTGACACTTGCACAGGTGTATGAGGATCAGCTTAAATTGAAAAATGAGGAAGAGAAAAGAAAGAGAGTGCTAGAAGAGAAGAGAGAACATGTGAGACACGAGAGCATGAGAGAAAGTAGTGAGGTGGCTAAACGTGAGAAAAAGGAGAGGGGTCACATGAGAGAAAAGAAGAGGGGTCTTCTGAGAGGAGAGAAAAGCCGAATGCGAATTTCTTTGCAAGAGGGAGTGAATTGAAAAAGGCAATTGTGGAGAAGAAACAAATAATTATCTTGGTTTACAAAGAGTCATTCATCAATTTTGAGGAAATTAACACATCCCTCCTTAGTTTGACTATTTCTTTATTGCAGGAATTCGACGATATCTTTCCAGAGGACTCGCCTAGTGGGTTGCCACTCATTCGAGGCATTGAGCATCAAATTGACTTTGTACTCGGCGCAGTCATTCCAAACCGACCGGCTTATCGGAGTAACCCCGAGGAAACGAAGGAGCTTCAAAGGAAAGTTGAGGAGTTGTTGAGCAAGGGACACGTGAGGAAAAGCATGAGTCCATGTGCCGTGCCCGTACTACTTGTGCCAAAGAAGGATAGGTCTTGGCGGATGTGCGTGGATTGTAGGGTCATCAATAATATAACGGTAAAGTATCGTCATCCTATTCCTAGGTTAGATGATATGTTAAATGAACTATTTGGTGCATGCATATTTAGTAAGATAGATCTTAAGAGTGGTTATCATCAAATTCACATGAGAGAAGGAGATAGTGGAAAACTGCATTTAAAATTAAGTATGGCTTGTATGAATGGTTAGTTATGCCGTTTGGACTCACAAATGTACCAAGCACGTTTATGTGTTTAATGAATCATGTTTTACGTGCTTTTATTGGTAAGTTTGTTGTGATATACTTTGATGATATCTTAATCTATAGTAAAGACCTCAATGAATATATGGAACATTTGAGATGTGTGCTTGTGGTGTTAAGAAAAGAGCAACTTTATGCTAACTTAAAGAAATGTACATTTTGCATGGATAGGGTTGTGTTCTTAGGATTTGTCGTTAGTGCTAACGGGGTGGAAGTAGATGAAGAAAATGTAAAAGCTATTAAAGAATGACTAACACCTACTACTATAACCGAAGTGAAGAGTTTTCATGGATTGGCTAGCTTTTATAGGCAGTTTGTTAGGAATTTTAGCACTATTACCACACCACTTACGGAAATTGTTAAGAAAAGTGTTAGGTTTAAATGGGAACATGAACAAGAGCGTGCATTCAATACTATTAAAGATAGGTTATGTGAAGCACCGGTTTTAGCATTACCTAACTTTGACAAAGTTTTCGAGATTGAGTGTGATGCTTCAGGTATAGGCATTGGAGCAGTCTTGATGCAGGATAAAAGGCCGATTGCATATTTCAGTGAAAAGCTTAGGTGGAGCAGCGCTTAACTATCCTACGTATGACAATGAGCTCTATTCATTGGTTCGAGCATTGGAAACATGGCAGCACTACCTATGGCCAAGAGAGTTCGTGATTCACACCGATCATAAGTCGTTGAAGCATTTGAGGGGTTAAGGTAAGTTGAACAAGAGGCATGCTCGATGGGTAGAATTCATAGAAATATTTCCCTACGTCATTCAGTACAAACAAGGTAAAGAAAATGTAGTTGCGGATGCGTTGTCTCGAAGGTATGTGCTTCTAACTTCCTTAAGTGCGAAGTTGCTTGGTTTTGAGTTTATTAAGGGCATGTATGAGAATGATTTAGATTTTTCCAGCATATATGCATCATGTGATAAGGGAGCGATGGATAAGTTCTTTAAAAATGAAGGGTATTTGTTTAGGGAAAATAAATTGTGTGTGCCTA